>CM057343.1:344683622-345905834 GCA_030015575.1 Agapanthus africanus
TTCACTGTGTACCGTTAAAGGAAAACTGATTTCCCAATTAGACACTTGCTCCAGGGTATGTATTTACCAGGTTGGATTCTCACATCTGTATGGTTTTACAGATGATGAGTGGGAGTAAGTTATTGGGAATTAGGTGATCATCCTCATTATATCAGGATTCGTTGTAATTGGTGATATTTGAGGAAGTCACCTGGGTTGTTTGCCGGTCGGCAAATATATGGTTTTGAATATCCGTTGTTATGCACCAATTCCAAATTGATGTATCTGTACGTCTATTTTTATAGAGTGAGATATTTCTTTTTGAAATTATGTCTATGACACTTACCTATATCAGTGGATGGTTAGGTAAGGAGCATTGAACGGCGGTGTAATTCTTCTTAACCATAAGTACAGTTTTCAACCTACGACACACAGTGAATGAGTTGTTAGACTCAGCGGACTTATACAGAGTATTGTATGTTGTCCAGTGTCCATTAGGACAGAGGGGTTGGTCCTCATACTATATTCTGTTTACTTTTAACTTCTCTAGTTCTTAGACATGTGCTTCGTGGAAACACAGGGTCTAAGTTTTGAGGAGTTATAGGTATATGAATAAAGTAGAGAACCAGGTATTGCAAGTATCGGGATTCTTCAAGGTGATCGAAGATGTAGATACTTGTATAAGGTATTCAGTTGATAGTAATGGTTGAGAGAACTTGCTTCTTTTTCAGGTTACTCATAATTGGAAGCGTTCCTAAGTTGAGTAACGCTGATCGGCCTCCTTCCATTTAGTTGACATGCACTGGAGACAGCTGCATGATTTGAATCTGGTTCAATTAAATCAGTGCTTCTGTTTCTTGGATATAGAACAGTTCATATCTTGACATTGTTAAGATACGGGGAGTTGTCCGGCTTATGCTTAAAACCAGACTCCGGATAACTCAAGGCACGTTTCTGTAATGGCTGTTTGTGGGTTAACCCGGGCTATGACGAGGGTTGATATTCTACCATCTGGAAGATCAATAGTGATATTGTTCTTGACTCGCCACAGTTTTAATAAAAATGGATTTTTTTTTCAGAAAACAGTAGTGGGAGTATGGTAGAACTGGAAGTGATTCCAGAACCACAAACGATTACTGAAGATTTGATAAGAACCTAAAGATTCAATCTGGTTTGACATTCCATTGGCCACTTCGCAGATATGGTGGGTAACCTCAGGCACCCGAAAGGTACTTCGGTATACTCAAGGACGGTGACAGGGAGGTTCTTGTTTACCCAGACTTGCCATTGCTGTTGTTCAGACTGTGAGACCCGGCAGGAGGATGAGTATAGCGTCGTTCTGAACTAGCTTTAGAAGTATATGTCTATATGACTCTGCCAGAGGGTTGTCGTAGTCAGTGGGAGCAGCAGAAGCATTGGTGGACATCAGGCTTATGTCTATTTATAGACTAAAGCAGATATAGCGGAGATAGATCATCTGTTACTGATGTGACAGTCATAGGTTTGACTTCATCAGAATAGGGGATGGATCTGTTAAGAAGGTAGTAGAGTGTGATGTCCTGGTATTTGATGACATACACAGAGTAGGAAATGATATTCCTGTACTACGATCGATTATACTTTGGTCGTCACACTGTGGTTTCTCCACATAGGACTTGGATATTATATCAGACATTCTGGTCACTAGATCTATGGTTTTGGATCTAGATTTGGGTGGTTTCCCAATCTGGGTACTTTGACAGCATTCTAAGAGTATTTAGAATGGACGACTCCTGGCACGGTAGTATACCTGCAGGTGATGGAGTCACCCTCTCTAAAGATGTCTTGCAGACTAAAGGGGAGAGGGATACGCATGATTGACAGATCACTTGCTTAGGCAATTGAGTCAATCATGAGATGTCATGTACCACACCAGATGTTGTTCTTGCTGTGGGTGCAATAAGTTGATATTGATCCAATCCTGGAGAAACAATCGGAAGCAGTTCTAGAACATAAGTTGATGTTCTAGGGAATTGATAACGGCAGCCTCCTTTAGGAGACGGTTATCATTCCAGGCTTCCAAGGTGACCTGGATGGCAGAGGGGCTGTCAGAGTTATAGTTTTCCCTCTGACGAGGGGCAGTATTTTGGACAGATGGTCCAGATGGATACTGAGGGAAGGTATGGCGCAGGATAATGATTAAGTTTAGTTGACGATACAGTCTAAGAAGTTTGAACTTGGAGTTCATTTATGAGCTAGGTCCCATCAGACATCCAGACATTCTAAGACAGGTATTGCTCATTTCGGGAGATGGCTTTCTCCGCGAATATGGGATATAGAGAGACATAGAAAGAAACATCACAGCGGATCCACTCACTGAGGCTACTCCTCGAACGCAATAGTTTTGCAAACGAGCTTTGTGAGATTGACTAGTAGAGGAATTGGGTGTTCGGTATCACACGAGCTGTGAGTATGCGACATCGCAATAATTAGCCTTGAGTGCAAGTAGGAGATTGTTGGAGATAGTGCCCTCAGAGTCAATTATTGGATCACAGGCACGTGATTGCAATGATTGAGGGAGGACCTATCCCGGTAGGACAGTCTTACTCGAGATGATAGTATGCTATCTGGTTTATCTTTATCATCGTGTACTGCTTTAGGTGACCTTACGATTCGCTATTACACGTTGATAGAGCCCCTAGGATTCTTGCTTGACTACCAGCAGTATGAGGGCGATCATATACGTGAGAGCTGGAGTCTATAAGCACATCCTTAAAAGGTCCCTAGTCGTGGGAGTTTCGAGACAGGGCATCGATACTCCAGAGTAGACTAGTGTATACAGTCGAGACCCCGACGAGGGGCGGTGGCCGATCTCACAAGCCACTGGTGTCAGTTGGTTCACCTAAGATGTATACAGGTGCTCATTGGGTTATGAGTACACCGGACAGGACTCGCCGGGAACCTGCTAGTTGGTATTATACCTGACGTCAGATAGCAGTTCCCTGGTGACATGTGTACAGGTTAGTTTATCGACCTGAGATCGTCATTTGTCTCGTGTGAGTTCCCACTGGGCTTTGATTACTACCCTACCACGGCTCAAAGGAGTCGTGCAAACAGGTTTTAGTTGGGTACAGTCTCGAGCCATATGGAGGCAGTGAGCGGATCTTCACGGGTTCGTCTCTCCCGGTATTGGGGGTGAGGTCACGCTGTGTCTAGGGGAGCCAGAACATGAAAAGTCCTTGGCCAAGGCAGGAGATTTTCTGGTAGGTATTCCAGTAGTATCTCAGGGTGTTCTGGGCTACACTCCGACACGACTTGTACCGCTATTGGGGGTCTGACTTTTACCAACCTCCTAGGCCCGCCATGCGATGCTCATAGAAAAACGGACCGAACTGTACGGATATTGTCACTGACAGGCTCAGTAGGGTGTCAGGATGAGTTCGCTCATCGACGTCCCTTTTGGTCAATACCTTGTAGCCCGTCACGTATTGGCTTATATCTCTGACGTGCTAGTGGTTAAATCCACAACCATAGTATTAACGAGTCTTTAGAGTCCACCACACTCTGTTACTCAGGTTTCGGGCGAAACGCTGTAGAGGCCGTATGGAGATATGGCAGGGTTCGATCAGATACGTGCGGTATTGCACGGATCGTGATCGGATGGATTTTACTAGCCGGCTTTGGCTTAAGCCGGATCTTAGTAATAGATAGTGTAGTTTTGTCTCTTTGCATTTGTGTTCAGTGGAAATACAAATGCGGGCATGTATTTGCAGTAGCGGGGTTTTCCTGTAATTTATTACAGGATCAGTTTTCTGAGGTTGCCTGTTTACATTCCGTTCCGGCCGGTTTTCTTTTATTCCTTCACGGCCGGACTATCCGTTGGAGGGTGTTATTTGCACATTTGCAAATAACATTTTGTGGAGGGGTTTCTTGCATAATTGTAGCCTCTTCATCATGAGATTCTATTCTAGTCTTATTCCTTGCATTTATTGGATGGATATTGTTTTGGATATGGATTAGAAATTGGTGTGACCATTTTCTTATTCTTTCTTGCATTTCTCCTCTTGGATTTATTCTTATTGATCTTTTCTTTTTCTCTTTTGAAAAATCAATCATCTTTTTCCCACCCACATAAGGAGGGCCGGCCACACATTTTAAAAGGAGAATGAGAGAGTTACTTTTTGGTCAAGTGTGGCTGTTGCTTTTTCTTCTTGTCAAATTTCGTGGCCCCCACTTGAATGTGATGGTGAATTCCTTTTCTTGTGTGCTGGGGGCTGATTTATTTAGAGAGAGAGAAGCCCAAGCTAATATATAAAAAAAAGGCTCATTCTTTTCACAGCAAGAGATATAGCATGCTCCATTCAATTTCCAGCAAGCATCCATGAAAATTCTTGTGCACAAATTCCTCCATAAATGGCAACCTCATAAACTCTAAAGAGACATGGCTACTACACTATTCTACAGCATCCCTTGGACGCGTCGGCTAGCCAACTTCGCGCCCGAGTTGCCTCGGTCAAGAGGTGGGAGCCCGTAAAACTATTTGGCTACGTGGTGCCCTTTCCGACGAGGAGGAGATGAACGGAGTTTCCGCTGGAGATCGGAGTGGAGACGAAGACCGAAGGACACGGATCTCTTGGTATACTTCTCTACTCTTTTCTTGTTTGCTAGTAGCTAGGTTAATGGCCCGATCCGGGTGAAAAGTGCGCGGTGGTACCGGTTTGCTAGTTTGAAAGTTTTTGTTTCCGCGTTTCCGGCGTCGGTTCGACGGCCGGGGCGCCGCCGCGGACTTACAAATACTAGGATCCGGCTTAAACCAAAGCCCAGTAGTATTGCCTGCCCGAACAGCATACGCACACAAGTGCACGTAAGTGATCGCAGCCCTGCCGTAAAACCATTCAGCCTCTACACGTTTCGCTCGGTGTAGGGAAACTCTCTGTGTGGGACTCTGAAGACTCGACACTACGCTGGCAGTGGGTTTAACCACAGACCGCAAGCGGCACTAGCTGTACGTAACGGTCCCCAGGTAGATGTCGATAAGAAGGCCGATGAGATAAACCCATCCGAACTTCTACTGAGCCTGTATGTGACAGTCTCCGTACAGTCCGGTCCGTTCGTCTGAAAACATCGCATGGCGGGCCTAGGGGGTGGTAAACGTCAGTCCCCTAATAGCGGTACAAGTTGTGTCGGAGTGTAGCCCAGAACACCCTGAGATAATATTGGAAACCTACCAGTATATCTCGCTTGCCCTGGCCAGGGACTACTTGTGTAATGGCTCTCCTAGACACAGCGCGATGTCAACCCCCAATACCGGGAGAGATGAATCCTGTCTAACCGTCACTGCCTCCAAGTGCTTCAGGACTGCACCCAACTACTACCTGTTTGCACGACTCCTTTGAGCCGTGGTAGGGTAGTAATCTAAGTACAGTGGGAACACACTCGAGACGAAGTGACAGTGTCAAGTCAGCGGACTAAGCTGTACTCATGTCACCTGGGAACTAAAAACTGACGATAGGTATAATACCAACCAACAGTTCCCAATGAGTCCTGTCTAGTGTACTCGTAACCTAATGAGAACCCGCATACTGTCTCCATTATGACGTACTGATGGCTGTGGGACAGACCATCTCCCCTGCTGGGATGAGAAGCGCATACGCTAGTCTACTCCGGAGTATCGATGCCCTGTCTCGATAGTCCTATGACTAGGGACCTGTATAAGGATGTGCTTATAGATTACCAGCCCCCACGAGTGTGACTGCCATCACAACGCTGGAAATCAAGCAAAGATCCTAAGGGCTCTACTAATATGTATAAGCGATATGCTAAAAGAAACACATGCACATATTGAAGTAGATACAAACCAAGTAGCATACTACCATTTTGAGAAAGATTGTCTATACAACTGTGAATATCCCAAGGTTCCATCAAGTAATATACAAACTAGTATGATACAGTAATGGCCTCTAGGGAATATACACTAACAATCTCCTACTTTCACTAAGGCCATGTACTGGCGTATCGAAGACCTATCATCTCGATCAGCCGCTCGAACTGAGTCTGGGGTAGGGCCTTCGTGAGTGGATCTGCAGTGTTATTCTCTGAATCTACTCTCTTCACCTCGATCTCCCGGCGATCTACGATCTCCCTGATCAGGTGGTACTGCCTCAAAATGTTCCTGGACTTTTGATGGGACCTGGGTTCCTTCGCTAAAGCTATAGCGCCGTTGTTGTCGCAATACAGCGGTATTGGATCAACAATGGTAGGAACCACCTGAAGCTCCGTAAGGAACTTCTTCATCCAGACAGCTACCTTTGCGGCATCGCAAGCAGCTATGTACTCCGCTTCCATAGTTAAGTCAGCAACGGTTTCCTGCTTGGAACTCTTCCAGCAAACCGCCCTCCATTGAGGGTAAAGACATAACCCGACATGGACTTGGAGTCATCCTTGTCACTCTGGAAGCTGGAGTCAGCAAAGGCCTCAATCTGGAGGTCTTTTTCCGCCATACACCAAGAACATCTCCTTAGACCTTCTCAGGTACTTGAGAATGTTCTTTACCGCTATCCAGTGTTTCTCCCCTGGGTCCGACTGATACCGGCTTACAACGCTCAATGTGTATGCTACATCTGGTCTGGTACATAACATCGCATACATTATAGAGCCTACAGCAGAAGTGTAGGGTATAATAAACATGCGATCCCTTTCCAAATCAGTCTTGGAAGATATCTCTTCGGAGAGCGTGATTCCGTGACAAGCCGGTAAATTACCGTGCTTGGAATCTTCCATACTGAATCTTTTCAGTATGGTGTCGATGTACCTGGACTGTGAAAGTCCCAACATCCTCTTAGATCTATCACGATGGATCTGGATCCCCAAAATGTAGTTGGCATCGCCCAAGTCCTTCATGGAGAACCTCTGCGACAAGAATCCTTTGACTGACTGTAGTATAGGAATATCATTTCCTATTAGGAGAATGTCATCCACGTACAAGACGAGGAATACCACAGTTCTCCCTACAATCTTATTGTAAATGCATGGTTCATCTGGGTTTTTGATAAAGACGAATTCCTTGACAGTATCATCAAAGCAGATGTTCCAACTCCGCGATGCCTGCTTCAGTCCATAGATGGACTTGAGCAACTTGCACACTTTACCGCTGCTCCCACTCTGAATGAATCCCTCTGGCTGATCCATATAGACGCACTCTTCTAAATTTCCATTTAGGAAAGCCGTCTTTACGTCCATCTGCCAGATTTCATAATCGTGGAAGGCAGCAATGGCAAGAAGGATCCGAATGGATTTGAGCATAGCCACTGGAGAAAAGGTCTCGTCATAGTCCAAACCAGGTCTTTGACGAAAGCCCTTTGCAACAAGTCTAGCTTTATAGGTCTCAACCTGCCCATCTACACCAATCTTCTTTCTGAAGATCCATTTGCAGCCTACGGGTTTTACCCCTTCTGGAGCAAAGTCCAAAGTACAAACTTTGTTAGTGTACATGGACTCCATTTCGGTCCGCATTGCATCTAGCCATTTTACCGAGTCACCGCTCTGAATGGCTTGCTGGAAGCTAGTAGGCTCACCATAGTCAATGGTGCAATCCTTTCTATCCCCGTCTATGAGAAAACCGTAGTATCTCTCGGGCGGATGAGACTGCCTACTACTCCTGCGGAGTGGCGTTGGGATGTCCGGTTCTCTTGAAACTTCCGATTCTTCCAAGCTTTCAGTAATAGCTTGTGGTTCTGGAATTTCTTCCAGTTCTATTGCACTCCCACTTATCTAATTTTCTAAAAATTCAGTTTCCAAGAAATGGGCATGCTGAGAAACAAAAACCTTTTGTTCCTCTGCGGAATAGAAAAGATACCCCCTGGAGTTCTTTGGGTATCCCACAAACTTACACAGTACTGAGCGTGCCTCGAGTTTTTCCGCATGCTGCTTCTTTATAAAAGCTGGACATCCCCATGTCTTGAGATACTTAAGACAGGGTTTCTTCCCACTCCACATCTGATATGGGGTGGTAGACACAGTCTTGGTTGGAGCCTTGTTTAAGAGATATGCAGCTGTTTCTAGTGCATAACCCCAGAAAGATCGCGGCAACTCAGCCTTACTCATCATGGAACGAACCATATCCAATAGGGTTCGATTCCGCCTTTCCGATACACTGTTGTGTTGTGGTGTGTATGGAGGAGTAAGCTGAGAGAGAATTCCATTCTCTTTTAAGTATCCCAGAAACTCGGCACTCAAGTATTCACCACCTCGATCAGATCTCAGTGTCTTGATACTTTTGCCTGTTTGTTTTTCAACTTCATTCTTGTATTTCTGAAATTTCTCAAAGGCCTCGGATTTGTGCTTCATTAGGAAGACATGTCCATCCCTAGAGAAATCATTTGTGAAAGTAATGAAGTATGAATAACCACTTCGCGCATGTGTAGACATTGGACCACACACGTCACTGTGTATGAGTCCCAAAAGCTTGCTTGCTCTTTCTCCGTGTCCAGTGAACGGAGTCTTTGTCATCTTTCCCATGAGACAAGATTCACAAGTGGCATAAGACTGGTACTCGAACGGATTCAAGTATCCTTCTTTATGTAACTTTGTCAACCGTGTCTCATTAATGTGACCCAGTCTACAATGCCATAACAAAGCCTGATTTAATTCCGAAGACATTCTTTTAAGTGTGTTCTGGACACTGAAAATCTGAGCTTGATTCAATACGTATATCCCGTTTTTTAATGTACCTAACCCAATCAGAACTTGATTTAGGTGGATGTTGACCACATCACTTACAAAAGTAAAATCATATCCTTCCTTAGAAAGTAAGGATACAGATATGATATTATAAGTCGCACCTGGTACATAAAAACAGTCATGCGGAATCAATATCCGCCCAGTTGTCAGTCCAAGATGATACTCCCCTATGGATTCAGCGTACATGCTCATTCCGTTAGCAACCCTGAGAGTCATATCACCTATCTTGATAACCCTATGGTTTCTCAGAGCCTGTAACGAATTACAGATGTGAGATCATGATCCGGTATCCAATACCCAGGAAGTAGGGTTAACTGACATACAGTTCTCTATTACAAACACACCCGAAGCTGAAGCCACAACATGCTTCGAATCCTGGCTACTGGCTTTGCTAGCCCTGCAATCCTTCTGCCAATGTTTCATTCCCGTAACAATAGGAACGTCCCTTTTTAACTACATCCAGTCCTGAAACTTTTGCCCTTCCCTTTCCTTCTACTTTCCTGGTTTCCTTCAGGGTAGAAGGTAGAGACTGCAGAATCAAGTCAGTACCTGACCCGTTCTTCAACGTGGTTTTCAGGTCCGTGAGCTCAAAATAGCTGGTCTTTGTAAGGACGTTGCCCCTTACAGATGACCCGATAGCCAACCTCGCTTGAAGCAATTCATTCGAGGTCTCATATCTTGAGATACGAGATTGCTCTCCATATAAATCTTTGTTATGGAGGAAGATAGAAACTGAGACCATCTTCTCGTGCTGCCACTGGTATGCACCATCAACTGAGGCTAACACGAGGCACTTAGCTTTCGCACAGTTTTTTTTCCGATGTCCTTCGGATATCAATATCTGTGACAGGGGAAACTGGTCCTGAGACGGCAAGGGTTGGATTAGTTAAGAGGTGTCCCAGCTTGTCATGGGAAATGGACATCTGGACGGACCTTTGCCAGTCAAAACAGTCAGATTCAGTCATTTTATTATCTAGATGTAACCTAGTTGTGGTCACTGGGTCGCTGCAATTAAGAGAGAGAGAAGAAAACACTCAGCATGATGCTCTTGCAAGTTTAGATTGGTTTTTAATTTATCTAAATAGGATGGCTCCCACTGTCTCTCGAATCCCTCCTCAAACCATAAAGGAAGAATTAGTCAGGATCAATCTCACCGTACAATACTTTCTTAACCATTCAGCCAGGCCAGTGTTGGTACTTCGAGGGAGGTTTTCCAACGCTGTCGCGAAGTTCCTTAATTAAGTAACCTCTTTTCCCTGTGGGCGTAGCCCCGCTAACACCTTTCTAGACACCTACTTAGTTTATAGCATTGATCGTTAAGTGAGAAAGTTCCCGAGGAGTAGCATATACTCACAGTAGGATCGGGATCCAAATATCATCGTGTGATAAAACTGAAGGAATCCTACCAGAATCATCACACTCCAAATGGTATGCAGCACTAGCAAGTTTCAGTTTCTTTAGAAACTCCCGATGTGGAGTTTTGCCCCATGCTCTTATGACCTTGACGAAGGTCAACAAATCATAAGCCACATGTCAAGTTCTACTCGTCATTGTCCCGGTTAATTTGAACCCACCCGTATATATCCTTGACGAAGGTCAACAAGGTAATACGACTATCCCAAACAAACGCATCTATCTATGCTACATATGAACACCCAACAGCTACCAATCACTATGCCTTGACGAAGGTCAACAAACGTAGCTTGAATACTATTGAATATTCATACGAAATGACGGAGGGGCTACGAATGGTTTTGGTGAAACCTTGAACGTAGTGAACTTGATATAATCGATGGAACGAGATAGCTTTTAAAAAGAGTGGTTCAAGCTCCGCATTTAAAAGTTGGTTTTTGAAAAGAACCGAGTGGTTTTGAAAGTGTTCCAACGACTTTTACTTGGTTTATTTTCTTGCATTAATTTTAATGCGTCCCATCATTTAATCCTACTATTGTAGAAAACAACGAAAATATGACGTACGCTTATGCCATCTGCATTTGCCATGGGGCCCCATCATCACACGTTAGGTTACTTAACTAACAACAGAGCGGGAGCTGGACTAGCGTGGATGCAAAACATAAGCAACGCCTAAATAGATATCATATATAGATATATAGCAATGATAGCCATTCCAGATCACAGATGAACACATTGGATATACTAGGAATCCGCGATTCGTTCGAGCCTGCAACGAAAAGCGGATTACACGGTCACGATGAATAGCCAATACCCCACCCTAGACCCCTACAGGTGCGGCAAACTACCCGCCAAGTATCCGAAGCGAAGCAACCTCCCTCAACGACGTGAGTAGGCCACTCGGCACTTCGAGATACCCGGTAGTTTGTGCACCCCACCTTGGGTCTATCCTAGGAGCAAAAACAGTAAAAAGAAATTATACAATGGCGGCTACAACCTCATCCCGGATGTGCGGCCAAACAAATAATATTACATCAATTTACAAATTATAGATGAATGAAAGAAAAAGAAACTCTCATCTCACATCCACCCAGCTATTCATCCGCGACAATCCAACGAGTTCATATCCACAAACCATCAACATTACAGATCACAGATATGTATAACCCCCACTAATCGACGTATAGCGATTAGTAGACGTTCAATACATATATCACATCACAGATAATATCCATTAGCCAAAGTCTATGGAATATCGATCAAAATACGGATTTGTAACCACCCAAAAATCAATTTGTTCTCTGGAAAATCTGGGTAGAAACAAACTATATTAAAAATCCCAAAACCTCCAGCTAAGTACACTGCACCAAACTCGGTCCACGGCCGAGCCAACTAGGCTGCGGATCCGTGGCAAGAAGCATGTTCTTGCCGCGGAACCGCGGCGCTTTGACCGGTTCAGTGGATCGTTTTTGGTGGGTGTCTTTAGAAAACCCTGAGCCAATTTTTCATGTATGTCAAATAATTTTTTGAGCAGTATAAAAAATCGACAGAAAGTTGATTTTTCCCGGACGTGTTTTGTTATTTTTTTTCCGATCGATATTCTAAATACTTTGCTAACTTGCTAGTTTATGTTTAGCTAGGCTCTGATACCACTGTAAGTCCACGTTGCTTACCCCGGTTCTTACGGGGAGGCAGAAACGGCGAAAAACAATTTTTGGCGCAAAGGCAACATAGACTAACACACGGATCTTTGCTAAACTACAAACTAGCAAACTACTAGAGGTTCTATCTACTATGCCATAGAAATTATACCTCACGATATCGGTCCTTCGGGTCTTCATTCCGCTGTCCCGATCGTCCATCCAATCTCCAAGGATCGATCCAGATCTTGGTCACCTCCGTGGCCTCCTTGAGTCGAAGACGGTCCACCCGAGAGTTGTACACCGAGCTCCACATCAAGCCGAGGCAACTAGGGCAACAAGATCGCTAGTCTTGATGTTCTAGGTTATGTAGAAAGGGTAGATGGAAGTGTTTGTCTATTTGGATCCTTTTCCTCTCAACACATGAGATCAAAGGATTTTTTTTCAAGAGGAGGAAGATGAAGGAGAACTAGCAACCATGGAGCTCTTTTTCTTTTCTTCTCACAAGAGAGAGAATGAGAATCATAGAAATGAAATTATCAACTAGAGAAAAATGGCACCATGGTTCAATAATGCATAAACACCATCATTACCAATCCTTTCATGATAAAGTTGATGGCTACTAATGACTTGACCATTTTCATAATCCAAAAAGAAAAAGAAATCCAAAGAAAACTCTAGATCTCTCATGAAGGTCAAAGTCAACTTTGGTCAAACGGTCAACAAAGTCAAGTGTGGTCAAATGGTCAAAGTAATTAGCCATCACATAATTATCACTAAAAAGATTAGTAAATAATGTCCCCGGCTCATAATGGTTTTGACCGAACGAATTGTCAAAACCCTAACGAGTCTGCCTCAAAATGGTTTTGACCGAATCAACTGTCAAAACCCAAATGAGCCTGCAACATAACGGTTTTGGCCGAATCAACTGCCAAAACCCTAATGAGTCACCTCCTCCTTCATTGCTCCTCAAAACTGTGCATACACAACCGCATCCGCATTCCGTAGAATGCGAATGCACAGAAGACAAAACAAATCCATCAGTGCAATACTAGGATCCGGCTTAAACCAAAGCCCACTAGTATTGCCTGCCCGAACAGCATACGCACACAAGTGCACGTAAGTGATCGCAGCCCTGCCGTAAAACCATACGGCCTCTACACGTTTCGCTCAGTGCAGGGAAACTCTCTGTGTGGGACTCTAAAGACTCGACACTACGCTGGCAGTGGGTTTAACCACAGACCGCAAGCGGCACTAGCTGTACGTAACGGTCCCCAGGTAGATGTCGATAAGAAGGCCGATGAGATAAACCCATCTGAACTCCTACTGAGCCTGTATGTGACAATCTCCGTACAGTCCGGTCCGTTCGTCTGAAAACATCATATGGCGGGCCTAGAGGGTGGTAAACGTCAGTCCCCTAATAGCAGTACAAGTCATGTCGGAGTGTAGCCCAGAACACCCTGAGATAACACTGGAAATCTACTAGTATATCTCGCTTGCCCTAGCCAGGGACTACTTGTGTAATGGCTCTCCTAGACACAGCGCAATGTCAACCCCCAATACCGGGAGAGACGAATCCTGTCTAACCGTCACTGCTTCCAAGTGCTTCGGGACTGCACCCAACTACTACCTGTTCGCACGACTCCTTTGAGTCATGGTAGGGTAGTAATCTAAGTACAGTGGGAACACACTCGAGGCGAAGTGACAGTGTCAAGTAAGCGGACTAAGCTGTACTCATGTCACCTGGGAATTGATAACTGACGATAGGTATAATACCAACCAACAGTTCCCGACGAGTCTTGTCCAGTGTACTCGTAACCTAACAAGCACCCGCATACTATCTCCAGTACGACGTACTAATGGCTGTGGGACAGACCATCTCCCCTGCTGGGATGAGAAGCGCATACGCTAGTCTACTCCGAAGTATCGATGCCCTGTCTCGATAGTCCTACGACTAGGGACCTGTATAAGGATGTGCTTATAGATTACCCAGCCCTCACGAGTGTGACTGCCATCACAACGCTGGTAATCAAGCAAAGATCCTAAGGGCTCTACTAATATGTATAAGCGATATGCTAAAAGAAACACATGCACATATTGAAGTAGATACAAACCAAGTAGCATACTACCATTTTGAGCAAGATTGTCTATACAAATGTGAATATCCCAAGCTTCCATCAAGTAATATACAAACTAGTATGATACAGTAATGGCCTCTAGGGCATATACACTAACAGCACGAAATCAATATCATGAAACTCAATCATCAAAACTCAAATCCAAGCGATATAAGCGTGATACTCGGATCACAAATGCAAGTCGCAACAAATGACATTGAGGTACACCTCCTACAATGTCGAAAAATGTCGGTGCGCCCAAAACTGCCAGAGCAAGAACATCCGCTTGCCTCCTGCTCATGGTCTGGCGTCTCTGTCTCTGGGTCCTCATTTCTCTGTGGATTACTAATCTCGCAATCCATCGGCTCGTCGGCCCGATCAGGTGTGCTAACGGGAACGATTCCGCTCTGGCACTCTTCTGGTCATCTCTTGGCCAATTAGCATGACCACTCATAGCAGCACGTCACTGGCGTCGAGCTTTGGCCCTCTGAATACACATGACACAACTGATCCTCAATGCAAATCTTATTACAGCAGTGTCCTGGAAGGAACCTGCTCAAGGTCTCTTCCAACCTCGCCTATGCCGAACTATACGGAGGCTGGTACTCTTGCATAATCTTTTCTCGTCTTCTGGACATCTGCGTTCTCGGCACAGCATTTCCTCGGGAACTGGCCGTATCCCAATACCTCTGTATACATATCAAATCCTCTGGCATCAACGGGGAGTAACAACAGCTCGTTAACATCTCGCACGAACCTCTTGTTCCACTCGTCTTTATTATCGTCCGCTTTGACGTCACGTCATGCTATCTGCGTACCGCAATTGTCCTCGGCTACCGTCAATCCGGAATCTCTCACACGAACTCGAAATCGCGAACTCGGTATCTTCATCACTCTGTAAAAGATCTCTACCCGAACACGTCCTCGGGAACTTGTCCCAACCATCGGAGGAATACTCAATACTCATCCGTTCTCGATCAACTCACAACACACCTGGATGAGGTCCTCTATTCGAAGCTGGTCAACTTACCGATCTCCTATCGGATCATCCAATTAACCACGTCATCTCTGGATCGATCTACTCTAGATCTGAGTAAGACTCTCCACACTGGAAATCTTCAACTCAACTGGGCCTTCGTCGGCGCATCAAATCTGACGAATCACTTCCGTCTCTCAACTCAAGATAGACTGGCTACCACATGTCGCATCTCTGCCTGGAAGCTCCAGCAATCTCAGCTCGTAAAGTTTGGGAGCGACATCCTACCAATCTCAGCAACAGCTAGGTCATTTGTCTGCAAGGTAGTCGACATCACGATCTCTGAGGTAGGATGTACATCAACAGTCCTCTCACAACAGGAAGCCTCTAATAATGGCCCGATCATCCGGTGCAAAACCTTACTCTCGCCCCAAACGAGAGGTCACAACACAAACACTAAATCGATACGTTCCCATGTTACCAGAAAACACGATGGTCAGTCCTCGTCCATGACGAGCTTGCCCTAACCGCATCAATAGCAGCAGCTCAATCTGCACTCAAACTGTGGTGACAGGAACCTCAAGCATGTATCGATGAAGGTAGATCAAAGGAATGAAAGGAATCAACAGATCCTAAAATGGATACATGATCATAAGGAGGAACGAAATCAATGAGAGTATGATCATGGAAACAAATAGAATCAAGGATCTCAAATGGATGTATGATCAAGAGAACGAAGAGAATCACAGATCTCAAAATATGTACATCCTAAGGTTTCTTAAGTGGAGTATCATATCATAAACATGCCATGGAACATACGTACGGTACGTCACTTTACTCAAGCTACCTACTCCATCAATAAGGGTCAGCCTATGTAACGAATGTTCGGGTCTAATACCCTCATGTTCAAGTCTAAGTTCCGTAAGGTCAAGCCTAGGTTACGAAATAAATTACACCCCAGACTCCACATAGTCAAACCTAGAATCGAACTAAGGTTAAACCTAGCGCTCTGATACCAACTTTTTCACGACCCGAAAATATTAGATCGTGACCGGCACTTAAATCACGCCACATCTACAGGCGTAAGGTAATTCAAGTAAGCCAAAGCCTAGAAATCTAAACCCTTTTTAAAGAAAATAAAAGAGGTGAAGTTTTGAAATAAAGGTATGATGAAATTAAAAAGTTTTCTTAAATGCATAAATGAGGGAACATGAAAATACAAGTGGATTATGCAAGTTGAAAAACATGTTTCGTCTTTTAAAAATTTGGGCAGCACTTCCTTTGTATATTTTGATCCAAAACCACATATACAAGATAATGATAAAGGCATCCCCAAGCGGGAGCTAGTTCTTCGCCAATCGGCAGAATCACAACCACGCAAGACAGTATATATGTATATGACGCCCAACGGCGAAGATCACCACAAAAGATAAAGAAATAAGCAAGACATCAAACCCACCAAGCGAACATATAACCCATCGCTCAAGTCTCGCAACTACAAGTCTTGCTAAGTCTTACTACTTATACAAATACTAGTTTCTGATTTGATGGAGTTAACTAGATACAACAGGAATAATAAATATAAGAGGGCTACGATCCAACATGTACCACCTACCAAAGAAAAACACTCGAATGCAGCTATGTACCAGCGATGCCGCTACTGATCTATGCGATCAACCTGCAAGAACTGTGGCACAACGGGGGTGATTTGCCAACTAGTGAGTAGAAAATATCATCAGGTAGAAATCAAATAAAACAACGATTTCCTAGGTCAACTATATCATGAAGGTAATACTATGATATCTAGGGTGACCGTGTCTATATATACGCCAACAATAATCAATGCCAGTATGCATGTAGATATCATCCAATAATATAATCAATGCTTGTAAGCAAGTGGATCTCATCCAACAGTATAATCAATGCCTGTATTCATGTGGATTTCGTCCACACGAAACATCATAAAAGCATATGCATGTAAATATATGAGGATAACAAACAACGTGTGTCCATCAATGACACACCAAATCATGGAACCTGAGTGTCCAACACCGACACTCGAAACATCATGAAACCCGTGTCCAGCATCGACACGTAAATCCTCATATCTCAGGCGCCGCATCCTCAGATCGGCCCTCAGGCGCCGCATACTCTGGTTGGCCCTCATATCCATCTTATGACTCCGGTCAGTATCCTCCGGATAACCGCCAGGTCCAAATACTATCACCGGTAGGTAGTAGTCCTTCTGCCAGGCTCATCGTCATCCCTACAAAATCTCTTTCTTGCCCCGGGTACCATACCGGGTCCACCATGTACCCGCAGACGGTTCCTCCACTCCTCGAATCAGGTCTCGAAAACAAATCTCAGAACCTAGAAAACTCATGGTGGATGTCTTGAAATATCATATCAAGTGAAACCGGGTTATTAAAACAATACATACTTTCTTTTGAAATAACCACGGTTCTTAAATCCAGAAATCTCATGAAAACAACATCTCAGTACATATAATCTTAAAGCATGATATATGCAAACATAGAACAGAAATGTGAGCGTCTCATTATATCATGCAACATGGAACAGTGATGTGACAATATCAGTATATCATGCGACATATCATAATGATGTGACAATTCTATTGTGTAAGTGACATAGCAATTATCGATGATAAAGTATGTGAGCCGGCCAATCTGTGTAAGTGTAACATACGCATCATCGATAATGGTGTAGGTGTACTAGCACAGGTATATGTAATGCAACGAGAGTGATATGAACGTAGCGTAAAGTAAATCATGACCGCAATGCTATAAGGTATACGTCTCTATCACATATCCGAGTCGGCGAATCTATCAATCGGCATCCAGCCTCACAACATCACATATGGTATAATCCATCGTACGGCACCCTCTAGTCAAGGGTATGGATCAATCATCAAGTAAAACTCATCACGTACGATATCCATCGTACGGCGACATTAATCATTAGGGATCCTATCAACCTATATGACACTGAGGGTATGGACCTAACGTCTTGTACGGCATATCACTCATGATTAACAACATTATATATATCTATATACTTATATCCCGGGTTGCATCCATAATAATCTCATATCAGGGGACCGGCAAAGGTATCAATCATCTCTTATCGACTCTCATCTGTATATCGACATATAAATCAAGTCATCATATCACATCGACCATTCTTTTCATCACATTAAGTCATCTTACATCAAGTCAATTTTATATACACATTCTACCTTATTAATCTCGTTTCATGCTACTCTAAAACTCCTACTTATTCTCGTACACTACATATCTATATATCGTGGTTCACGTTCACTTTTCATATCCTTATATATCCATTCGAGACATCATTTCAATCATATTATGTCAAAGAGTTATATCCTTATAGTTTTCATCTCATATCTCGATATATATATTCAATCATTCACATCATCTCTAACTATCTTTTTAACCATATCCATAGTTTTCTAATCTAGGTTTCCTTAACCATATTATATATATCGGTTCTCATCAAAAAAAACTTGCACGGGGTGCTATACGCCATCTACCCGACTTCCCCCATAGATATAGATCTACTCACCTGCGGATCTTCTTGTTCAGCCGTAGTCGATGTGCTCCGTCGTCTCGGAATCCACGCGAAGGTACCTACGATAAATACACAACCGCAATTGCTATTAACATCAAGTCCGGAAAACCAATACGGCACACGGTGCGCTCATAGGTTACTCTAGGGTTTCCTTAGCACCGTGCCTATGGTTTGCAAGTATCAAACATGCCACAACAAAATTTAGGGGGTGCTAAGCAAACATCCTAGGAATCATACTAAAAAGTTAGGGTAACAAAACTATGTAATCAAACATTACAAAAGAAGTGAATAAGAAATACAACCTTTGTAGATCGGTCCTTCACTTCTAAAGCTCCGTGTAATCGTCCCTTCGCTCCAAGCATCGATCTCCCGGACTCAAGATAGGCTCCACTAAGAGATACGAACAAGCATGCGAGAAGTCTTCGAGGCCGACGATGATCTACGTCGAGAGAACTCAAGCACAAGCAACCTCTTCACTAATTGGTAGATTAGAGAAGAGAACACCCTAAACTAAATGGCGAGTAGTAGAGGATGGTGAAGTAAGAATTTTGCTCACTTTGGATTTGATTTTCTCACTTGGATTCTTCATCTACTAAAAACCCTAGAGAGCTTGAAGAGATGAACAAGAAGATGAACAAGAGAGTTCACAAGAGAATGGAATGAGGTTAGATTTTCAACCATGGGTGAGTTAGTCTCATGTGCTAACCCTTGTAGAGAATAAACCATGGCTATGTGACTATGGTTGGGTCAACAAATATCTTAAGCAAAACAAAATGAGTTGAAAAGTCAATGAACATTACAAGCTTCTCCAAGCTACTAGTCATGACACAATTTCAACCAATTTTGAAGTACTTAATCAATTAAAACCCTAACATAATCATGGTCATGGTGTGATTCTCACACACCCAAGTTGCATATATAACCTAGCATGATACATAATATATATCACATATATAATGTATACAAAATGAGAAAAAAGAAATGGTCAAGTGAGCAATATTAGTTAATGTAAATCCATATAACAAATATATAATTATACATTAAATCATTAAATCAACACTTGATTTAATGATCCGGCTATATTACATATAACCGACTAATATTGCTGCCTTGGCGACTGATATGATTTTGTATATCAGGTTCGGTATCTAATAACATTCGTTCAGAATCAATGTATTTGGAATACAGGGTGACAGTGACCAACAGACTTGGCTGCAACACTTGCCCCGTTTTCTGCCTCATGAAACATATCACCCGTTCTCAGTTCTCTACCTTTCTGTAGCCCTATGTAATAGATTACATATCTGGGATCCTGATTCGGTATCAAATACCTAGGACATAGAGGATACAGAGAAACAGTTCTATGTAATGAACACACCCGAAGAAGATGCATCAGCATGCACTCTCTTCGTTTGGGCGGCATGGGAATCCTGGTATTCACCTATTTCCTGCTCTGTCTTATAACAATTATAAGTTGGAGCGGGACCAACGTTCCCCAGCTCAGTTTAACAAGCGGGTTGGTCAATACATCCGTATTATTATCTTGATTAAGGCGTGATATGGTCTCTACCTGGAGAGAGAGAGAGAAGAAAACACTCAGCGTATGCTCTTGCAAGATCAGATTGGTTATTTATTTTATCTAATCAGGATGGCTCCCACTGTTTTTATCAAATCTTCCTTCAAACCCTAAAAGGAAAGACTAGCCGGGATTAATTACATGCTACAAGTTCGCCAATCTTTCAGCCAGGCCAGTGTCGGTACTTTAAGGGAGGTGCCCCGTGCTTTCTCACGAACCTAATTAATGTAAACCTCGTTTTTCCAGAGGCGTAACCTCGTTAACACCTTTCTAGACACCTACTTGATCGGCTAATTGTAATGTGTAAATCTCTCTCAGGAGTAACTCTTAATTGCAGCGGGTATCGGGATCCAACTATCTCAAAGAAGGTATGCAATCTCATTGCAAATTTCAACACTTGAAATTCCCGATAATTTTACCCCAAGCCTCCTATGACCTTGACAAAGGCCAACAAATCATAGGCTGCTAGTCAAGTTCAACCCGTCATTTCCTGATTGAATTAAACCCATCCGCACGACCCTTGACAAAGGCCAACAAGGTCGCACGACTACCCTAACCCAATCTGCATCATATACATAAGCAGATAAGCACCAGTTAGCTACCGCACACTACGTCTTGACAAAGGCCAACAAACACAGCACGAATACTAACTACTACTTATCTGAAATGACGGAGGGCTATGACAGGTTTTTCTGAAAACCTATTGCGTAATGAACTTGATATCGTTGTAGAATCAAATGATTTTAAAATGGAGCGTTTTTTAGGCTTTTCTAGTTTTGCTAAAGGGGTCACTCTCGGTGAAGGGATCGTTGGCCCTTTCCTCGTCGAATGAGGTGCGGGATATATCATATATATCACTGTGCAAAACAGAAACTATAGAAGCAATCAAAAAACAAACCGTGGGTTGTAGCATCTGCCAGTTATTGCTAAAGAAGTCACTCCCGGTGAAGGGATCTCGGTCCTTTCCTTATCGAATAAGGTGCAGGATGTTCTACAAGGAACACCGATGCAAAGCAAGAACCGTAGCTACCTGTTTTATTTTTTGAAATTCGATTCCACAATATCTTAGGTTTCTTTTTCTTTCATTAATCATATTAATGAAGTCCCATCATTAAAGTACCTAAACATCACAGATAAATACGACGTACACTTATGCCATCCGCATTTGCCTCGATGTCCCCTCGTGCACCGTTAGGTTAGGTAACTAACGACAGAGCGGGGCAGGGCTAGCGCGGGTGTAAAACATAAGTAACGCATATATAATATATCATATATACTATATACAACATTTATCACAGAACATATCACATGATCACATCACAGATATCGCAGCAGAAGAATCATATGAAACATTGGATATACTAGGACGTCCGTGTTTTCAATACGAGCCAGTATAAAACACGGATTCCACGGTCGCGATGAATAGCCAAACCCACACCCCTAGACCCCTACGAGAGCTGCAAGCAACCCTACCAATTCTAGAGTTAGGAGACCCGGACTCGACTCCTCGAGTTGGTCTCCTACTGGACTCCAGAACCCGGTTACTTGTGCCCTCCTCCTTGGGTCTATCCTAGTGCGGAAAAGTAAATAATATACAAACGGTGACAGCTTCCGCAACCTGGAAGTGCCCCAAAAAAAGAATATTACATACAAGTTTTTACATGAATGAAAATGAAAAACACTCATCTCACATAAAAAAAAACCCGGCTATTCAAACACGACGATCCAATATAACATATCCAGCAACACATAACATCACATGTCATCAACGTAAGTAAACATGCGTATCCCAATTGTCGTTGACATATAGCAAAGAAAATGGCGATATCACATGTTACACTTACGGTCACAGAAAAGAAAGTGTAAAACTACAACAGTTGGAATCCGCAAACTCATTAGACATCGCATGCCTAACCAAATGAATACCTTAGACATCACATGCCTAACAATTATAAACCCCGCATTTTAGTCTCATTATCGAAAACACTTTTCAATATCAAGTCGGGCAATTCAACAAGATTCACGACATCCTGATCGAATGCTCGTCGCAAACTTTAGTTGGCGGCCGCACCCCCGACACCGTCGACGAAGTGCACCAAGGCGGAACACCGCTGCCGCGAGCACCCGAACGGATGCTTTCGGCGACGGGGTTCTCCTACAGTCACTTGGTCGGGGCTATGGGGCGTGGCTGTCTATTAAGTTTACCGGTGAGTATCCGCGTACGCTACGTGATTGCGACGGACTTTTGATCACATCAAAATTCCGTGGCAACCGATCAAGTGAGACTAAAGTGCTATGTTTATAACATTCAAACCAGTTATCTTATAACTACTTGTGAATTCCAATTATTGTATCCCATTCCAGATAAATAGAAAATGTTAAACTTTCCGATCGAACATTCGAACACCCAAGTTTTCCCGAAACAGCTCAACACATGAAACAAGTTTAAAAACATCAAGTTCATGCCTCAGTACCAATGGTCCAGCCGTAGAAGGGTCAAGCCAACGCCTCACATGTGGCACGCCGTACTGCCCCAAACCCTAAGGTTCAAAGGGCAGTTCAAGACGGTCACATAATCGAGTTAAGGTTTGTTGTCTTCTAGAGGGTCTATCGCGTTACTTGCACTACTTAGAACATTCTTAAACTACGGAAAAATCCAACACTTGGAAATTTCTCGGCAGGGGAAAAAGTGGGTATTTATATCCGGTCGAACTTTTTAACAGTTTCTAAAATATCCGGAAAAACATAAACGAAGTTAAATTATCCGATCAAATTAACGAGTCCCCAATAAAACCCTAGAAAACTCAACACTTGAGTGGAATTAAAAAATTCCCATAAAAAATTGCCAAGAAAGGACCTAAGAATAAATATATGAAATTTCAGGGACTAAGTCATATTTTGGCCGCGGAACCGCCGCCAAAACCATGGTTTCGCCGCGGTTCCGCGGTCAAATTATTGAATTAGTGGACCGTACTTCACAGTAATTCTTAGTTTTTCCTGCTTGTTTTTCTGAGAATTTTTAATTCACAAAAATCCACTGTTTTGAAAAATGTACAGAGAAGGGTTTTGTCGGGGTTTACGGGTTCGATCGGACTTCTAACTTCGTCTACACTTCGCCTAAAGCTCTAGCTAGGCTCTGATACCACTGTAGGGTTCCTAGGCACACTAATGAGGCCTCACAAGGCATCAACCATGCCAAATTCAAATTTTTTCATGTGCCTACAAACCCTAATACGGATCGTTAACTAGAGATTAGGCGAAACATGCAACTAGTTAACAACTTAACTAAGAGTGAACGAAAATAGAACCTTTGTAGATCCGGTCCTCCACCTCCATAGCTCCGTGATGATGTCCCCTCGCTGCGATCATCGGTTCCCGGGCTCTAGCGTCGGCTTCATCGGAGAAATGGGCGGGCTAGGTCGTCGACTTCGATGCCGAAGATGATCTACGTCGAGGCAACTCAAGATCAAGCTCCAACATCACCAAGTCATGAAACTTGTGAAGAAAACACCCTATACTACATGGCAAGTGGTAGAGGATGAAGAAATAGGAAGTGGGTTCACTTTAGAATTGGATTTCTCACTCTTTTTCTGAAGTCACCATTGAAGCTAGCAAGCTTCTTTCTTCTTGAAGAAGAAGAAGAAGAAGAAGAAGATAATATGATAAGAATAATGAATAAATGGAAATAAAGTCATTCTTATCATTTTATCAACCATGGTTAAGTGTAGAGAATAAACCAAGGTTAGGTGAATGGTTAGGTTTAGCATGAAACAAAAATGGTAGACTTATTCTAAGCTTCATAAAGCTTCAACTATAAAACAAAGCAAGCCACCATTTCTCTTTTTGCCAAAAATGAATTAAGAGAATAAATAAATAAGTAAATCAAAACCCTAACCATTAACATAACCATGGTTTAATCATACACACCCAAGTATGCATGTATCATCAAACATGATACAAACTAGTGCACAAAACTATATCATATATACAATGTGCACATCAAGTGAGAAAATCCATCTTAAGGGTACCAATATTAGTTAATGCAAAGTAATATATCAAATATATAATTATACATTAAATCATTAAATCAACACTTGATTTAATGATCCGGTCATATCGCATATAATCGACTAATATCAAGTGTATCAATGTATCGAATCAACACTTGATTCGGTAACCTGGCTATATCATATATAACCGTTCAATGATACAAATCGCGAGAATAAAATACAGTATCACATACTGGTATTATTCTCGATCCCGTGCATATCTCATATGCGCTCCTATTTCGTTTCGCTTGAGCCAGGAAACCTCTGTGTAGGACTCTAAAGACTCGTCAATACGCCGGCAGTAGGTGATGATCATATCAAACACCCACAAGCCGCAAGCGGTCTGCTAAACGTAACGGCCACCCGGGTATTGAGTGATCAGAAGATAAACGAGCAAGCCTGCTCACACTCCTGTGAATCCAACCAGTAACACTTACCGTACAGTCCGGTCTCGTCGTCTTATATGTCGCATATCTCGCCTAGGGGTGGTAAACGTCAGACCCCAATAGCTTGATAAGTCGTGTCGATATGAGGTCTATAACAGTTCGAGAAACTACAGGTAACACTTACCAGTAAATCTCAGCAACCCTGGCCAGGGATTTCCGGTTATAGCCAATCGAACACAGCGCAACATCAACTCCCTATACCGGGAGAGACGAATCCCCTCCTATCGCTCATTGCCTCCATGTGATTCAAGACTGTACCCAAAAACCACCGTTTTGCACGCCCTCTTAGACGTGGTAAGGTAGAAATCAAAGCACAGTGGGAATCACACAAGACTCTATGACGATCTCGGGTCAACAGACTACTCTGTACTAGTGTCACCAGAGAACTGCCATCTGACGTAAGGTATAGTACCATCTGGGAGTTCTCGGCGAGTCCGTCCAGTGTACCCAGTCTCCACTGAGCACCCGTATATCATCTCTGATGTCAAACATCAATGGATATGGGATCATCCATCGCCCATCTGTATGGGTCGAGAAGGTATACGCTAGTCTACTCTGGTATATCGATGCCCCGTCTCGATACACCCACGACTAGGGACCTTGAAGGATGTACTTATGGACTACCATGTCCCCACCAGTATGATCCGCATCATAGTCCAGGTAGTCAAGTACTCATCCTAAGGGCTTTACCAACATGTAACAGAGAGACAATCAGTGTACACGTTAAGGTAAAGAGCAACCAGATAGCATACTATCATGTCGAGTAAGAAAGTCCTCCCTATATATGTCCAAGCATCCACTACAATATACATCCTATGTATAGTAATGGCCTCTAGGGCATACATATAACTAACATTCTTTAACCCGTAAAGCAACTTGCACACGTTTCCGCTGCTCCTACTGTCTACGAAGCCCTCTGGCTGTGTACTTATAGACGCTCTCTTCTAAATTACTATTTAGAAAAGCAGTCATGACACCCAACCGCCAGATACCGTAGTCATGGTATGTAGCAATGGCAAGTAGGATCCGGATGGACTTAAGCATAGGCTCTGGAGAAAAGGTTTCATCATTATCCACACCAGGTCAATGACGAGAACCTTTTTCAACAAGTTTCAGCTTTGAAAGTCTCAACTTTTCCATATACACCAAGTAATCTTCACAAGACATACTTGCTCCTGATGGGGATTTAACCCTTCAGATAAAGCAACCAAAGTCCTTACTTTGTAGGTGTATATGGATTCCATCTCAGATTGCTTAGCATCCAGCCATTCTTACAGAGTCCCAACTCTTGATGGCCTGCTCGAAACTAGTTGGGTATTCATCTCATGATGCAATCCTCGCTTCCACTGTCATCGAGAAACCGAAGTATCTCTCAGGCGGATGAAGAACCCTACCAGATCGGCGGAGAGGCATAGGTTCGTCGGGAGCTATTGAATCCTCCGGTTCTACCAAATCATCAGCTGTAGTTTGTATAGCTGGAACTCCTTCCAGTTCTACCTCATGACCACAAATTTCTTTCTAAAATAAATTCCTTTTTCTAAAAAGGTGGCATTCCGAGAAATAAAATATCTTTTGTTTCTCGGTGCGGCAGAAGATATTCCCTTGCGGATGGTTGGGATATCCAACAAACTTCCACAGAACTGATCTTGCCTCGAGCTTTTCCGGATTTTGCTTTTGACATTGGCCGGACAACCTCAAATCTTAACTTGCTTAAGACATGGGCTCTTCCCATTCCATATCTCATATGGAGTTGTAGGCACCTGATTTGGTTAGAACCCAATTCAATAGGTATGCAGCTTCATAAGTGCATAACCCCCAAAGGAAATAGGCAACTCAGTAGTACTCATCATAGAGCACACCATCTCTGATAGGGTGTGATTGCTCTGTCCCGATACACCGTTGTGCTGTGGTGTATACAGAGGAGTAATGCTGAGAGAGAATCTCATTCTCCTTTAGAATAGTCCAGGATCTCCATGCCAAAGTATTCTCCTCCCCGATCACATCAAAAGACATAATACTTATACACTTTTTGGTTCTCTACTTCTAACTTATATTCTTTGAATTAGTGAGCTAATGATATTAGTTAAGATATAATTATATCACATATAATATATATCACATTATTAAATCAACACTTGATTTAATAATCCGGTTATATCACATATGACCTGTAGGGTTGCCTAGCACGGCAGCAAGGTTTCAGGAGGGACCGTCCATGCCAATTTCAAAAATTGCCGTTCTAGCTAACTCTAACCCTAGAATCGTTACTAAAAAATCCGATGATACTAAATGTAAACACTTTACATCTATGTGAATGAGGGAATACAACCTTTGTAGACCGGTCCTTCACTTATAAAGCTCCATGTCGTAGTCCCTTCGCTGCAAGTTGTGAAGACCCGGACTCTAGTATGGGTTCACATGAAGAAACGAACAAGCTTGCTCAATGTCTTCGAGGCCGAAGATGATCTACGTCGAGGAGACTTGAGCTCATGCTACCTCTTCACTAATGGTGAAATTAGTGAAGCAAACACCCTAAACTAAATGGCTAATAGTAGATGATGATGAAGTAGGAAGTGGGCTCACTTTAGTTTTATTTTTCTCACATTATTTCATCACTTAGAAAAAACTAGCAAGCTTTTTCTCTTGAGGAAGAAGAAGAAGTGATGAAGAGATCAATGAGAGTGTGAGGTTAAAATTGCAACCATATTGAGTTAGTGTCATACACTAACCTTTGTAGAGACTAAACTATGGCTAAGTTAATAATGGTTAGGTTTATAAATATCTTAAGCAAGACAAAGACAAGTGGAATAAGTCAATGATCTACAAGCTTCTTCCAAGCTCAACGATGAATAATACAAATGATTTTGAATTACTTAACAATAAATAAAACCTTAACATTAACCCAAAGCATGGTGTAATTCTCATATACACACAAGTTGCATATGTAACCTAGCATGTCACAATGATATATATCACATATATATCATTTGTGAACAAAATAAAATAATACATTTAACATATATCGCATATATATTAATGTATCATCAAGTGAGAAAAAGTAATGCTTAAGTGAGCTAATATTAGTTAATGTAATTTAATATATCAAATATATAATACTACATTAAATTATTAAATCAACACTTGATTTAATAATCTGGCTATATCACATATAACCGACTAATATCAAATGCAACAACTTATCGAATCAACACTTGATCCGCTAACCCGGCTATATCACATATAACCGTTAAATGTCACAAGTCACGAGAATAGAATGCGGTATCACATACGCGCATTAATCTCGGTCCCGCACATATCACATATGTGCTCCTACTCCGTTTCGCATGAACCAGGAAACCTCTGTATAGGACTCTAAAGACTCGTCAATACGCCGGCAGTAGATGATGATCATATCAAACACGTACAAGCCGCAAGCGGTCTGCTAAACGTAACGGCCACCCAGGTATTGAGCGATCAGAAGATCAACAAGCAAGCCTGCTCATACTCGTGCGAATTCACTCAGTAACACTACCATACAGTCCGGTCTCTTCGTCAGATATGTCGCATATCACAGCCTGGGGGTGGTATAACGTCAGACCCCAATAGCCTGATAAGTCATGCCGATGCAAGGTCCATAACGGTTTGAGAAACTACTGATAACTCTTACCAGTAAATCTCAGCAACCCTGGCCAGGGATTTCCTGTTATGGCCAATCGAGCATAGCGCAACATCAACTCCCAATACCGGGAGAGACGAAACCCCTCCTATCGCTCATTGCCTCCATGTGACTTAGGACTGTACCCAAAAACCACCCTTTTGCACGATCTGTAAGTCCATGCTACCTCTCCCGGTACTTACGGGCTTGCGGAATTTGGTGAAAAACGATTTTCTAGAGGTGGCAACATGGACTCAAAATGGATCTTTGTTAAACTATCTACCTAACAACCTAACTAGGAGTTGTTAACTACTCGGTTAGGGGGTTATACCTTTCTTTCTTGAACTCCTTCGTCTTCTACACTTGATGGTTGTACGGATCGGCTTCACCCCGTCGTCTCCTTGCGCCGAAGATCGATCCACCCGAAAGCTTCTACCTTTGGCTTCTTCTTCGAACTTTGAAGAAACTAGTTCACTCGGTTTGCTAAACCTTGTGAACTAGAGTGAGTAGGGAAGAGTGTGTTGGGATTTTTCTCTATGGTTCTTGCTTCTCAACACATGAGACAAGTGAACCATAGACTAGAGAAAGAGAGAGAGCAAGAGGAAGAGGGTGAGAGCTCAAGCCAAGAGAGAATGGAAAATGAGAGAATGAGCAAGACTTTTCTCTCTTGGCTCTCATAATCC
Organism: Agapanthus africanus; assembly: GCA_030015575.1. Lineage (NCBI taxonomy): Eukaryota > Viridiplantae > Streptophyta > Magnoliopsida > Asparagales > Amaryllidaceae > Agapanthus > Agapanthus africanus. The sequence goes on from CM057343.1 coordinate 344,712,484, forward strand.
AAAGCCATCATAACAAATCATAGCAATCAAGTATTATATGATGGTTTAAGCTACAATAGCCATATCATTTCATGCACTCATTTTGCACAAGAGAAACAAGCAAGCAAAAGTCTTTGCCATGAAATGATAGCCATTGTCATCATGATGGTCAACTAGTCCAACCTAGTCAACCGGTCAACAAAGTCAACAAGTCAACAAAGTCAACCCCTCAACAACCATGTCACCATAATACTTAATTAATATTATTGTTAATCATATATCATATTCTCATTAGGGTTTAGCAAAAAGTCAATGGTCAACAGTCAACAGTCAACAACCCTAATGAGAATCCTCTGCCTCTGTCTCTCCGTCAACTGTGCATACACACCCGCATCCGCGTTCCGAAGAACACGAATACATACGAGATAAAACCAATCCCAAAACGTACACTAGGATCTGGCTTAAACCAAAGCCCGCCAGTGTTAACTGTTCGGACACTAAACGTGCACAAGTGCACGGATGTGACCGAACCCTGTCGCAAAACCATGCGACCTCTACTCTTTTGCCTAAAGGCGAATAGCTTTCTGTGTGGGACTCTAAAGACTCGACACTACGCTAGCGGTGGGTTTAACCACAGACCGCAAGCGGCACTAGCTGTGCGTAACGGTCTCCAGATAGATGCCGACAAGAAGACTGACGAGGTGAAACCCATCTGAACTCCTACTGAGCCTGAATGTGACAGTCTCCGTACAGTCTGGTCTGTTCGTCTGATACATCGCATGGAGGGCCTAGGGGTGGTAAACGTCAGTCCCCTAATAGCGGTACAAGTCATGTCGGAGTGAAGCCCAAAACACCCTGAGATAACACTGGAAGCCTACCATTATATCTCGCTTGCCCTGGCCAGGGACTACTCGTGTAATGGCTCTCCTAGACACAGCGCGATGTCAACCCCTAATACCGGGAGAGACGAATCCTGACTAACTGCCTCCAAGTGCTTCGGGACTGCACCCAACTACTACCTGTTTGCACGACTCCTTTGAGCCATGGTAGGGTAGTAATCAAAGTACAGTGGGAACACACTCGAGGCGAAGTGACAGTGTCAAGTCAGCGGACTAAGCTGTACTCATGTCACCTGGGAACTGACAACTGACGATAGGTATAATACCAACCATTCAGTTCCCGACGAGTCCTGTCCAGTGTACTCGTAACCTAACGAGCACCCGCATACTATCTCAAGTACGACGTACTGACGGCTGTGGGACAGACCGTCTCCCCTGCTGGGATGAGAAGCGCATACGCTAGTCTACTCCGGAGTATCGATGCCCTGTCTCGATAGTCCTGCGACTAGGGACCTGTATAAGGATGTGCTTATGGATTACCCAGCCCCCACGAGTGTGACTGCCATCACAACGCTGGTAATCAAGAAAAGATCCTAAGGGCTCCACTAATGCGTATAGGTGATATAATAAAATAAACACATGTACACATTAAAGTAGAAACAAACCAAGTAGCATACTACCATTTTGAGCAAGATTGTTTATACAACTGTGAATATCCCAAGTTTCCATTAAGTAATATATAAACTAGTATGATACAGTAATGGCCTCTAGGGCATATACACTAACACGATCTCTTGACCGTGGTATGGTGGAAATCAAAGTACAGTGGGAATCACACAAGACTCTATGACGACCTCGGGTCTACAGACTAACCTGTACCAGTGTCACCAGAGAACTGCTATCCGACGATAGGTGTTATACCATCTAGGAGTTCTCGGCGTGTCCGTTCAGTGTACCCAGTCTACACTGAGTACCCGTATACCATCTCTGATGTCAAACACTAATGGATGGGATCATCCATCGCCCATCAAATGGGTCGAGAAGCATATACGCTAGTCTACTCTGGAGTATCGATGCCCTGTCTCGATACTCCCACGACTAGGAACTATTATAGGGTGTACTTCTGGACTGTAGGGTTCCGAGGCACTCTAACAAGGTTCTACAAGGCATCTACCATGCCCGATTCAAAATAAATAGCCGTGCCGAACAACCCTAACCAAGATCGTATACTAGAGATTATGCGAAACTAACAAGTTAAACATTTTAACACTAAGTGAAAAGGGATTACAACCTTTGTAGATCCGGTCCTTCACTTCTAAAGCTCCGTGTTGACGTCCCTTTGCTGCGATCATCGAGATCCCGGACTCGAGTGATGGTTTCCTCGGAGAAATGAGCGGGCTAGGTCGTTGACTTCGAGGCCGAAGATGATCTACGTCGAGGAGACTCAAACTCAAGCTCCATCTTCACTAGGTCAAGAACTTTGTGAAGAGAACACCCTAAACTAAATAGCAAGTAGTAGAGGATAATGAAATAGGAAATGGGTTCACTTTAGATTTGGATTTCTCACTCTAAATCTTCACTTGAAAAAATCTAGAAAGCTTTTCTTCACTTGAAGAAGAGGAAGAAGAAGAAAAGAATATGAATGAATTATGTAAAAAGAATAATCAAGTGAAGTCCATCATAATGCAAAGATGGGTGAGTTAACCTTTGTATAGACTAAACCATAGTTAATTATAATGGTTTGGTTAATGAATATCTTAATCAAGACAAAATGAGTGGACTTAGTCAAAGGTTCTTCAAGCTTCATGAAGCTTCAAGCCATGACAAAAGAAGCCACCATTTTGAATAATTAAGATAAATAAAAACCTAAATTATAATTAATATGGTGTATGTCACACACCCACCCATGTTTTCATGTATCATCAGTCATGATACAAACTAGTGCACAAATATATATCATATATACAACTTGTGCACATCAAGTGAGAAAATCAATCTTAAGTGAACCAATACTAGTTAAAGTAAAGTAATATATCAAATATATATATAATTATACATTAAATCATTAAATCAACACTTGATTTAACGATCCGGTCATATCGCATATAACCGACTAATATCTAGTGTATCAATGTATCGAATCAACTCTTGATTCGGTAACCCGGCTATATCTCATATAACCGTCCGATGATACAAATCGTGAGAATAGAATACAGTATCTCATACTGGTATTATTCTTGGTCCCGCACATATCTCTTATGCGCTCCTATTTCGTTTCGCTTGATCCAGGAAACCTCTGTGTAGATCTCTAAAGACTCGTCAATACGCCGGCAGCAGGTGGTGATCATATCAATCACCCACAAGCCGCAAGCGGTCTGCTAAACGTAACGGCCACCCGGGTATTGAGCGATCAGAAGATAAACGAGCAAGCCTACTCACACTCCTGCGAATCCAATCAGTAACACTTACCGCACAGTCTGGTCTGTTCGTCTGATATGTCGCATATCTCGCCTAGGGGTGGTAAACGTCAGACCCCAGCAGCTTGATAAGTCATGCCGATGTAAGGTCCATAACAAGCGTGAAACTACTGATAACTCTTACCAGTAAATCACTGCAACCCTGGCCAGGGATTTCCAGTTATGGCCAGTCGAGCATAGCGCAACATCAACCCCCAATACCGGGAGAGACGAATCCCCTCCTATCGCTCATTACCTCCATGTGAATCGGGACTGTACCCAAAAACCACCTGTTTGCATGACTCGGTAGAGCCGTGGTAGGGTGGAAATCAAAGCACAGTGGGAGACACACAAGACTCTATGACGATCTCGGGTCAACAGACTAAGCTGTACCAATGTCACCAGAGAACTGCCATCTGACGTGAGGTATAATACCATCTGGGAGTTCTCGGCGAGTCCGTCCAGTGTACCCAGTCTCCACTGAGCACCCGCATACCGTCTCTGATGTCAAACACCAATGGATATGGGATTATCCATCGCCCATCACATGGGTCGAGATGATATACGCTAGTCTACTCTGGAATATCGATGCCCCGTCTCGATATTCCTACGACTAGGAACATTGAAGGATGTACTCATGGACTACCCATGCCCCACTAGTATGATCTACATCATAATCCTGGAAGTCGAGTACACATCCTAAGGGCTTTATCAACATGTAACAGAGAGACAATAAGTATACATGTTAAGATAAAGAGCAACCAGATAGCGTACTATCATGTCGAGCAAGAAAGTCCTCCCTATATATGTCCCAGCATCCACTACATTATACATCTCATGTATAGTAATGGCCTCTAGGGCATACATATAACTAACAATCTCCCACTTGCACTAGGGCCATCTGTAGCAGTGGTTGCAGTATCTCATACTCAACCATCCCATATAAGTCTCTCTCTAGGAAAAAGCATTTGCGAGTGGATCCGCCGAGTTGTCTTCTGAGTCTACTCTCATAACCTCGATCACCCTGGAGATCAACTATCTCCTTGATCAGGTGATGCTGCCTCAGAATATGTCTGGGTCACTGATGGGACCGGGGTTCCTGGGCCAAAGCCACACTTCCATTGTCACACAATGGTAGGAACCTAGTTCATCTCATGAACTAATATACACCCAAACTTCCTCTTTGGTAGTATCTTTGATAGCGATGTCACCAGCCTTTATCGTCTAGTTTGCCATGGTATCTCGCTTGGAACTCTTCCAACATACCGTCCCTCCACTGAGGGTAAAGACAATGCCTGCGACTGACATTCAGTCGTCCTTATCACCCTGGAACTTTTCCAGTGATTCTCCCCAGGATCAACTGATACTATCTCACTACAACTAGTGAGAATCCTAACATCCAATTAGATCTATCTCATAGATCCAAAACCCAGGATTTAGGAGGTATCACCTTTATCCTATTTGGAGAATCCATGTGATAAGAGGAGATTGACCGAGCATAGCATAAGAAACTCTTTTCCTATCAAGAGTATGTTGTCCACGTACAATACAAGGATGACCACCTTACTCTCTACTACCTTTTTGTATATACAAGGTTCATCTACTATTTTGATGAAATCAAACTCTTTGACTACCACATCAAAACAGACGTTCCAACTCCGCGATGCCTGCTTTATCCTGTAAAGCAACTTGCACACGTTTCCGCTGCTCCCACTGTTTACGAAGCCATCTGGCTGTGTTCTTATAGACGCTCTCTTCTAAATTAATATTTAGAAAAGCAGTCATGATACCCAACCACCAGATATCGCGGTCATGGTATGCAGCAGTGGCAAGTAGGATCCGGATGGACTTAAGCATAGCCACTGGAAAAGGTTTCATCATTATCCACACCTGGTCAATGACGAAAACCTTTAACAAGTCTAGCTTTGAAATTCTCCACTTTTCCATCTACACCAAGTAATCTTCTCAAGATATACTTGCTCCTGATGGGGATTTAACCCTTCAGATATAGCAACCAAAGTCCATACTTTGTTGGTGTACATGGATTCCATCTCAGATCGCTAAGCATCCAGCCATTCTTACAGAGTCCTTACTCTCGATGGCCTGCTCGAAACTAGTTGGGTCATCATCTCATGATGCAATCCTCGCTCCCACTGTCATAGAGAAACCGAAGTATCTCTCAGGAGGATGAGGAACCCTGCTAGATCGGCGGAGAGGCTGAGGTTCGTCGGGGACTATTGAATCCTTTGGTTCTGTCAAATCATCAGCTGTAGTTTGTATAGCTAGAAATCCTTCCAGTTCTATAGAACTGACCTTGCCTCGATCTTGCCCGGATTTTGCTTTTGACATAGGCCGGACAACCCCAAATCTTAACTTGCTTAAGAGAAGGGCTCTTCCCATACCATATCTCATATGGAGTGGTAGGCAGTGAACTGATTCGAACCTAATTCAATAGATATGCAGCTTCTTAAGTGCATAACTCCCAAAAGGAAATAGAAAACTCAGTAGTACTCATCATAGAGCGCACCATATCACATAGGGTGTGATTGCTCCGTCCCGATACACCGACGTGCTGTTGTGTATACGGAGGAGTAATGCTGAGAGAGAATCCCATTCTCCTTTAGAATAGTCCAGGAATCCCGTGCTCAAGTATTCTCCTCCCTGATCACATCAAAGGACATAATACTTATACCCGTTTTTGGTTCTCTACTTCTAACTTATATTCGGTGATTATCTCAAAAGTTTCGAACTTGTGTTTCAACAGGAACATATGTCTGAATATAGAAAGATCATCAGTGAATGTAATGAAGTACAAAGAACCGGTCGTGGCATATGTAGACTGGGAACCTTTGTACATCGCTATGTATCAGTCCCAAGAGTTCACTAACTCTTTCTCTGTTTCCAGTAAACGGAGCTATGGTCATCTTATCTTTGTGACATGACTGGCAAGTTTCATAAGATGTAAATTTAAACTGATTTAAATATGCATCTAAATGTAACTTAGCTAGTCGGGTCGCATTGATATAACCTAGTCTACAATGCCTCACTTTTTAATTCGTTCATTTCTGAACTCTTCCTCTCGTGTGTGTTTTGTATACTAAGAACTGTAGTTTGATTTAGAATGTCAATGCTTTTAGATAACGTGCCTGAACCGATCAACTCTTGATATAGGAAATGTTCAAAACATTATCCAACAATACAAAATTATATCCTTTCTTCACTAGTAAAGAGACTGATATGATGTTGTATATCAGGTTCGGTATCTAATAACATTCGTTCAGAATCAATGTATTCTGGTAATACAGGGTGATAGTGACCAACAGACTTGGCTGCAACACTTGCACCGTTTTCTGTCTCATGAAACTCATCACCTGTTCTCAGTTCTTTACTTTTCTGTAGCCCATGTAACAGATTACATATGCGGGATCCTGATCCGGTATCTAATACCCAGGACGTAGAGGATACAGAGAAACAGTTCTTTGTAATGAACACACCCGAAGAAGATGCATCATCATGCACTTTCTTCGTTTGGGCGGCATGGGAATCCCGGTATTCCCCTATTTCCTGCTCGGTCTTATAACAATTATAAGTTGGAGCGGGACCAACGTTCCTCAGCTCAGTATAACAAGCGGGTTCGGTCAATACATCCATATTATTATCTTGATTAAGGCGTGACATGGTCGCTACCTGGAGAGAGAGAGAAGAAAACACTCTGCGCGCGCTCTTGCAAGATTAGATTGGTTATATATATTTTATCTAATCAGGATGGCTCCCACTGTTTTTATCAAATCTTCCTTCAAACCCTAAAAGGAAAGACTAGCCAGGATTAATTACACTCTACAAGTTCGCCAATTTTTCAGCCAAGCCAGTGCCGGTACTTTGAGGGAGGTTCCCCATGCTTTCGCACGGACCTAATTAAAATAAAGCTCGTTTTCCCAGGGGCGTAACCCCGTTGACACCTTTCTAGACACCTACTTGATCGGCTAATTCTAAAGTGCAAAACTCTCCCAGGAGTAACAATTACTCGCAGTGGGTATCGGGATCCAACTATCTCATAGAAGGTATGCAATCTCATTGCAAATTTCAACACTTGAAACTCCCGATAAAGGTTTTTACCCCTAGAACTTATGACCTTAACTATGGTCAACAAATCATAAGCGCTAGTCAAGCTCTACCCGTCATTTCGTGATTAATTAGACCCACCCACATGACCCTTAACTAAGGTCAACAAAGTCACGCGACTGTCCTAACTAATCGCATCATATGCGGTGTAGGAAGACATCACTTAGCTACCGTACACTGTGCCTTGACTATGGTCAACAAACACAGCACGAATACTAAGTACTCTACTTCCTAAAATGACGGAGGGTTGCGGATGGTTTTTAAGAAAACCTTTAACGCTTTGAACTTGATCTCGCTGCAGAATCAAATGGTTTTTAAATGGAGTGTTTTTGAGGCTTTTGCTAGTTTCGCTAAAGAGGTCACTCCCGGTGAAGGGATCTCGGCTCTTTCCTCGTCGAATGAGGTGCAGGATATTCACAATACCACTATGCAAAGCAAGAACTAGAAAAGCAGTCAAAAGACAAACCGAAGGTTGTAGCATCTGCTAGTTATTGCTAAAGAGGTCACTCCTGGTGAAGGGATCTCAGCTCTTTCCTTATCGAATAATGTGCTGGATGTTCTACAAGGAACACCGCTATGCAAAGCAACAACTAGAGCTACCTGATTTTTGAAATTCAATTCCACAACATCTTTTAGGTTTATTTTCTTTCATTAATCTCATTAATGAATGTCCCATCATTTAAGTCCACCTAAACATCACAGATAAATACAACGTACACTTATGCCATCCGCATTCGCCTCGATGTCCCGTCTGCACCGTTAGGTTAGGTAACTAACGGCAGAGCGGGGCAGGGCTAGCGCGGGTGTAAAACATAGGCAACGTCTATATAATATATCAGATATACTATATATAGTATCTATCTGAGCATATCACATGATCACATCACAGATAACGCAGCAGAAAATATCATATGAAATATTGGATATACTAGGACGTCCATATTTTATTTTGAGCCTGTATAAAACACGGATTACATGGTCGTGATGAATAGCCAATTCCACACCCCTAGACCCCTACGAGAGCAGCAAGCAACCCTACCAATTCTAGAGTTAGGAGACCCGGACTCGACTCCTCGAGATGGTCTCCCACTGGACCCAAGAACCCGGTTACTTGTGCTCCCCTCTTTGGGTCTATCCTAATGCGGAAAAGTAAATAATATACAATGGTGACATCATCCTCAGCCCGGAAGTGCCCCACTAAAAGAATATTACATACAATGAATTTTACATGAATGAAAAAGAAAAACACTCATCTCACATAAAAAACCCCGGCTATTCAAACATGACGATCCAATATAACATATCCAGCAACTCATAACATCACATGTCATCAACGTAAGTAAATATGCCCATCCCAATTGTCGTTGACATATAGTAACGAAACCGGCGATATCACATATTACACTTACGGTCGCAGAAAAGAAAGTGTAAAACTACAACAGTTGGAATCCGCAACCTCCTTAGACATCGCATGCCTAATCAAATGAATTCCTTAGACATCGCATGCCTAACAATTATAAACCCCACATTTTAGTCTCATTGTCGAAAACTCTTTTCAATATCAAGTCAGGCAATTCAACAAGATTCCCGACATCCTGATCGAATGCTCGTCGCAAACTTTAGTAGACGGCCGCACCCCCGGATGCCGTCGATGAAGTGCACTAAGGCGGAACACCGCTGCCGCGAGCACCCGAACGGATGCTTTTGGCGACGGGGTTCTCCTACAGTCACTTGGTCGGGGCTATGAGGCGTGGCTGTCTATTAAGTTTACCCGACGAGTATCCGCGTACACTACGTGATTGCGACGGACTTTTGATCACATCAAAATTCCGTGGCAACCGATCAAATAAGACTAAAGTGCTAGATTTATAACATTCAAATTAGTTATCTCATAACTACTTGTGGATTCCAAATATTGTATCACATTCCAGATAAATAGACAATGTTAAACTTTCCGATCGAATAAACAAACACCCATGTTTTCCCAAATAGATCAACATTTGAAATAAGTTTAAAAACATCCATTTCATATCACAGTACCAACGGTCCAGCCGTAGAAGGGTCAAGCCAACGCATCACATGTGGCACGCCGTACTGCCCCAAACCCTAAGGTTCAAAAGACAGTTCAAGACGGTCACATAATCGAGTTAAGGTTTGTTGTCTTCTAGAGGGTCCATCGCGTTACTTGCACGATTTAGAACGTTCTTAAACTACGGAAAAATTCAACACTTGGAAATTTTCCGGCAGGGGAAAAAATGAGTTATTGATATCCGGTCGAACTTTTTAACACTTTCTAAAATTACCCGGAAAAACACATAGACGAAGTTAAACTTCCTGATCGAATCAACGAACTCCCAATACAACCCAAAAAACTCAACTCTTGAGTATAAATTAAAAATACCCAGAAAACATAGGAATTACATAAGGACATTAGTATGGCCGCGGAACCGCCGCGCAACCTAGGGTACGGCCGCGGTTCCACGGCGCCTTAATTGAATTGGGGGCACGTGCTGCACAGTAATTCCTAGAAAACCCTGCTGATTTTTTTGAGCATTTTTAATTCACAAAAAATCACAAATGCAGAAAATTTCCAGAGAAGGGTAAAAATTAGGGTTTCGGGGTTCGATCGGATTTCTAATTTCGTCTACACTTCGCCTAAAGCTCTAGCTTGGCTCTGATACCACTGTAGGGTTCCTAAGCACTCTAACAAGGTTCTATAAGGCATCTACCATGCCCGATTCAAAAAAAATAGCCGTGCCGAACAACCCTAAGCAAGATCGTATACTAGAGATTATGCGAAACTAACAAGTTAAACATTTTAACACTAAGTGAAAAGGGATTACAACCTTTGTAGATCCGGTCCTTCACTTCTAAAGCTCCATGTTGACGTCCCTTCGCTGCGATCATCGAGATCCCGGACTCGAGTGATGGTTTCCTCAAAGAAATGAGCGGGCTAGGTCGTTGACTTCGAGGCCGAAGATGATCTACGTCGAGGAGACTCAAACTCAAGCTCCATCTTCACTAGGTGAAGAACTTTGTGAAGAGAACACCCTAAACTAAATGGCAAGTAGTAGAGGATGATGAAATAGAAAATGGGTTCACTTTGGATTTGGATTTCTCACTCTAAATCTTCACTTGAAAAAATCTAGAAAGCCTTTCTTCACTTGAAGAAGAGGAAGAAGAAGAAAAGAATATGAATGAATTATGTAAAAAGAATAATCAAGTGAAATCTATCATAATGCAACCATGGGTGAGTTAACCTTTGTAAAGACTAAACCATAGTTAATTATAATGGTTTGGTTAATGAATATCTTAATCAAGACAAAATGAGTGGACTTTGTCAAAGTTGCTTCAAGCTTCATGAAGCTTCAAGCCACCATTTTGAATAATTAAGATAAATAAAAACCTAAATTATAATTAACATGGTGTATGTCACACACCCACCCATGTTTGCATGTATCATCAATCATGATACAAAGTAGTGCACAAACATATATCATATATACAACTTGTGCACATCAAGTGAGAAAATCAATCTTAAGTGAACCAATACTAGTTAATATAAAGTAATATATCAAATATATATATAATTATACATTAAATCATTAAATCAACACTTGATTTAACGATCCGGTCATATCGTATATAACCGACTAATATCTAGTGTATCAATGTATCGAATCAACTCTTGATTCGGTAACCCGGCTATATCTCATATAACCGTCCGATGATACAAATCGCGAGAACAGAATACAGTATCTCATACTGGTATTATTCTCGGTCCCATACATATCTCTTATGCGCTCCTATTTCGTTTTGCTTGAGCCAGGAAAGCTCTGTGTAGGACTCTAAAGACTTGTCAATATGCCGGCAGTAGGTGGTGATCATATCAATCACCCACAAGCCGTGAGCGGTCTACTAAACGTAACGGACACCCGGGTATTGAACGATCAGAAGATCAACGAGCAAGCCTGCTCACCCTCCTGCGAATCCAATCAGTAACACTTACCGCACAGTCCGGTCTGTTCGTCTGATATGTCGCATATCTCGCCTAGGGGTGGTAAACGCCAGACCCCAGCAGCTTGATAAGTCATGCCGATGTAAGGTCCATAACAAGCGTGAAACTACTGATAACTCTTACCAGTAAATCACTGCAACCCTGGCTAGGGATTTCCAGTTATGGCCAGTCGAGCATAGCGCAACATCAACACCCAATACCGGGAGAGACGAATCCCCTCCTATCGCTCATTGTCTCCATGTGAATCGGGACTGTACCCAAAAACCACCTGTTTGCACTGTTGGAGATAGTGCCCTCAGAGTCAATTATTAGGTCACAGGTACGTGATTGTAATGATTGAGGGAGGACCTATCCCGGTAGGACAGTCTTACTCGAGATGATAGTATGCTATCTGGCTTACCTTTATCATCGTGTACTGCTTTAGGTGACCTGACACGTCGCTATTACACGTTGATAGAGCCCCTAGGATTCTTGCTTGACCACCAGCAGTATGAGGGCGATCATATAAGTGGGAGCTGGGGTCTATAAGCTTATCCTTAAAAGGTCCCTAGTCGTGGGAGCTTCGAGACTGGGCATCGATACTCCATTAGTAGACTAGTGTATACAGTCGAGACCCCGACGAGGGGCGGTGGCCGGTCTCACAAGCCACTGGTGTCAGTTGGATCACCTAAGATGTATACAGGTGCTCATTGGGTTATGAGTACACCGGACAGGACTCGCCGGGAACATGCTAGTTGGTCATATACCAGACGTCAGATGGCAGTTCCCTGGTGACATGTGTGCAGGTTAGTTCATCGACCTGGGGATCGTCATTTGTCTCGTGTGAGTTCCCACTGTACTTTGATTACTACCCTACCACGGCTCAAAGGAGTCGTGCAAACAGGTTTTAGTTGGGTACAGTCCCGAGCCACATGGAGGCAGTGAGCGTATCTTCAGGGGTTCGTCTCTCCCGGTATTGGGGGTGAGATCGTGCTGTGTCTAGGAGAGCCATTACACAAAGTCCTTGGCCAAGGCAAGGAGATTTACTGGTAGGTATTCCAGTAGTATCTCAGGGTGTTCTGGGCTACACTCCGACACGACTTGTACCGCTTTTGGGGGTCTGACTTTTACCAACCCCCTAGGCCCGCCATGCGATACTCATAGACGAACGGACCGGACTGTACGGATATTGTCACTGACAGGCTCAGTAGGGTTGTCAGGCTGAGTTCACTCACAGACGTCCCTTTTAGTCAATACTTGGTAGCCCGTTACGTATTGGCTTATACCTCTGACGTGCTAGTGGTTAAATCCACAACCGAGGTGTTGACGAGTCTTTAGAGTCCCCCACATTCAGTTACTCAGCTTTCGGGCGAAAGGTTGTAGAGGCCGTATGGAGATATGGCAAGGTCCGATCAGATACGTGCGGTATTGCACGGATCAGGATCGGACAGTTTGTACTATAGGCCGTATGGTTATATGGCTGGGTTCGATCAGATACGTGCGGTATTGCACGGATCAGGATCGAACAGATATTACTAGCCGGCTTTGGTTTAAGCCGGATCCTAGTATAGTACAGTGTAGATTTTATCTCATTGCATTTGTATTTCGGTCGAAATACAGATGCGGGTGTGTATGCACAGTATTGGGGTTTTCCTGTAATTTATTACGGGATCAGTTTTCTGGAGTTGCCAGTTTGCTTTCCGTTTCGGCCAATTTCCTTTGTTCCGTTCATTGGCCGAAGTGTGGTGGAGGAGGGTTTATTTGCATTGTTGCAAATAGGCATTAGTGGAGGGGGTTCTTTGCAATATTTATATCATGATGGTTTCATGATGGAGCCCATCTTTTGACTTCTAGCTTTATGATGATGGCTTGACCTTTGTAGGTTATGATTGGCTTTTGGAGTGTTGGGTTTTGTTCTCTCATCATCTCTTTTCATCATTGCTTCCACCCACCCCCTTGACTTTTCTCTTTCTCTCTCCAATCACACTTGAGAAGGGGGGGCCGGCCATTCCTATGGAAGGGAATGGAATGGGGCTCATTTTTTAGGTGTGGTATTTTTGCTTCTCATGTTTGCTAGAAAAGTCCTCTAGCTCATTTCCAAAAGTTGTTCTCTTTTCTTCCACCAATGGCAATTCCACAATCCCCAAAAAGTGAGACATGGTTCTTCACACATTCTACAGCAAATCTTGGGCACGTCGAGTAGCCGGCTTCGTGCCCGAGTTGCCTCGGCATTGAGGTGGGAGCCCGTAAAAGAAGTAGGCGATGTGGTGCACTTCCGGCGACGAGGAGGAGACGGGACATTCCGCAGGAGATCGGGACGATGATGAGAAGACCGGAGGACTTGGATCGTCGGTATATCTCTCTTCCCTTTCTTGTTAGTGGCTAGGACTAATTAATGGTTCGATCCGGGTAGTAGTGCGCGGCGGTTTTCCAGTTTAAGAAAATTTAAAGTTTATCACCGCTTCCGCTTTTGGCCGTCGGATTGACGGCCGGGGCGCCGCCGTGCACTTACAGTGGTATCAGAGCCTCGCCATTAACTTAGTCTAGCTTTGTGTAATGTGTTTGCATTTCTGATCGATCAAAAAGTTCCAAAACCCGTATTTGCTCACGACAGTTTTCTATTGAAATTTTTTGGTCCCCAAAAATTTTTCAGGTTGTATAAAAGTACTGTACAGGATGACATAAGACTTCTGGGAAAATTCGAGCCGTTGACTTTTCAGTCAGAGCGCGGAACCGCGGCCAATACCCACCTGGGGCCGCGGTTCCGCCGCAGAATGAAAGGTTCAATGGGTCGGTTTTTTCCAGTGGGCCTCTGGGCTTAGATTAGGGGTTTTGGAACATTAATTTTGGGCCCATAATTTCTTTAACTGCTACAGTATTATTTTGGGGCCCACTTGTTAAATTTTGATCGGTCGGATATTTTAAACACATTTTTCACAGTATTTACATTATATCTGCGACCGTGAATGTCACTTGATCGGTAAATCCGGTCTAACTGCTATAGCCCGGTTAGACGGATTTGCGAACGTGACTTTCACGTTGATGTTTTGTTTTTGCTGTGATGTTGCGGATCGGTCGTGGGGGATAGCCTGGATGCAATGCTAGTACAGTTTTGTTGTATTATGTACATTTGATATTGCGGGGCGAGCGTCCGACATGTGGACTGCCGTCACTGCCTGTTTGTATTATTATTTTGGGGCACGACCTGGTTGCGGTCGATGTACCCGTTGTATGTATATTTTACTTTCTGTACTAGGATTGCCCCGCGGAGGGGTGCACGGATAGCCGGGTTCTGGAGGGCAACAAGCCCGCATCTCATGGCATTGAGACGGAGGGGGCTTCACTCTAGGATTGGCGGGCTATTCGCCGCACTCGTAGGGGGTACAGGTTGACCCAGGAGGGGTGCCCAAGTTACCGGATTCCGTGAAGTGCTGGGTGGTCCATTCACATTGCTGAAGGGGGCTGCCTCGCTTCAGGTTTTGGTGGGTAACTTGCCGCGCCCGTAGGGGTCTAGGATTTCATTGCACAGGCTATCCACACGACCAGGGGAACGTCGGGTTTCAGTAGTGGCTCTGTGAAACCCGGGGATCCCAGATATCTGTATTGTTTCTGTGATGCTGTACATTTCTGTGATGTTGTATTTTATTCACGCCTTGAGCGAATATAATATATTGGTATATATATTAGTAGAGGTTGTATATGTTTTGCATCCGCGCTAGTCCAGTCCCCGCTCTGTCGTTAGTTAGCTAACCTAACGGGTAATGACGGGACCCAGTGGCGAATGCGGATGGCATATACGTACATCAGTATATTTTCGTTCTTTTTGGTGTGATCAATTGATGGGATTGCATTGATTCGGATCAATGCAAGTTAAAAACAAACCTAATCTGATGTTGTTGGAATACTTTTCAAAAAGCTGTTATTACAAGGACGTTCACTTTTGTTTTGCATCGCGGTATTCATTTAGAATATCCTGCTCCTCAGTCGACGAGGCAAGGGCCGAGATCCCTTCACCGGGAGTGACCCCTTGGACAAAAGTTTGCGTCAGGGCAATGACTTCACTATAGCCGATTACTTTTGCTTTGCACCGTGGTATTCAATTAGAATATCCTGCACCCCATTCTACGGGGAAAGAGCCGAGATCCCTTCACCGGGAGTGACCTCTTTAGCAAAGGTTTTCGTCACTATATTTTTTAAAAGCTATCCGTTCCTTCAACGATATCAAGTTCATTACGTTAAAGGTTTTCGCCAGAAACCATTCGTAGCCCTCCGTCGTTTCATATGGATAGTCAATAGTATTCAAGCTGTGTATGTTGGCCAAAGTCAAGGCACAGTGTTTAGTAGCTGTTGGTTATTCATATGCAGCATAGATAGATGCGTTGGTTTGGAACAGTCGTGCTGCCTTGTTGGCCAAAGTCAAGGGTATGTACGGGTGGATTCAAAACAACCTGGAGAATGACGGGTAGAACTTGACATGTGACTTATAATTTGTTGGCCAAAGTCAAGGTCATAAGAGCATGGGGCAGAAATCACATCGGGAGTTTCAAAAGAACTGAAACTTGCCAGATATGCGCATACCTTCTGGAGTGTGATACCGTGAGCGGATTCCGTCACGTTGTCATGCGATGATAGTTGGATCCCGATTCCCACTGATGAGTTAGTTTACTCCTCGGGTAACCCCGACTAATTCTTCTTTCAGGTTTGGAGGAGAATTTGAGGTACAGTGGGAGGTTTCCAGATTAGATAAATTGGTGACCATTCTGATCTAGGTTAGAGTGCACGCTGAGTGTTTCTTTTCTCTTTCTCTTTGGCAGCGACCATTGACCCGACCCTAAGACTTTGACTCAGTGACCAAGTTGACCGAACCTTCTTAAACACCGGCTTTTGGATTGTCAGAGTTGCAAACCTCATTGCCACTCCTACTTTTACCCTTTTTCTCCAGGACACCCCGTTTTACTACGAACGTCCACTTCCATTGGACAAAACCATCGTATGGTTAGATACGAACTCGAAAGAATTTATTCGAGGATGGTTTCCGGTTCTGGAGAAAACGGATAGGATTATTCAGTTGTCTTTTCCTTTTACCCTCTCTCAGGTTACGAGTACTCCTTGGTTTAGGGGTAGTACACCTATTACGCAAATTGGATTGTCTTCTTCCAAACCTTAGGCTGGTGCCGACCGGTAGGGAATGAAGAAAACCAATTAGCATAACGATGGTGTGCAGAAGGTATTAAGTTCAGACAAAGCAAGGGATTAGTAAGAGGGCAAAGTAAATTGCAACAGATATTCACGACCAAACCAAATATTTCGTTACCACTCCCACATCACCTTTGTATTTCTCCAGGACACTCCGTATCACTATGAAGATCCACAGTTTATTTGGATACTCCATCGTATGGTTATATACGAACTCGAATGGAACTGGTTCCAGTTCGGGGATGGATTCTGGTTCAGGAGAAATAGGAATAAGGTTTATTCGGGTGTCTTTTATCTTCACCTTCTCTTGCATTGCGAGTGTTCCTAGGATTAGGACAGTACACCCATTATGCTTATTGGATAGTCTTCTTCCAAACCATAGGCTGGTGCCGAACGGTAGGGAAGGAAGAAAACCATTTAGCCTAAAGGGGTGTGCAGAAGGTAATGACTAAAGACATATGAAGGGATGTGGAGAGATGGCAATGAATTATACGGTTGTAGTTGTGAATCTGGATAATGGAAGAGGCATTACTATGAATACCGGGATACCCCACGAAACATTTCAATATTTCAGTTTCACTGTGTACAGTTAAAGGAAAACTGATTTCCCGATTAGATACTTACTCCAGGGTATGTATTTACCAGGTACGATTCTCACATCTGTATGGTTTTACAGATGATGAGTGGGAGTAAGTTATTGGGAATTGGGTGATTATCCTCATTATATCGGGATTCGTTGTAATCAGTGATATTTGAGGAAATCACCTGGGCTGTTTGCCGGTCGGCAAATATTTGGTTTTGAATATCCGCTGTTATGCACCAATTTCAAATTGATATATCTGTACGTCTATTTTCATAGAGTGAGATATACCTTTCTGAAATTATGTCTACGACATTTACCTATATCAGTGGATGGTTAGGTAAGGAGCATTAAACAGCGGTGTAATTCTTCTTAACCATAAGTACAGTTTTCAACCTACGACACACAGTGAATGAGTTATCAGACTCAAGGGACTTATACAAAGGATTGTATGTTGTCCAGGGTCCATCAGGACAGAGGGCTTGGTCCTCGTACTATATTCGTTTTACTTATGACTTCTCTAGTTTTTAGACAGGTGTTTCGCGGAAACACAGGGTCCAAATTTTGAGAAGTTATAGGTATTTGAATAGAGTAGAGAACCAGGTATAGCAAGTATCGGGATTCTTCAAAGAGATCGAAGATGTAGATACTTGTGTATGGTATTCAGTTGATAGTAATGATAAAGAGATCTTGCTTCTCTTTCAGGTTACTCATAATTGGAAGTATTCCTAAGTTGAGTAACGCTGATCGGCCTCCTTCCATTTAGTTGACATGCGCTGGGGACAGCTGCATGATTTGAATCTGGTTCAATTAAATCAGTGCCTCTGTTTCTATATTGGATATAGAACAGTTCATATCTTAACGATGTTAAGGTACGGGGAGTTGTCCGGTTTATGATTAAAACCAGACACTGGACAACTCAAGGCACGTTTCTGTAATGGCTGTTTGTGGGTTGACCCAGGCTATGACGAGGGTTGACTTTCTACCATCTGGATGAACAATAGCGATATTGTTCTAGACTCGCCACAGTTTTATTAAAGATGGATTTTTTCAGAAAACAGTAGTGGGAGTATGGTAGAACTGGAAGTGATTCCAGAACCACAAACGATTACTGAAGATTTGATAAGGAACCTAAAGATTCAATCTGGATTGACATTCCATTGGCCACTCCGCAGATAAGGTGGGTAACTTCAGGCACCCGAGAGGCACTACGGTAGCCTCAAGGACGGTGACAGGGAAGTTCTTGTTTACCCACAATTGCCATTGCTGTTGTTCCAGGTTAGGAGACCCGGCGGGAGGATGAGTATAGCGTCGTTCTAAACCAGTTTTAGAAGTGTACGTCTATATGACTCTGCCAGAGGGTTGTCGTAGTCAGTGGGAGCAGCGGAAGCATTGGTGGACAGGTTGCTTATGTCTATTTATAGACTAGAGCAGATGTAGCGGAGATAGATCATCTATTTCTGACGTGACAGTCATGGGTTTGACTTCATCAGAATAGGGGATGGATCTGTTGAGAAGGTAGTAGGGTGTGATATCCTGGTATTTGGATGATATACACAGAGTAGGAAAAGAAACTCCTACACTACGATCGGTTATACTTTGGTCGTCACACAGTTGTTTCTCCACAAAGGAAATGGATTTTATATCAGACATACTGGTTACTAGATCTATGGTCTTAGATCTAGATTTGGGTGGTTTCCCAATCAGGGTACTTGACAGCATTCTAAGAGTATTTAGGATAGACGACTCCTGGCACGGTAGTGTACCTGCAGGTAATGGAGTCACCCTCTCCAAAGGTGTCTTACAGACTAAAGGGGAGAGGGACGGGCATGATTGGCAGATCACTTGCTCAGGCAATTGAGTCAATCGTGAGATGTCAAGTACCACACCAGATGTTGTTCTTGCACTAGATGCAATAAGTTGACATTAATCCAATCCTGGAGAAACAGTCGGAAGCAGTTTTAGAACATAAGTGGATGTTCTAGGGAGATGATAACGACCGCCTCATTCAGGAGACAGTTATCATTCCAGGCTTCCAAGGTGACATGGACGACAAGGAGGTTGTCAGAGTTATAGTTTTCCTTCTGATGAGGGGCAGTATTTTGGACAGGTGGTCCAAGGCAATACTGAGGGAGGCATGGCGCGCAGGATACTGATTAAGTTCAGTTGACGATACAGTCTAAGAAGTTTGGATTTGGAGTTCATTTATGAGCTAGGTCCCATCAGACATCCAGACATATTCTGAGACAGGTATTGCTCTTTTCGGGAGATGGCTTTCTCCGCGAACTTGAGATATAGAGAGACATAGAAAGAAACAACTAAGCGGATCCACTCACTGAGGCTATTCCTCGAACGCAATAGTTCCGCAAACGAGCTTTGTGAGACTGACTAGTAGAGGAGTTGGATGTTCGGTATCACACGGGCTGTGAGTATGCGACATCGCAATAATTAGCCTTGAGTGCAAGTGGGAGATTGTTGGAGATAGTGCACTCAGAGTCAATTATTAGGTCACAGGTACGTGATTGTAATGATTGAGGGAGGACCTATCCCGGTAGGACAGTCTTACTCGAGATGATAGTATGCTATCTGGCTTACCTTTATCATCGTGTACTGCTTTAGGTGACCTGACACGTCGCTATTATACGTTGATAGAGCCCTTAGGATTCTTGCTTGACCACCAGCAGTATGAGGGCGATCATATAAGTGGGAGCTGGGGTCTATAAGCTTATCCTTAAAAGGTCCCTAGTCGTGGGAGTTTCGAGACTGGGCATCGATACTCCATTAGTAGACTAGTGTATACAGTCGAGACCCCAACGAGGGGCGGTGGCCGGTCTCACAAGCCACTGGTGTCAGTTGGATCACCTAAGATGTATACAGGTGCTCATTGGGTTATGAGTACACCGGACAGGACTCGCCGGGAACATGCTAGTTGGTCATATACCAGACGTCAGATGGCAGTTCCCTGGTGACATGTGTGCAGGTTAGTTCATCGACCTGGGGATCGTCATTTGTCTCGTGTGAGTTCCCACTGTACTTTGATTACTACCCTACCACGGCTCAAAGGAGTCGTGCAAACAGGTTTTAGTTGGGTACAGTCCCGAGCCACATGGAGACAGTGAGCGTATCTTCAGGGGTTCGTCTCTCCCGGTATTGGGGGTGAGATCGTGCTGTGTCTAGGAGAGCCATTACACAAAGTCCTTGGCCAAGGCAAGGAGATTTACTGGTAGGTATTCCAGTAGTATCTCAGGGTGTTCTGGGCTACACTCCGACACGACTTGTACCGCTTTTGGGGGTCTGACTTTTACCAACCCCCTAGGCCCGCCATGCGATACTCATAGACGAACGGACCGGACTGTACGGATATTGTCACTGACAGGCTCAGTAGGGTTGTCAGGCTGAGTTCACTCACAGACGTCCCTTTTAGTCAATACTTGGTAGCCCGTTACGTATTGGCTTATACCTCTGACGTGCTAGTGGTTAAATCCACAACCGAGGTGTTGACGAGTCTTTAGAGTCCCCCACATTCAGTTACTCAGCTTTCGGGCGAAAGGTTGTAGAGGCCGTATGGAGATATGGCAAGGTCCGATCAGATACGTGCGGTATTGCACGAATCAGGATCGGACAGTTTGTACTATAGGCCGTATGGTTATATGGCAGGGTTCGATCAGATACGTGCGGTATTGCACGGATCAGGATCGAACAGATATTACTAGCCGGCTTTGGTTTAAGCCGGATCCTAGTATAGTACAGTGTAGATTTTGTCTCATTGCATTTGTATTTCGGTCGAAATACAGATGCGGGTGTGTATGCACAGTATTGGGGTTTTCCTATAATTTATTACGGGATCAGTTTTCTGGAGTTGCCAGTTTGCTTTCCGTTTCGGCCAATTTCCTTTGTTCCGTTCATTGGCCGAAGTGTGGTGGAGGAGGGTTTATTTGCATTGTTGCAAATAGGCATTAGTGGAGGGGGTTCTTTGCAATATTTATATCATGATGGTTTCATGATGGAGCCCATCTTTTGACTTCTAGCTTTATGATGATGGCTTGACCTTTGTAGGTTATAATTGGCTTTTGGAGTGTTGGGTTTTGTTCTCTCATCATCTCTTTTCATCATTGCTTCCACCCACCCCCTTGACTTTTCTCTTTCTCTCTCCAATCACACTTGAGAAGGGGGGGCCGGCCATTCCTATGGAAGGGAATGAAATGGGGCTCATTTTTGAGGTGTGGTATTTTTGCTTCTCATGTTTGCTAGAAAAGTCCTCTAGCTCATTTCCAAAAGTTGTTCTCTTTTCTTCCACCAATGGCAATTCCACAATCCCCAAAAAGTGAGACATGGTTCTTCACACATTCTACAGCAAATCTTGGGCACGTCGAGTAGCCGGCTTCGTGCCCGAGTTGCCTCGGCATTGAGGTGGGAGCCCGTAAAAGAAGTAGGCGATGTGGTGCACTTCCGGCGACGAGGAGGAGACGGGACATTCCGCAGGAGATCGGGACGATGATGAGAAGACCGGAGGACTTGGATCGTCGGTATATCTCTCTTCCCTTTCTTGTTGGTGGCTAGGACTAATTAATGGTTCGATCCGGGTAGTAGTGCGCGGCGGTCTGCCAGTTTAAGAAAATTTAAAGTTTATCACCGCTTCCGCTTTTGGCCGTCGGATTGACGGCCGGGGCACCGCCGTGCACTTACATGCACGACTCAGTAGAGCCGTGGTAGGGTGGAAATCAAAGCACAGTGGGAGACACACAAGACTCTATGACGATTTCGGGTCAACAGACTAAGTTGTACCAGTGTCACCAGAGAACTGCCATCTGACGTGAGGTATAATACCATCTGGGAGTTCTCGGCGAGTCCATCCAGTGTACCCAGTCTCCACTGAGCACCCGCATACCGTCTCTGATGTCAAACACCAATGGATATGGGATCATCCATCGCCCATCACATGGGTCGAGAAGATATACGCTAGTCTACTCTGGAATATCGATGCCCTGTCTCGATATTCCTACGACTAGGAACAATGAAGGATGTACTCATGGACTACCCAGGCCCCACTAGTATGATCTACGTCATAGTCCTGGAAGTCGAGTACACATCCTAAGGTCTTTATCAACATGTAATAGAGAGACAATAAGTATACATGTTAAGATAAAGAGCAACCAGATAGCGTACTATCATGTCGAGCAAGAAAGTCCTCCCCATATATGTCCCAGCATCCACTACATTATACATCTCATGTATAGTAATGGCCTCTAGGGCATACATATAACTAACATGGACTACCCTTGGCCCCACTAGTAGATCTCCATCATAGTCCTGGTAGTCAAGTACACTTCCTAAGGGCTTTATCAACATGTAATAGAAAGACAATAAGTGTACATATTAAGATAAAAAGAAACCAGATAGCATACTATCATGTCGAGCAAGAAAGTCCTCCCTATATATGTCCAAGCATCCACTACAATATACATCGCATGTACAGTAATGGCCTCTAGGGTATACATATAACTAACATGACCGACTAATATCATTTATCTGTATATCACATTATCAAATCAACACTTGATTCGACAATCTGGTTATATCACATATAACCGAACCGATAACAGATAACTGTTAGATTACAATACAGTATCACATACTCGTATTTAATCAGTCCCACACACATATCACATTTTTTTCCTACTTCGTTTTGCTTGAACCAGGGAACTTCTGTGTAGGACTCTAAAGACTCGTCAATACGCCAGCAGTAGGTGATGATCATATCAGTCACCTACAAGCCGTCAGCGGTACTAGCTGCACGTAACGGCTACCCGGGTATTGAGTGATATGAAGATCAACAAGCAAGCTTGTCCACGGTCTCCATGAAGCTATCAGTAACACTACCGTACAGTCCGGTCTCTTTGTCTGATATGTCGCATATCAAGTCTAGGGTGGAAATCGTCAGACCCCAGTAACGTGATAAGTCATGCCGATGTCTGGCCTATAACGGTTTGAGAAACTACTGATAACATTTATTAGTAAATCTCATAAGCAGCCCTGGCCAGGGACTTCCAGTTATAGCCAATCGAGCATAGCGCAACATCAACCCACAATACCGGGAGAGACGAAACCCCTCCTATCGCTCATTGCCTCCATGCGACTCGGGACTGTACCCAAAATCCACCTGTTTGCATGTCTCCTTTGAATGTAGTCAAGTTCAAGATATATCCATGGTTTGGTCAAGTCAATCCATGTTGCATGTTTGTATAGCTCTGGTATTCATGTTCATGTTCAAGTATTCATGTTTTGATATATTGGATTCATGTTGAGTTGGAGTTATGTTTGGATTGTATTCATATTTAGATTGTATTCAGATTAGGCTGAGACTCAGATTGAGTCAGACACTTAAACAGATTTAAGTCCTAAATTAGGTTTTGGAGTTATCGGTAACTGTTGCACATGGACGGCAGGACTTGTGTCTTTTTCCAAGACAATTACCATTTGATAACCCCATTTTAGTTGTCTACCTTAAATAGGCAAGCACCCACTTTCTCCGGCTCTCTGAAGCTTAAGAGAATTGGTCCAGCTTAAACCTATATTTACTAGGGTCTTTATTGTAATTTAATATAACTTAGGGGGATTTATGAAAAATATTTTTAGTATACTTTCAAAATAAATCTCAAGTATTTATTTATCGTATTTAGGGTTTTCATGGATGTAACTTTTAAAAGGTGAGTATTCTAGTGAATATATAGACTTAGCTTGAATAGTTCAAGGTATTTTAGTGTAAACTTGACTTGAATGGATTCTTAATGGTATTTTCATGAAACTTGTAATTCTTTTCTTTTGTATAGAAAAACATGGAATTTATTATATATTTAAATAGATGGTTTGATAATATTTATATATAATTATTAAAAATAAAATTTATTTATTAAATAGAAAATCACGTTTTTCTTAAAAATTCCATCGAGATCGTATGCTTCGTGAGGAGGTCTGCATCTCGCCCTACTAGTCTGATGAATGTGCGATAACGCACACCAATCGAATCGGATTCCCCAAAAGTGGGTTGTAGAGGCACAATCACAAGGAATTTAAATAACACAATTTAAAGAATACGGTTTTTTAATAGTTTGTGGTATTTTGATGTAAAAGTCGTATATGCCACAAAATTGTTGTTCAAGGGAATCGTGCTATGTCAAGATGTGTGTTTGTGAGAGGTTGGTTATTATCTCGTGAGATTTTTCTAAAGGTAATATAAGCAAGAATGATTAAACGATGTCATATGTAATTTCATGGTATTTAAGCGTAAAAGCTTAATAAAAGTTGTTTTACATGAAGTTTTAAATTGAAACTTGTTTCTAAAAATTGTTTAATGATTAACAAGCAAGGTTTGATGATTTGGATGATTGGTTCTTAAGAAAAATTTCAATTCTAAAGAAAATAGAATTTAAAGATCGGTATAACTCCACTTACCGATGTGATTTGAAAAAAAATGAAGTTTTATAATAGAAAGAGAAGTATAGAGGTGGGACTTACTAGTTGTTTGGTTTAAGAAAAGAGAGAGAAAGAGTTTGAGGTCGTTGTAGCGTCGCGGAGTCGCCGGAAATGTCTTGAATCCTAGATGGAACTTGACCTAGTGCTAACTCCACTTTTACTCTTTTTTGACTTGGAAATTTTTGAGAATTTTTAACAAGAGATTTCATAATGAAGAGGGCTAGGGCATGGGGTTGTATTTATAGGGTAAAATTAGGATTTTGAGAATGAAGAGATAATTAAACATGCATTAAAATAGGATTAAAGAGGTGAATTTACACTCTCTGGTTAAATGCAAGAAAATCAAACAGTACTGGGGTAGTGGGGGTAGGCCAAGAGACTAGTGTGTAGAGTTGGGGGCATTAGCTACGGGGGAGCCCGGTGCCGTCGTCCTAAGTGCCAATCTCGCCGGCCATTTATAGGGGGTGGGGCTCTGGATCGATGCCACGTGTCCTAGTCTGTATAAATACCCTTTTGCACATGTTTATTTTATCTGACTTTTCATTTTTACGTGTATTGCACGTGTAAACTTTTGGGCTTCCAAAAAGTTTAAAATAAAAATCATTAAAAATAATATGTGGCTGACAGAATTCGAACACAGGGGCTACGTCACAGCAGTGCAAGGCTTTACCAATGAGCTACAAGTTGTTTCTTGCTGCTCGTTAATTAAAAACAACATTTAAAGTATACCCAAGCTTGTAAATTGTCGGGACCCGGTTCTTGTTCACGGAGCAAAGTGCCACACAGAACAAAGTGCCACGCCAATTGTCATACCAAGAGGACGGGGGCCACCTCTTGAATCTGTGGGGGCCACCTCTAGAGTCTGTGGGACTCACTGTAGAACAATGGGGAATTTTCGGAACACATTCCAAAAGAGGACCGGACTTCATTATAAATATAATGATACCACCCTCAATTACAGAGGCGCCTTTTAAGTGAACCGGAACTACAGGAGCTTGAGAACTCCGTAGTTAAGCGTGCTCGGGCCAGGGAAGTCTTGGGATGGGTGACCTCCTGGGAAGTGGCCCCCTGGTCGGATCCGGTTCAATCTAAAACGAAAAACCATGCGGTTTTGGCCAGAGCGGACAATACCATCTGTACTGGGTTATGGGGCGTTACATTTATGGTGGCCCATGCAGGTCCCTCAGTAGTAGGTCTGTGGTTCGAGGACGAACCATTGTTCAAAGGTGGGGAGAATGTCGGGACCCGGTTCTTGTTTACGGAGCAAAGTGCCACACAAAACAAAGTGCCATGCCAATTGTCATACCAAGAGGACGGGGGCCACCTCTTGAATCTGTGGGGGCCACCTCTAGAGTCTGTGGGACCCACTGTAGAACAATGGGGAATCTTCGGAACACATTCCGAAAGAGGACCGGACTGCATAATAAATATAATGATACCACCCTCAATTACAGAGGTGCCTTTTAAGTGAACCGGAACTATAGGAGCTTGAGAACTCCGTAGTTAAGCGTGCTCTGGCCAGGGAAATCTTAGGATGGGTGACCTCCTGGGAAGTGGCACCCTGGTCGGGTCCGGTTCACTCTAAAAGGAAAAACCGTGCGGTTTCGGCCAGAGCGGACAATACCATCTGTTCTGGGGTGTGAGGCGTTACATAAATACTCCATTCTGTACATTAACTTTAAAATTTTTGTACAATCAAAACAGAGTCGTTACAGTAATCAAAGCACGGTGGGAATTCACATGAGACAATGACGACCTCAGGTCGACAGACTATCTGTACTCACGTCACCAGAGAACTTCTATCTGACGATAGGTATAATACCATCTAGTTAGTTCTTAGAGAGTCCATCCAGTGTACTCACCCTCAGTAAGCACATGTATACAATCTTAGGTGAATCACACCAATGGCTGTGGGACCAACCATCGTCCCTCGTCGGGGTCTAGAAATATATACACTAGTCTACTCTGGAATATCGATGCCCAGTCTCGAAACTCCCATGACTAGGGATATTTAAGAATATGTTTATCAACTACCCAGCTCCCACAAATATGATTGTCATCATAACGCTGGTAGTCAAGCAATGATCCTACGGTCTTTATCAACATGTATAAGTGATATGAAATAACAAATAAAACATATACACATGTTAAAATAAAGGCAAACCAAATAGCTACTATCATATTGAGCAAGATTGTCCTGTACATACATACCCCTAGTATCCTATACAATAAAGGCCTCAAGGGCATACATATCCAACAATCTCCCACTTGCACTAAGGCCGGTTATTGGCGTATCGAGTACCCAACGTCTGCTCTAGGGCAAGTTGCTGGCATACCGAATACCCAACATCTCGAACAGTCTCTCGAACTGGACATGAGGGATGGCCTTGATGAATGGATATGCCGTATTGTCCTTTGTATCTACTCTCCGCACCTCTATCTCCCGGCAATCCACAATCTCCCTGATCAGGTGATACCACCTCAAGATATGTTTGGATTTTCGATAGGATTGTGGTTCCTTTGCCAAAGCCATGGCTCCATTGTTATCGCAATACAAAGGTATTGGATTAGCAATGGATGGAACCACTTAATGTTCAGAAATGAACTTCCTTATCCAGACTGTCTCTTTTGCGGCATTGTTAGCAGCGATGTACTCAGCCTCTATCGTCAAATCTGCTACGGTGTCTTGTTTGGAGCTCTTCCAACAGACCGCCCCTCTGCTGAGGGTAAACACATAACCCGAGACAGATTTAAAGTCATCCTTGTCATTTTGTAAGCTAGAGTCGGTAAAAGCCTTGATCTGGAGGTCCCCATTACCGTACATCAAGAACATCTCCTTAGTCCTTCTCAAGTACCTAAGAATGTTCTTTACTACTATCCAATGCTTCTCACCTGGGTTGGATTGAAACCTGCTTATGACGCTAAGTGTGTAAGCTATATCTGGTCTGGTACATAACATCGCATACATTATCGACCCTACCGCCCAAGCATAGGGTACAATGCTCATGCGGGCCCTCTCTTCATCAGTCTTGGAAGACATCTATTTAGAGAGGGTGATTCCGTGACAAGCAGGTGAATTACCACACTAGGAATCTTCCATACTAAACCTCTTTAGTACAGTGTCTATGTACCTTGACTGTAAAAGTCCCAACATTCTTTTAGATCTGTCACGATAGATTTTAATCCCCGGAATGTAGGAGACATCACCCAGGTCTTATATAGAGAACTTCTGTAACAAGAAGAGTTTGGTCAGTTGTAGCATACGAATATCATTTCCTATCAGAAGAATGTCATCTACGTATAAAACGAGAAATACCACAGTTCTCCTTACAATCGCCTTATAAATACAAGGTTCATCTACATTTTTGATAAAGTTAAATTCCTTGGCCGTTTCATCAAAGCTGCGATACCTGCTTTAATCCATAAATGGATTTAAGCAACTTGCACACCTTTTCGCTGCTCCTACTATCTACGAAACACTCTAGTTGATCCATGTAAACACACTTTTCTAAATTTCCATTTAGAAAAACGGTCTTAACATCCATCTGCCAGATGTCATAGTCATGGAAGGTAGCAATGGCAAGTAGGATCCGAATGGATTTAAGCATAGCCACTGGTGAAAAAGTTTCATCATAGACCAAACCTGGTCTTTGACGAAGTCCTTTAGCAACAATTCTAACTTTATAGGTTTCTACCTGTTGGATATGTATGCCCTAGATGCCATTATTGTATATGTATACATGTGGATGCTTGGACATATGTATGTACAGGACAATCTTGCTCGATATGATAGTATGCTATCTGGTTTGTCTTTATCTTAATATGTGCATAGGTTCTACTTGTTATTATGTATCATCTATACATGTTGATAAAGCCCGTAGGATAATTGCTTGACTACCTGCGTTGTGATGGCGATCATACTTGTGGGAGCAGAGTAGTCAATAAGCACATCCTTAAAAGGTTCCTAGTCGTGGGAGTATCGAGACTGGGCATCGATATTCCGGAGTGGACTAGTGTATACGTTTCTAGACCTCGACGAGGGGCGATGGTTAGTCCTGCAGCCATTGGTCTTTTGCACCTAAGATCGTATACAGGTGCTCACTGGGGGTGAGTACACTGGACGAACTCGCCGAGAACTTCTAGATGGTACTATACCTATCGTCAGATATAAGTTCTCATGTGGCATGAGTACAGGTTAGTCTTCAGACCCGAGATCGTCATTTGTCTCGTGTAAGTTCCCACTGTACTTTGATCACTACCCTACCATGGCTCTACTGAGTTGTGCAAACAGGTTTTGGTTGGGTACAGTCCCGAGCCACATGAAGGCAGTGAGTGATTGTTGGAGATTCGTCTTTCCCGGTATATGGAGTCGATATTGTACTGTTTTCGATTGGTCAGGACCATAAGACCTTGGCCAAGGCAGTTGGGATTTACTGATAGGTTGATCAGTAGTTTCCCAGATTGGTCCTGAGCCGCATTAGCACGAATTATCGGGTTATTAGGGTCTGACGTTTACCACCCCCTAGACCCGGTATACGATACTCTTAGACGAAGAGACCGGACTATACGGAGATTATCACGGATAGGCTCAGTAGGGATCCGGATGAGTTTGCTCATTGGCCTTCCTTTTCGACAAGTACCCGGGTAGCCGTTACGTACAGCTAGTGTCGCTGACATGCTTGTGGTTATGGATTTATCCAGTAACTCACTGCCGGCGTACTGTCGAGTCTTTAGAGTCCCACATAGAGGGTTTCCTGGTTCAAGTGAAATGATGTCGTAGCCGTATTGGATACTTATAGAGTTCCGATTGATTGATGGTACTATGTACCCGGACATTCGATCGGACGGTTGATAATATTAGCCGACTAGGGTTTTGAGCCAGATTATTAAATCATGTATTGATTTAATAATTTACATATATATATTTCGATATGTATATTCTAGTATTATGTTCTTTTTGTTATTCAATCTCGTTGGGCATTCGTATTTTAAATGAATGCGGGTATGTATATACAGTAGACTATAATCCGTATTTTATACGGAAAACATTCTAGAAGGTGGATACCTCATCATGGCTTTTTCCATTTATTCTTAAATGGAAATGAGGTGTAAATTAGATGAGAGGGGAGTATAGTGAGAACCATGCCTCAATAGTTGACAAATGAATTTTTAATTCATTTGTGGCAACTATTGAAGCATGGTTGATACTTCTTTATTGCAAAAATCTTTTTACAAAACCAAAATGAGTTTTTTCTCTCACTTGCTTGCTTCATTATTTTTCTAGAGCTCACCATTTTCTCTCTCCCCTCCTTGCTCTTATGTTCTTCCACCTTCATCTCCAACCTCCTCTCTACACTCTCATGTGTTGAGAATCAAGAGAGGAGGTGAGATAGAAACACATAGAACCTTAGACTACATCCTAGATCACTTAGACTAGCAATCCAAGTTTTCTAGTTGCTCAATTTGATATTTAGTGTTGAGCTAGAGCCATAGATCACAACCCACGAGTGGATCATCTTCGACGGAGGGAGACGGACGATCAAGCTCAATCATGGAGGCCATTAGGAGCTTATGAAGAGGAACGAAGACCGAAGGACACAGATCTTTTGGTGAGAATCTCTATCATAGTAGATAGCTTCTCTAGTATAGCTAGTTTAGGTTTATGGTAGATCCGGTTATAGGGCTATTCTAGAGCCAGTTTTTTAACGCAAAAAAAAATTTCCGCAAACGGCGACGGTTGATAACCACAACGTTAGTGTAACCCAACACTACCTGTCTATCTACACCAATCTTCTTTTTGAAAATCCATTTGCATCCAACGGGTTTTACCCCACGAGGAGCAACATCCAAAATCCATACTTTATTGGTGTACATGGATTCCATCCCGGATCACATAGCATCCAGCCATTTCACCGAGTCTCTACTCGTGATGGCTTGGTAGAAACTAATAGGCTCATCATCATCGATGATGCAATCCTATCGATCCCCGTCTATGAGAAAATCGTAGTTTCTCTCGGGCGGATGAGACTGCCTACTAGATCTGCGGAGTGGTGTAGATACATCCGGTTCCATTGAAACTTCAGGTTCTACTAAGTCTTCAGTAATAGTTTGTGGTTCTGGAATTTCTTCCAGTTTTATTGCACTCCCACTAATTTCTTTTTCAAGAAATTGAGTTTCCATAAAGCAGGCATGATAAGAAACCAAAATCTTTTGTTCCTCATTGTAATAGAAAAAATACCCCCTAGAATTCTTGGAGTATCCCACAAACTTACACAATATTGAGCGCGCCTCGAGCTTATCCAGATGAATCTTTTTGACAAAAGAAGGACACCCCCATATCTTAAGATACTTAAGAGAGGGTTTCTTGGCACTCCACATTTCATATGGAGTAGCAGGCACAGACTTAGTTGGAACTTTATTCAATAGGTTTGTAGCAGATTCTAGTGTATAACCACAGAAGGATGGCGACAACTCAGCATTACTCATCATGAAACGCACCATATCTAGCAAGGTGTGATTCCATCTTTCTGAAAAACCGTTGTGTTGTGGTGTGTATAGAGGAGTAAGCCGAGAGAGAATTCCATTCTCTTTTAGATATTCCATGAACTCGGCACTTAAGTATTCACCACCCTGATCAGATCGGAGCATCTTGACACTTTTGCCGATTTGCTTTTCCACTTCATTCTTATAATCCTGGAATTTCTGAAAGGCCTCGAATTTATATTCTATCAAGAATACATGTACATACCTTAAGAAATTATCAGTAAAAGTGATGAAGTAGGAATAGCCACTTCTTGCATGTGTAGACATCCACACAAGTTGCTGTGTATGAGTCCCAGGAGATCGGCGGCTCTTTCTCCGTGTCCGGTGAATAGAGTTTTGATCATTTTTCCTTTGATACATGAATGACATGTAGCATATGAATGGTATTCAAACGGATCTAAATATCTATCTTTATATAACTTAGGCAATCATGTTTCATTGATATGACCAAGTCTACAATGCCATAAGAAAGCTTGATTTAATTCTGGAGTCTTTCTTTTTAGCGTGTTTTGGACATTGAAAACTTGATGTTGATTGAGAACGTATATTTCGTTATTAAGTGTGCCCGACCGAATCATTTCATGATTCAGGTGAATGTTTATGACATTGCTTTCAAGTGCAAAATTATACCTTTCATTAGATAACAATGATACAGATATAATATTACACATCATACTGGGTACACAAAAGTAGTTATGCAACAACAAAATATGTCCACTTGCCAATCCAAGGTGATATTCTCCCACCGCAACAGCATCCACACTGGTTCCGTTGCCAACCCTGAGGGTTATATCACCTTGCCTCAAAACTCTACGGCTTCTCAGCACCTGCAAAGAATTACATATGTAAGATCCTGATCCGGTATCCAATACACAGGAAGTAGAGTTAATAGAGAAACGGTTTTCAAACACGAATACACCTGAAGCCAAAGCCACAACTTGCTTCGTGTCCTGATTCTTGTCTTTTAGAGCCTGGCAATCTTTCTTCCAATGTCCCTTCTTGTGACAGTAGAAACATTTCTCCTTTGTAGCCGATCCCCCAATTTTTTCCTTTCCCTTTCACTGCACCTTCTGCACACCTCCTCTCGGTTTTGTAGGGGCCTTCTTCTTCTTCCCCTTGGCCTTAGCCTCGAATTTAGTGGAAAATGATTCCCCGACAAACAGAGCAGGTGTTTCTTTGGATTTTTTCAAGGTGCTCTTTGCTACCCTCAACATGTTGAGAAGCTCAGGAAGTGTAATTTCCGTCTTTTGCATATTGAAATTCAATATGAATCGGGCATAGGTGGAGGGAAGGGACTGTAGAATTAATTCGGTATACAACTCATTCTCCAATGTAGTTTCTAGGTCCACGAGCTCTTCAATAAGAGTAATTATCTTTAGGACGTGGTCCCCAACAGATGATCCGACAGCCAACCTCGCCTGAAATAGTTTCTTTGAGGTATTATATCTTGCGATATGAGATTGCTCTCCAAATAGTCTTTGGTATGGAGGAAGATGGAAGTAAGGCCTATCTTCTCGTGCCGCCTCTGATATTCATTATCCATGGAGGCCAGCACCAGGAATTTGGCTTTCGCGCAATCCAGATCACAAGTCTTACGGACCTCAATGTCCGCGACCGAGAATTTTGGACCTAGAATAGGGGACTTTAGCCATGAGGACATATGCAAGCTTATCATAAGTAAGGGTCATGTGGACGTTCCTCAGCCAATCTTTATAATTCAGCCCTGCAAGTTTATTTTTATCTAGTATAAACTTAAGTGTCGTCGTGGTCGCTGCAATTAGGAGAGAGAGAAAAGAAACACTTAGCATACGCTCTTGCAAGTTTAAATTGGTTATTAGTTTATCTAAATAGGATGGCTCTCACTGTTTCCACAAATTCTCCTTCAAACTCTAAAAGAAGAATTAATCGGGATTAACCGCACCCTACAAGTTCGCTTATTTTTCGGCCAAGTGAGTATTGGTACTTCGGAGGGAGGTCCTCCGTGCTTTCGCATGGACCTAATTAAATAACCTCATTTTCTCATAGGCGTAACCCCGTTAACACTTTTCTAGACACCTACTTGATTGGCTAATTGCAAAGTGAAAAACTCTCCCGAAGAGTAGCTGATACTCACAGTAGGATAGGGACCCAACTATCATTGTGTGATAATTTTGAAGAAAGCCTACCAAAACTACCACACTCCAGAAGATATGCAACACTAGCAAGTTTCCGGTATGTTTGAAACTCCCGATATGGTTTTTGCCCCGAGCGCTTATAACCTTGACGAAGGTCAAAACATCATAAGTCGCAAGTCAAGTTCATCCCTTCATTGTCCAGATTAATCTAGACCTATTCGTATAAGCTCTTGACGAAGGTCAAAACAGTTGTACGCCTATCCTAAATTAATACATCTATTTATGCTATAGATAAGCACCCGCTAGCTACCAAATACTATGCCTTGGCGAAGGTCAAAACATATAGCATGAATACTAGTTGATGCATATTTGAAATGATGGAGTGCTACAGCTGGTTTTGGCGAAAACCGTGAACGTAATAAACTTGATATAGTCAAAGGAACCAAATAGCTTTTGAAAAGGAGTAGTTTGGGCTCCGCTTTTAAAAGTTGTTTTTGAAGAAAACCGAGTGGTTTTGCAATTATTCCAACGATGTCAAATATTAAGTTTATTGCTTTGGATTAAGTGAGATTAATGTAGTCCCATCAATTAACCTTATCACACCAGAAAAAGAACGAAAATAGAATGTACGTATATGCCACCCGCATTCGCCACGAGGCCCGTCATGCACCGTTAGGTTGCTTAACTAACGGCAGAGTGGGGGCTGGACTAGCGCGGATGCAAAACATATACAACATTTATATATATATATATATATATATATAAGGCATGATAAGCAACAAAGGCAGATATAAGCATCACAGAGAATGGAAAAATGAATCAATTAGAACATTTGCATTTCATTGAGCCACCTATAAAACACAGTCCTCCACGGTCGTGTGAATAGCTGAGTGTGAATAATCCTAAACCCCTACGAGTACGGTAAGCTACCCTCCAATTCTAGAATTGGGTGACCCGGGTCTCGATTCCTCAAGATGGCCACCTACTGTATCCTAGAACCAGGGAGCTTATGTACTCCTCCGTGAGTCAATCCTAGATGTGGAAATGAAAAATAATATACAGCCGGTGACTACATCCTCAACCCGGATGTGCCCCAATAAAAGAATATACATAAATTACTATATGAATTACAAAAAATCCACTCACATCTCACATCTAAATTCATACCGAGCCATTCACACAACGATCCATCAAACCATTCGCAACCGAACATCACAAGATATGTGCAACCCCTTCTAATCGACGTATAGCGATTAGAAGACGTTTAAGAACACATATACGCATCACAAAAGCACGTAAAGAAAACCACAATATTAGAATTTCACGCACAATTTGCGAACGAAACCAATTTTCCAAGACTTGAAAATTCAGTCCACTAAAGTCCCTAAAAAATTAGTTTTAAGCCAATCCAGGAGTCGAAACAAACTCGAAACCCGTCCGAGTCTTCGCGGAGAAGAAGGTTAGAAAATTAACTATCAACTTGGGGGCCTAGAGAGGGTACCCACCGCCGGGGGCCACCACGAGGTGGCCCTAAAAGGGAGGCAGACCCGAGAGCATCTAGTGGGGTGCTCTCGGGTCACTACCCCTAAGGCCACCTTATGGTGGTCATGTGGGTGGGTGTAACATTTCAGAAAATAAAATATTATTTTTGGGAATTTAAACAATTAAAATAATAAATTTTATGAATATTATAAAGATATAGAAATTAGTTTTAATAAAATGGTATAATTATATACCGATGGTTTGAAAAATATTTGGAAGTTAATATGATTTATTGATTTTGAAAGGATTTACGTGATTTGGATATTTTAGAAATTATTATACAGTTAATTGTATTTAAGTTACTGATAAACTTGATTAACATGGCACTAATTATGCATTAATCTCGTTTATGTATTTTTCATGCAACATAACATGTTGCAAATGATTTTTTGCATTTTGTATAGCCATGGCTCCATTTACCATTTTAAATGTTGTTTTTGTTTTGGTTTTAAAATTAAAAGAAAAATAAAAAGTAAGGGGGACATAGAGGTATGGTCTTGGCATTGTAAGAGAGAGAGGAGAGAGAGGGGGGTTTATTCTCTCAACCATGGCACATTACACTCATATCTTCATTTCCCTCTCTTCTTCTCCTCCTCTTCATATCTTCGTTTCCCTCTCTTCTTCTCCTCCACCTCTTCCTCCACCTCAAAACCACCCTCAAAAAATCATCCCAAAATCCACACCAAAACACTTGCCGCCTTCACAAAAGTCACTCCAAACTTCACTACAAACCTATTGGTAGGATCAAGCTAAGATTTTGAAGACTTGAGCAACTCAAGAAAATTCTTGAGTTGCCAAATGAGGTATATATCTGCACCTTTAGTTAAGTTAGTAGTGTGTAGTATATTCTACTATGGTTTAGAGTTAAGAAATTGTGCTTTAGTGGTGTTAGAATTTTCCAAGATAAGGGTTAGGAAAGATTTGGAGTTATAAGGGTGTAATTGAGGTTTAGACATGACTACAACCCCTCTAGTGTCAAAATCTGGACCAAACCTGAGACTAAACCCAAGACTTGAACTTTGAAATTTGTCGATATCGGATTTTGTGGTGTTTGTGATGATATTTAGGAATCTGCTATAACCCTTGAAACCTGAAAAATATTTAGCGATCACTGTGAGACGTGCAGGTGACTAGGAAGTTACCCCTAAGACCCGAGACCCTAACCCTAACCTTTGGCTGCCAATTTCCTTCTTTTGGCCACAATTTGCGGCCTGGGTGTGAGAAAAGGGATTCGTGCTTGGTCCATAGATCCTATACCTGTTAATTAAACCCCCCACATATGCAAAATTGGCTAATTTGACCTGAGGCAAAATCTGGAGATGTTTTCCTAAGTTTCTGATTTTGGTTTGCGACTTTTAACGACTTGGGTTTTGGTATTTGTGTTTTATCTCGGTCGATTGACGTTCGTACATCGATATCGAGAGTTATTTGGTTGTTTTTGCATGCGTGGATCTTAGGTTCTAACCTTTGTGTGTTTCGTGTGCCATATCGGCTTTTCTTGTATTTGATTCTTGTTACGATGTGCTTGAAAATTGTAGGTACCTCCGCGTGGAGTTCGGGATGACAAGGAGAGCAAGGCGTCGTCGATTTCCGCATGCAAGGATCGAAGGTGAGTAGATGTATATCTACGGGGGGGTCGGGTGGATGGCGTATAGCACCCCTGCAATTTGTAGATTAGGATGTGTATTTATATATGTGTTAATGTGAGATAGGGATACGTAGCAAGTAAGGTTCTAGAAGAATCTAGGTTAGAATAGGTATACTTGTAAGAAGTACTTATCTTTTGTCTATTTTCTATATCCGAGACCCGTTAGTTTATATTGTCGCGCGCACACACACACATGTGTTATGATATAGGTGTATATGTATATATGTATATATATATATATATATGGATATATATATATAGTATGCATACACGTGTAAGATGAGAATAAGTGATGTTGAATGGATATGAGTCGATATGATCAGGCATGATGCCGTGAGGTTATGATATGTGATTGAGTCGAGACACCGTATATGATATGATATATTAAAGGATCGTTAGGCAATATATACAAACATGCGATAACATGTGATTTGATGAAATAATAGATTGTACGAGACTTTAGATACGTATCCCTGATTATGATATTGTACGACGATTGATACCATTCGAACTATATGATATGATATATATGATTTTGACCCGTACACTCGACTTTGAGGATGCCGTACGATGGATTTTACCGTACGAAGTATATATGATGATTGATCCGCACTCTTGACTTGAGGAAGCCGTATGGTAGATTATACCGTACGTGGCGCTATGAGGCGGGATCGCCGACTATTAGATATATTGACTCGGATATGCTATAGACTTTCTTATCACTTTCGACATCGGTTCTTAGTTTAGTTTTTTAGTTGCTTTTAAAGTTTACTTCTGCTATGCTCATACTATTCCCATTTCATTGTATATATATACATGTGCCTTCATCAGTTGTTACGATCTCATCTGCTAGGCTGCATGCACCATTACCGATGATACGTATGTTGCACGTACACTTACTGGCCGGCTCACACACATCATCATCAGTAATTGCCATGTCATGTACACGTTAGAAAACATTACTTCACTTGTATAACCTGTGATAGCATGTAGCTAATTACATTGTTGGTATACATGATTTCACATGCTAGTTTAAGATATTGCATTTCTTACTTAGATGCCGCTTTGCATTCATATATTCGTACTGTTATACACTGTTGAGGGGCTTTATGCTGATATTCAGTGTTTTCTCATTAGCTCATGATTATGAGTTTTCAGTTATTATGAGATTTCTGGATTTGGGGAAAACCGCAAAGGAATTTATAAACTTATTATCATTTTAAAAAAATGCAAAGTGCGGTTTTCTTATGATATGATGTGTGTGGCGTCCACCATGAGATTTCTCGGTTCTTGAGCCACGTATGTACATATACCCGATTCGAGGAGAAAGATGCCGTCTGTGGGTACATAGTGGACCCGATAAGGTACCCCGGGGCAAGAGGATCGTATAGATAGACGTTGAGCCCGGCAGAGGAGCACTACCTACCGGTTATTATTGACCCGACGGTCATCCGGAGGATACCGACCAGAGTCGTGTGATTTGACAGATTTGAGGGCCGATCTGAGGATGCGGCGCCCGACATATATGAGGATATTGTTTTCACAGATGGACACGACTTCCTTGATGTTTTCTTGTGTCGATGCTAGGCACTCAGGTTTTATATTGATTTAGTGTGTCGTTGCTGGGCACACATTCATTGATACATTTACATTCATGCATATATTTACATATGTCTGATACCACATATGACTCTGACGCGAGTACCTTAGTTTGCACTTATGCTTATGTCGTTATCCTTATTATTACTCGACGTCATTATATTACTATTGTATTGTACTGTATGACCCATGATATAGTCATACATTTGGCTTCTACTCGGTGATATCTTCTACTCATGAGTTGGCAACTCGCCGCCGTTGTGCCACAGTTTCTTGCAGGTTTGGCCGTACAGGTTCCTTAGTGGCTTGTTGGCACACTGCTTCCTTCCAGGTGATTGCTTGGTAGGTGGTTTCACCCGCATCATGACCACCAGTTGTATTTGTTATTTATTCAATTGTATCTAGTTAAAAGCTCCATCAACCAGACTATATATATTTAGTAGACTTAGAAACAACAGTTGTATATTCTTTCGGCCTTAGAGTCACGCTCATGTATTCGTATTCCTTATGCTGGTTTCGTTGATGATGTTTTTATGGGTTCTTTATTCTCTTTCTGAGCTTTGATTCTCGTCTTCGACGTTGTATATTTATTATCTTGCATGGTTGTTTCCGCCATTTGGCGAAGAGCTAGCTCCCGCTTGGGGATGACTTTTATCATATTGCTTGTACCGTTTTCGGGCTAAAATTGTTGGGTTATGCAAGCGCCCCGGCCATCAAACCGTAGCCATTGCGGAACAAAAATTTTCAAAAACCGGCGCTAGAACAACCCGATAACCCCTGGTCGTGTGGATAGCCTGTGCAATGAAAACCTAGACCCCTACGAGCGCGGCAAGTTACCCACCAATCCCAGAAGTGAGGCAACCCCAATCAACAAACTGAGTGGGGGCCACCCAGCACTTCACGGAATCCGGTAACTTGAGCACCCTTCCGTGGGTCAACCTGTACCCCCTACGAGTACGGCGAATAGCCCGTCAATTCTAGAGTAGGACCCCCTCCGTCTCAATTCCATGAGATGCAAGCCTGTTGCCCTTTAGAACCCGGCTAACCATGCACTCCACCACGGGGTAATCCTAGTACAGAAAAGAAAAGAATATGTACAACAGTGACATCGACCTCAATCCGGTCGTGCCCCAAACAAATAATATACAAACTGACAGTGACAACAGTCAACATGTCGGACGCTCTCCCCACAATATCAAATGTACAAATAAATCTAAACTGTACTACCATTGCACCCAAGCTATCCACCACGACGATCCCTCCACAACCACAGCACAACACAGAACATCAACATGAATGTCACGTTCGCAAACCCGTCTAAAAGAGCATAAAGCAGTTAGACGAGTTGTACTGCTCTAATGACATTCACGGTCGCAGATAGTAATTTATGTACTGAAAACTACGACATTAGAATTCCGCACGCAATTAACAAACTAAACCAATTTCCAAAACCATGAAAATACAGTGAGCTAAAGTTCCAAAAACCGACCATTTAAAGCCAATTCGGAAGTCCGAATCAAAACGAAACGCGCCCGAACCTTCGCGGGGAGTTAGAGCACAAAATTAACTTCGAGTCGGGGGGACTAAAGGGGGTTCCCCACCCCCAAGGCCACCACGAGATGGCCAGGGGGTAAGGCAGACCCGAAACTGCCCAAGGTGGGACAGTTTCGGGTCCCCACTGCCAAGACCACCTTATGGTGGCCTTGGGGAGTGGGCCCAGCCATTCAGTCTCCCCCGAGGATTCCCCGGAATACCCATTCACCACCCCGTGGCTTCTCGGTTCAAACCGTGAGCCCGCGGGGTGTGCAAACATCTCAAACTTTCAGTTTTCGGAATTGTTTTTGTCGGCAGGTTTTGCACGACAAAAACAGCGGATTTCTAATATCGCAATGAGTTAACTAAGGCTTATGGAGTAGCTCTGATACCATGTTGGGTTATGCAAGCGCCCCGGCCATCAATCCATGACCAAATGCGGAACAAAAATTTATAAAACTTGGCGCTACCACAACCAATTACCCGGATCTAACCATAAGCCCTAAATAACAAAACATGCAAAGTAGTTAGAATGGTTATACCAAATAGATCCGTGTCTTTCGGTCTTCAACCATCATCCCAAGCTCCTAGGGGCTTCCTTGATCAAGCTTGATCTCCAGTCTCCCTCCATCGAAGATGATCCACCCGAGAGTCTATGCAACGAGCTCCAACCTCATATCTAAGGCAACTAGGGCACCTAGATCGCTACTCTAGATACCGTAGATGAAGTAGAGAGGGATGAAGGATTAATTTATCTCAAGACACCCAAGGATTCTCAACTCATGTGAGGGTTTGGGTAGAGCTAGAGGAAGAAGAAGATGCCATGAGAATGAGGTGTTTTGAGAGCAACTCAAGAAAGAGAAAAAGAAATGAATAATGGCTTGTCTTTTTTGTTTGTTGTGTGAGTGTGATAAGAAATAATGGAGCCATCACATAAATGTCCATGTCTCCAAAATATCTTAGTCAGCAAAAAATATCTCAAGTTAACATAATCTCACAATAAACAAAAACCATAAGCATGCTAGAATAGTAACCATGGATCACTAATTAGCCATGCCACAAAAATGCAATAAACACCTCATCCTACACCTCAATAACCTTTTAATCCAAAAAGATTTAAACCATAATGAGGTGTAATCTTCTAATAGTAATCTTGTAAGAAATTACAAGAATACCCATCATCTGAATATATATACCTGCATCCGTATTCCGAAGAATACGAATACAATGTGACGAAAATAATCCAACAATATAATACTATTATTCGGCTTACACCAAAGCCCACTAGTATTATCCGTCCGAATCATGATACGCGCACAAATGCACGTATATGATCGAACCCTGCCATAAAACCATACGGCCTCTACATCGTTTCACCCGAAGCAGGGAAACCGTCTATGTGGGACTCTAAAGACTCGTCAATATGCTGGCAGTGGGTTTAACCACAAGCACGTCAGCGGCACTAGCTGTACGAAACGGCTACCCAGGTATTGAGCGAAAGGGAAGCTGATTAATATGTATTTAAAGAAGTATTTATAGAATAACCGCAATCAATAACGGTGTCGCGTATAGCTAAACCGAGATAAGTACGAGTCGTCCTCAGGGAAACGTGGAATCTTTCAATCTTACTTTAGAAGTGTTGAAAAAGAGGAAGAATAGAAGATAATAGTGAAGAATAGTTATAGATTCTAGATCTACATTAAACACGGATGTAGAATATAGATCTAGTTTAAAGACGGATGTAGATTTTATATCAGAAAAGGGCTTGTAGGGTTCGTTAGGATTTAGTAGTCCTGGATGAGTAATAAAGATGACTCATTTTATCTTTTGATAGATTTAAAACTAGATTGGTAGTGATGAATGAGGATTAGGATTCTTGGAAGAAACTACGGTTTTCCCACTATTGACCCTTGTCCTTTCATTGATCTCTATTCATGTCTAGCCCTTAACAAAACAATTGTTAATCTGATCTCAAATCGCGGTCGAGACTAGCAGTAAATTGGTAGCGTGCCCGATAAGGATGTTAACATTTATTTTGCTAAAGTTTATAAACTTCATAAGACTTAAAAGAAGTTAAAACATTTTTTCATCCATTGATCTACTCTAATCTTACGAACCTTATCAAGCGGAGAATTACTCGCGCATGATGGAGATAGAAGAAGAACGGATAGAGAAAGAATTCATAATGTAAATGCAGAAAATAAATACTAAATAATGATCTACCTTTATTAATCAACCTCACAATTACAAAGCCTTCAAGTTTAGATTACAAGACGAAGAAGAAGTTTCTCTCGATCTCTACCTTGTAGGAAGTAGATGCTCCGTCGAATCTCACATCACTCTATCACGTCGAATCTGTTAGAGATAGTGCCCTCAAAGTCAATTATTGGATCGCAGGTACGTGATTGCAATGATTGAGGTAGGACCTATACCGATATGATAGTCTTGCTCGAGATGATAGTATGCTATCTGGTTTGTCTTTATCATCGTATACATGCTTTAGTTCACTATTGCATGATGATAGAGCCCATAGGATTTTTCTTGACAGCCAGCAGTATGATGGTGATCATATACATGGGAGCTGGGGTCTATACCTAGTCGTGGGAGCTTCGAGATAGGGCATCGATACTCCAGAGTAGACTAATGTATACAGTAGAGACCCCGACAAGTGGCGGTGGCCGGTCTCATAAGCTACTGGTGCCAGTTGGATCACCTAAGATGTATACAGGTGCCCATTAGGTTATGAGTACACCGAACAGGACTCGCCAGGAACATGCTAGTTGGTATTATACATATCGTCAGATAGCAGTTCCCTGGTGACATGTGTACAGGTTAGTTTGTCAACCTAAGATCGTCATTTGTCTCATATGAGTTCCCACCGTACTTAGATTACTACCCTACCACGCTCAAAGGAGACGTGCAAACAGGTTTTAGTTGGGTACAGTACCGAGCCACATGGAGGCAGTGAGCGGATCGTCGGGGATTCGTCTCTCCCGGTATTGGGGGTTGATGTCGCACAGTGCACGGGTGGCCATCACTAGAAATCCTCGGCCGAGGTAGTGGAGAATTACTGATTTGGATCAGTAGTTTCTCAGATGGTGATAGGCTTCATGCCGACACGATTTATCGCGTTATTAGGGGTCTGACTTTATCCACCCCCGTAGACTCGATATGCGATACTCTTTAGACGAACGGACCGGACTGTATGGATATTGTCACTGTCAGGCTCAGTAGGGTTTATGGATGAGTTCGCTCGTCAGCTTCCCTTCCAATCAATACATAGGCAACCGTTACGTACAGCTAGTACCTCTGACGTGCTAGTGGTTATACCCAGTGCCAGTGTGTTGATGAGTCATTAGAGTCCCCCACAGACACTTTCCCAAGTTCGGGAGAAACGTTGTAGAGGCCGTATGGTTTTATGGCAAGGTTCAGAAAATGCACGTGCGTTTTCGCACGTGTCATTTTTCGGGCAGATAATACAGGTCGGCTTTGGTTTAAGCCGGATCGAAGTATTATACTGTGTAGATATAATATCTTTGTCTCAGTTGCATTTGTATTCGATCGTAATACAAATGCGGGTATGTTTATACTGTTACGGGGTTATCCTGAAATTCGTTTCAGGATCGCTTTTGGAAGTTGCCAGTTTCCAGTTTTCTATCAGCCGTATTTAACATTCGGTTAAATGCGGATTTATCTTTTCTTCTTGGGTGAGTCATGAGGGTGAGTCATTCTTCTAGAAGGTTCAAGAAGTGATGATAATGTTAGTGTATATGCCCTAGGGGCCATTATTGTATCATACTAGTTTGTATATTACTTAATGGAAGCTTGGGATATTCACATGTATATAACAGTCTTGCTAAACATGGTAGTATGCTACTTGGTTTTTCTATCTTAATATGTGAGTATACGTATTGATAGAGCTCATAGGATCTTGCTTGACTACCAGCGTTGTGATGGCAGTCACACTAGTGATAGCTGGGTAGTCTACAAGCACATCCTTTTTCAGGTCCCTAGTCGCAGGATTATCGAGACAGAGCATCGATACTCCGGAGTAGACTGGTGTGTACGCTTCTCATCCCAGTTGGGGAGATGGTCTATCCCACAGCCATCAGTACGTCGTACTGGAGATAGTATACAGGTGCTCGTTGGGTTACGGGTACACCGGACAAGACTCGCAGGGAACTGTTGGTTGGTATTATACCCGTCGTCAGTTAACAGTTCCCAGGTGACAAGAGTACAGCATAGTCCGCAGACTTGACACTGCTACTTCGCCTCGAGTGTGTCCCACCGTTCTTAGATTGCTACCCTACCACGGCTCAAAGGAGTCATGCAAACAGGTAGCAGTTGGGTGCAGTCCCGAGCACTTGGAGGCAGTGGCGGTTAGACAGGATCCGTCTCTCCCGGTATTGGGAGTTGATATCGCGCTGTGTCAGAGAGCCATTACACAAAGTCCCTGGCCAGGGCAAGCGAGATTTACTGGTAGGTTCCAGTAGTTTCTCAGGGTGTAATGGGCTTCACTCCGACATGACTTATACCGCTATTAGGGGACTGACGCTTTCCGCCCCCTAGGCCCGATATGCGATAGTCTTAGACGAATAGACCAGACTGTACGGAGATTGTCATATCAGGCTCAGTAGGAGTTCGGATGGGTTTCCTCATCGGCCTTCTTATCGACATCTACATGAGGACTGTTACGTACAGCTAGTGCCGCTTGCGGTCTGTGGTTAAACCCACTGCCGGCGTAGTAGTCGAGTCATTAGAGTCCCACACACAGAGTTTCCATGCTCCAGGCGAAATGATATAGAGGTCGTATGGTTTTACGACAAGGGTTCGGACGCATACGTGTGTTTACGCATGTACGACTTTCGGACAGTTTTTACTAGTCGGCTTTGGTTTAAGCCAGATTCTAGTATCGGGATATTGGATTTATACAGTCTAAAGTTTTTCCGTGCTTTCATGGATAGGAGGGGCGTTCTCGTAATTTCGCGAGAAGCTTCTAGAAGGATGGTGACTTGGGGGTTTAGGTGGCATAAGCATTAAATGAGATTAGTGACTCATTTGTGTGATTCATCCTTGTCATTAATGCATCATAAATGCTTAATGACTCATGTAGATGAATCACTCATTTGTATTTATGAAGCATGGTTGTCAAATCCTGTATTTTATTTATTTGATAAATATAATGCTTCATATATATCATGAGAGATCATTATCTCATTCTCATTCTCATGCTCACCTTCTCTCTCCTCAAGC
This sequence comes from Agapanthus africanus, assembly GCA_030015575.1. Lineage (NCBI taxonomy): Eukaryota > Viridiplantae > Streptophyta > Magnoliopsida > Asparagales > Amaryllidaceae > Agapanthus > Agapanthus africanus. The sequence goes on from CM057343.1 coordinate 344,757,358, forward strand.
TCTCTCTCTTCAAACCCTAATCCTCCCCTCTCATGTGTTGAGATCAAAGATTAGAATAGACTAATCAATCCATAATCCAACTCTATATCACCTAGGTTACTTAGATTAGCACTTTAAGAAACCTAGTTATCTCAAGTTAGAGATGAAGCTTGAAGTATAGCTCTCGGGTGGATCATCTACTACATAGAGAAGGCCAAAGAGGAGGTGGAGAACGAAAAGACGAAGGATACGGTTCATTAGGGATAATCACTTCACATAGTAGTTTAGAACTCCTATGCATTTGTTAGTTATCGTTTAGCAACGATTCTTTCGGTTAGTCGATGTTATTGCAAAGAACAAGATCGTTTTTCATATTTCCGCCTCCCCGCAATTCGTGGGGTGTAGTACATCGACTTACAGTGGTATCAGAGCCTCTCTAAACAATAATTAACTCATTAGCAAAGTCGTATGCATTTCGAACGCAAAACGAACCGAAAAAGACATCGATATCACCATGTTTCTATCGAAATTAAAACAGGCACTAAAAATTTTTCAGGGAGCTGCAGAATAACATGCAGAGAAATATAAGAACACTGGAGAAAAATGGGTTCCTGAATCGGCCATACAGCCGCGGAACCGCGGCCGATCCCACCGATCCGCCACGGATCCGCGGCCGAGTTGGGGCCGATTCAACCCAGTTTGCTCCAGTAACTCTTCTGTGATATTTTTGTATTTTCTGGAATGTTTATTTTCTGCTCGAGTCTCAGGTGCACAGAGAAGTTTTGGGAGTAGAATCTGATGTGTTTGCTCGATCGAAATTTTACGATGTTTACTAATTTAATTATATCTGTGATTGTATAATGTGTTCGTAAACCTCCCCTAACTGCTAGTATGTCGGTTGGCAGGGGGTTGCACATTTCTGTAATGGATTTTAACTGTTTGTGATTATGAACTGTATTGGATTGTTGTGATGATTAGCCGGGGTTTGAGATGGGTTATTATTTTAATTCATTCAATGTAATTGTAATATGTTGTAATATTATTTTGCGGGGCACATCCAGGTTGCGGTTGTACCCACCGTTGTATTATTTCATTTTACTGTTTTTGCTCCTAGGATAGACCCAAGGTGGGGTGCACAAACTACCGGGTACTTTGAAGTGTTTAGTGGACTACTCACATTGTTGAGGGAGACCGCTTCACTTCGGGTATTTGGCGGGTAGTTTGCCGTACCCGTAGGGGTCTAGGATGGGGTAATGACTATTCATCACAACTGTGTAATCCGTCTTTCGTTGCAGGCTCTAAAGAAACGCGAATTGCTTGCATATCCAATAATGTTCATCTATGATCTGGAATGCCTATTATTGCATCTGACGAATGTACAATATCTATATATGATAGCTATTTAGACGTCACTTATGTTTTACACCCGCGCTAGCCCATCCCCCGCTCTGCCGTTAGTTAAGTAACCTAACGGGTGATGACGGGACCCAGAGGCGAATGCGGATGGCATAAGAGGACGTTGTATTTTCGTTGTTTTCTGCAATGATAGGTTAAATGATGGGACGCATTATTATTAATGCAAAGAAAATAAACCAAAAGTTTAATCGTTGGAACAATTTAAAAGAAACCACTCGGTTATTTTTAAAACAGAAGATATTTTTAATTGCGGAGCTTTAACCACTCCTTTTAAAAGCTATCAGGTTCCTTCGGTTATATCAAGTTCACTACGTTCACGGTTTCGCCAAAACCATTCGTAGCCCTCCGTCATTTCATTTGGGTATTCAGTAGTATTCAAGCTATGCATTTTGACCAACGCCAAGGCATAGTGTTTGGTAGCTGCTGGGTATTCATTTGTTGCATAGATAGATGAGTTAGTTTGGGACAGTCGTATTATCATTTGTCCAACGTCAGGGATATGTACGGATGGGTTCAAATTAACAAGATAATGATGGGTAGAACTTGACATGTGACTTATGACATTTTGACCAACGCCAAGGTCATAAGAGCATGGGGCAAAAATTAATATCGGGAATTTCTAAAGAAACTGAAATTTGCAAAGAGGTGCATACCATTTGGAGTTTGATGAATGTTGGTAAGATTCCTTCAACATTATCATACGATGATATTTGGATCCCGATCCTACTATGAGTATATGCTACTCATTAGGAGATTCGTCACTTAACGATCAATGCTATAAACCAAGTAGGTGTCAAGAAAGGTGTCAGCGGGGCTACGCCCCCAGAGAAAAGAGGTTATTTAATTAAGGAACTTCGCAAAAGCGTTGGAAAACCTCCCTCGAAGTATCGACACTGGCCTGGCTGAACAGTTAAGCAAGTATTGTACGGTGAGAATAGCCCTGGCTAATTCTTCTTTTATGGTTTGAGGAAGGATTCGAGAAACAGTGGGAGCCATCCAGTTTAGATAAACTAAAAACCACTCTAAACTTGCAAGAGCATCATGCTAAAGAGTTTTCTTCTCTCTCACCTAATTGCAGCGACCCTGAAAATGACTGGACTTAAGTTACTTTTAGAGAAAAATATACTGACAGGGCCAAACTATAAAGATTGGCTGCGGAATGTCAAAATGGCTTTGACCTATGACAAGTTGGGGTATGTCCTCACCACTAAGGCACCGGAAGTCCCAGGTCCTAAATCCAGTAATGCGGATAAGGAAATCCACAAAACCTGGGAGATAGATTGCGCGAAGGACAAGTGCATCGTGCTTGCCTCGATGAACAATGAACATCAGAGGAGGCACGAGGATATGGATCTTGAATCCATATTTCTCCATACAAAAGATCTGTATGGAGAGCAATCTCGTATAGCAAGATATGAGACCTCAAAGAACTTGTTTCGAACGAGGTTGGTTGTCGGATCATCGGTAGGAGAACATGTCCTAAAGATGATAGGCTATATTGAAGACCTCGCAGACCTTGGGACGACTTTGGATAATGAGCTCTATACAGACCTTATTCTTCAGTCCCTTCCTCCCACCTACGCCCAGTTTATTCTGAATTTCAACATTCAAAGAAAAGAAGTTGAACTTCCAGAACTCCTTAACATGTTGAGAAGTGCAGAGGGCACCTTGCAGAAGGCAAGGGAAACACCCGCTATGTTTGTTAGCGGTGCTTCTTCTTCCGGGTCCAAGGCTACGGCCAAAGGAAGTAAGAAGAAGGCCGCCACCAGACCTAGAGGAGGTGTTAGTAAGGTGGGAACGAAGGGAAAGAAAAAGTTTGCGGTACCGGTAGTGGCCCAGGATGAATGCTTCCATTGTCACAGGAAAGGGCACTGGAAGAAAGATTGCAAGGCGTGGAACGCCAAGAACCAGGGACCGAAGCAAGTTGTGGCTTCGACTTCAGGTGTATTTGTAATTGAGAATTGTCTGTCAATCAACTCTACTTCCTGGGTATTGGATACCGGATCAGGATCTCATATATGCAATTCATTGCAGGCACTGAGAAACCGTAGAGTGCTGAAGGATGGTAATATGACCCTAAAGGTTTCTAACGGAGCTAGCGTGGGAGCTGTGTCCATCGGGGATTATCACCTGGGATTGACGAGTGGACATATTTTGGTTTTACATAACTGTTTTTGTGTACCTAGTTTAACGTGTAATATCATATCAGTTTCCTTGTTATTAAATAAAGGTTATGATTTCACGTTTTTAAGTGATGTTGTTAACATCCACCTTAATCAAAGTTTGATTGGGTCCGGTACACTGGATAACGGTATATATGTCTTAAACCAACTCCAGATTTTCAATGTCCAGAACACACTAAAAAGAAAGTCTCCAGATTTAAATAAGGTTTTCTTATGGTATTGTAGACTAGGTCACATCAATGAGACAAGGTTAACTAAGTTACATAGAGAAGGATATTTGGACTCGTTCGAATATCAAACTTATGCCACTTGTGAATCATGTCTCAAAAGAAAGATGACAAAGACTCCATTCACTGGACATGGAGTAAGAGCGAGCGAGCTCTTAGGACACATACACAGCGATGTATGTGGTCAATGTCTACACATGCAAGGGGTGGTTTTTCCTATTTCATTACCTTTACGGATGATTACTCAATGTATGGATTCATTTATCTGATGAAACATAAATCCGAGGCTTTTGAGAAATTCCAGGAGTATAAGAATGAAGTAGAAAACCAAACCGGCAAAAGTATCAAGACACTAACATCTGGTCGAGATGGTGAATACTTAAGTGCCGAATTCCTAGGTTACCTAAAAGAGAAAGGAATTCTCTCTCAGCTTACTCCTCCATACACTCCACAGCATAACGTAGTATCGGAGAGACGGAATCGAACCCTATTGGATATGGTACGTTCCATGATGAGTAATGCTGAGTTACCACGATCTTTCTAGGGTTATGCGCTAGAATCTACGGCATATCTTCTGAACAGGGTTCCTACCAAGACTGTGCCTACCACGCCATATCAGATGTGGAGTGGGAAGAAACCCTATCTTCAGTATTTGAGGATATGGGGATGTCCAGCTTTTGTTAAAAAGCAGCATGTGGACAAGCTCGAGGCACGATCAGTGCAGTGTAAGTTTGTGGGATATCCAAAGAACTCCAAGGGGTATCTATTCTATTAAGCAGAGGAACAAAAGGTTTTTGTTTCTCGTAATGCCCATTTTCTAAAACAGCAGGTTTTAGAAAAGGATACAAGTGGGATCGAAATAGAACTGGAAGAAATTCCAGAACCAAAAACTACTACTGAAAGTTTGGTAGAACCAGTAGTTCAAGAAGAACAGGACATTCCCGCACCCCTCCATAGAAGTAGTAGGCCGTCTCATCCGCCTGAGAGATACTACGGTTTTCTCATAGATGGGGATAGAGAGGATTGCATCATTGATGATGATGAAGCTACTAGCTTCCAGCAGGCCATCCAGAGCGGCGACTCGGTACGATGGCTAGATGCAATGCGGACCGAGATGGAGTCCATGTACACCAACAAAGTATGGACTTTGGACTTTGCTCCAGATGGGGTAAAACCCATAGGATGCAAATGGATCTTCAAGAAAAAGATTGGTGTAGATGGACAGGTGGAAACCTATAAGGCTAGACTTATTGCAAAGGGTTTTCTTCAAAGACCTGGTTTGGACTATGACGAAACTTTTTCTCCAGTAGCTATGCTCAAATCCATTCGGGTCCTTCTTGCTATTGCTGCCTTCCATGATTATGAAATCTGGCAGATGGACGTAAAGACGGCTTTTCTGAATGGTAATTTAGAAGAGTGCGTCTATATGGATCAGCCAGAAGGCTTCAATCAGAGTGGGAGCAGCGGGAAAGTATGCAAGTTGCTTAAGTCCATTTATGGACTAAAGCAAGCATCACGGAGTTGGAACATCTGTTTTGATGAAACAGTCAAAGAATATGACTTTATCAAAAATCCAGATGAACCATGTATATATAGTAAAGTTGTAGCCAGAAATGTCGTATTCCTGGTCTTGTACGTGGATGACATTCTATTGATAGGAAATGACATTCCTATGCTACAATCTGTCAAAGGATTCTTGTCACACAGGTTCTCCATGAAAGACCTGGGTGATGCCTCTTACATTCTGGGGATCCGGATCTATCGTGATAGATCCAAGAGGATGTTGGGACTTTCGCAGTCCAGGCATATCAACACTATACTAAAAAGATTCGGTATGGAAGATTCTAAGCGCGGTAATCTACCGGCTTGTCACGGAATCACCCTCTCCAAAGAGATGTCTCCCAAGACTGATTTGGAAAGGGAACACATATCTATTATACCCTACGCTTCTGCGGTAAGCTCTATAATATATGTGATGTTATGCACCAGACCAGATGTAGCTTACGCCCTGAGCATGGTAAGCCGGTATCAGTCAGACCCAGGGGAGAATCACTGGATAGCAGTGAAGAACATTCTCAAGTACCTAAGAAGGACTAAGGAGATGTTCTTGGTTTACGGCGGAAAAGACCTCAAGATGGAGGCCTTTGCTGATTCCGGCTTCCAGAGTGATAAGGACGATTCCAAGTCCATGTCGGGTTATGTCTTTACCCTCAATGGAGGGGCGGTGTGCTGGAAGAGTTCCAAGCAGGACACCGCTGCTGACTCGACGATGGAAGCGGAGTATATTGCTGCTTGCGATGCCGCAAAAGAAGCAGTCTGGATGAAGAAGTTCCTAACAGAACTTCAGGTGGTTCCTACCATTGTTGATCCAATACCTCTGTATTGCGAAAACAACGGAGCTATTGCTTTAGCGAAGGAACCAAGGTCCCATCAGAAGTCCAGACACATCTTAAGGCGGTATCACCTGATCAGGGAGATCATTGATCGTCGAGAGATCGAGGTTCGGAGAGTTGCTACTGAAGAGAACATTGCTGATCCATTCATGAAGGCCCTACCTCAGATTCAGTTCGAGAGGCTACTCGAGATCATCGGTCTTCGATATGCCAGTACATGGCCCTAGTGCAAGTGGGAGATTGTTAGTGTATATGCCCTAGGGGTCATTATTGTATCATACTAGTTTGTATATTACTTAATGGAAGCTTGGGATATTCACATGTATATAACAGTCTTGCTAAACATGGTAGTATGCTACTTGGTTTTTCTATCTTAATATGTGAGTATACGTATTGATAGAGCTCTTAGGATCTTGCTTGACTACCAGCGTTGTGATGGCAGTCACACTAGTGGGGGCTGGGTAGTCTACAAGCACATCCTTTTTCAGATCCCTAGTCGCAGGATTATAGAGACAGAGCATCGATACTCCGGAGTAGACTGGTGTGTACGCTTCTCATCCCAGTTGGGGAGATGGTCTGTCCCACAGCCGTCAGTACGTCGTACTGGAGATAGTATACAGGTGCCCGTTGGGTTACGGGTACACCGGACAGGACTCGCAGAGAACTGTTGGTTGGTATTATACCCGTCGTCAGTTAACAGTTCCCAGGTGACATGAGTACAGTATAGTCCGTAGACTTGACACTGCTACTTCGCCTCGAGTGTGTCCCACTGTTCTTAGATTACCACCCTACCACGGCTCAAAGGAGTCGTGCAAACAGGTAGCAGTTGGGTGCAGTCCCGAGCACTTGGAGGCAGTGGTGGTTAGACAGGATTCGTCTCTCCCGGTATTGGGAGTTGATATCGCGTTGTGTCAGAGAGCCATTACGCAAAGTCCCTGGCCAGGGCAAGCAAGATTTACTGGTAGGTTCCAGTAGTTTCTCAGGGTGTAATGGGCTTCACTCCGACACGACTTATACCGCTATTAGGGGACTGACGCTTGCCGCCCCCCTAGGCCCGATATGCAATAGTCTTAGACGAACAGACTAGACTGTAAGAAGATTGTCACATCAGGCTCAGTAGGAGTTCGGATGGGTTTCCTCATCGGCCTTCTTATCGACATCTACCTGGGGACCGTTACGTACAGCTAGTGCCGCTTGTGGTCTGTGGTTAAACTTACTGCCAGCGTAGTAGTAGAGTCATTAGAGTCACACACAAAGAGTTTCCCTGCTCCAGGCGAAACGATATAGAGGTCGTATGGTTTTACGACAAGGGTTCGGACGCATACGTGTGTTTACGCACGTACGACTTTCGGACAGTTTTTACTAGCCGGCTTTGGTTTAAGCCAGATTCTAGTATCGGGATATTGGATTTATACAGTCTAAAGTTTTTCCGTGTTTTCACCGATAAGAGGGGCGTTCTCGTATTTTCGCGAGAAGCTTCTAGAAGGATGGTGACTTGGGGGTTTAGGTGGCATAAGCATTAAATGAGATTAGTGACTCATTTGTGTGATTCATCCTTGTCATTAATGCATCATAAATACTTAATGACTCATGTAGATGAATCACTCATTTGTATTTATGAAGCATGGTTGTTAAATCCTTTATTTTATTTATTTGATAAATATAATGCTTCATATATATCATGAGAGATCATTATCTCATTCTCATTCTCATGCTCACCTTCTCTCTCCTCAAGCTCTCTCTCTCTTCAAACCCTAATCCTCCCCTCTCATGTGTTGAGATCAAGGATTAGAATAGACTAATCAATCCATAATCCAACTCTATATCACCTAGGTTACTTAGATTAGAACTTTAAGAAACCTAGTTACCTCAAGTTAGAGGTGAAGCTTGAAGTATAGCTCTCGGGTGGATCATCTACTACATAGAGAAGGCCGGAGAGGAAGTGGAGAATGAAAAGACGAAGGACACGGTTCATTAGGTATAATCACTTCACATAATAGTTTAGAACTCCTATGCATTTGTTAGTTATCGTTTAACAACGATTCTTTCGGTTAGTCGATGTTATTGCAAAGAACAAGATCGTTTTTCATATTTGCGCCTCCCCGCAAGTCGTGGGGTGTAGTACATCGACTTACAGATAAGGCTAGTGAGTCATTAGTGCTTTAAATGTTCATTTAATGTTTTAGATGATAAGGTTAGTGATTCATTGATTCATTAAATGTGTTCATACAAGGAGTTAAGTGACTCATCCTCTTCATTAATGTTATGGTCACTCTCTTGCTCCTACACTCACTCTCTCCTCTCTATAAGTGGCCGGCCATCTCTTGGTAGTGGTGATGGTTGTTCATTTGAGAAAATATATAATTTATAATATATGGAAATTTCATAGCTCTTTTCATTTCCATCACAGTTCCAAAAGGGCAACTTCATTAACCGTTCGTCCGTGACTTTGGACGTGACGAGACAAAGTGTTCTACTCATTCTCTACATCATCTTGGTCGTCTCTTTTAGCAGACTTGACGACCGAGTTGTCTCGATTCAGAGGCGGGAGCCCGTTTAAAGATCCGTCGACGTGGTGCCACCTGGACGAGGAGACTGAAGATTCAGGAGATCGGAGCAGCCGCAACAAAGCGTGGGATGATGGTTGAAGACCGAAGGACTCGGATCATTCGGTATAACATTTCTATCCACTTTGTAGTTTGTTAGTTTAGCTTTAATGGCAGATCCGGGTTATAGTATGCGATAGCGCCAGTTGTAAGAAGTTTTTGTTCCGCATTTGGCGTCTGTTAGATGGCCGGGGCGCTACCGTGGACTTACAGTGGTATCAGAGCCTCACCATTAAGCTTTACTAACTTGTGCTAACGCATTTAAAACATCGATCGAACGGATTTTTGAAAACCGCAAATTCCACGGTTAAAGTTTCTGTCGATTTTAAACAGTGTCTAAAAATTATTTTACATATCACAAAAAACTAAGCAGGCTTTTTTAAGCATTCTGGGAAAAGTTGGGCACGTGATCCTACAAGACTACCGCGGATCTGTGGTCAAACCTAGGGTTTGACCGCGGAACTGCGGCGCGTTTGTGGGAACAGTGCTCCAACTTTTTCCAGAGAGCTTTATTTTGGAAATTGTGGTTTCTGGTACTGTTCTTTTGGGCCCAGATTTTGTTACAGTACAACAGATGTACGTGGGGCCCACTTCGGGAAATTTTGTCGATCGATAATTTAAACTTGTTAGTATGCAGTACTTACTTTATATCTCCGACCGGGAATGTCATTTGAGCGGTAAACCGCGTCTAATTGCTATAGTTCTTTTAGACGGGTTTGCGAACGTGACATTCGCGTTGATGTTCTGTGTTGTGCTGTGATGTTGCGGATTTGTCGTGGTGGATAGCAAAGTGCAATGGTAGTGCAGTTTGGATTTATTTATACATTTGATATTGTGGGGCGAGCGTCCAACATATGGGCTGCCGTCACTGCCTGTTGTATAATATTCTTTTGGGGCACGACCAGGTTGAGGTCGATGTACCCGTTGTACATATTTTTATTTCTATACTAGGTTTATCCCTCGACGGAGTGCACGGATAGCCAGGTTCTGGAGGGCAACGGGTCCGTATCTCATGGCTTTGAGAGGCAGAGGGACCTCACTCTAGAATTGGCAGACTATTCGCCGCACTCGTAGGGGGTACAGGTTGACCCAAGGAGGGGTGCTCAATTTACCGGATTCCGTGAAGTGCCGGGTGTTCCATTTACTATGCTGTGGGGGACTACCTCACTTCAGGTTTTGGCGGGTAACTTGCCGCACCCGTAGGGGTCTAGTTTTCATTGCACAGGCTATCCACACGACCAGGGGAACGTCGGGTTTCAGCAGTGGCTCTGTGAAACCCGGGGATCCCAGATTATCTGTATTGTTCTGTGATGCTTATTACTTTTCTGTAATGTTGTATTTTATCACGCCTGGAGCGATTATTGTATATTGGTATTGTAGGGTTCCTAGGCACTCTTGTGAAGGTTCAAAAGGCATCAAACATGCCCGGATTAAATTTTAGACGTGCCGAACAACCCAAAGCCGGGATCTTTGCTAGATTATTAGGGTTTAACATGCAAGAAGATAACTTTTATCTAAGTGTAAGGGATTACAACCTTTGTAGTCCGCTCCTTCACTTCACAAGCTCCGAGTAGAAGTCCCTTTGCCGCGATCCACGATCTCCCGGACTCATGAGAGGCTCCACGACTCGAACGATCCATGCTAGCTCGAAGTATTCCAAATCTCCGATGATCTACCTTGAAGTTGCTACGACTCAAGCTTTCTCACTCAAAAGAGAAGAACACACTAATCCCATGGGCTAGATGAGATGAGGATGAGAGAGTAGTAATTTTGCTTTCTTTTTAAATCATTTTCTCATTTTATTTCATCACTTAAGAAAAACTAGCAAGCTTTCTTCAAGAAGGAAGAAGATGATAATGAAAAGATAATGATCTATTTTTCTTTTGTGATGAATAGAATATAAACCATATGATTGAATTGTAAACCATGGTCAAGGATGAGTGGCTAGGATTTTGTAGAGAAATAACTAGAGTTAGGGTTTGGTTGAGTTAAAGAATGTGTCATCCATAAATATCTTAAGAATGACAAAAGAAAAAGCTTCTAGAAGATGCATGAAGCTACTAACCCTAATCAAACCCTAATCTCAATTAATCATCCTTAAACATGTTTAACAATTAATCATATCATGTCACAATAATATATATCACATATATATTATATATTTGCAACAAAAGAAAATAATACAATTAACATATATCGCATATATATCAATGTATCATCCACAGAGAAAATGAAATAATAAAGCGAGCCAATATTAGATAATGTAATACAATATATCATATATATTATTACACATTAAATCATCGAATCAACACTTGATTCGACGATCCGGCTATATCGAATATTACCGACTAATATATCAAGTACCGATTCATCGAATCAACACTTGATCCGATGACCCGGTTCAAATCTAAATATCGCGAGAATATAATACGGTATCTCATATCGCATTATTCTCGGTCCTGCACATATCACATATGTGCCTCTACTCCGTTTTGCCTGAGCCAAGAAACCTCTGTGTAGGACTCTAAAGAATCATCAATACGCCGGTAGCAGGTGATGATCATATCAAACACCCGCAAGCTGCAAGCGGTCAGCTAAACGTAACAGCCACCCAGGTATTGAGCGATCAGAAGATCAACAAGCTAGCCTGTGCGTTCTCCTGTGAATCCAACCAGTAACACTCCCGTACAGTCCGGTCTGTTCGTCTGATATGTCGCATATCAAGTCTAGGGGTGGTATACGTCAGACCCCAGTAACCGATAAGTCGTGTCGATATATGGCTCATAACGGGTCGAGAAACTACTAGTAACACTTACCAGTAAATCTCTATATCAGCCCTAGCCAGGGACTTCCAGTTATAGCCAATCGAACACAGCACAACATCAACTCCCTATACCGGGAGAGACGAATCCCCTCCTATCGCTCATTGCCTCCATGTGATTCGGGACTGTACCCAAAAGCCACCGTTTTGCACGCCCTCTTGGACGTGGTAAGGTGGAAATCAAAGCACAGTGGGAATCACACAAGACTCTATGACGATCTCGGGTCTACAGACTACCCTGTACCAGTGTCACCGGAGAACTGCCATCTGACGTGTGGTATAGCACCATCTGGGAGTTCTCGGCGAGTCCGTCCAGTGTACCCAGTCTCTACTGAGCACCCGTATACCATCCTTGATGTCCAACACCGATGGATATGGGATCATCCATCGACCATCATATGGGTCAAGATGCGTATACGCTAGTCTACTCTGGTGTATCGATGCCCTGTCTCGATATACCCTCGACTAGGAACAGTTATAGGATGTACTCATCGACTACCAAAGCCCCACTAGTATGATCTCATCATAGTCCCAGTAGTCGAGTACAGATCCTAAGGGCTTTATCAACATGTGAGAGTAAAACAGTAAACCAATACAAGTCAACATGTTAAGATAAAGTGAAACCAAATAGCATACTATCATGACGAGCAAGAAAGTCATCTCTATATATATCCAAGCATCCATTATAATATACATCATATGTACAACAATGGCCTCTAGGGCCACTAACAATCTCCCACTTGCACTAAGGCCAGCTGCTGTAGTATCTCATACCTAGCATCCCGAATAATCTCTCAAACTGTATCTGGGGAATAGCCTTCGTGAATGGATCCGCAGTGTTGTCCTTCGTATCTACTCTCCTGACCTCGATCTCCCGGCGATCAACTATCTCCCTGATCAGGTGATACCGCCTCAGAATATGTCTGGACTTTTGATGGGACCTGGGTTCATTGGCTAAAGCCACAGCTCCATTGTTATCACAATACAGAGGTATTGGATGCTTAATGGATGGAACCACACCAAGTTCACTAATGAACTTCTTGATCCAGACAGCCTCTTTGGCAGCATCGTTGGCAGCGATGTATTCAGCCTCCATCGTTGAGTCTGCAACGGTATCCTGTTTGGAACTCTTCCAACATACCGCCCCTCCATTGAGGGTGAAGACAAAACCCGAATGCGACTTAGAGTCGTCCTTATCACTTTGGAAGCTGGAATCGGTAAAGGACTCCACCTGGAGTTCTCCATTACCATACACCAAGAACATCTCCTTAGTCCTTCGTAAGTACTTGAGAATGTTCTTCACAGCTGTCCAGTGACTCTCTCCAGGATCTGCTTGATACCGACTTACTACACTTAGTGAGTATGCTACATCAGGTCTGGTACATAGCATCGCATACATGATAGAGCCTACTGCCGAAGCATAGGGTATCCCTTGCATGCGAGCTCTCTCCAAATCAGTCTTGGGAGACATCTCTTTGGAGAGAGTGAGTCCAGAGATCGTGGGCTGATTCCCACGCTTGGATTCTTCCATACTAAACCTCTTTAGTATGGTGTCAATGTACCTGGATTGGGACAATCCCAGTATCCGTTTAGATCTATCTCTATAGATCATGATTCCCAATATGCAGGAGGCATCACCTAGATCTTTCATTGAGAATCTTTGTGATAAGAAGAGCTTGACTGATTGCAGCATAGGAATATCATTTCCTATCAAGAGTATGTCATCCACGTATAATACGAGGAAGACAACCTTACCCTCTGCTACCTTCTTATAGATACAAGGTTCATCTATATTTTTGATGAAGTCAAACTCTTTGACTACAACATCAAAACAGATGTTCCAACTCCGCGATGCTTGTTTTAACCCATAAATAGATTTAAGCAGCTTGCACACCTTTCCGCTGCTCCCACTATCTACGAAGCCCTCCGGCTGAGTCATGTACACGCTCTCTTCTAAATCACCATTTAGAAAGGCGGTCTTAACATCCATTTGCCAGATTTCGTAGTCATGGTATGCAGCAATGGCAAGTAAGATCCGGATGGACTTAAGCATAGCTACTGGAGAAAAGGTTTCGTCATAATCCACACCTGGTCGTTGACGAAATCCCTTTGCTACCAGTCTAGCTTTGAAAGTCTCAACTTTTCCATCTACACCAAATTTCCTTTTAAAAATCCACTTGCTCCCAATGGGTTTTACCCCTTCAAGAGCATTTTCTAAAATCCATACTTTATTGGTGTACATGGATTCCATCTCAGATCGCATTGCATCCAGCCATTTCACAGAGTCACCACTCGTGATGGCCTGCTCGAAGCTAGTCGGGTCATCATCATCCATGATGCAGTCCTCGCTTCCACCATCAATGAGAAAGCCGTAGTATCTCTCAGGTGGACGAGAAACCCTACTAGATCGGCGGAGAGGCTGGGGTTCGTCGGGTACTACTGAATCCTCTGGTTCAACCAAGTCTTCTGTTATAGTTTGTGTTGCTGGAACCTCTTCCAGTTCTACCTCAATGCTGCTATTCTGTTTCATAAGAAAACCTTTTTCTAAGAAAGTAGCATGTCGTGAAACAAACACCTTTTGTTCCTCGGGGTGGTAGAAGATATACCCTTGTGAGTTTTTGGGATATCCTATAAACTTACATAAGACTGATCTTGCCTCGAGTTTGTCCGGATTTTGTCTTTTGACATAGGCCGGACAACCCCATATCTTAATGTAATTAAGATGTGGTCTCTTCCCTTTCCATATCTCATATGGAGTGGTAGGCACAGATTTGGTAGGAACTCTATTCAATAGGTCTATGGCTGTCTCAAGCGCATATCCCCAAAAGGAAATAGGTAACTCAGCTTTGCTCATCATTGAGCGCACCATATCTAATAGGGTGCGATTTCTTCGTTCCGATACACCGTTGTGCTGTGGTGTATAAGGAGGAGTAAGCTGAGAGAGAATCCCATTCTCTTTTAGATAATCTAGGAACTCGCTGCTTAAGTATTCACCTCCTAGATCAGATCGAAGAATCTTAATACTTTTGCCCGTTTGATTCTCTACTTCGTGCTTATATTCTCTGAATTTCTCAAAAGCTTCAGACTTGCGTTTCATCAGGAACACATATCCGAATCTTGAGAGATCGTCAGTGAATGTAATGAAGTAGGAAGAACCGTTCCTAGCATGCGTAGACATTGGACCGCATACATCACTATGTACCAGTCCTAAGAGTTCGGTAACTCTTTCTCCGTGTCCACTAAACGGAGCTTTGGTCATTTTTCCTTTGAGACATGAATGGCAAGTATCATAAGATGATAATTCGAACGGATTCAAATAACCATCTTTATGTAACTTAGCCAGTCGTGTCGCATTGATATGACCAAGTCTACAATGCCACAAGTAGGATTCGTTCATATCTGAACTTTTCCTCTTGTGTGTGTTTTGTATATTCAGGACTGTATTCTGATTTAGAATGAATATGCCATTATGTAACGAGCCTGATGCAATCAACTTTTGATTTAGGAATATGTTCATAACATTATCCTGTACTACAAAATTATATCCCTCTTTACTCAATAAAGAAACTGATATAATGTTGCACATCATGTTCGGTATATAATAGCACTCATTTAGAATCAGTGTATTACGACTTGGTAATACAAGGTGATATTCGCCAACTGCTTTGGCCACAATACTTGCACCGTTCCCTACTTGAACGGAATGATCACCTTTTCCTAGTTCTCTACCTTTTCGTTGCCCATGTAACAATTTACATATGTGGGATCCTGATCCGGTATCTAATACCCAGGACGTAGGGTGAACTGAGAAACAGTTCTCAATAACTAACACACCCGAAGAAGATGCATCAACATGCATGTTCTTTTGGGCGGCTTGAGAATCCAGATATTCTCCTGTTTCCTGTTCAGTCTTATAACTCTTATAAGAAAGAACGGGTCTAACTTTCCCTTGCTCAGTACAATAATCAGGTTTAGTCAATACATCCATATTATTATCTTGATTATGGCATGACATGGTCGCTACCTGGAGAGAGAGAGAAGAAAACACTTTAGCGTATGCTCTTGCAAGATTAGATTGGTTATTATCTTATCTAATCAGGATGTCTCCCACTGTTTTTATCAAATCTGCCTTCAAACCCTAAAAGGTAAGATTAGCCGGGATTAATTACACCCTACAATTTCGTCAATCTTTCAGCCAGATCAGTGTCGGTACTTTGAGGGAGGTTCCCCGTGCTTTCGCACGGACCTAATTAAAGTAAACCTCATTTTCCCAGAGGCGTAACCCCGTTAACACTTTTCAAGACACCTACTTGATCGGCTAATTGTCTTGTGTAAAACTCTCCCAGGAGTAACTCTTACTCGCAGTGGGTATAAGGATCCAACTATCTCATAGGAGGTATGCAATCTCATTGCAAATTTCAACGCTTGAAATTCCCGATAAAGCTTTTACCCCTAGTGTGCTATGACCTTGACGCATGCCAAACAACCCATAGTCCACTAGTCAAGTTCAACCTGTACATTTCGTGATTGAATTAAACCCACCCGTACGACCCTTGACGCATGCCAAACAACGCCACACGAATACCCTAATCCAATCTCATCTTATGCTACAGATAAGTAATAATCAGCTACCGTACACTACGCCTTGACGCATGCCAAACTACCGCAGCACGAATACTAAATATTACTTATCTGAAATGACGGAGGGCTACGCAGGTTTTTCTGAAAACCTTGAGCGTATTGAACTTGATATCGTCGTAGAATCATGTATTTTTGAAAAGGAGTGTTTTTGAGGCTTTACTTAATTTCACTAAAGGGGTCACTCCCGATGAAGGGATCGTCGGCCTTTTCCTCATCGAATAAGGTGCAGGATATATCATATATACCGCTGTGCAAAGCAAAACACTAAAAGCAATCAAAAGACAAACCGAGTTTTGTAGCATCTGCCAGTTTTGCTAAAGGAGTCACTCCCGGTGAAGGGATCTCGGTCCTTTCCTCATCGAATAAGGTGCTGGATATATCGTATATATCACTGTGCAAAGCAAGACTGTAGCTACCCTTTTTATAAAGTTTTGATTCTACAACATCTTTAGGTTTCTTTTCTTTTATTAATCTCATTAATAAAAATCCCATCATTTTATGCTTCCTAAGCATCACAGAAGAAACGAAAGCAGTAATATTTATATATCAGCATATATATATAGTATAAGCATTCGTCTCAGGCAGTAATATGATCTCATCACAGAACATTGCAGCAGAAGAACATATATGAAATATTGGATATACTAGGACGTCCGTGTTTTCAATACGAGCCTGTATAAAACACGGATTCCACGGTCGCGACGAATAGCCAAACCCACATCCCAAGACCCCTACGAGAGCGGCAAGTAACACTGCCAATTCTAGGGTTAGGAGACCCGGTCTCGACTCCTCGAGATGGCCTCCCACTGGACCCTAGAACCCGGTTACTTGTGCTCCCCTCCTTGGGTCTACCTAATGCGGAAAAGTAAATAATATACACTGGTGACATCAACCGCAACCAGGAAGTGCCCCAAATAAAAGAATATTACATTACAGATGAATTTTACATGAATGAAAATAAAAACCCTCATCTCACATAAAAACCCCGGCTATTCAGAACGCGACGATCCAATATAACATATCACAGCAACACATAATATCACATATCATCAACGTAAGTAAATATGCGCATCCCAATTGTCGTTGAATCATATAGCAACGAAACCGGCGATCTCACATATTACACTTACGGTCACAGAAAAGAAAGTGTAAAACTACAATATTTGGAATCCACAATCACTTTAGACATCGTAAATCCGAAATATCACATACTCCGCATTTCATGCCTAACTCTATGAATTCCACATATTGTATCACATTCCAGATAAATCGACAGTATTAAACTTTTCGAACAGATAATCAAACACCCAAAATTTCCCAAAGTGCTCAACTCTTGAACGGAGTTCAAATAATCCCAGAATATGTCAAAGTACCAGTGATCCAGCCGCAGAAGGGTCAAGCCAACGCCTCACATGTGGCACGCCGTACTGCCCCAAACCCGAAGGTTCAAAAGGCAATTCAAGACGGTCACATAATCGAGTTAAGGTTTGTTGTCTTCTAGAGGGTCCACGGCTTAACTTGTACAATTTTTCCGAAAGATTTAAACCCGAAAAAATTTCAACACTTGAAAGTTTGCCGTACCGAGAAACAGTAAGTTAATGATATCCGTTAAAATAGTTTAACAGTTTCTAAATATCCGGAAAGTAATACGAACTTAAATATTCCGATCGAATCTACTATTACCAAATAAACCCTAGATCTAAACAATACTGGAATCACTGTTAAAAATATCCAGAAACATCAACAAGTACCTACGGACATTACCATAAAATCCACGTGTCATGATCTCACTGTTCCGCCGTGGAACCGCCGCGCAAGGCTTGCCTGCGCCGCGGTTACGCCGCCGTTTTGTCGAATTAGGGGCTCGGGTTTTATGGTAATTCTTAGAATTCCCTGCTGATTTTTTTACATATTTTTAGTTCAGAAAAATCCCAAAATTTAAAAAATTTCCAGAGAGGGGTCTTTTTGCGTCGTTCCGGGTTCGATTGGAGTTTTAAATTCGTAAACACATCGCCTAATGCTCTAGCTAGGCTCTGATACCACTGTAGGGTTCCTAGGCACTCTTGTGAAGGTTCAAAAGGCATCAAACATGCCTGGATTAAATTTTAGACGTGCCGAACAACCCAAAGCCGGGATCTTTGCTAGATTATTAGGGTTTAACATTCAAGAAGATAACTTTTATCTAAGTGTAAGGGATTACAACCTTTGTAGTCCGCTCCTTCACTTCACAAGCTCCGAGTAGAAGTCCCTTTGCCGCGATCCACGATCTCCCGGACTCATGAGAGGCTCCATGACTCGAACGATCCATGCTAGCTCGAAGTATTCCAAATCTCCGATGATCTACCTTGAAGTTGCTACGACTCAAGCTTTCTCACTCAAAAGAGAAGAACACACTAATCCCATAGGCTAGATGAGATGAGGATGAGAGAGTAGTAATTTTGCTTTCTTTTTAAATCATTTTCTCATTTTATTTCATCACTTAAGAAAAACTAGCAAGCTTTCTTCAAGAAGGAAGAAGATGATAATGAAAAGATAATGATCTATTTTTCTTTTGTGATGAATAGAATATAAACCATATGATTGAATTGTAAACCATGGTCAAGGATGAGTGGCTAGGATTTTGTAGAGAAATAACTAGAGTTAGGGTTTGGTTGAGTTAAAGAATGTGTCATCCATAAAGATCTTAAGAATGACAAAAGAAAAAGCTTCTAGAAGATGCATGAAGCTACTAACCCTAATCAAACCCTAATCTCAATTAATCATCCTTAAACATGTTTAACAATTAATCATATCATGTCACAATAATATATATCACAAATATATTATATATTTGCAACAAAAGAAAATAATACAATTAACATATATCGCATATATATCAATGTATCATCCACAGAGAAAATGAAATAATAAAGCGAGCCAATATTAGATAATGTAATACAATATATCATATATATTATTACACATTAAATCATCGAATCAACACTTGATTCGACGATCCGGCTATATCGAATATTACCGACTAATATATCATGTACCGATTCATCGAATCAACACTTGATCCGATGACCCGGTTCAAATCTAAATATCGCGAGAATATAATACGGTATCTCATATCGCATTATTCTCGGTCCTGCACATATCATATATGTGCCTCTACTCCGTTTTGCCTGAGCCAAGAAACCTCTGTGTAGGACTCTAAAGAATCGTCAATACACCGGTAGCAGGTGATGATCATATCAAACACCCGCAAGCTGCAAGCGGTCAGCTAAACGTAACAGCCACCCAGGTATTGAGCGATCAGAAGATCAACAAGCTAGCCTGTGCGTTCTCCTGTGAATCCAACCAGTAACACTCCCGTACAGTCCGGTCTGTTCGTCTGATATGTCGCATATCAAGTCTAGGGGTGGTATACGTCAGACCCCAGTAACCGATAAGTCGTGTCGATATATGGCTCATAACGGGTCGAGAAACTACTAGTAACACTTACCAGTAAATCTCTATATCAGCCCTGGCCAGGGACTTCCAGTTATAGCCAATCGAACACAGCACAACATCAACTCCCTATACCGGGAGAGACGAATCCCCTCCTATCGCTCATTGCCTCGATGTGATTCGGGACTGTACCCAAAAGCCACCGTTTTGCACGCCCTCTTGGACGTGGTAAGGTGGAAATCAAAGCACAGTGGGAATCACACAAGACTCTATGACGATCTCGGGTCTACAGACTACCCTGTACCAGTGTCACCGGAGAACTGCCATCTGACGTGTGGTATAGCACCATCTGGGAGTTCTCGGCGAGTCCGTCCAGTGTACCCAGTCTCTAATGAGCACCCGTATACCATCCTTGATGTCCAACACCGATGGATATGGGATCATCCATCGCCCATCATATGGGTCAAGATGCGTATACGCTAGTCTACTCTGGTGTATCGATGCCCTGTCTCGATATACCCTCGACTAGGAACAGTTATAGGATGTACTCATAGACTACCAAGGCCCCACTAGTATGATCTCATCATAGTCCCAGTAGTCGAGTACAGATCCTAAGGGCTTTATCAACATGTGAGAGTAAAACAGTAAACCAATACAAGTCAACATGTTAAGATAAAGTAAAACCAAATAGCATACTATCATGACGAGCAAGAAAGTCATCTCTATATATATCCAAGCATCCATTATAATATACATCATATGTACAACAATGGCCTCTAGGGCATATACATAACTAACAGGTATATATACTATTAGATGTTGTATATGTTTTACACCCGCGCTAGTCCAGCCCCCGCTCTGTCGTTAGTTAAGTAACCTAACGGGTGATGACGGGACCCAGTGACGAATGCGGATGGCATATACGTACATTATATTTTCGTTCTTTTCTGGTGTGATTGATTGATTGGACTGCATTGATTCTTATCAATGTAAGGATAAAACAAACCTATATTTGATGTTGTTGGAACAAATTTTAAAAGGTGTTATTACAAAGATGTTTCCTTTTGTTTTGCATAGCGATATTCAGTTAGAATATCCTGCACCTCATTCGACGAGGCAAGGGCTGATATCCCTTCACCGGGAGTGACCCCTTGGGCAGAAGTTTACGTCAGGGTAATAACTTCAATATAGTCGATTACAAGTTACTTTGCATAGCGGTATTCAGTTGGAATATCCCGCACCTCATTCCACGAGGAAAGAGCCGAGATCCCTTCACCGGGAGTGACCTCTTTAGCAAAAGGTTTTCGCCACTATATTTTTATAAAAAGCTATCAGGTTCCTTCAACGAGATCAAGTTCATTACGTTAAAGGTTTTTTCGCCAAAAACCAGCTGTAGCCCTCCGTCATTTCTTTTGGGTATTCAGTAGTATTCAAGCTATGTATTTTGGCCAAAGTCAAGGCATAGTGTTTGGTAGCTGCTGGGTATTCATCTGTTGCATAGATAGATGAGTTGGTTTAGAACAGTCGTTCTGCCATTTTGGCCAAAAGTCAAGGGCATGTGTGGGTAGGTTTAAATTGACCTGGATAGTGACGGGTAGAACTTAGCATGTGACTTATGATATTTTGACCAAAGCCAAGGTCATAAGTGCATGAGGCAAAAATCATATCGGGAGTTTCAAACATACAGCAAACTTGCCAGGCATGCGCATACCTTCTGGAGTGTGATAACTTGAGTGGCTTCCATCAAGTTATCATGCGATGATAGTTGGATCCTGATTCTCACTGATGAGTTGGTTTACTCTTCGGGTGATCCCGACTAATTCTTCTTTCAGGTTTGGAGGAGAATTTGAGATTACAGTGGGAGGTTTCCTGATTAGATAAAGTGATAACCATTCTGATCTAGGTTAGAGTGCACGCAGGGTGTTTCTTTTCTCTCTCTCTTTGGCAGCGTCCTTTGACCGACCCTAGACTATAACTCTGTGACCAAGTTGACCGAACCTTCTTAAAAAACTGGCTTTTGGATTGTCTGAGTTGCATAAGTCATTGCCGCTCCTTCTTTTACCCTTTGTATTTCTCAGAACACCCTGTATTACTACGGACATCCACTTCCATTGGATAGATCCATCGTATGGTTATATACGAACTCAAAGGGACTTCTTCGAGAATGGATCCAAGTTCAGGAGAAATAGAATTGGTTTATTCAGTTGTCTTATATTATCACCTTCTCTCAGGTTGCAAGGGCTCCTTAGTTTAGGAGAGTACACCTATTACGCTTATTGGATAGTCTTATTCCAAACCATAGGCTAGTGCCGAAAGGTAGGGAATGAAAAAAACTAATTAGCCTAAGTAGGGTGTGCAGAAGGTAATATGTAAAGACAAGATAAAAGGATTAGAAAGAGGGCAAAGTAAATTGCGACTGTTATCATTCACGACCAAACCGCGTACTTCATCGCCACTCCTGTTTTCACCTTTGCTTTTTTACCAGTTCGGGAGAAATAGAATAAGGTATTATTCAGTTGTCTTTTATCATCACCTTCTCTCAAGTTGCGAGTACTCCTAGCATTAGGAGAGTACACCTATTATGCTTACTGGATAGTCTTCTTCCAAATCATAGGCTGGTGCCGAACGGTAGGGAATGAAGAAAAACTATTTAGCCTAACGATGGTGTACAGAAGGTAACGACTAAAGACAAATAAAGGGATTTGGAGATGTGGCAAAGAAATATATGGTTAAAGTCATGAATTGGATTATGGAAGAGGCATTACTAAGAATACCAGGATACCCCTACGAAACATTTTCATGTTTCAATGCATTGTTAAAGGAAAACTGATTTCCCGATTAGATACTTACTCCAAGGTATGTATTTACCAGGTATGATTCTCACATCTGTATGGTTTTATAGATGATGAGTGGGAGTAATTGGGAATTAGGTGATCATCCTCATTATATCGGAATTCGTTGTAATTGGTGATATTTGAGGAAATCGCCTGGGTACAGTTTTCAACCTATGATGCACAGGTATTAAGTTATTTCAACTTAGCGGACTTATACAGAATATTGTATGTTGTCCAGTGTCCATCAGGACAATGGGGTAGTAGAGAACCAGGTATCACAAGTATCGGGATTCTTCAAAAAGATTGAAGATGTAGATTCTTGTGATTAGTATTCAGATGATAGTAATGGTTTTGAGAAACTTGTTTCTCTTTCAGGTTACTCGTAATTGGATGCATTCCTAAGTTGAGTAATGCTGATTAGCCTCTCTCTATTAAGTTGATATGCACTGGAGATAGCTGCATGATTAGAATCTGGTTCCAATTAAATAAGTGCCAAAGTTTCTATATTGGATATAGAATGGTTCATATCTTAAACGATGTTAAGATACGGGGAGTTGTCCAGCTTATGCTTAAAACCAGACACTGGATAACTCAAGGCACGTTTCTGTAAATAGCAGTTTGTGGGTTTACCCTGGCTTTGACGAGGGTTGACATTTCTACCATCTGGAAGATCAATAGTGATATTGTTCTTGACTCGCCACAATTTTAGTAAAATGTATTTTTTCAGAAAACAGTAGTGGGAGTATGGTAGAACTGGAAGTGATTCCAGAACCGCAAACGATTACGAAAAATTTAATAGGACCTATATATTCAATCAGTTTTGACATTCCAATAGCCACTCCGCAGATATGGTGGGTAACCTCAGATACCCGAGAGGTACTCAGGTAACCTCAAGGACGGTGACAGGGAGGATCTAGTTTACCCAAACTTGACACTACTGTTGTTCCAAACTATGAGACCCGGCAAGAGGATAAGTATAATGTCGTTCTAAACTAGCTTTAGAAATGTACGTAGATATTATTCTGCCAGAGAGTTATCATAGTCAGTGGGAGCAGCGGAAGCATAGTGGGCAAGTAGCTTATGTCTATTTATAGGCTTGAGCAGATATAGCGGAGATAAGATCATCCATTTTTGATGAGACAGTCATGGGTTTGACTTCATCAGAATAGGGGATGGATCTGTTAAGAAGGTAGTAAGGTGTGATGTCCTGGTATTTGGATGACATACACAAAGTAGGAAGTAAAATTCCTTTACTACGATCGGTTGTACTATGGTCGTCACACAGTTGTTTCTCCACAAAGGATATGGATGTAATATCAGACATTCTGGTTACTAGTGTTGGAGATAGTGCCCTCAGAGTCAATTATTGGATCACATGCACGTGATTGCAATGATTGAGGGAGGACCTGTCCCAGTAGGACAGTCTTACTCGAGATGATAGTATGCTATCTGGTTTATCTTTATCATCGTGTACTGCTTTAGGTGACCAGACAGGTCGCTATTACACGTTGATAGAGCCCCTAGGATTCTTGCTTGACCACCAGCAGTATGAGGGCGATCATATTAGTGGGAGCTGGGGTCTATAAGCACATCCTTAAAAGGTCCCTAGTCGTAAGAGTTTCGAGACAGGGCATCGATACTCAAGAGTAGACTAGTGTATACAGTCGAGACCCCGACGAGGGGCGGTGGCCGGTCTCACAAGCCATTGGTGTCAGTTGGATCACCTAAGATGTATACAGGTGCTCATTGGGTTATGAGTACACCAGACAGGACTCGCCGGGAACATGCTAGTTGGTCTTATACCTGACATCAGATAGCAGTTCCCTGGTGACATGTATACAGGTTAGTTCATCGACCTGGGGATTGTCATTTGTCTCGTGTGAGTTCCCACTGTACTTTGATTACTACCCTACCACGCTCAAAGGAGACGTGCAAACAGGTTTTAGTTGGGTACAGTCCCGAACCACATGGAGGCAGTGAGCGGATCTTCAGGGGTTCGTCTCTCCCGGTATTGGGGGTGAGGTCGCGCTGTGTCTAGGAGAGCCATTACACGAAGCCCTTGGCCGAGGCAGGAGATTTACTGGTAGGTATTCCAGTAGTATCTTAGGGTGTTCTGGGCTACACTCCAACACGACTTGTACCGCTTTTGGGGGTCTGACTTTTACCAACCCCCTAGGCCCGCCATGCGATGCTCATAGACGAACGGACCGGACTGTACGGATATTGTCACTGACAGGCTCAGTAGGGTGTCAGGATGAGTTCGCTCATCGACGTCCCTTTTTGGTCAATGCCTGGTAGCCCGTTACGTATTGGCTTATACCTCTGACGTGCTAGTGGTTAAATCCACAACCAAGGTGTTGACGAGTCTTCAGAGTCCCCCACATTCAGTTGCTCAAGTTTTCGGGCAAAACGCTGTAGAGGCCGTATGGAGATATGGCAGGGTTCGATCAGATACGTGCGGTATTGCACGGATCAGGATCGAACGGACAATACTAGCCGGCTTTAGTTTAAGCCGGATCCTAGTATAGTACAGTGTAGATTTTGTCTCGTTGCATTTGTATTTCGGTCGGAATACAAATGCGGGTGTGTATATACAGTATCGGGGTTTTCCTGTAATTTATTACGGGACCAGTTTTCTGGAGTTGCCAGTTTGCTTTCCGCTTCGGCCATATTTCTTTGTATCTTTCATTGGCCGAAAATTGGTGGAGGAGGGCTTATTTGCATTTTGCAAATAAGCATTTGTGGAGGGTGTTCTTTGCTTACTTTTGTGTCATGATGGTTTCATGATGGAGCCCCATCCTTTGACCTTCCATGGTTCATGATTGCTTGACTTTTTGTAGCAATCATGGTTGTTGATTAGTTGGTGGAGTGTGGATTTGTTAGTGATCATTGCTTGACTTTGGAGTCATCATGCTTTTGATGATGGTTGAATATGATAACCATTTCCTTTCACTTGCTTATTCTTGGGGCTACCCTCTTTTCACTCACTCACACTCTCATTTCTCTCCACTCCATCATGCATGGCCGGCCAAGCTCCTTGGAGGCTGTCCAAAATTCTAAAGGTGGGGTTTTTGTGCTTTTGCTTTGATAAAAATCCCACAAGATCAATCTCCATTAGTTTGTATCATCCCTCCACCAAAAGGCAAACTCCATGAACCCCAAAATGAGACATGAGCACTACACGCATTCTACAGCAAATCTTGGGCACGTCGGCTCACCAACTTCGTGCCCGAGTTGCCTCGGTATAGAGGTGGGAGCCCGTAAAAGAAGCCGGCGACGTGGTGCCCTTCCGGCGACGAGGTGGAGACCGGAGCTTCCGCAGGAGATCGGGATGACGACGAGAAGACCGGAGGACACAGATCAGTCGGTATATCTCTCTTCCCCATCTTGTAGTTAGCTAGAACTAGTTAATGGCCCGATCAGGGTTTTAGTGCGCGGTGGTGCCGGTTTGAAAAATTAAAGTTAACCATCGCTTCCACATTTAGCCTCGGGATGGAGGCCGGGGCGCCGCCGTGCACTTACAGTGGTATCAGAGCCTCGGCATTAACATAGTCTAGCTTTGTCTAATGTGTTTTACATTTCCGATCGAACAATTTTCCAAAAACCGTATTTTTCTTCACATCAGTTTCTGTCGAAATTTTTTGAAGTCCAAAAATTTTTCAGGTTGTTTCAGAATGATGTGTAGGACAATCTAAGAGTTCTAGGAAAATTTGGTCTCATGAACAGTCTAAACGACCGCGGAACCGCGGCCAAACCCATGCTTGGGCCGCGGTTCTGCCGTGACTTGAACTGATCGGTGTACCAAAATTTTCCAGAAAGCTCCTGAGTTGAAAATATGGGTTTTGGAATATTAATTTTGGGCCCAGAATTTCTTGATGTGCTACAGCAGTACTTGGGGCCCACTTGTTATAATTTTGATCGATCAGATATTATAAACACATTTGTTCACAGTATTTACATTATATCTGCGACCGTGAATGTCACTTGATCGGTAAATCCTGTCTAACTGCTATAGCTCGGTTAGACGGATTTGTGAACGTGACTTTCACGTTGATGTTCTGTGTATTGATGTGATGTTGCGGATCGGTCGTGGGGGATAGCCTGGTTGCAGTGGTAGTACAGTTTTGTTGTATTATGTACATTTGATATTGCGGGGCGAGCGTCCGACATGTGGACTGCCGTCACTGCCTGTTTGTATTATTATTTTGGGGCACGGCCAGGTTGCGGTCGATGTACTCGTTGTATGTATATTTTACTTTCTGTACTAGGATTGCCCCGCGGAGGGGTGCACGGATAGCCGGGTTCTAGAGGGCAACAAGCCCGCATCTCATGACATTGAGACGGATGGGGCTTCACTCTAGAATTGGCGGGCTATTCGCCGCACTCGTAGGGGGTACAGGTTGACCCAGGAGGGGTGCCCAAGTTACCGGATTCCGTGAATTGCTGGGTGGTCCATTCACGTTGCTGAAGGGGGCTGCCTCGCTTCAGGTTTTGGCGGGTAACTTGCTGCGCCCGTAGGGGTCTAGGATTTTCATTGCACAGGCTATCCACACGACCAGGGGAACGTCGGGTTTCAGCGGCTCTGTGAAACCCGGGGATCCCAGATATCTGTATTGTTCTGTGATGCTGTACATTTCTGTGATGTTGCATTTTATCACGCCTTGAGCGAAATATTATATATTGATATATATACTAGTAGATGTTGTATATGTTTTGCATCCGCGCTAGTCCAATCCCCGCTCTGTCGTTAGTTAGCTAACCTAACGGGTAATGACGGGACCCAGTGGCGAATGCGGATGGCATATACGTACATCAGTATATTTTCGTTCTTTTTGGTGTGATCAATTGATGGGACTGCGTTGATTCGGATCAATGCAAGTTAAAAACAAACCTAATCTGATGTTGTTGGAACACTTTTCAAAAAGATGTTACTGCAAGGACGTTCACTTTTGTTTTGCATCGTGGTATTCAGTTGGAATATCCTGCTCCTCAGTCGACGAGGCAAGGGCCGAGATCCCTTCACCGGGAGTGACCCCTTGGACAAAAAGTTTGCGTCAGGGCAATAACTTCACTATAACCGATTACTTTTGCTTTGCACCGTGGTATTCAGTTGGAATATCCTGCACCTCATTCTACGGGGAAAGAGCCGAGATCTCTTCACTTGGAGTGAGCTCTTTAGCAAAGGTTTTCGTCACTATATTTTTATAAAGCTATCCGTTCCTTCAACGATATCAAGTTCATTACGTTAAAGGTTTTCGCCAAAAACCATTCGTAGCCCTCCGTCATTTCAGTTAAATATTCGGTAGTATTCAAGCTATGTATTTTGACCTCACGCCAAGGCATAGTGATTGGTAGCTGCCGGGTATTTATCTGTTGCATAGATAGATGCGTTGGTTTGGGACACTCGTACTACTATTTTGGCCTACGTCAAGGGTTTGTACGGGTGGGTTCAAATTAACCTGGACAATGATGGGTAGAACTTGACATGTGACTTATGATATTTTGACCTCACGCCAAGGTCATAAGAGCATGGGGCAAAAATCACATCGGGAGTTTCAAAAGAACTGAAACTTGCCAGATATGCGCATACCTTCTGGAGTGTGATAGCGTGAGCGGATTCCGTCACGTTATCATGCGATGATAGTTGGATCCCGATTCCCACTGATGAGTTAGTTTACTCCTCGGGTGATCCCGACTAATTCTTCTTTCAGGTTTGGAGGAGAATTTGACGGTACAGTGGGAGGTTTCCAGATTAGATAAATTGGTAACCATTCTGATCTAGGTTAGAGTGCACGCTGAGTGTTTCTTTTCTCTCTCTCTTCGGCAGCGACCATTGACCCGACCCTAGACTATGACTCAGTGACCAAGTTGACCGAACCTTCTTAAACACTGGCTTTTGGATTGTCAGAGTTGCAAACCTCATTGCCACTCCTACTTTTACCCTTTTCTCCAGGACACCCCGTATTACTACGAACGTCCACTTCCATTGGACAAAACCATCGTATGATTAGATACGAACTCGAAGGGATTTATTCGAGGATGGTTTCCGGTTCTGGAGAAAACGAATAGGACTATTCAGTTGTCTTTTCCTTTTACCTTCTCTCAGGTTGCGAGTACTCCTTGGTTTAGGAGATAGTACACCTATTACGCAAATTGGATAGTCTTCTTCCAAACCATAGGCAGGTGTCGAACGGGGGGGGAATGAAGAAAACCAATTAGCATAACGATGGTGTGCAGAAGGTATTAAGTTAAGACAAAGCAAGGGATTAGTAAGAGGGCAAAGTAAATTGCAACTGATATTCACGACCAAACCAAGTATTTCTTCGCCAATCCTAAATCACCTTTGTATTTCTCCAGAACACTCCGTATCACTACGAAGATCCACAGTTTATTGGATACTCCATCGTATGGTAATATACGAACTCGAAAGGAACTTGTTCCAGTTCGGGGATGGATTCTGGTTCAGGAGAAATAGGAATAAGGTTTATTCGGTTGTCTTTTATCTCCATCTTCTCTCGCATTGCGAGTGCTCCTAGGATTAGGACAGTACATCCATTACGCTTATTGGATAGTCTTCTTCCAAACCATAGGCTGGTGCCGAATGGTAGGGAAGGAAGAAAACCATTTGGCCTAAAGGGGTGTGCAGAAGGTAATGACTAAAGACATAAAAAGGGATTTGGAGAGGTGGCAAAGAATTATACGGTTACAGTCGTGAATCTGGAAGAGGCATTACTAGGAATACCGGGATACCCCATCGAAACATTTCAATGTTTCAGTTTCACTGTGTACAGTTAAAGGAAAACTGATTTCCCGATTAGATACCTACTCCAGGGTATGTATTTACCAGGTATGATTCTCACATCTGTATGGTTTTATAGATGATGAGTGGGAGTAAGCTATTGGGAATTGGGTGATCATCCTCATTATATCGGGATTCATTGTAATCGGTGATATTTGAGGAAATCACCTGGGTTGTTTGCCGGTCGGCAAATATTTGGTTTTGAATATCCGCTGTTATGCACCAATTTCAAATTGACATATCTGTACGTCTATTTTTATAGAGTGAGATATACCTTTTTGATATTATGTCTATGATATTTACCTATATCAGTGGATGGTTAGGTAAGGAGCATTGAACAACGGTGTAATTCTTCTTAACCATAAGTACAGTTTTCAACCTATGATATACAGTGAATGAGTTATCAGACTCAAGGGACTTATACAGAGTATTGTATGTTGTCCAGGGTCCATCAGGACAGAGGGGTTGGTCCTCGTACTATATTCGATTTACTTATGACTTCTCTAGTTTTTAGACAGGTGTTTCGTGGAAACACAGGGTCCGAATTTTGAGAAGTTATAGGTATTTGAATAAAGTAGAGAACCAGGTATTGCAAGTATCGGGATTCTTCAAGGTGATCGAAGATGTAGATACTTGTGTATGGTATTCAGTTGATAGTAATGGTTAAGAGAACTTGCTTCTCTTTCAGGTTACTCATAATTGGAAGCATTCCTAAGTTGAGTAACGCTGATCGGCCTCTTTCCATTTAGTAGACATGCACTGGAGACAGCTGCATGATTTGAATCTGGTTCAATTAAATCAGTGCCTCTGGTCCTATATTGGATATAGAACAGTTCGTATCTTAACGATGTTAAGGTACGGGGAGTTGTCTGGCATATGCTTGAAAATCAGACTCTGGATAACTCAAGGCACGTTTTCTGTAATGGCTGTTTGTGGGTTGACCCAGGCTATGACGAGGGTTGATTTTCTACCATCTGGAAGATCAATAGTGATATTGTTCTTGACTCGCCACAGTTTTATTAAAAATGGATTTTTTCAGAAAATAGTAGTGGGAGTATGGTAGAACTGGAAGTGATTCCAGAACCGCAAACGATTACTGAAGATTTGATAAGGAACCTAAAGATTCAATCTGGTTTGACATTCCATTGGCCACTCCGCAGATAAAGTGGGTAACTTCAGGCACCCGAGAGGTACTCCGGTAGCCTCAAGGACGGTGACAGGGAGGTTCTTGTTTACCCACACTTACCATTGCTGTTGTTCCAGACTGTGAGACCCGGCAGGAGGATGAGTATAGCGTCGTTCTAAACTAGTTTTAGAAGTGTACGTGTATATGACTCTGCCAGAGGGTTGTCGTAGTCAGTGGGAGCAGCGGAAGCATTGGTGGACAGGTAGCTTATGTCTATTTATAGACTAAAAAGCAGATATAGCGGAGATAGATCATCAATTTCTGATGTGACAGTCATAGGTTTGACTTCATCAGAATAGGGGATGGATCTGTTGAGAAGGTAGTAGGATGTGATGTCCTGGTATTTGGATGACATTCACAGAGTAGGAAAAGAAATTCCTTTACTACAATCGGTTATAGTTTGGTCGTCACACAGTGGTTTCTCCACATGGGACTTGGATATAATATCAGACATTCTGGTTACTAGATCTATGGTTTTAGATCTAGATTTGGGTGGTTTCCCAATTAAGGGTACTTAGACAGCATTCTAAGGGTATTTAGAATGGACGACTCCAGGCATGGTGGTGTACCTGCAGGTGATGGAGTCACCCTCTCTAAAGGTGTCTTACAGACTAAAGGGGAGAGGGATGTGCATGATTGGCATATCACTTGCTTAGGCAATTGAGTCAATCATGAGATGTCAAGTACCACACCAGATGTTGTTCTTGCACTACATGCAATAAGTTGACATTGATCCAATCCTAGAGAAGCAGTCGGAAGCAGTTTAAGAACATAAGTGAATGTTCTAGGGATATGATAACGACAGCCTCATTCGGGAGACAGTTATCATTCCAGGCTTCCAAGGTGACCTGGACGACAGGGAGGTTGTCAGAGTTATAGTTCTCCTTCTGACGAGGGGAAGTATTTTGGACAGGTGGTCCAAGGCAATACTGAGGGAGGCATGGCGTTGGATAATGATTAAGTTCAGTTGACGATATAGTCTAAGAAGTTTGGATTCAGAGTTCATTTATGAGCTGGGTCCCATCAGACATCCAGACACATTCTAAGACAGGTATTGCTCATTTCGGGAGATGGCTTTCTCCGCGAACAAGAGATATAGAGAGACATAGAAAGAAACATCCAGGCGGATCCACTCACTGAGGCTATTCCTCGAACGCAATAGTTTCGCAAACGAGCTTTGTGAGACTGACTAGTAGAGGAGTTGGGTGTTCGGTATCACACGGGCTGTGAGTATGCGACGTCGCAATAATTAGCCTTGAGTGCAAGTGGGAGATTGTTGGAGATAGTGCCCTCAGAGTCAATTATTGGATCACAGGCACGTGATTGCAATGATTGAGGGAGGACCTGTCCCAGTAGGACAGTCTTACTCGAGATGATAGTATGCTATCTGGTTTATCTTTATCATCGTGTACTGCTTTAGGTGACCAGACAGGTCGCTATTACACGTTGATAGAGCCTCTAGGATTCTTGCTTGACCACCAGCAGTATGAGGGCGATCATATTAGTGGGAGCTGGGGTCTATAAGCACATCCTTAAAAGGTCCCTAGTCGTGGGAGTTTCGAGATAGGGCATCGATACTCCAGAGTAGACTAGTGTATACAGTCGAGACCCCGACGAGGGGCGGTAGCCGGTCTCACAAGCCATTGGAGTCAGTTGGATCACCTAAGAAGTATACAGGTGCTCATTGGGTTATGAGTACACCGGACAGGACTCGCCGGGAACATGTTAGTTGGTCTTATACCTGACGTCAGATAGCAGTTCCCTGGTGACATGTATACAGGTTAGTTCATCGACCTGGGGATTGTCATTTGTCTCGTGTGAGTTCCCACTGTACTTTGATTACTACCCTACCACGCTCAAAGGAGACGTGCAAACAGGTTTTAGTTGGGTATAGTCCCGAGCCACATGGAGGCAGTGAGCGGATCTTCAGGGGTTCGTCTCTCCCGGTATTGGGGGTGAGGTCGCGCTGTGTCTAGGAGAGCCATTACACGAAGCCCTCGGCCGAGGCAGGAGATTTACTGGTAGGTATTCCAGTAGTATCTCAGGGTGTTCTGGGCTATACTCCGACACGACTTGTACCGCTTTTGGGGGTCTGACTTTTACCAACCCCCTAGGCCCGCCATGCGATGCTCATAGACGAACGGACCGGACTGTACGGATATTGTCACTGACAGGCTCAGTAGGGTGTCGGGATGAGTTCTCTCATCGACGTCCCTTTTTGGTCAATGCCTGGAAGCCAGTTACGTATTGGCTTATACCTCTGACGTGCTAGTGGTTAAATCCACAACCAAGGTGTTGATGAGTCTTTAGAGTCCCCCACATTCAGTTGCTCAAGTTTTCGGGCGAAACGCTGTAGAGGCCGTATGGAGATATGGCAGGGTTCGATCAGATACGTGCGGTATTGCACGGATCAGGATCGAACGGACAGTACTAGCCGGCTTTAGTTTAAGTCGGATCCTAGTATAGTACAGTGTAGATTTTGTCTCATTGCATTTGTATTTCGGTCGGAATACAAATGCGGGTGTGTATACACAGTATCGGGGTTTTCCTGTAATTTATTACGGGACCAGTTTTCTGGAGTTGCCAGTTTGCTTTCCGCTTCGGCCATATTTTTTTGTATCTTTCATTGGCCGAAGATTGGTGGAGGAGGGCTTATTTGCATTTTGCAAATAAGCATTTTTGGAGGGTGTTCTTTGCATACTTTTGTGTCATGATGGTTTCATGATGGAGCCCCATCCTTTGACCTTCCATGGTTCATGATTGGTTGACTTTTTGTAGCAATCTTGGTTGTTGATTAGTTGGTGGAGTGTGGATTTGTTAGTGATCATTGGTTGACTTTGGAGCCATCATGCTTTTGATGATGGTTGAATATGATAACCATTTCCTTTCACTTGCTTATTCTTGGGGCTACCCTCTTTTCACTCACTCACACTCTCATTTCTCTCCACTCCATCATGCATGGCCGGCCAAGCTCCTTAGGGGCTGTCCAAAATTCTAAAGGTGGGGTTTTTGTGCTTTTGCTTTGATAAAAATCCCACAAGATCAATCTCCATTAGTTTGTATCATCCCTCCACCAAAAGGCAAACTCCATGAACCCCAAAATGAGATATGAGCACTACACGCATTCTACAGCAAATCTTGGGCACGTCGGCTCGCCAACTTCGTGCCCGAGTTGCCTCGGTATAGAGGTGGGAGCCCGTAAAAGAAGCTGGCGACGTGGTGCCCTTCCGGCGACGAGGTGGAGACCGGAGCTTCCGCGGGAGATCGGGACGACGACGAGAAGACCGGACGACACGGATCAGTCGGTATATCTCTCTTCCCCATCTTGTAGTTAGCTAGAACTAGTTAATGGCCCGATCCGGGTTTTAGTGCGCGGTGGTGCCGGTTTGAAAAATTAAAGTTAACCATCGCTTCCGCATTTGGCCTCGAGATGGAGGCCGGGGCGCCGCCGTGCACTTACAACTAGATCTCTGGTTTTAGATTTAGATTTGGGTAGTTTCCCAATGTGGGTACTTTGACAATATTCTAAATGGTATTTTAGAATAGATGACTCCTGGCATGGTGGTGTACCTGCAGGTGATGGAGTCACCCTCTCTAAAGGTGTCTTAGAGACTAAAGGAGAGAGGGATGTGCATGATTGGCAGATCACTTGCTTAGGCAATTGAGTCAATCATGAAATGTCAAGTACCACACCAGATGTTGTTTTTGCACTAGATGCAATAAGTTTATATTAATCCAATCCTGGAGAAACATAAGGAAGCAATTTTAGAACATAAGTACATGTTCTACGGATTTGATAATGGCAGCCTCTTTTGGGAGAAGGTTATCATTCCAGGCTTCAAAGGTGACATGGATGACAGAGTGATTGTCAGAGTTATAGTTTTCCCTCTCACGAGGGACAGTATTATGGACAGTTGGTCAGTGAGGATACTGTGGGAGGCATGGTGCTGGATACTGATTAGGTTCAGTTATCGATACAGTCTAAGAAGTTTGGATTTGGAGTTCACTTATGAACTAGGTCCAATCAGATATCCAGACATATTCTAAGACAGGTATTACTCATTTCGGGAGATGGTTTTCTCCGCGAACTTGAGATTAAGAGAGATACAGAAAGATACAACGGGGCGGATCCACTCACTGAGGCTATTTCTCGAACACAAGAGTTTTACAAACTAGTTTTGTGAAACTGATTAGTAGAGGAGTTGGGTGTTCGGTATCACACGGGCTGTGAGTATGCGACATCGCAATAATTTGCCTTAAGTGCAAGTGGAAGATTGTTGGAGATAGTGCCCTCAAGGTCAATTATTGGATCGCAGGTACGTGATTCCAATGATTGAGGCAGGACCTATACCGATATGACAGTCTTGCTCGAGATGATAGTATGCTATCTGGTTTGTCTTTATCATCGTATACATGCTTTAGTTCACTATTGCATGATGATAGAGCCCATAGGATTCTGCTTGACAGCCAGCAGTATGATGGTGATCATATACGTGGGAGCTGGGGTCTATAAGCACATCCTTAAAATGTCCCTAGTCGTGGGAGTTTCTGTTGGATATAGTGCCCTCAGAGTCAATTATTGGATCACGGGCACGTGACTGCAATGATTGAGGGAGGACCTATACCGGTAGGACAGTCTTACTCGAGATGATAGTATGCTATCTGGTTTATCTTTATCATCGTGTACTGGTTTAGGTGACCTTACAGGTCACTATTGCACGTTGATAGAGCCCATAGGATTTTTGCTTGACTGCCAGCAGTATGAGGGCGATCATATACTTCGGAGCTGGGGTCTATAAGCACATCCTTAAAAGGTCCCTAGTTGTGGGAGTTTCGAGACAGGGCATCGATACTCCAGATTAGACTAGTGTATACAGTCGAGACCCCGACGAGGGGCGGTGGCCGGTCTCACAAGCCACTGGTGTCAGTTGGTTCACCTAAGATGTATACAGGTACTCATTTGGTTATGAGTACACCGGACAGGACTCGCCGGGAGCCTGCTAGTTGGTATTATACCTGACGTCAGATAGCAATTCCCTGGTGACATGTGTACAGGTTAGTTCATCGACCTGAGATCGTCATTTGTCTCGTGTGAGTTCCCACTGAGCTTTGATTACTACCCTACCACGCTCAAAGGAGACGTGCAAACATGTTTTAGTTGGGTACAGTCCCGAGCCACATGAAGACAGTGAGCGGATCTGCAAGGGTTCGTCTCTCCCGGTATTGGGGGTGAGGTCGCGTTGTGTCTAGGAGATCCAGTACATGAAAAGTCCTTGGCCAAGGCAGGAGATTTACTGGTAGGTATTCCAGTAGTATCTCAAGGTGTTCTGGGCTGATCTCCGACACGACTTGTACCGCTTTTGGGGGTCTGACTTTTACCAACCCCCTAGGCCCGCCATGCGATGCTCATAGACGAACGGACCGGACTGTACGGATATTGTCACTGACAGGCTCAGTAGGGTGTCAGGATGAGTTCGCTCATCGACGTCCCTTTTGGTCAATACCTGGTAGCCCGTTACGTATAGGCTAATACCTCTGACGTGCTAGTGGTTAAATCCACAACCAAAGTATTGACGAGTCTTTAGAGTCCCCCACAGACCAGTTTCTCAAGTTTCGGGCGAAACGCTGTAGAGACCGTATGGAGATATGGCAGGGTTCGATCAGATACGTGCGGTATTGCACGGATCGTGATCGGACGGATTTTACTAGCCGGCTTTGGTTTAAGCCGGATCCTAGTATTAGACAGTGTAGTTTTGTCTCTTTGCATTTGTATTCAGTGGGAATACAAATGCGGGCATGTATATGCAGTAGCGGGGTTTTCCTGTAATTTATTACGGGATCAGTTTTCTGAAGTTGCCAGTTTGCATTCCGTTCCGGCCGTTTTTTCCTTTGTTCCTTCACGGCCGGGCTTTCTTGTGGAGGGGGTTATTTGCAAGTTTGCAAATAACTTATTATGGAGGGGGTTTATTGTGATTGTGGCTTTATCATGATGAGATTCCTTTTCCATCACTTGCTTGCATTTATTATGATGGAACTTTGAGATGATGAGATTAGAAATTGGTGTGACCATTTTCTACACATATTGATTCCTTTTCTCCTCTTGTTTTTTGGATTCATTCTTTTTCCCCCTTGGAGAATATGGCCGGCCACTTTGGAAATGGAGAGAAGTTTTTCATTTTGGTGTATGGAAAATTATTCTCATTCTCACTTTGTATCAATGTTCACAAGCTCTCTCCAAAGTTCATTCCACCTCCATCTTCATGGCAACTTCAACCCCAATGAGACAATAGTTTCTACACTAGACTACAGCATCTCTTGGGCACGTCGACTCGCCAACTTCGTGCCCGAGTTGCCTCGGTCCAGAGGTGGGAGCCCGTAAAAGAACCCGGTGATGTGGTGCCCGTTTCGACGAGGAGGCGACGACCGGAGATTCCGCGAAGAGATCGGAGTGGAGGCGAAGACCGAAGGACACGGATCGCTCGGTATAGCTCTCTACCCATCTTTTAGTTTTCTAGTAGCTAGGTTAATGGCCCGATCCCGGTTGATAGTGCGCGGTGGTGCCGGTTTGCAAGTTTCGCAAAGTTTTTCGTTTCCGCGTTTCCGGAGTCGGATTGACGGCCGGGGCGCCGCCGTGCACTTACATTGGTATCAGAGCCAAGCCATTAATTTAGCCTAGCTTACTCTAACGTGTTTAGAACTCGATTGAACAATAAAATCCCAAAAACCGTAATTTCCAAAGCATCAGGTTTCTCTCGAAATTTTTTTGGCTCCAAAAATTTTTCAGGTTGTTGCAGAAACATATGCAGATGATTCTAAGACTTCTGAGAAAATTTGGTGACATGACACCTCTGTACCACCGCGGAACCACGGCCAAATCCATGCATTGGCCGCGGTTCCGCGGCCATAATGATCCCTTGTTGCACCATTTTTTTCCAGTGGGTCCTAGTCTGTGAAATAGGGTTTTTGGAATACTATTTTTGGGCCCAGATTTTCTATGAGTGCTACAGTAGTTCTTGGGGCCCACTTCGGTAAATTTTTTCGATCGGATATTTTAAACATGCTAGTTCACAGTATTTACATTATATCTGCGACCGTGAATGTCACTTGATCGGTAAATCCTGTCTAACTGCTATAGCTCGGTTAGACGGATTTGCGAACGTGACATTCACGTTGATGTTCTGTGTTGTGCTGTGATGTTGCGGATTGGTCGTGGGGGATAGCCTGGATGCGATGTTAGTACAGTTTTGTTTTATATGTACATTTGATATTGCGGGGCGAGCGTCCGACATGTGGACTGCTGTCACTGCCTGTTTGTATTATTCTTTTGGGGCACGACCGGGTCGAGGTCGATGTACCCGTTGTATGTATATTTTACTTTCTGTACTAGGATTACCCCGCGGAGGGGTGCACGGATAGCCGGGCTCTAGAGGGAAACGAGCCCGCATCTCATGGCATTGAGACGGAGGGGGCTTCACTCTAGAATTGGCAGGCTATTCGCCGCACTCGTAGGGGGTACAGGTTGACCCAGGAGGGGTGCTTAAGTTACTGGATTCCGTGAAGTGCTGGGTGGTCCATTCACATTGCTGAAGGGGGCTGTCTCGCTTCAGGTTTTGGCGGGTAACTTGCCTCGCCCATAGGGGTCTAGGATTTTCATTGCACAGGCTATCCACACGACCAGGGGAACGTCGGGTTTCGGTAGCGGCTCTATGAAACCCGGGGATCCCAGATATCTGTATTGTTCTGTGATGCTGATTACATTTCTGTGATGTTGCATTTTATCACGCCTTGAGCGAATATTATATATTGATATATATACTAGTAGATGTTGTATATTTTTTGCATCTGCGCTAGTCCAGTCCCCGCTCTGTCGTTAGTTAAGTAATCTAACGGGTGATGACGGGACCCAGTGGCGAATGCGGATGGCATATACGTACATCATTATTTTCGTTCTTTGTGGTGTGATCAATTGATGGGACTGCGTTGATTCGGATCAATGCAAGATAAACAAACCTATTCTGATGTTGTTGGAACACTTTTCAAAAAGCTGTTATTGCAAGGGCGTTCACTTTTGTTTTGCACAGTGGTATTCAGTTGGAATGTCCTGCTCCTCGGTCGACGAGGCAAGGGACGAGATCCCTTCACCAGGAGTGACCCCTTGGACAGAAGTTTGCGTCAGGGCAATAACTTCACTATAGACGATTACTTTTGCTTTGCATCATGGTATTCAGTTGGAATATCCTGCACCCTATCCTACGGGGAAAGAGCTGAGATCCCTTCACCGGGAGTGACCTCTTTAGTAAAGGTTTTCGTCACTATATTTTTAAAAAGCTATCCGTTCCTTCAACGATATCAAGTTCATTACGTTAAAGGTTTTCGCCAGATTCCATTCGTAGCCCTCCGTCGTTTCATATGAATAGTCAATAAGTATTCAAGCTGTGTATGTTGGCCAAAGTCAAGGCACAGTGATTGGTAGCTATTGGGTATTCATATGCTGCATAGATAGATGCGTTGGTTTGGGACAGTCGTACTACTATTTTGGCCAAAGTCAAGGGTATGTACGGGTGGGTTCAAATTAACCTGGAAAATGACGGGTAGAACTTGACATGTGACTTATGATATGTTGGCCAAAGTCAAGGTCATAAGAGCATGGGGCAAAAATCACATCGGGAGTTTCTAAAGAAACTGAAACTTGCCAGATATGCGCATACCTTCTGGAGTGTGATAACGTGAGCGGATCCGTCACGTTATCATGCGGTGATAGTTGGATCCCGATTCCCACTGATGAGTTGGTTTACTCCTCGAGTGATCCCGACTAATTCTTCTTTCAGGTTTGGGGAAGAATTTGACAGTACAGTGGGAAGTTTCCAGATTAGATAAAGTGATAACCATTCTGATCTAGGCTAGAGTGCACGCTGAGTGTTTCTTTTCTCTCTCTCTCTCTTTGGCAGCGACCATTGACCCGACCCTAGACTATGACTCAGTGACCAAGTTGACTGAACCTTCTTATAAGACTGGCTTTTGGATTGTCAGAGTTGCATACCTCATTGCCACTCCTACTTTTACCCTTTTCTCCAGGACACCCCGTATTACTACGAACGTCCACTTCCATTGGACAAAACCATCGTATGGTTATATACGAACTCGAGGAAATTTATTCGAGGATGGTTTCCGGTTCTGGAGAAAACGAATAGGACTATTCAGTTGTCTTTTCCTTTTACCTTCTCTCAGGTTGCGAGTGCTCCTTGGATTAGGACAGTACACCTATTACGCAAATTGGATAGTCTTCTTCCAAACCATAGGCTGGTGCCGAATGGTAGGGAATGAAGAAAACCAATTAGCCTAAACGGTGTACAGAAGGTATTAAGTTAAGACAAAGAAAGGGATTAGAAGGATGGCAAAGTAAACTGCGACTGATATTCACGACCAAACCAAGTATTTCATTACCACTCCCACTTCACCTTTGTATTTCTTTAGGACACTCCGTATCACTACGAAGATCCACAGATATTTGGATACTCCATCGTATGGTTACATACAAACTCGAAAGGAACTTGTTCCAGTTCGGGGATGGATTCTGGTTCAGGAGAAATAAGAATAAGGTTTATTCGGTTGTCTTTTATCTTTACCTTCTCTCGCATTGCGAGTGCTCCTAGGATTAGGGCAGTACACCCATTATGCTTATTAGATAGTCTTCTTCCAAACCATAGGCTGGTGCCGAACGGTAGGGAAGGAAGAAAACCATTTGGCCTAAAGGGGTGTGCAGAAGGTAATGACTAAAGACATATAAAGGGATTTGGAGAGGTGGCAAAGAAATATACAGTTACAGTTGTGAATCTGGATAATGGAAGTGGCATTACTAGGAATACCAGGATACCCCATCGAAACATTTCAATGATTCAGTTTCATTGTGTACTGTTAAAAGAAAACTGATTCCCAATTAGACACTTCCTTCAGGGTATGTATTTACCAGGTATGATTCTCACATCTGTATGGTTTTACAGATGATGGGTGGGAGTAAGTTATTGGGAATTGGGTGATCATCCTCATTATATCGGAATTCGTTGTAATTGGTGATATTTGAGGAAATCGCCTGGGTTATTTGCCGGACGGCAAATATTTGGTTTTGAATATCCGCGGTTATGCACCAATTTCAAATTGATATATCTGTACGTCTATTTTCATAGAGTGAGATATAACTTTTTGAAATTATGTCTTTGACACTTACCTATATCAGTGGATGGTTAGGTAAGGAGCATTAAACAACGGTGTAATTCTTCATAACCAAAGTACAGTTTTCAACCTACGACAGACAGGGTTTGAGTTGTAAAACTCAGGGGACTTATACAGAGTATTGTATATTGTCCAGTGTCCATTAGGACAGAGGGGTTGGTCCTCGTACTATATTCTGTCTACTTATGACTTCTCTAGTTCTTAGACAGGTGTTTCGTAGAAACACAGGGTCTAAATTTTGAGAAGTTATAGGTATATGAATAAAGTAGAGAACCAGGTATTGCAAGTATCGTGATTCTTCAAGGTGATCGAAGATGTAGATACTTGTGTATGGTATTCAGTTGATAGTAATGATTAAGAGAACTTTCTTCTCTTTCAGGTTACTCATAATTGGAAGCATTCCTAAGTTGAGTAACGCTGATCAGGCCTCCTTCCATTTACTTGACATGCACTGGAAACAGCTGCATGATTTGAATCTGGTTCAATTAAATCAGTGCCTCTGTTTCTGTATTGGATATAGAACGGTTCATATCTTGACATTGTTAAGATACGGGGAGTCGTCCAGCTTATGCTTAAAACCAGACTCTGGATGACTCAAGGCACGTTTCTGTAATGGCTGTTTGTGGGTTGACCCGGGCTATGACGAGGGTTGACTATCTACCATCTGGAAGATCAATAGTGATATTGTTCTTGACTCGCCACAGTTTTAATAAAAATGGATTTTTTCAGAAAACAGTAATGGGAGTATGGTAGAACTGGAAGTGATTCCAGAACCGCAAACGATTACTGAATATATGATAAAGAACCTAAAGATTCAATCTTGTTTGACATTCCATTGGCCACTCCGCATATGTGGTGGGTAACCTCAGGCACCCGAGAGGTACTCCGGTAGCCTCAAGGACGGTGACAGGGAGGTTCTTGTTTACCCAGACTTGCCATTGCTGTTGTTCCAGACTGTGAGACCCGGCAGGAGGATGAGTATAGCATCGTTCTAAACTTGCTTTAAAAGTGTACGTGTATATGACTCTGCCAGAGGGTTGTCGTAGTCAGTGGGAGCAGCAGAAGCATTGGTGGACAGGAAGCTTTAGTCTATTTATAGACTAAAGCAGATATAGCGGAGATAGATCATCTATTTCTGATGCGACAGTCATAGGTTTGACTTCATCAGAATAGGGGATGGATCTGTTAAGAAGGTAGTAGGGTGTGATGTCCTGGTATTTGGATGACATACACAGAGTAGGAAGTGAAATTCCTATACTACGATCGGTTATTCTTTGGTCGTCACACAGTGGTTTCTCCACATGGGACTTGGATATTATATCAGACATTCTGGTTACTGGATCTATGGTTTTAGATCTAGATTTGG
This sequence comes from Agapanthus africanus, assembly GCA_030015575.1. NCBI lineage: Eukaryota > Viridiplantae > Streptophyta > Magnoliopsida > Asparagales > Amaryllidaceae > Agapanthus > Agapanthus africanus. Next base: position 344,799,474 of record CM057343.1, read on the forward strand.
GTGGTTTCCCAATCTGGGTACTTAGACAGTATTCTAAAGGTATTTGGAATGGACGACTCCTGGTATGGTAGTGTACCTGCAGGTAATGGAGTCACCCTCTCTAAAGGTGTCTTACAGACTAAAATAGAGAGGGATGTGCTTGATTGGCAGATCACTTGCTTAGGCAATTGAGTCAATCATGAGATGTCAAGTACCACACCAGATGTTGTTATTGCACTAGATGCAATAAGTTGATATTAATCCAATCCTGGAGAAACGATCGGAAGCAGTTTTAGAACATAAGTGGATGTTCTAGGGATATGATAACGACAGCCTCATTCAGGAGACAGTTATCATTCCAGGCTTCCAAGGTGACATGGACGACAGGGTGGTCGTCAGAGTTATAATTTTCCCTCAGACGAGGGGCAGTATTTTGGACAGGTGGTCCAGGTGGATACTGAAGGAAGGATAGCGCAGGATACTAATTAAGTTCAGTTGACGATACAGTCTAAGAAGTTTGGATTTGGAGTTCATTTATGAGCTAGGTCCCATCAGACATCCAGACATATTCTAAGACAGGTATTGCTCATTTCGGGAGATGGCTTTCTCCGCGAACTTGAGATATAGAGAGACATAGAAAGAAACATCCAGGCGGATCCACTCACTGAGGCTATTCCTCGAACGCAAAAGTTTTGCAAACGAGCTTTGTGAGACTGACTAGTAGAGGAGTTGGGTGTTCGGTAACACACGGGATGTGAGTATGCGACATCGCAATAATTAGCTTTGAGTGCAAGTGGGAGATTGTTGGATATAGTGCCCTCAGAGTCAATTATTGGATCACAGGCACGTGACTGCAATGATTGAGGGATGACCTATACCGGTAGGACAGTCTTACTCGAGATGATAGTATGCTATCTGGTTTATCTTTATCATCGTGTACTGCTTTAGGTTACCTTACAGGTCACTATTGCACGTTGATAGAGCCCCTAGGATTTTTGCTTGACTACCAGCAGTATAAGGGCGATCATATACGTGGGAGATGGGGTCTATAAGCACATCCTTAAAAGGTCCCTAGTCGTGGGAGTTTCGAGACAGGGCATCGATACTCCTGAGTAGACTAGTGTATACAGTCAAGACCCCGACGAGGGGCGGTGGCCGGTCACACAAGCCACTGGTGTCAGTTGGTTCACCTAAGATGTATACAGGTGCTCATTGGGTTATGAGTACACCGGACAGGACTCACCGGGAGCCTGCTAGTTGGTATTATACCTGACGTCAGATAGCAGTTCCCTGGTGACATGTGTACAGGTTAGTTCATCGACCTGAGATCGTCAATTGTCTCGTGTGAGTTCCCACTGTGATTTGATTACTACCCTACCACGCTCAAAGGAGACGTGCAAACAGGTTTTAGTTAGGTACAGTCCCGAGCCACATGGAGGCAGTGAGCGGATCTGCAGGGGTTCGTCTCTCCCGGTATTGGGGGTGAGGTCGCGCTGTGTCTAGGAGAGCCATTACATGAAAAGTCCTTAGCCAAGGCAGGAGATTTACTCGTAGGTATTCCAGTAGTATCTCAGGGTGTTCTGGGCTGATCTCCGACACGACTTGTACCGCTTTTGGGGGTCTGACTTTTACCAACCCCCTAGGCCCGCCATGCGATGCTCATAGACGAACGGACCGGACTGTACGGATATTGTCACTGACAGCTCAGTAGGGTGTCAGGATGAGTTCGCTCATCGACGTCCCTTTTGGTCAATACATGGTAGCCCGTTACGTATAGACTAATACCTCTGACGTGCTAGTGGTTAAATCCACAACCAAAGTATTGACGAGTCTTTAGAGTCCCCCACAGACCAGTTTCTCAAGTTTCGGGCGAAACGCTGTAGAGACCGTATGGAGATATGGCAGGGTTCGATCAGATACGTGCGGTATTGCACGGATCGTGATCGGACGGATTTTACTAGCCGGCTTTGGTTTAAGCCGGATCCTAGTATTAGACAGTATAGTTTTGTCTCTTTGCATTTGTATTCAGTGGGAATACAAAGGCGGGCATGTATATGCAGTAGCGGGGTTTTCCTGTAATTTATTACGGGATCAGTTTTCTGAAGTTTCCAGTTTGCATTCCGTTCCGGCCATTTTTTCCTTTGTTCCTTCACGGCCGGACTTTCTTGTGGAGGGGGTTATTTGTAAGTTTGCAAATAACTTATTGTGGAGGGGGTTTATTGTGATTGTGGCTTCATCATGATGAGATTCCTTTTCCATCACTTGCTTGCATTTATTATGATGGAACTTTGAGATGATGAGATTAGAAATTGGTGTAACCATTTTCTACACATATTGATTCCTTTTCTCCTCTTGTTTTTTGGATTCATTCTTTTTCCCCCTTGGAGAATCTGGCCGGCCACTTTGGAAATGGAGAGAAGTTTTTCATTTTGGTGTATGGAAAATTATTCTCATTCTCACTTTGTATCAATGTTCACAAGCTCTCTCCAAAGTTCATTCCACCTCCATCTTCATGGCAACTTCAACCCCAATGAGACAATAGTTTCTACACTAGCCTACAGCATCTCTTGGGCACGTCGACTCGCCAGCTTCGTGCCCGAGTTGCCTCGGTCCAGAGGTGGGAACCTGTAAAAGAACCCGGCGATGTGGTGCCCGTTTCGACAAGGAGGCGACGACCGAAGATTCCGCGAGGAGATCGGAGTGGAGGCGAAGACCGAAGGACACGGATCGCTCCGTATAGCTCTCTACCCATCTTTTAGTTTGCTAGTAGCTAGGTTAATGGCCCGATCCGGGTTGATAGTGCGCAGTGGTGCCGGTTTGCAAGTTTCGCAAAGTTTTTCATTTCCGCATTTCCGGCATCGGATTGACGGCCGGGGCGCCGCCGTGCACTTACAGTTTCGAGACAGGGCATCGATACTCCAGAGTAGACTAGTGTATACAGTCGAGACCCCGACGAGAGAAGGTGGCCGGTCTCACAAGCCACTGGTGTCAGTTGGATCACCTAAGATGTATACAGGTGCTCATTGGGTTATGAGTACACCGGACAGGACTCGCCGGGAACATGCTAGTTGGTATTATACATATCGTCAGATAGCAGTTCCCTGTTGACATGTGTACAGGTTAGTTTGTCGACCTGAGATCGTCATTTGTCTCGTATGAGTTCCCACTGTGCTTAGATTACTACCCTGCCATGCTCAAAGGAGACGTGCAAACAGGTTTTAGTTGGGTACAGTCCCAAGCCACATGGAGGCAGTGAGCGGATCGTCGGGGATTCGTCTCTCCCGGTATTAGGGGTTGATGTCGCTCAGTGCACGGGTGGCCATCACTAGAAATCCTCGGCCGAGGTAGTGGAGAATTACTGATTTGGATCAGTAGTTTCTCAGATGGTGATGGGCTTCATGCCGACACGATTTATCGCGTTATTAGGGGTCTGACTTTATCCACCCCCTAGACTCGATATGCGATACTCTTTAGACAAATGGACCGGACTGTACGGATATTGTCACTGTCAGGCTCAGTAGGGTTTATGGATGAGTTCGCTCGTCAGCTTCCCTTCCAATCAATATAAAGGCAACCGTTACGTACCGCTAGTACCTCTGACGTGCTAGTGGTTATACCCAGTGCCAGTGTGTTGATGAGTCATTAGAGTCCCCCACAGACACTTTCCCAAGTTCAGGCGAAACGTTGTAGAGGCAGTATGGTTTTATGGCAAGGTTCGGAAAATGTACGTGTGTTTTCGCACGTGTCATTTTTCGGGCAGATAATACTGTGTTTTCGCACGTGTCATTTTTCGGGCAGATAATACTGGTCGGCTTTGGTTTAAGCCGGATCCGAGTATTATACTGTGTAGATATAATATTTTTGTCTCAGTTGCATTTGTATTCGGTCGTAATACAAATGCGGGTATGTTTATACTGTTACGGGGTTATCCTGAAATTCGTTTCACGATCGCTTTTGGAAATTGCCAGTTTCCAATTTTCTATCAGCCGTATTTAACATTCGGTTAAATGCGGATTTATCTTTTCTTCTTGGATGAGTGTCACAACCCAAATTTGGCCCGTAACCGGCACTTAAACTACATAACGTCTAAAGGCGTACGCAACTTCAGTAAGCCGAAACCCAGAAATCTAAACCACCCAAAACTGGATCAACGGAGAAAAACATAGTTTTAAATATTCGGAAATTTTCAAGTAAAGATCTTTAAGTTTAGTTTTCGTTCTTAAAAATTTCGGCAGCACCTCCTTTGTAAAAACTAACCCCGAAAACGGGTACAACATAGATAATAAATAAAAGCATCCCAAACGGGAGCAAATCACGCCCAACGGCGGAGACAACCACCACAACATATATACGACGCCGAAGCGAAGAAATATAAAAGAAAACTGCATAAAGAAGTAAAACTTTTCAACAAAAACCGGCTCCCACGAGCACGGCACCCAAAGTCACCACAAAATATAACACTGAATCCTCACAAGTCGTCTCTAAGTCATATACAACATAGTGGTAGATGGAGAATACTAGATCCAACAAAAAAATATACAAAGTACAAACAGATAACCGCAACCCACCTAAAAGCAAGGCTTCACAGCCAACCGTAGCGGTATCCGCAAAAGTAGAGATGAAAAGATTCCCTGCCGCGACTACTTAGAGGGTAAGTCCTGCACAACACTGTGGCACAACGGGGGTGAGTTGCCAACTCGTGAATAGTAACTAACATCATACAGTAATCGCAAGTATGCACGAACAGCGATCTATCTATCACAAGTAATCCGATAGCATAAGTATGATAGGTGAATATGCAACAATCATGTAAAGGTATATCATCAGGGTACTACAACTACATGAAACAATGCATATCAACATAATCCTGAGTGTGGGATGATATAATATAAAATCTCATGCAAAAATCATCAGCATGGAAAAACACCAGTGTCCCTCACTGACACATCAAATCCCAAATCCTCAGGCACCGCATCCTAAGATCGGCCCTCAAATCCTGTATGTCTCACGAAAACCCAAGTGTCAATCACCGACACTCGAAACATCATGAAACCCGTGTCTAGCATCGACACGTAAATCCTCATAACTCAGGCGCTGTCACCATGACTAGCCCTGACGATATGTCATACCTCACTCCGATCGGTATCTCCAAGATAACCGCCGAGTCCAAATACAATCATCGGTAAGTAGTGGTCCCACCGTCAGGTTTATCGTCTACACCACGAAATCACCACTCACCCCGGGGTACCATACCGGGTCCACCATGTACCCGCAGACGGTGCATCCCGCTCCTCGAATCGGATATCACAAGCCAAATCTCAGAACCGAGAAATCACATGGTGGACGCATCAAATATCATATCAAGAGAAACCGGGTTTTCAAACAATACAATGTTTTCTTGAAAATATCCCCCACGGTTCTCAAATCCATAAATCATATGAAATCCATATCTCAATGCGTAAAATCCATATAAAACTAATATATGCAACATAAAACATCAATATGAGCATATAAAGGGAAAACCGCTCTTTAAATTAAATCTAGCTTTAAAAACATATCAGGCGGTTCCCAATTCCTTCGAAAATAAATGCAGTATCATATGAAGTGTACATGTAAGTGTAGCAGGGTTTAATTACCCACATGTAATCAAGTACGAGGGTGTACATGTCAATATGTATGCATGATGTATAGGTAATTATAACAAGATATAAGTGAAGTGGAATAAGGTTCACTACCTTAACTATTCCTGCCCAATGCAATATCACGTATGTATGTGTCCACAGTATTTCATATGCATAATAGAATATGAGTTACTACTCTAATCATTCCTATCCACTATCATATCACATATGTAGGTGTTTGTGCGTGTCATGGTAATTACAGACGGTGTGGGTGTAGCATACAATTTAGTGCTCGTGCAACATGAACCGTCAGTGATGTGTTATATCTAAAGGTATGAGTCAAGTACAACAGATAATGCTATGCAATGACATTCATATGAAAGTAACTAATATGCAGATACATGCAGCTATCATATCATATTCGCCCCGACGCATAACGCCATACGGGCGATTTCCCCGTAGATGTTAAATCTACTCACTGATGGTCTCGAGCTAAGAAAATCCGACCACCTGCTTCCCCTTGTCCGCAGCACCCGAAGTCCCTGCTTGCGAACCTAAAATTTCATAAATACAACACATAAGCTAAATATCCTATAATGACGGAAAGACAACGAAACGCGACGAAAACGCCCGGAAAATTACACTGCGCGCTTAGCGCATCTCTCGCGCACGATACCGGCCAAAACCCTAATTGGGGTCGCTAAACTACAAAACACCACGTCTGGACCCCGATCGTCCCGATCGCGCAACACAACACAAAAATTACGATGAATACACTGGATATAACCTCGCAACTACCAAACGAACCCTACGTCGGAAAACCCCGAAATCTAGTAAGCAACCTATCGCAATATATCGCACTAGATTCAAGATAACACAAATCTAACAATTAAAAATACCTTAAAATAGCTTAACTAAGCTATCTAAACCAATCCTATATTTTTAACACTTGCTAATTATGTTTTAGCAAAAATCTAGTAAGCAATTTTGCTTAATTAAACAAAATGCTTATTAATAAATTTTAACACTTTCTACTAGATTATTCTTTACCAAAACACAATTTAACACTTGAATTAAACACTAATCACTTAATCAAAAATTAACCCTAACATGAATTTCTTAAACCAAATATAATGAATTAATCATGATTTAAATGCTAAACTAAGCACTTAACTAGTTAACTAAATTAGCTAGTTAAAGATTAAAGCAATTAATTATGGATTAAGGTAAGAAATTATACCTCCTCAAGAACACCAAAAAGAACTTAGATCCATCACTTTAGCCTCCAAAACTCAAGCTTTGATGAAGATCCATGAAGGATTAGTGAAGGAAAAAGGTTTAATATTTATATAGGAATTTTTGGATTTATTTTTGGATATCTTTATGTGTTTTTGAAAGGAAATGAGAGAGAAATGAGCTTGGAATGATTTTGGACAGAAATGGGGGAGTTAGGGTCGGCCAAGGTGAGTGGGGGGTATTTTTGTGAATTTTGGGTGAAGAAATTGCTAGGAAAATGAGTAATAAAAGCTAATAAATGCATTTTGCCACCTTTTCACCTTTTCTTTTCTTTTTAAAATAATTCCTTTTGCACTCCAAAAATATCTAGATATTTAAAAAGAAGTTTCTAAAATAATTCTAGTGACAAAATTAATTTATTCACAAAAGAAAATTTTTTCCCGATTTACGTGCACAAAACACCGCTTAAAATAATATTTTTTTTGGGGAAAAAATCTATCTGAACCAAAACCTCCCAAATACTCCCAAAGTTCGCGCACAAGCTTTATTTTGGCCAAATTAGATGTCGGTAAGCTTATACGGTCGTTTGATCAAAATCGGGTTAAAACGGGAAAAACCGACAATTTTGCCCTAAAACGGGAAAATTCGCAAAACGATTTCTAAAACGTTACAATCTCCCCTCCTTATAGAAATTCGGTCCCCGAATTAAAATTTCATACTAAGCGTACCTTCAAAAAGATGAGGGAATTTCTTCCGCATCTCGCTCTCGGCCTCCCAAGTGATCTCCTCACTAGTTGGGCTACGCCAAAGAACCTTCACAGATGGCAAGACCTTTGACCGAAATTTCTTCACCTGCCGATCCAAAATAACTACCGGCTGCTCGGTGAACGAAAGATCGTGCTCAAGCTGAACGGTCTCGTGCTGAATCGTGTGAGAAGGATCATGAAGGTATCTACGAAGCATCGACACATGAAAAACGGGGTGAACATCCGGAAAACTGGGCGGGAGCGCCAAACGATAAGCAACAGAACCCACTCGCTCAAGGATCTCGAAAGGACCTAAAAATCTGGGACTGAGCTTCCCTCTCTTCCCAAATCACATAACGCCCTTCATCGGAGAAATCCTCAGGAATACATGATCCCCCACTGCGAACTCAAGTCTGCGACGACGACGGTCGGCATAAGACTTCTGCCTGCACTGGGCTGCTCTCATTCTATCCTGAATCAGCAGGATCTTCTCCGTGGTCTCCTGAACTAGCTGGGGTCCCAAAACCAAACTCTCACTAAGCTCGGTCCAACAGACTGGCGATCGACACTTCCTACCATATAAAGCCTCAAAAGGTGCCATCTGAATAGTCTCCTGAAAGCTGTTGTTGTAGGAGAACTCAATCAACGGCAAGTGACGATCCCAACTGCCACCAAAATCAAGCACACATGCACGGAGCATATCCTCCAGAGTTTGTATAGTCCGCTCCGACTGGCCATCGGTCTATGGATGAAAAGCGGTACTAAAACTCAGCCGGGTACCCAAAGCTTCCTGAAGCTTCTACCAAAGACGGCTAGTAAACTGGGTGCCTCTGTCGGATACTATGCATGTGGGAACACCGTGCAAACGCACAATCTCATCTATGTATAACTGAGCATACTGAGCATAACCGAAAGTGGTCTTCACTGGAAGAAAGTGAGCCGCTTTCGTCAACCGGTCTACAATAACCCAAATGGAGTCATTGTTAGTGTATATGCCCTAGAGGCCATTACTGTATCATACTAGTTTGTATATTACTTAATGGATGCTTGGGATATTCACCTTGTATATACAATCTTGCTCAAAATAGTAGTATGCTACTTGGTTTGTTTCTACTTCAATGTGTACATGTGTTTATTTTTGTATATCGCCTATACACATTAGTAGAGCCCTTAGGATCTTTGCTTGATTACCAGCGATGTGATGGCCGTCACACTAGTGGGGCTGGGTAATCTATAAGCACATCCTTATGCAGGTCCCTGGTCGCAGGACTATCGAGACAGGGCATCGATACTCCGGAGTAGACCAGCGCATGCGCTTCTCATCCCAGTGTGGGAGACGGTCTGTCCCACAGCCGTCAGTACGTCGTACTTGAGATAGTATGCGGGTGCTCGTTAGGTTACGGGTACACTGGACAGGACTCGTCGGGAACTGACTAGTTGGTATTATACCTATCGTCAGTTATCAATTCCCAGGTGACATGAGTACAGCTTAGTCCGCTGACTTGACACTGTCACTCCGCCTCGAGTGTGTTCCCACTGTACTTTGATCACTACCCTACCACGGCTCAAAGGAGTCGTGCAAACAGGTAGTGGTTGGGTGCAGTCCCGAAGCATTTGGAGGCAGTGACGGTTAGACAGGATTCGTCTCTCCCGGTATTGGGGGTTGACATCGCGCTGTGTCTAGGAGAGCCATTACACGAGTAGTCCCTGGCCAGGGCAAACGAGATATACTGGTAGGTTTCCAGTGTTATCTCAGGGTGTTTTGGGCTTCGCTCCGGCACGACTTGTACCGCTATTGGGGGACTGACGTTTACCGCCCCCTAGGCCCGCCATGCGATGTATCAGACGAACAGACCGGACTGTACGGAGAATGTCACACTCAGGCTCAGTAGGAGTTCAGATGGGTTTCGCCTCGTCGGTCTTCTTGTCGGCATTACCTGGGGACCGTTACGCACAGCTAGTGCCGCTTGCGGTCTGTGGTTAAACCCACTGCCAGCGTAGTGTCGAGTCTTTAGAGTCCCACACAGAAAGCTTTTCGCCTTTAGGCAAAAGAGTAGAGGTCGCATGGTATTGCGACAGGTCGCATGGTTTTGCGACAGGGTTCGATCACATCCGTGCACTTGTGCACGTACAGTGTCCGGACAGTTTACACTAGCGGGCTTTGGTTTAAGCCAGATCCTAGTGTACCTTATGGGATTGGATTTATCCAGTTTGCATTCGTGTTCCTCGGAACGCGGATGCGGTGTGTATGCACAGTTGACAGGGAGGCAGAGGCGGCGGATTCTCATTAGGGTTGTTGACTGTTGACCGTTGACTATTTGACTTTATGCTCAACCCTAATGAGAATATGATATGTGATTAACTATTATATTAATTAAGTATTATGGTGATATGGTTGTTGACTTGTTGACTTTTGTTGACTTGTTGACTTTGTTGACTTGTTGACTTTTGTTGACTTGTTGACCGGTTGACTAGGCTTGACTAGTTGACCATCATGATAACCATGGTTATCATTTCATGCCAAAGACTTTTTCTTGCTTGCTCATTTGAGTAAAATGAGTGCATGACATGATAAGGTTATGGTTGCTTCTAACCATCACATAAGACTTTTTTGATATGATGAGTTATGATCACTTTGGATTATGAGAGGGTGAAAGACAAAAGAGTTGCTCATTCTTTCTTGCTCATTCTCTCTCTTGTTCTTGAGCTCTCCTCTTGCTCTCACCCTCAACCTCTTGCTCCCTCTCTTGATTTATGGTTCTCTTGTCTCATGAGTTGAGAATCAAGAACCATAGATAAAATCCCATTCTATTTCCTCTCTACTCATTCTAGTTCACTAGGTTTGGCAAACCAAGTGAACTAGTTTCTTCAAAGAACGAAGAAGGAGCTAAAGGTTGGAGCTTTCAAGTGGATCTATCTTCGGCGTATGGAGACAACGAGAAGGAGCCATCGAACCACCATCGGAGCTTGAAGAGAAGGAGTTCAAGTTTAGGTATAACCATCTTCATCCGAGTAGCTAAATATCTTTAGCTTAGTATGCTAGTTTTAGTTTAGGTAAAGATCCCGACCTAGCTTAGTCCATGTTGCCTCTTGCGTTAAAATTTTGATTTTATACCGTTTCCGCCTCCCCGTAAGAACCGGGGGTCGCAACGTGGACTTACAGTGGTATCAGAGCCTAACTAAACTTAAACTAGCTTGGTAGTGAAGTGTAACGAAGTTCGGAACCGGAAAAATCCAAAAACCAAACTTTTACAAAAACTGAGTTTCTGTTGAAATTTTTTTGGCTCAAAATGAAAAACTTTACACTTGTAAATTCGGCTCAGGGTTTTGTGTGAACACCCAAGAAAAACGATACAGTAATTCGTCCAAACCGCCGCCCTTCCGCCGCGCGAGCTAGGCATCCGCCGCGGAAACGCAGCGCTTTGTCGTCTTCTGTGCATCGTTTTTCGTGCAGTGTGTGTCTGTGTTGGTTTTGGGATTTTTGAAATATATTATATGTGCCCAGATTTTCCAGAAAAGAAATTTCCTTTTGGGGTCCTATAATTCTGTATTTTTTCCGAACTTCACTGCACTTTGACTATGATGGTTATATCTGTGATGTTTGCATGTATTGAACGTCGGCTAATCGCTATAAGTCGATTGGTCGGGGTTATACATGATCTGTGTTTGATGCTGGAATGTGTATATAAATATGTTGGATTGTCGCGGGTGAATAGCCGGGGGTTGTGAGACGAGAGTTTTCTTTTCTTGCCATTCATGTAAATTTGTAAATTGATGTAATAATTATTTGTATGGCCGCACAACCGGGTCGGGGTTGTAGCCGTCATTGTATAATTTCTTTTTACTGTTTTTGCTCCTAGGATAGACCCATGGAGGGGTGCACAAACTACCGGGTATGCCGAAGTGTCGAGTGGCCTACTCATGGAGATGAGGGAGGTTGCTACGCTTCGGGTACTTGGCGGGTAGTTTGCCGCACCCGTAGGGGTCTTGGGTGGGGTATTGGCTATTCACCGCGACCGTGTAATCTGTTTTTGTTACAGGCTCGTACAAATTACAGATTTCTAGTATATCCAATGTATTTATCTGTGATCTGAAATGTTTATCATTGCAGTATATCTATATATGATATTATTTAGGCGTTGCTTATGTTTTTCAGACGCGCTAGCCCAGCCCCCGCTCTGTCGTTAGTTAAGTAACCTAACGGGTAATGACGGGGCCCAGTGGCGAATGCGAATGGCATAAGCGTACGTCATATTTTGGTTGTTTTCTGCAATGGTAGGTTTAAATGATGGGACACATTAAAAGAACTAATGCAAGAATATCACGCATTAAAAGAACTAATGCAAGATAATAAACCAAGTTAAAGTCGTTGGAACACTTTCGAAAAACCACTCGGTTCTTTTCAAAACAACTTTTAAAATACGGAGTTTGAGCCACTCCATTTAAAAGCTATCTCGTTCCATCGACTAAATCAAGTTCACTACGTTCACGGTTTTGCCAAAACCATCCGTAGCCCTCCGTCGTTTCACATGAATAGTCAATAGTATTCAAGCTGTGTTTGTTGGCCAAAGTCAAGGCACAGTGATTGGTAGCTATTGGGTATTCATGTGCAGCATAGATAGATGCGTTGGTTTGGAACAGTCGTACTGCCTTGTTGGCCAAAGTCAAGGGTATGTGCGGGTGGATTCAAATTAACCTGGACAACGACGGGCAGAACTTGACATGTGACTTATGATTTGTTGGCCAAAGTCAAGGTCATAAGAGCATGGGGCAAAAAAAATCCACATCGGGAGTTTCATAAGTACTGAAACTTGCTAGATTTGTATACCATTTGGAGTGTGATGATTCTGGTAGGATTCCTTCAGTTTCGTCACGCAATGATATTTGGATCCCGATCCTACTGTGAGTATATGCTACTCCTCGGGAAATTTCTCACTAATCGATCAATGCTATAAACCTAGTAGGTGCCTAGAAAGGTGTTAGCGGGGCTACGCCCCCAGGGAAAAGAGGTTCTTTAATTAAGGAACTTCGCGAAAGCGTTGGAAAACCTCCCTCGAAGTACCGACACCGGCCTGGCTGAACGGTTAAGCAAGTATTGTGCGGTGGGATTGATCCCGACTAATTCTTCCTTTATGGTTTGAGGAGGGATTCGAGAAACAGTGGGAGCCATCCTGTTTAGACAAACTAAAAACCACTCTAAACTTGCAAGAGCATCATGCTGAGTGTTTCTTCTTCTCTCTCCTAATTGCAGCGACCAATCAACATGACTGGACTTAAGTTACTCCTAGATAAAAACAAACTGACAGGGCCAAACTACAAAGATTGGCTCAGGAATGTCAAGATAGCAATCACTTATGACAAGCTGGGGTATCTTCTTACCACCAAAGCTCCCCCTGTCCCTGGTCCAACTTCCAGTGTCGCGGATAAGGAAATCCGTAAGACTTGGGAGATTGATAGCGCGAAGGCCAAATGCCTCCTGCTTGCCTCGATGGACAACGAACATCAGAGGAGGCATGAGAATATGGACATGGAGTCCATATTGCTCCATACAAAAGAACTGTATGGAGAGCAATCACGTATCGCAAGATACGAAGCTTCGAAAAAGTTATTTTCGACAAGAATGGCCGTCGAATCATCAATAGCCGAGCACGTGCTAAAGATGATCGGCTACATTGAGGAGCTCGCTGACCTAGGGATCACATTGGAGAGTGAGCTATATACGGATATAGTTCTCCAGTCCCTTCCTTCCACTTACGCCCAGTTTATACTGAACTTCAACTTACAAGAAAAAGAGGTTGAACTTTCAGAGCTCCTCAACATGCTGAGGAGCGCAGAGGGCACCCTACAGAAAGGTAAGGAAACATCCACTTTGTTTGTAGGAGGATCATCTTCTTCTAGGTCCAAGGCGAAAGCCAAGGGAAAGAAGAAGAAGGCCCCCGCCAAACCAAGGGGCGGTGTTAGTAAAGTGGATACGAAGGGAAAAGGTAAAGCAACAAAGATAGCGGGGAAGCTTGTGGATAAGGAAGAATGCTTCTATTGTCATAAGAAAGGACACTGGAAGAATGATTGCAGGGCCTGGAAGGCCAGAACACAGGAATTGAAGCAGGTTGCAGCTTCAGCTTCAGGTGTGTATGTTATTGAAAACTGTCTTTCAATAAACTATACTTCCTGGGTATTGGATACCGGATCAGGATCTCATATCTGTAATTCTTTGCAGGCGTTGAGAAACCATAGGGTTTTGAAGGCAGGTGACATGACCCTCAGAGTTGCGAACGGAGCTAGCATGGATGCTAAAGCCGTGGGGGACTATCACCTGGGAATGTCAGATGGACATGTTTTGGTTTTGCGTAATTGCTTTTTTGTACCCAACGCAACTTGTAATATCATTTCTGTATCTTTAGTTTCTAAAGAAGGTTATGAATTTGCGTTTATAAGTAATGTTGTAAACATTCACCTTAATCAAGTTTTGATTGGGTCAGGTACATTGAGTAATGGTATATACGTGTTAAACCAACCACAGATTTTCAACGTCCAGAATACACACAAAAGAAAGTCTCCGGAAATGAATCAGACTTTCTTATGGCATTGTAGATTGGGTCACATCAATGAGAGAAGGTTGACTAAGTTACATACAGAAGGATATTTGAATGCGTTCGAATATCAATCGTATGCCACTTGTCAATCTTGTCTCAAAGGAAAGATGACAAAGACTCCGTTTACTGGACAAGGAGTAAGAGCGAGCGAGCTCTTAGGACTCGTACACAGTGACGTGCGCGGTCCAATGTCTACACATGCCCGAAGCGGACATTCTTACTTCATTACTTTTACGGATGACTTCTCAAGGTACGGTTATGTCTTCTTGATGAAACATAAGTCCGAGGCCTTTGGAAAATTCTAGGAGTATAAGAATGAAGTAGAGAAACAGACCGGCAAAAGTATTAAGATTCTAAGATCGGATCGAGGTGGAGAATACTTAAGTGCCGAGTTCCTGGACTATTTAAAAGAGAACGGAATTCTCTCTCAGCTTACTCCTCCATACACCCCGCAACATAACGGTGTATCGGAGAGACGGAACCGCACCCTATTGGATATGGTGCGGTCCATGATGAGTAACGCTGAGTTGCCGCGATCATTCTGGGGGTATGCGCTAGAATCAGCCGCATACCTTTTGAACCGAGTTCCTACTAAGACCGTGCCTACTACACCATATGAGATGTGGTGTGGGAAGAGACCCTATCTTAAGCATATTAAGACATGGGGATGTCCAGCTTTTGTCAAAAAGCAGCATGCGGACAAGCTCGAGGCACGCTCAGTACAGTGCAAGTTTGTGGGATATCCAAAGAATTCCAAAGGATATTTCTTCTACTGTGAAGAGGAACAAAAAGTCCTTGTTTCTCGTCATGCCTACTTCTTGGAAACTGAGTTTTTGGAAACCCAGATAAGTGGGAGCACAGTAGAACTGGAAGAAATTCCAGAACCACGGACTATTACTGAAAGTTTAGTGGAACCAGAGGGTTCAACAGAACAGGACATTCCTACGCCGCTCCACAGGAGTAGTAGGCAATCTCATCCGCCCGAGAGATACTACGGTTTTCTCATAGACGGGGATAGAGAGGATTGCATCATAGATTATGATGAGCCTACTAGCTTCCAGCAGGCCGTTCAGAGCGTTGACTCAGTGAAATGGCTGGATGCAATGCGGACCGAAATGGAGTCCATGTACACCAACAAGGTATGGACGTTGGACATTGCTCCAGACGGGGTAAAACCCGTAGGATGCAAGTGGATCTTCAAAAGGAAGATTGGTGTAGATAGACAGGTTGAAACCTATAAAGCTAGGCTGGTAGCAAAGGGTTTCCGTCAAAGACCTGGCTTGGACTACGACGAAACCTTTTCTCCAGTAGCCATGCTGAAATCCATTCGGATCCTTCTTGCCATTGCTGCCTTCCACGATTATGAGATCTGGCAAATGGACGTAAAGACAGCTTTTCTAAATGGAAATTTAGAGGAGTGTGTCTATATGGACCAACCAGAGGGTTTCATTCAGAGTGGGAGCAGCGGAAAGGTGTGCAAGTTGCTTAAGTCCATCTATGGACTAAAGCAGGCGTCGCGGAGTTGGAACATCTGCTTTGATGAAACGGTCAAAGAATTTGGCTTTATCAAAAATCCAGATGAACCATGCATCTATAGTAGATTTGTAGCGAGAACTGTAGTATTCCTCGTTTTATACGTGGATGACATTCTCTTAATAGGAAATGGCATTCCTATGCTACAATCTGTCAAGGGGTTCTTGTCACACAGGTTCTCCATGAAAGACCTGGGTGATGCCTCGTACATTCTGGGTATCCGGATCTACCGTGACAGATCCAAGAGGATATTAGGACTATCACAGTCCAAGTACATCGACACCATACTGAAGAGATTCAGTATGGAAGATTCCAAGCGCGGTAACCTACCGGCTTGTCACGGGATCACCCTCTCTAAAGAGATGTCTCCCAAGACTGATTTAGAGAGGGATCGCATGTCTATTATACCCTACGCTTCTGCGGTAGGCTCTATAATGTATGCGATGTTGTGTACCAGACCGGATGTAGCTTATGCACTGAGTGTGGTAAGCCGATATCAGTCTAACCCTGGGGAGAAACACTGGATAGCGGTAAAGAACATTCTCAAGTACCTGAGAAGGACTAAGGAGATGTTCTTGGTGTATGGCGGAAAAGACCTCCAGATCGAGGCCTTTGCTGACTCCAGCTTCCAGAGTGACAAGGATGATTCCAAGTCCATGTCGGGTTTTGTCTTTACCCTCAATGGAGGGGCGGTGTGTTGGAAGAGTTCCAAACAGGAAACCGTTGCAGACTCGACGATGGAAGCGGAATACATCGCTGCATCTGATGCCGCAAAAGAAGCTGTCTGGATGAGGAAGTTCTTGAAAGAACTTCAGGTGGTTCCGTCCATTGTTGATCCAATACCTCTGTATTGCGACAACAACGGGGCTATAGCTTTAGCGAAGGAACCCAGGTCCCATCAGAGATCCAGGCACATCTTGAGGTGGTATCACCTGATCAGGGAGATCGTGGATCGCCAGGAGATCGAGGTTCGGAGAGTCGCTTCAGAAGACAACACTGCAGATCCATTCACCAAGGCCTTGCCCCAGACTCAGTTCGAGCGGCTGATCGAGATGATAGGTCTTCGATACGCCAGTACATGGCCTTAGTGCAAGTGGGAGATTGTTAGTGTATATGCCCTAGAGGCCATTACTGTATCATACTAGTTTGTATATTACTTAATGGATGCTTGGGATATTCACCTTGTTTATACAATCTTGCTCAAAATAGTAGTATGCTACTTGGTTTGTTTCTACTTCAATGTGTACATGTGTTTATTTTTGTATATCGCCTATACACATTAGTAGAGCCCTTAGGATCTTTGCTTGATTACCAGCGATGTGATGGCCATCACACTAGTGGGGCTGGGTAATCTATAAGCACATCCTTATGCAGGTCCCTGGTCGCAGGACTATCGAGACAGGGCATCGATACTCCGGAGTAGACCAGCGCATGCGCTTCTCATCCCAGTGTGGGAGACGGTCTGTCCCACAGCCGTCAGTACGTCGTACTTGAGATAGTATGCGGGTGCTCGTTAGGTTACGGGTACACTGGACAGGACTCGTCGGGAACTGACTAGTTGGTATTATACCTATCGTCAGTTATCAGTTCCCAGGTGACATGAGTACAGCTTAGTCCGCTGACTTGACACTGTCACTCCGCCTCGAGTGTGTTCCCACTGTACTTTGATCACTACCCTACCACGGCTCAAAGGAGTCGTGCAAACAGGTAGTGGTTGGGTGCAGTCCCGAAGCATTTGGAGGCAGTGACGGTTAGACAGGATTCGTCTCTCCCGGTATTGGGGGTTGACATCGCGCTGTGTCTAGGAGAGCCATTACACGAGTAGTCCCTGGCCAGGGCAAACGAGATATACTGGTAGGTTTCCAGTGTTATCTCAGGGTGTTTTGGGCTTCGCTCCGGCACGACTTGTACCGCTATTGGGGGACTGACGTTTACCGCCCCCTAGGCCCGCCATGCGATGTATCAGACGAACAGACCGGACTGTACGGAGAATGTCACACTCAGACTCAGTAGGAGTTCAGATGGGTTTCGCCTCGTCGGTCTTCTTGTCGGCATTACCTGGGGACCGTTACGCACAGCTAGTGCCGCTTGCGGTCTGTGGTTAAACCCACTGCCAGCGTAGTGTCGAGTCTTTAGAGTCCCACACAGAAAGCTTTTCGCCTTTAGGCAAAAGAGTAGAGGTCGCATGGTATTGCGACAGGTCGCATGGTTTTGCGACAGGGTTCGATCACATCCGTGCACTTGTGCACGTACAGTGTCCGGACAGTTTACACTAGCGGGCTTTGGTTTAAGCCAGATCCTAGTGTACCTTATGGGATTGGATTTATCCAGTTTGCATTCGTGTTCCTCGGAACGCGGATGCGGGTGTGTATGCACAGTTGACAGGGAGGCAGAGGCGGCGGATTCTCATTAGGGTTGTTGACTGTTGACCGTTGACTATTTGACTTTATGCTCAACCCTAATGAGAATATGATATGTGATTAACTATTATATTAATTAAGTATTATGGTGATATGGTTGTTGACTTGTTGACTTTTGTTGACTTGTTGACTTTGTTGACTTGTTGACTTTTGTTGACTTGTTGACCGGTTGACTAGGCTTGACTAGTTGACCATCATGATAACCATGGTTATCATTTCATGCCAAAGACTTTTTCTTGCTTGCTCATTTGAGTAAAATGAGTGCATGACATGATAAGGTTATGGTTGCTTCTAACCATCACATAAGACTTTTTTGATATGATGAGTTATGATCACTTTGGATTATGAGAGGGTGAAAGACAAAAGAGTTGCTCATTTTTTCTTGCTCATTCTCTCTCTTGTTCTTGAGCTCTCCTCTTGCTCTCACCCTCAACCTCTTGCTCCCTCTCTTGATCTATGGTTCTCTTGTCTCATGAGTTGAGAATCAAGAACCATAGATAAAATCCCATTCTATTTCCTCTCTACTCATTCTAGTTCACTAGGTTTGGCAAACCAAGTGAACTAGTTTCTTCAAAGAACGAAGAAGGAGCTAAAGGTTGGAGCTTTCAAGTGGATCTATCTTCGGCGTACGGAGACAACGAGAAGGAGCCATCGAACCACCATCGGAGCTTGAAGAGAAGGAGTTCAAGTTTAGGTATAACCATCTTCATCCGAGTAGCTAAATATCTTTAGCTTAGTATGCTAGTTTTAGTTTAGGTAAAGATCCCGACCTAGCTTAGTCCATGTTGCCTCTTGCGTTAAAATTTTGATTTTATACCGTTTCCGCCTCCCCGTAAGAACCGGGGGTCGCAACGTGGACTTACAGTCATACCCTCGACTGGTCCTGGGTAGACCCACAATGAAGTCTATGGAAATCTGCTCCCATTTCCACTCTGGAACGGTAAAGGCTGCAACTCTCCAGCCGGTCTCTGATGCTCATCCTTGACTTGCTGACAAGTCAGGCACCTCGAAACGAAGTCCGATATATCACGCTTCATCCCTTCCCACCAGTAGAAGTCCCTCAAGTCACGGTACATCTTGGTGGAACCTGGATGAACGCTAAAGGCCGACTGATGTGCCTGCTCTAGGATCTCGCGCCTCAACCCATCAACATCTGGTACACACAAGCGAGTCCCGCATCGTAGCACACCCTGGTCATCAATCATGAACTCCGAAACTCTTCCCTGCCGAACAAGCTCAAGAATCTCAATCAAACGGGCATCGCTAGGCTGCGCCTCACGGATACGATCAAAAAGAAGTGGACGGACGCGGACATGAGCAAGCTGTCCCCCAGCGGAAGTGAACTCGAACTGCACTCTACTATCACACAAGAGCTGCCAATCTGCAGAAGACTGACACTGAACTGCGCTCAACTGGGACAAGTTACCCACGGGCCTACGACTCAAAGCATCAGCTACCACATTCGCCTTGCCCGGGTGATAAAGGATCTCACAATCATAATCCTTCACTAGCTCCATCCATCGGCGCTGTCTCAGGTTCAGATCTCGCTGCTGGAAGATGTACTTCAAACTCTTGTGATCCGTGAAGATCTGACACGACTCTCCGTACAAGTAGTGTCTCCAAATCTTCAACGCAAAGACTACCGCTGCCATCTCAAGATCGTGAGTGGGGTAATTCTGCTCGTGCTTCTTCAGCTGCCTAGAAGCATATGCAATCACCCTATCATGCTGCATCAAAACACAGCCGAGCCCCACTCGAGAAGCATCACAATAAACAACAAAGCCGCCTGATCCAGAAGGTAAAGAAAGAACCGGTGCTGTCGTCAACCGAGTCTTCAACTGCTGAAAACTCTGCTCGCACGCATCAGTCCAGAGAAAAGGAATCCCCTTCCGGGTCAGTCCAGTCAGCGGTGCAGCGATACTCGAGAAATCCTGCACAAAACGGTGATAATAACCAGCTAAGCCCAAAAAGCTGCGGACCTCCGTCACCGATACAGGTGTGGGCCAAAGCTGTACAGCCTCGATCTTCCTCGGGTCCACAAGAATACCATCACCAGTCACCACATGACCCAGGAAGTCAACTCGATCAAGCCAAAATGCGCACTTTGAGAATTTAGTATACAGCCGGTGCTCTCTCAATATCTGCAAAGTAATCCTCAAGTGCTGCTCATGCTCCTCATGACTCCTAGAGTAGACCAGTATGTCATCAATAAACACTATAATGAACTGGTCGAGGAACGGCCTGAAAATCCGGTTCATCAGATCCATGAACGCTGCTGGCGCATTGGTGAGTCCGAACGACATCACCAAAAACTCATAATGCCCATAGCGCGTACGAAAAGCAGTCTTCGGAATGTCATCATTCCGAACCCGCAACTGATGATAACCCGAACGCAAATCAATCTTCGAAAAATGTTTCGCACCCTGGAGCTGATCAAATAAATCGTCAATGCGGGGTAAAGGATACCTGTTCCGCACCGTAACTCGGTTCAACTGACGATAATCCACACATAGCCTCAAACTGCCGTCCTTCTTCTTGACGAACAGAACAGGAGCTCCCCACGGCGAAACACTCGGACGCACAAGTCCCAAAATAAGCAACTCTTGCAATTGATCTTTAAGCTCTCTAAGCTCTGCCGGAGCCATCCGATAAGGCGGTATAGAAATAGGCTCCGTGCCGGGAATCAGATCAATGAAAAACTCAATATCGCGCTCTGGCGGCAACCCAGGTAATTCATCGGGAAAGACATCGGAAAATTCTCGCACGGTAGAAACCTGGTCCAACGACTCCACCGTAACTCCAGTATCATGAATGAAAGCTAAGAATCCCCGACATCCCCTCCTCAAAAGCCGACTAGCGCACAGAACAGAAACCAAACTGTGAGGGGTGACACCACGGTCTCCCTGCACAACAAACACTGACTCGCCGGGAAAACAAAATCTAACTGTCTTCTCGCGGCAGTCTACGGACGCATAGCAAGTAGCTAGCCAATCCATGCCCAACAGAATGTCGAAGTCCAACATCTCAAGAAGGATCAAGTCGACGGACAGATCTCTGTCTCCTAAGCGGACAGCACATGATCGGAACACGTGCCGCGCAACAAACGACTCTCCCACAGGAGTAGTCACTACTAACGGCTGATCTAGCAAACACGACTCTCGGCCTAACCTCGGCGCGAAGTGCGTAGAAACATACGAATGCGTAGATCCCGGATCGAAAAGAACATGTGCATCAAAAGAACATAAGGAAAGGGTACCTGAAACCACAGCATTAGACGCCTGAGCGTCCTGGTGAGTCAAGGCAAAAACCCATGCCTGCCCTCTACCGGCTACTGGCTGTCCTCTGCCTCTGCCACCTCGTCCTCTCAGCACAAAACCACCGCGACCACGACCTCTCTGAGTAGGAGTCTGACGCGGCGCAACAACAGGAATAAGAGGCAACGCTCTCTGAGGCGGAGAAGGTGGTAAGGTAACCTGCGGTACTGCTGGCCCTCTCTGACGCACCACAGTACAATTCCGAACAAGATGCTGCAAACTGCCACAACCAAAGCATCCATAAGACGGTCGCTGGCCCTCCTTGGAATAAGAACTGAATAACTGGCCACGTCCCACGTCTCTGCTACTCCCCGATTCTGATGGAACTCTGCCTCTGCGGACAAACCTCGGTCCTCATGCTGGCTCATCCGTACGAGTCCTCTTCGGTTCTGGAACAACCGATGACTCACCTAGACGCTCCTCCACCATTGGGCTGCATCGACAGCTGCCGCATACGTGTCGCAATGCTGAATGCTGATGGCTAGGAACAACTGGGTAAGCAGGCCTCGAACAAACCTCTTCACCCTCATCTCCTCAGTCGCCACCAAGTACGGAGCATACACCGACAGCTCAGTAAACAATACATCATACTCCAACACCGTCATCCCCGGCGTCTGACGTAAAGACTCAAATCTGCGCGCTCGCGCATCCCTGACGCTCGGTGGAAGAAAACGGGCAAGAAACGACGTCACAAACTCAGCCCAGGTCATAGGAGCAAGACCAGTGACTCTGCCCCTCTCTAACGACTCACACCACTTCTGGGCCATACCCTCCAGCCGGAAACTCGTAAACTCTACCCATCTCTCGTCAGAGCATCGGAGTGAGCGATAAATCCTGGCCATCCGGTCGATGAACGACTGCGGATCCTCAGTAACATCTGTGCCAGTAAACACCGGAGGCCTCAGCCTCATGAACTCCGTCAGTGACACGGTAATAACCTCTGGAGCTGAAACTACAACTGCCGGATCAGTAGGTACCATCGTGGTCCCTGCAACGGGTGGAACAACAGCCTGCCCTTATGCTCGAATGGCCTCTACTAAAGTCCCCACAATCTGGCGCAGATCCTGCATACCAGCACCAATCATAGCAATGTGCTCCGGTACCACAGGTGTATCGCCCTGGTCAACCCTCGCCTCAGACGAGTCGACTCTGGCCTCGGCCCTCGCGGCCGCTCTCTGTGCCCTCGTAGTCTTCGGCGGCATATAGGCTGGAAATTGAAACAAGATTCGATAAGGAAACGGAAATCGAATCACAAGGATGTATATCAATCACGGAAGGAACATCAATCAATAAGTCCTAAGGTCACTTAGGCGGAGTACCATGTCGTAAGTATGCTGCGGAACATACACACGCTACGCCACTCTGCTTAAGCTACCTACTCCATCATACCAAGGTCATCCTACACTCCGAAAGGTAAAAACCTAGCGCTCTGATACCAACTTTGTCACGACCCAAATTTGGCCCGTGACCGGCACTTAAACTACGTAACGTCTAAAGGCGTACGCAACTTAAGTAAGCCGAAACCCAGAAATCTAAACCACCCAAAACTGGATCAACGGAGAAAAACATAGTTTTAAATATTCGGAAATTTTCAAGTAAAGATCTTTAAGTTTAGTTTTCGTTCTTAAAAATTTCGGCAGCACCTCCTTTGTAAAAATTAACCCCGAAAACGGGTACAACATAGATAATAAATAAAAGCATCCCAAACGGGAGCAAATCACGCCCAACGGCGGAGACAACCACCACAACATATATACGACGCCGAAGCGAAGAAATATAAAAGAAAACTGCATAAAGAAGTAAAACTTTTCAACAAAAACCGGCTCCCACGAGCACGGCACCCAAAGTCACCACAAAATATAACACTGAATCCTCACAAGTCATCTCTAAGTCATATACAACATAGTGGTAGATGGAGAATACTAGATCCAACAAAAAAATATACAAAGTACAAACAGATAACCGCAACCCACCTAAAAGCAAGGCTTCACAGCCAACCGTAGCGGTATCCGCAAAAGTAGAGATGAAAAGATGCCCTGCCGCGACTACTCAGAGGGTAAGTCCTGCACAACACTGTGGCACAACGGGGGTGAGTTGCCAACTCGTGAATAGTAACTAACATCATACAGTAATCGCAAGTATGCACGAACAGCGATCTATCTATCACAAGTAATCCGATAGCATAAGTATGATAGGTGAATATGCAACAATCATGTAAAGGTATATCATCAGGGTACTACAACTACATGAAACAATGCATATCAACATAATCCTGAGTGTGGGATGATATAATATAAAATCTCATGCAAAAATCATCAGCATGGAAAAACACCAGTGTCCCTCACTGACACATCAAATCCCAAATCCTCAGGCACCGCATCCTAAGATCGGCCCTCAAATCCTGTATGTCTCACGAAAACCTAAGTGTCAATCACCGACACTCGAAACATCATGAAACCCGTGTCTAGCATCGACACGTAAATCCTCATAACTCAGGCGCTGTCACCATGACTAGCCCTGACGATATGTCATACCTCACTCCGGTCGGTATCTCCAAGATAACCGCCGAGTCCAAATACAATCACCGGTAGGTAGTGGTCCCACCGTCAGGTTTATCGTCTACACCACGAAATCACCACTCACCCCGGGGTACCATACCGGGTCCACCATGTACCCGCAGACGGTGCATCCCGCTCCTCGAATCGGGTATCACAAGCCAAATCTCAGAACCGAGAAATCACATGGTGGACGCATCAAATATCATATCAAGAGAAACCGGGTTTTCAAACAATACAATGTTTTCTTGAAAATATCCCCCACGGTTCTCAAATCCATAAATCATATGAAATCCATATCTCAATGCGTAAAATCCATATAAAACTAATATATGCAACATAAAACATCAATATGAGCATATAAAGGGAAAACCGCTCTTTAAATTGAATCTAGCTTTAAAAACATATCAGGCGGTTCCCAATTCCTTCGAAAATAAATGCAGTATCATATGAAGTGTACATGTAAGTGTAGCAGGGTTTAAGTACCCACATGTAATCAAGTACGAGGGTGTACATGTCAATATGTATGCATGATGTATAGGTAATTATAACAAGATATAAGTGAAGTGGAATAAGGTTCACTACCTTAACTATTCCTGCCCAATGCAATATCACGTATGTATGTGTCCACAGTATTTCATATGCACAATAGAATATGAGTTACTACTCTAATCATTCATATCCACTATCATATCACATATGTAGGTGTTTGTGCGTGTCATGGCAATTACAGACGGTGTGGGTGTAGCATACAATTTAGTGCTCGTGCAACATGAACCGTCAGTGATGTGTTATATCTAAAGGTACGAGGCAAGTACAACAGATAATGCTATGCAATGACATTCATATGAAAGTAACTAATATGCAGATACATGCAGCTATCATATCATATTCGCCCCGACGCATAACGCCATACGGGCGATTTCCCCGTAGATGTTAAATCTACTCACTGATGGTCTCGAGCTAAGAAAATCCGACCACCTGCTTCCACTTGTCCGCAGCACCCGAAGTCCCTGCTTGCAAACCTAAAATTTCATAAATACAACACATAAGCTAAATATCCTATAATGACGGAAAGACAACGAAACGCGACGAAAACGCCCGGAAAATTACACTGCGCGCTTAGCGCATCTATCGCGCACGATACCGGCCAAAACCCTAATTGGGGTCGCTAAACTACAAAACACCACGTCTGGACCCCGATCGTCCCGATCGCGCAACACAACACAAAAATTACGAAGAATACACTGGATATAACCTCGCAACTACCAAACGAACCCTACGTCGGAAAACCCCGAAATCTAGTAAGCAACCTATCGCAATATATCGCACTAGATTCAAGATAACACAAATCTAACAATTAAAAATACCTTAAAATAGCTTAACTAAGCTATCTAAACCAATCCTATATTTTTAACACTTGCTAATTATGTTTTAGCAAAAATCTAGTAAGCAATTTTGCTTAATTAAACAAAATGCTTATTAATAAATTTTAACACTTTCTACTAGATTATTCTTTACCAAAACACAATTTAACACTTGAATTAAACACTAATCACTTAATCAAAAATTAACCCTAACATGAATTTCTTAAACCAAATATAATGAATTAATCATGATTTAAATGCTAAACTAAGCACTTAACTAGTTAACTAAATTAGCTAGTTAAAGATTAAAGCAATTAATTATGGATTAAGGTAAGAAATTATACCTCCTCAAGAACACCAAAAAGAACTTAGATCCATCACTTTAGCCTCCAAAACTCAAGCTTTGATGAAGATCCATGAAGGATTAGTGAAGGAAAAAGGTTTAATATTTATATAGGAATTTTTGGATTTATTTTTGGATATCTTTATGTGTTTTTGAAAGGAAATGAGAGAGAAATGAGCTTGGAATGATTTTGGACAGAAATGGGGGAGTTAGGGTCGGCCAAGGTGAGTGGGGGGTATTTTTGTGAATTTTGGGTGAAGAAATTGCTAGGAAAATGAGTAATAAAAGCTAATAAATGCATTTTGCCACCTTTTCACCTTTTCTTTTCTTTTTAAAATAATTCCTTTTGCACTCCAAAAATATCTAGATATTTAAAAAGAAGTTTCTAAAATAATTCTAGTGACAAAATTAATTTATTCACAAAAGAAAATTTTTTCCCGATTTACGTGCACAAAACACCGCTTAAAATAATATTTTTTTCGGGAAAAAATCTATCTGAACCAAAACCTCCCAAATACTCCCAAAGTTCGCGCACAAGCTTTATTTTGGCCAAATTAGATGTCGGTAAGCTTATACGGTCGTTTGATCGAAATCGGGTTAAAACGGGAAAAACCGACAATTTTGCCCTAAAACGGGAAAATTCGCAAAACGATTTCTAAAACGTTACAATGAGTCATGAGGGTGAGTCATGCTTCTAGAAGGTTCTAGAAGTGATGATAAGGCTAGTGAGTCATTAGTGCTTTAAATGTTCATTTAATGTTTTAGATGACAAGGTTAGTGATTCATTGATTCATTAAATGTGTTCATACAAGGTGTTAAGTGACTCATCCTCTTCATTAATGTTATGGTCACTCTCTTGCTCCTACACTCACTCACTCCTCTATATAAGTGGCCGGCCACCTCTTGGTGGTGGTGCATTTGAGAAAAGATATAGTTTATAGTGTATGGAAATTTCATAGCTCTTTTCATTTCCATCACAATTCCAAAAGGGCAACTTCATTAACCGTTTGTCCGTGACTTTGGACGTGATGAGACAAAGTGTTCTACTCATTCTCTATATCATCTTGGCCATCTCTTTTAGCAGACTTGACGACCGAGTTGCCTCGGTTCAGAGGCGGGAGCCCGTTTAAAGATCCGTCAACGTGGTGCCACCTGGACGAGGAGACTGGAGATTCAGGAGATCGGAGCAGCCGCAACATAGCGTGGGATGATGGTTGAAGACCGAAGGACTCGGATCGTTCGGTATAATATTTCTACCCACTTTGTAGTTTGTTAGTTTAGCTTTAATGGCAGATCCGGGTTATAGACGCGATAGCGCCAGTTGTAAAAAGTTTTTGTTCCGCATTTGGCGTCTGTTAGACGGCGGGGGCGCTACCGTGGACTTACAGAATCGTGGACCTGTCGTGGATCTCGTGTTCTTTGACGGTGATTTTCTTCGTGTAAAAGGTGATGATTTCTAACTTTAGCCCTCGGTCCTTTATATAGCCCTCAAAGAAGAAAACCTAGTTACCATATATGGTGATTTCCTAATATGGTGACTTTCCATATATGGTGATTTCCTAATATGGTGATTTTCCATGCCTGGATTCTTCAAATATTTACTGAGTCTCTGCCAGTATTGATTTTACCATTTTGACAGATTTTTGATCCTGACATCTTGAAAATCTTGATCTTTTGACCTGAGCTAAATTTGCACAATATCTCCATGAATAATGTTAGTAATATTTAAATTAGAGAGAGATATTATCCTAACCATTTTATATGATACAATATTTTAGGAATCTTGATTAGAATATTTGATATGATATGCATATTTAGATTACTAAAATATTATATAAATATTATATGCATATATTTTTCTTCATAATATTAATTATAATATAGAAACATATGATAATAGATATTTTGCAGATAAACCCTCATATGTTTCATATTTATAATAAACACCTTTAAATATTTATCAAGAGTAAGGAAAATGTCATATCAAATGTGCAATATTTTCGACTGAACAAATACCCCCAAACTTAACTTTGATCGTCCCGAGCAAACTAGTTATTCAAGAAAGGGAGACAAAAGAAAAGAAAAACAAACTAGCACAATTTCGTAGGCAACACGATTGCACTGAGCACGTAAAACAAGCCGTTAAACCTCTAAGTGTCCCTAGTAGGAGGAGTGTTGTCTCCTGAGGGTTTTCAGCGGATTACACCCACAAAATCCCATAATAAAAGAAAGAAAATGAAAGTTACATATAAAGATAAGGATTTATAAAAGAAAGAACTTGAAAATAAGAGTTTCCAACTATACCAGCTTTTCGGTTGCTATGAGCCCTATCTTAATGGTCATGAAAAGATGTTAGAAATCACATCATCTCTCAATAAAATATCGCCATTAGTCTTCCTCCATATCTTTCTTCCAAACATTGATCATATACCCCTATGTATGTGTAAAATACATCCCTACACTTAGAGAATTCAATTCAAGCTATCATACTCTTGTCCATTGTAACATTTCAGAAAAATAAAATATTATTTTTTAGGAATTTTATAATTTAATATTATTTTATTGAATATTTTAATATTTCGGTATAATTAAATACCGATAAATGGGAAAAATTTTGGAAAAATTTTGGAAAATTCTAAAATAGGGTATTTTATGGAATTATGCCATTTCTTAATTTTTTTGATTAATTATATGCTAATTTAGTGCTAATCGCGATTAAAAATCGCTAATCGGATTTTTAGAATTTTTGTGCAAAACTTGCACCATATCTTTTTTTTTACACTTGTGCATTTCTACCATGTTGTTTTGGGGTTACTATTTATGTGAGAAGGATTTAGAGGGAAAAAGAAAAGAAAAAGAGAAGTGATAGAATGATTAGGAGAGAGAAAGAGTAGGTATGGGGTCAAACCCTTGTTGTGAGCCATCCCCCCCCCCACATCATTTCTTCTTCTCATTCTCTCCCCTCTCTCCCTAGGGCTGCTGCTGCCTCTTCCCTCTTCCCCCTCCATCTTCAAGCCCAAAACACCATGGATACAATTCCAAAACCCCATTCCCACTTCACAAAAATTGTTCCCAAGCTCACTAGCTACACCATGGACTAAGAAAGAGAGGATTTTGAGGACTTTGAGCAACTCAAGAATTTTCTTGAGTTGCCAAGGGAGGTAATTTATGCACCTTTAGGGTAGTATTTCAATTCCTTATGCATCTATACTTATTTCATGTCGATATTGTGTGGTATGATGAACTTTGGAAATTCCAAGTTAGGGTTTAGGGTTTGAATTGAAATCAAAGGTGAATTGAGGCGTAATTAGGGACTACAACCCCTGTGGTGAGGTTACATTGGACTAAACCAGAGACCAAAACCCGGAATATGGATTTAGAGAAACGATATCGGGAAAAACTGTAATTCTGTGAGTGTTTTTGGAAAACTGCTATCACCCCAAGACCCCTAAAATTATTTTGGATTGACAGTGAGATGTGCAGGCAACTAGAAACCATCACCCAAAGCCCTAGCCCCTAACCCCTCTTTCAGGCCGCAAATAAATCCATTCTGGCCGCAAATTGCAGCCAGACCAGGTTGGATTTGGCTCGTATTGGTTCTGTAGCTCCTACATCTATGATTAGACCCCTGGCATGTGCAAAATTGTCCAATTTGACCTAGGGTGAAATCTGGAGCCTTTTTTATAAGTTGTTGTTTTGATTCATGTTTCCGTATTTCGTATTTTGAATTTTGGAATTGTGTATCTGTGTTTTACCTCGAATACTTGGCGTTTATACGACGATATAGAGGATTGTTCGATGGTTTTGAAAACGTGTCCATAGGTTCTAACCTATAGGCCTTAGCGTATCGTTTTGGTTTTCGTCTTTCGTATGTCGTTTTAGTTTTGATTTGGTTTTAATACGCATTTATGATACGTTGATGTGTAGGTACCCCATGAAGACTTCGGAACGACAAGTAAGCGCGTGGCGACGTCGACAAATGAAGATCAGGTGAGTAGATTTATATCTACGGGGAGAAGTCGGGTGGATGGCGTCTAGCACCCCCGCAGTCCGAAGTTGGTATTCTAGATATGTATATATATATATATATATATATATATATATATATATATGATAGCTTATAGTGTGTCGCGGATATTGTGATTAGATGTACTGTGGTTAGATTAGGGCGTAGAAGTAAACTAGTATAGTTCCTAGTTGCGAACCCTAGAATAGGTTTACACCCACACACACATATGCTTATTTGCTATACTTATACTGTGATGATGAGGATAGTGGATGACATTGGAGATGAGTCGATGATATTGGGCATAGTGCCATAAGATCGGTGATATGATATGATTCGTATTTGGGATACGACATGTGATTTTTAGCGGGCTTTTGGACGTGTGTTTCACACACGCATTCCTATTTATATAGATGGTATCGGTTGTACTAGACTTAGATCAGTACCCCAGATTATATGATATGACGATAAGGATACCAGATAATTGATGAGATGAATGTGGCATTGACCCGTACCCAGCTATTGGGATGACGTGCGATGATTTACCGTACGAGCTTTATATTGATGGTAGATCTGCACTCATGACTCGAGGACGTCAGATGATATACCGTATCGTACGCGATACTATTGAGGTGGGATCACCGACTATTATATTTATATTTATATATATCGACTCAGTTTTAGGTGGTTTCCATACCCCTCCCGATTGACTTGATAGTTAGAGGTAGATTACTTAGTAGACATTAGACTATACCCGAGTCATACCTATTTCAAAACTAACAAATCGGGAGTATTTCAAGGATAGGAAAAGGGGAATCTAAGACGCGTCCTTTCTTAAAAACGCCTAGCCCTTATTTTACCAAAAACCCCGATTCGTCTTATTTCAAATGGCAAAACTGCATGACATATACATAGGGATGTAGATTCTTTACTGTTGCGTTGATTATTTGATTCCGCATATTCTTACAGTTTGCATTGCATCGCATTGCATGTGTTTATTGCTATATTACAGCCATACTGTTAGGACACCAGCACCATTATCGATGATGCGTATGTTCCACGTACACTTGCTTGCCGGCTCACACACTTCATCATCGATAATTGCCATGTCACTACACTGTAGTACTGTCACATTCGGGATATGATCCTTTGCATGGCATATTTATGTACATACCTATTGTACACCCATACGTGTATACATACATATTCGCACATACATAGATGACTCTCGTTGGATTTGGAGATTTGGGAACCGCAAGATACTCTTTAAAACTGATTCATTTTAAAAGAGCGGTTTTCCTCAATATGTGCATATTACCATTCCAGGTTGCATGATATACAGATATGCTTGCATTTCTTTTACATGTCGCATACATCATGCTTTTGATTATACGCATTGAGATATGTTGTTTCCATGGTATTTCTGGATTTGGGAACCGTGGATATTTCAAAAGAGAGTATGTAATTGTTTTAAAAACCCGGTTACCCTTGATATGATATTTTAGTGCGTCCACCATGTGTTTTCTCGGTGCTGAGAGCGACATGTGAAACCCGATTCGAGGAGCGGACGAAGCCGATTGCGGGTACATGGTGGACCCGGTATGGTACCCCGGGGCGAGAACGGATCTGCTGTGTAGCTAGACGGTGAGCCTGGCAGAGGGACCACTACCTACCGGTGATTGTATTTGAGCTCGGCGGATATCCGGAGGATACCGACCGGAGTCATGAGATGGATATGAGGGCCGACCAGGGTGTGCGGCGCCTGAGATATATGAGGATTTACGTGCCGATGATAGGCACGGTTTTCATGAAGTTTTCAAGTGTCGATGCTAGACACTCGGGTTCCTTGATTTTGATATGTCGCGAGCGATACATGTTGATTTACATCCTCATACTTCCATGCATATGCTTTATGATATTTACATGCATGATGCTTATTGTCATTGGGTGACACGTAGATGGGATCCACATACTTACAGACATTGATTACCTAATTGGATGATATCCACATACTACTAGACTTCATGTTATAGTTGACATTGATTCATATTGATTACATTGATCATACCTCATATCTTTGACATGTTATTACCTGAGGCACTGGCACGAGCACTTGGCACTACACATATATATAGATGTTACATTGCCACCTTATCTTGCTTCAGACTTATTCATATTGAGGATATATTATTACTGATCGTATTGACATAGGATTATGTCATGCATTCGATTTTTGCTTGTAGATGTTTACTACTCACGAGTTGGCAACTCACCCCCGTTGTGCCACAGTTCTTGCAGGTTTTGCCGTACAGGTTCCATGGCGGCATTTCTGGCACATTGCTTTCTTTGCGGGTGATTTGCTTTGGTAGGTGGGTTCTTTTGCATCAGAATCACCATTGTATATGTATTATTCATTGTATCTAGAAATTCCATCAACCAAAACTTGTATATCGTTTCAGACTTAGAAAACCAGTTATGTAGTATTTCGACCTTAGAGTCGCGCGTTGTAGTATTATGGTTTTCATGTTGATTTTGAGTTTCTTTTGAGTTTTGATCCTCGCCCTTTGGCGTTGTATATTATATTGCTTGCATGGTTGTGACCGTCGATTGACGAAGAGCTAGCTCCCGCTTGGGGATGCCTTTTATTGTGCATATATATATTATTCATGTTGTACCCCGTTCGGGGCCAGTTTTTAGAAAGGAAACTCTGCCGAAATTTTTAGAAAAGATATGGAGGAATTAAAATGCATATTCGGCTTACCTATTTTAAAACCCTTGTTTTAGAAACATGTTTTCCTTACTTCTTACAAATTAGTTTTTCTTAGTAACTTCTTAAAAATGGTTTTAGATTTCTGGGCTTTTTTTTGGCTTACATGGATTAGATGGGGTCCTATAGACTTCACATGATTCAAGTGCCAGTCACGGGCTATTTCGGGTCGCGACAATCTTCCAAAGTACTTTTTAGTCGGTGAATTTTTTGATGAAATTGCTCATACATTCTTCATACGACCGTTAATTCTTCTTGAGGTATTAACCAACCGATTACTAAATGTGCTTGCGCATTTAGACGTAATTCCTCGTTTCGCAACACCTAAGGCTTAGCAGTGGCTCCCAAACCAGTTGGTCTAAGGCACTAGGTGATAAAGCACTCTCGTTATATTTTTTATGCTGCCTTAAGCAATTACAAAACCAGTGTTCATTTTTTTCCTTTCTTCACCACTTATACATTTTTTTCATACTAAGGTTTTTAGACAAGAGCATTTCAAGGTATTCTCTACTATCCCAAGTTTCAAGATGTGTGTAAGTGCGTATAGTAGGGTATCAACGTTCAAATACTTGGTGTCAAGAATAAGGACTATTTTTCAGACTTAATTTTATCCTCAGATTAGTAATTTCCTTCATCTTACTGACCCTTGGGACAACGGCTCATAACTACTTATTACTAGTTTCATTTAAGAAAACATCTAACTTTGTTGTTTTTCTCAAACTATTCATATCTTTCATAAGTAAATTTTCACTTTCAAACTTTCATTATCAAAAACTTTTTGTGCTTATATATAGTATAATGCAAAGTAACACGTAAATAAGCACAAACCTCCCCCAAACTTGTTTGCAGCAGTGTCCTCACTGTTGTCATCTTTTAAATCTCAAAATCTATAAACTTGGGAGGAAAAGTTATCAAAGAGGACAAGAAATAATAAAAGTGAAATTCTCCCCCAAACATATTTTTGGCTCATAATTTTATAAAAAAATTCTTTCAAGAGCCAAAATATTCCCCCCTCCCCAAACTTGAGTAAAATAGTATTTTAAAATTATGGGGGGGTTAAAGTTATTGGTCAAAGTAAAGCCTTACAAAGACCAAAAGTCAACACCAACCATTCAAAAATTTTATCGCTGTAACGCACTGGTTGGTGGAAAATCAGAGATTTGAAGAAGTGGGGAAATAGGAGGCGGTATGGTTTACGTCTCGGTTGATAGAGACGAAACAATAATGGTGAACGGAAACGAGAATGTGGATGATTAGGAATGGGAAGAATGGTCACATTCTCGTATGGGAAAGAAGAAATGGTGGTGGTTCGACTTCTTCAGGTGGAGGTTGATTAATCACAAAATCCGTGTCGTTTAGGAATGTGAGTTCGTCGGTGAAAATATCTTCAAAACTTTCATCGATGGTCCGATTGAACTTTTCAATGTCAATAAGTGTCACGCCAGAATTCAACACACTTGATTTGTCAAAAATTATGAAGATAGGATTCTCGAAAAGCTTATCTACCTCATTCTCAAAAGAGTCTAAATCAAATTGTCTTTCAAGAATTATCGAACTCGAAAAATCGGATTGTGATTCATCAACACTTGCTAAAATTAAAGGAAGAATAGAAGAAGAACCAGAGAAAGTGGGAGATGAAATGGATAAACAAATTAGTGTGTTGAGTATTGCTGTTCCAGATATGGGAAATGAAGGCTGAATTTCGTTCTGCTTTTCGGTTATACAATTATCATCAACTTCAAGACGCATATGGGGTTCGGGAAGAATAGTTAAAGGTTCGAGATGATGACCACAGGGAGTGAAAGGACCTGATGAATTGATGGGACAAACTCATCCAAAATTTCGGGTTCATTATCCAATATATCCCCAACGTCAATCCCATTCAAGTGAAGGTTAGAAGTCTCAGACATCTCATCTAAAGTATGGTTTCAATCAATTTCGGCTCTAGAGTGGAGATGTGGAGATTACAAGGATTGGGTGTGGTTTCACTTGGAATGGACCCTTCACAATCGGGTAAATCAAACACTACAAAGTCACACAACTTATCAGACATTCTATCTTCAATTGGTGCACTCGATAGATCAGTGAAACTGGAGTTGTGGATTTCAATTTAGGATGGGGAGGTTTGATTAGGAAGGGTATATCGTTCTCTCTCACTACTCGAATTCTCAATTTGTCCTATGGCCGTATCATACACTGAAAATTTTTGAGCTGGTTCAAAACTAGTTGCTCGTTTATACTCTGCCATGCTTTCTGCCAATTCCTTTCTAAAGCGGCGCATCGATTCCACACCTTCTTCTAATTTCCGCTCAAGACTAGACTTGGGTCGATAAGGGGTTTCAGTATAAGATTGAAATTCTTGTGGATAATTAAAACTCCCAAATGACTGATTAGAAGGACTGTCTAGAGAAGGTGTAAAAGTCGGATAAGACTGATAGGAATAGAATGGTTGCGAAAATTGGGCAGGAGTAGGAACAACATTATGATAAGAAGAATATTGATATGGGTTGGTTGGTTGGCTATTTTCAATAGACATCATATGTGCTACAAACCGATTATGAAATTCTTCTTTAGAAAGTGGTGGTGATGGTTGATATTGGTTCGGATTGAAACTTTGGTCGTTAACCCTCGCTATATGCTCAGCAATGGACATGCGTATAGGGGTATCCTCACTCGGAGTATCAACTGAAACGGATGTAGAATTAGGATACGGTTGATAAGACCTAGACTGAGGTGGCCAACTGTTTCTATTCGCTTGTTCTATCCGATCTCTTAAAAACATGGGAGAGTCGGATGGTATGCCGAAGCGATTACGAAGACAAGAAATATCTGGTTGTGGATAGCAAAGCTCGGCAAGAGTTCGTTTGTTTAGATTACCCATTATAAGAAGAAAAGAGGGGGGAAGGGTAAAAAGGAAAAGAGAAAAAAATTGGATTGTTTTGCTTTAAAAGTGGACTTAGGGATTGACTCACAAAATCACAAAAAATGCACAAACAACCCTAGAACTATGGTTACCTAGAACAAGCTAGACCGCTCCTAGACTTCCAAAGTACAAGCCATAGGATAAATCCTCTACCACCTCTTTATCGCTCTTGTGGCCATGTAAGTGCTAGGTAAGTGGAAGGTATCCGCTATACGAATCACTGAAAATAGTGGGCCTAATTAAATAACCACTTGCCTTAGACACACTTGCCTAGGCACCACAAAAGAAATGCGGATAAGCGATAGATTACCAACGACCTTCCTCTGTCCTTATTGAGCACGACAGTCCTTAGGGTCTTGGTCTAGATATTTTTTAAATTAATGTAGGGTTGATGCGGATGCTCGTTTTGTGATTTATGGGGCCTAGGAAGGGTGATGAAATCCCCACCTAATTTGAATTTTGGTCTTGCCCCTTAAAGTCCGTATTAAAATATGCAAAAACAAACCGCAAAACAAAACTCGCAAAAAGATTTTTGAGCAGCGATATTTTGCAAAGAATCCTGCAAAAAAGATATTTTATTGGATTTTAGAGGAGAGATAAGGATATAGAGAAGATACCAGAGAATTTGGAAACCCTAAATCCCCTAATGAGCCGCGGTTCCACCGCCAATAGGCTCTTTGCGCCGCGGTTCCACCGCCGACTGGGAAGATCTGATGAATATTTTTGCTACGTGGCCTCCCTTGCTCCTCTGGATCTTGATGAATGTTTCTGAATCTCTGTTTCCTCAAGTCTGTGACTCTAGATTCCCTCGCAAAAAATTCATACAATAATCGTTAAATATACAATTTGCAGTTTTGTTTATTTTTATGATATAGATCGAATAAGAATTCAACACAAATAGTAAGAATAAAAAATTGCGCACGTATTCCCCGGCAACGGCGCCATTTGATTGATCTGTATTTAAAGAAGTATTTATAGAATAACCGCAATCAATAACGGTGTCGCGTGTAGCTAGACCGAGATGAGTACGGGTCATCCTCAGAGAAACGTGGAATCTTTCAATCTTACTTTAGATGTGTTGAAAAAGAGGAAGAATAGAAGATAATAGTGAAGAATAGTTATAGATTCTAGATCTACGTTAAACACGGATGTAGAATATAAATCTAGTTTAAAGACGGATGTAGATTTTATATCAGAAGAGAGCTTGTACGGTTCGTTAGGATTTAGTATCCCCGATGACTAATAAAGATGACTCATTTTATCTTTTGATAGATTTAAAACTAGATTGATAGTGATGAATGAGGATTAGGATTCTTGGAAGAAACTACGGTTTCCCCACTATTGACCCTTGTCCTTTCATTGATCTCTATTCATGTCTAACCCTTAACAAAACAATTGTTAATCTGATCTCAAAGCGCGGTCGATACTAGCAATAAATTGGTAGCGGCCCGATAAGTATGTTAACATTTATTTTGCTAAAGTTTATAAACTTCATAAGACTTAAAAGAAGTTAAAACATTTTTTCATCCATTGATCTACCCTAATCTTACGAACCTTATCAAGTGGAGAATTACTCGCGCATGATGGAGATAGAAGAAGAACGTATAGAGAAAGAATTCATAATGTAAATGCAGAAAATAAATGCTAAATAATGATCTACCTTTATTAATCAACTTCACAATTACAAAGCCTTCAAGTTTAGATTACAAGAAGAAGAAGAAGTTGCTCTCGATCTCTGCCTTGTAGGAAGTAGATGCTCCGTCGAATCTCACATCGCTCTATCACGTCGAATCGTGGACCTGTCGTGGATCTCGTGTTCTTTACGGTGATTTGCTTCGTGTAAAAGGTGATGATTTCTAATTTTAGCCCTCGGTCCTTTATATAGCCCTCAAAGAAGAAAACCTAGTTACCATATATGGTGATTTCCTAATATGGTGACTTTCCATATATAGTGGTTTCCTAATATGGTGACTTTACATATATGGTGACTTTCTATATTTGGTGACTTTCCATATATGGTGATTTCCTAATATGGTGATTTTTCATGCCTGGATTCTTCAAATATTTACTGAGTCTCTGCCAGTATTGATTTTACGATTTTGGCAGATTTTTTATCCTGACATCTTGAAAATCTTGATCTCTTAACCGGAGCTAAATTTGCACAATATCTCCATGAATAATGTTAGTAATATTTAAATTAGAGAGAGATATATTATCCTAACCATTTTATATGATACAATATTTTAAGAATCTTGATTAGAATATTTGATATGATATGCATATTTAAATTACTAAAATATTATATAAATATTATATACATATATTTTCCTTCATAATGTTAATTATAATATAGAAACATATGATAATAGATATTTTGCAGATAAACCCTCATATGTTTCATATTTATAATAAACACCTTTAAATATTTATCAAGAGTAAGGAAAATGTCATATCAAATATGCAATATTTTCGACTGAACAGAGGCCGACGAGAAAATTCATCCTGAAACCCCTACTGAGCCTGACAGTGACAATATCCATACAGTCCGGTCCGTTCGTCTATGAGTATCGCATATCGAGTCTAGGGGGTGGATAAAGTCAGACCCCTAATAACACGACATTTAGTGTCGGTATGAAGCCCATCACCACCTGAGAAACTACTGATCCTAGATCAGTAATTCTCGACTAGCTTGGCCAAGGATTTCTGGTGATGGCCACCCGTGCACAACCGCGACATCAACCCCCAATACCGGGAGAGACGAATCCCCCGACGATCGCTCACTGCCTCCATGTGGCTCGGGACTGTACCCAACTAAAAGCTGTTTGTACGACTCCTTTGAGCCGTGGTAGGGTAGTAATCAAAGCTCAGTGGGAACTCACACGAGGTAAATGACGATCTCAGGTCGATAGACTAACCTGTACACATGTCATCAGGGAACTGCTATCTGACAATAGGTATAATACCAACTCGCAGGTTCCCGGCGAGTCCGTCCGGTGTGCTCATAACCCAATAAGCACCTGTATACATCTTAGGTGAACAAACTGACACCAATGGCTTGTGAGACCGGCCACCGCCCCTCGTCGGGGTCTCGATCAGTATACACTAGTCTACTCTGGAGTATCGATGCCCAGTCAGGAAACTCCCACGACTAGGGACATTTAAGGATGTGCTTATAGACCCCCAGCTCCTACGTATATGATCGCCATCATACTGCTGGTAGTCAAGCAAGAATCCTATGGGCTCTATCAACATGTAATAGTGATCTGTAAATCCACCTAAAGCAAGTACATGATGATAAAGACAAACCAAATAGCATACTATCATCTCGAGTAAGACTGTTGTACCAATCATTGCAATCACGTGCCTGCGATCTAATAATTGATTTGAGGGCACTATAGCCAACAAAAATATACAAAGGAGGAGCTGCCCAAATTTTCAATGACGAAATTTTTTATAAGTTAGATAAAAGGATTGTGTTTTCATATATTATATTACCTATGACTTGAAGAAAGAACTTGATTTCAGTGTACCTTTATTTCAAAACTGCACCTCCGCTATTTTCCCTAAAAAGGTTTAGATTTCTGGGCTTTTGGCTTACTTGAATTAGGTGGAGTCATATAGACTTCACATGGTTCAAGTGCCAGTCACGTTCCTTTTCTGGGTCGTGACAAAGTTGGTATCAAAGCGTTATGTTTAACATTGGTTCGAGTCTAGGTTTGACTATGCGGAGTCTAGGGCGTATATATATATTTCGGAACCTAGGCTTGACCTTACGGAACTTAGACTTAGCCGAGGGGTATAAGACCCGAACTTTTCTCGCGTAGGTGGACCTTGGTTGATAGAGTAGGTGACTTAAGTAGAGTGACGTACCGTGTGTATGTTCCGCGGCATACTTACGATACGCTACTCCGCTTAAGAAGCCTTAGGATATACATTTCTTATGCACCGTATTCATTCCTATGATTTATCCTCATCGATATTCGATCGTGGTTTCCGTTACCATGGCTACACGAGCAGAGAGAGCTGCGGCTAGAGATATGGTCAGAGCGAGCTCGTCAGAGATAAGGACTGACCAGGATGTATTCCGGTGACACACGAACGCACTGTTTTATTGTTCTATTAGGATTTCTTGTTGACACGAGCGTTCGAGATCTGTACCAGATGATCGGGCCATTGCTAGAGGCCAGCCAGATTGCGAAGATTATTACGGTACCGTCTAATCCAGATAATTGAGGCATTGTCTACCGTGCGGACAGATGAGCCAGTTGTTGCTGAATTAATAAGATATCGCCCACAGACGTTTAAAAGCTCTTGCAGCATGAGGTTACACACGGAGATGTAATAGAAGATCGCTAGTTGCCCTTGGATAAATGACTAGGACAGTTGTCCGTTTGGATGCTCGGATGCGAAGCTATCAATTGCCTAGCTTCAGGCAGAAGGAGACCTCACTCAGACACGTTGAGAGTCGATCGAGAAAGGACGAGCAAAGGCGTATTACCATGGTGATTTAGACGAGTTCCTGAGGACGTATTTGGCCAGATGCCTTCTACAAGACGCTAGAGATGCCGAGTTCGTAGCTTTGAAAAGGACATCAGATACGACTACAGCCAATTAGAGTGCCGTTCACACAGCTACGAAGAGATAATTCTGAATTGGTCCATATTGAAGTAAAGTGGAGTAAGAGATTCGTGCGAGATCCTTACGATTTGACGTTCCATTCCATTGATTTCAGAGATTTACTACGCGCATAGAGGCGTTGGATATGGACATGTTTTCCAGAGGAAAGTCATAATGAGAATGCAGCTGTTTCGGAACAAGGAACGGATTAAGTAAAGGGTGATAACTTCCAGGCAGTCCTGTAGAGATGAGTTTGGAAGAGACCCTGACAAGATCTTTCGGGAGTACTTCACGATAAAGACTTGAACAAGGATCGATTGTATCGCGCACACTCAGTGGGCCAGAGATCGCCATCATTGACGTAATACTTTACGAGTGACCATGTTAATTGGTCAGGAGATCTTCAGAGTAGCGCCAGAGCGGAACTGTTTCCGTCATTACTCTGAATCAGGCTGTCGAGCCGAGAAGTCATGTTACTGGTAATCCGCTGAGAGAGACAAGGATCTAAGAGCAAAGGACGCCAGACCGTGGGCAAGAGGCAAGAAGATATTCTTGCTCTGCTAGCCTTGGATGCACCGACACCTTCCGACTTTGAAGGAGGGGCACATCGACTACAGTTATTTATAATTTGCAACTTGGTGATTCGGATATCACGTTTTAGTCATTTTGGATTTTGGTATTTGAGGATTTCGTTTCATGATTGATATTTCTTATGTGTACCACAATTGCACTTGATTTGTATTCTCATGTATTAGTTGTACTGATTTTCGTTTTTGCGCATACCCATTTGCGCTTGATTTTGATTTTTACATATTCCAAGGTACTTGATTTTGATTTCGTGCATACAGTATGTGCAGGGTCGCCTAGCACGGCAGCAAGGTTTCGGGAGGCATCGTCCATGCCAAATTCAAAAATTTGTCGTTCTAGCTAACCCTAACCCTAGAATCATATACTAGAAATCCGACGGAATAGAAAAGCAAACACATTGCAAGTAAAGTTGTCACGCCCCGCTTCCCAGAGTGCGCTAAGATCGGCACGTGACAGAGCCAACCATGCTACCTGTGGTTAGGAAATATCCTTCCACAGTCACATTACGGTTGTCTATAAGATATCAAGAACAGTAAAATAATCTATCTAGTACATGTCCATTTGTCAGAATAAACGAGTCAAGAAATAATATGCGGAAACAATAAATCCAATAAGCAATAACATCTGGAAAGTACGTCCCAAATACGGGCTCACGTCAGGAAATGAAAAATGCTGAAAGAAAACTAAACTAAACTAAACTAAACACCAATATGCTCCTCACTGTTCAGCCTGTCGACTGAAGTACTTCTGGTCGGCCTGTGAAAGAGATAAAGGATCTGGGCCATGCAAAACCCAGACGTCAGTGCGTCATAATATCAAATAATAGAATATAACCAGTAGGTAACAAGATATGCAGGCATGAAATATAAACAATAACATGAATGTAATAAGTAAACACGGATATAGAACAGTGAAGTGTATCAGTGTATGTGACGTGCGGTGATCAATCTAATCTGTGCTACCGGGTTATCTATTCTAAAGTTTGATTGAAATCAATTAGTGTACTCCTCCATGTAACTCAAAAGAATATGTCCCGTTATCCCCCGGGACTACGGATCATGTAGTAAGAGTCACGAATGACTCTGTCCCGTTATCCCCCGGGACCACGGATCAAGTAAGAATCATGAATGATTCTGTCCCGTTATCCCCCGGGACCACGGATCAAGTAATACCCTTTTAAGCTACACTTCAGTTACACTTTTGATTTCCCCATACCCCCAAGGTTATGTGTTCAAGTCAGGTATTGATAATTTGGAGCTAATGCCAACACAGGATCAAGCAGGTACAAGTTTGTCTATGCAGACAACAGGATACGTCCGTCAGGACGACAAGTCAGGATTGTCAGCATTAGGACCACAAGTCAGGATTGTCAGCATTAGGAACAGGATCAGGTATCAAGTCAAGCAGTGGTATATCAAGTCATGTCAGGTAATGCACATGTATCAAATGGATGCCCAACAGTAAAATGTAGCAAGTATCGAATCACGGTAAAATCACGGATGCACGAATAGTAATCAGTGATAATATAATATTAGTCCATGAGTCGTATAATACATACTAGCAGGTATGGTAAATGAATCTAGCAGTAACATGAAGCAATCAGGTTCCGGCATGCAACTAAATATATAATAAATGATACGGGTATCGTAAACAGTAAAATGGTAACATGGGATGCGTAATACAATAAACATGCAACATATTTATTCATACAGATGAAAATATATAGACATAGCATGTAGCAAGATAAACTTGCATGCGACTAGATATGTAATAAATAGTATGGATGCGAGCGGGTATTGTAAAACTGTAACATAGGATGCACTTTGCAGTAAACATGTGATATTTTTATTTATATGGATGCAAATATAATAACATAGCAAGTAGCAAGATAAACTTGCCTGATCGGATCTCAATACAGGGTGTGTACGGCGCGTCCAACGTCGGTAAACGTCGCAATACACACGTGCATACAGAACTGAACCAAGCAAAGCAAGAGCACGACCACGCTGGCTGGGGATGTCCACTGGGTCACCCGGATTGTCGGTGATGGCACGGCTCCGGTGATCACCGGAAAATACAAGATCAAGAAAAAGAAAGAGGAGAAGAAAGAAGAAGAAAGAGAAGAAGATAGGCTCTCTGGGTTTGGATGCACTGGGATCAGAGAGGAAGGCAAGGGGGTGACATCGATGATGGGCCATCGACGGTGAGGATGCAGGCGAGGGTTTTCCGGCGGTGGGCAGTGGGGTTTTCTTGAAGTCGGGGATCGGGTATACGGGGTTTTTGGTGCTCAGGTGAGGGTGGTGGTGTCATAGGTGATAAGGGAGAGGAAGACGAGATGATGAGGGTGTGAGGTGGTCGACTGGGTCGGAGCTCCGGCGAGGCGGGGTGTGCAGGCGAGGCTGCGGGTTGGGTTGCAGGTGATGGTGGTGATGCAGGGAAGAATAAAGAGAGGGAGGTAAGGAGGTGGTGGTTGTGGTGTGTGCAACGAGGGAGGGTGGAGGTGGCAACGGCGACGACGGCAGAGGCGAGGCTAGGGTTAGGGTTTCGAGACGAAGCGGGATAAAAGAAGAAGAAGAGAAAGAACAAGGGGAGAGAGAGGGACATGGTGTTTTGTTATGGGGTAAAAAATATAAAGAAAGAATATATAGTATTATTAGAGAGAGAGAGAGATATCTGTGAGTTGTTTAGTCAGGATAATATATTTAAAAGATATTTTTAGTTTAAAATAAATATAAAACTTATATATATAACCGTAGAATATAATAAGAATATTATATTAGTTAAATTTGTGTTTTCTGGCTAATACAAAATTACTCCAAAATATGCCTGGGTTGGGTCTAAAATTACAGTTTGAAAATACGAATAATATATGTGTCAACCAAAACCAAAATAGGATATCCGGGTAACGAAAAAGCATACCCCCAAGAACAGATGCACGTAGCGTGCACGTAGCGATCCAAACGAGTCCGTTTCACCAAACGGGACGAGAACAAGATGTATGGATGCTACCACAGGGTCAGGGGTATGATGCAGGCCGTGCTAGATATTTTTTTTAAAATATATTATTTGATTATAATTTTATTATTAAAAAAATACATATGCCAGATATAATGCAGGTATACAGGATATACAACATGAAAGTGCACGGATTCTCAAAACTAGCCGGGATAAATCACAATAGGAATCAAGATGGGTTTCCAGCATGCGGGTCGGGTCGGATGCAAATACAGATACCGATTATACTATTCGCACCCAAAACAGCAATAAATCAAGAATAGCCATTCAATATATAAATTAATTAAATCAAGCATGGTATAACGAACTAGGGTGTTACATTATACCCAACTACAAAAAGAATTTCGACCTCGAAATTCCCGGAACAAGAAAAGACAAACAAACATGAATCTACGAGAAGAGGTGTGGAAACTTCTGTCGAATCTCGTCTTCTCGTTCCCAAGTCGATTCTCCGTGCGAGCGATTCCCCTGTGAAACAAGTACGAGAGGGATAACCTTGTTCTTGAGGACCTTTTCTCTTCGATCAATAATCGACATCGGTCGTTCCTCATATGTCAAGTCCTCCCTTACAGTCAGCTCCGAATAATCTAGCACGTGCGTTTTATCTCGAACATACCTACGGAGTTGAGATACATGAAACACGTCATGAACACTCGCCAAAGATGGTGGTAAAGCCAATCGATAAGCCACTTCTCCAACACGCTCAATAATATCGAAAGACCCCACGAGTCGAGGACTAAGCTTGCCTCGGCTCCCAAAACGAATCATTCCTCTAGTCGGTGATATCTTCAAGAATACAAGATCGCCAATAGCGAACTCTAGAGGTCTTCTCGATGTATCGACCCAACTCTTCTGCCGATCCTGTGCTGCCTTCATGTGATTCCGGATAGTATTAACATTCTCCACGGTTTGCACGATCAAATCCGGTCCCAACAATCTTCGTTCTCCA
Source organism: Agapanthus africanus (assembly GCA_030015575.1). Taxonomy (NCBI): domain Eukaryota; kingdom Viridiplantae; phylum Streptophyta; class Magnoliopsida; order Asparagales; family Amaryllidaceae; genus Agapanthus; species Agapanthus africanus. The sequence goes on from CM057343.1 coordinate 344,844,046, forward strand.
ACATCGTTCCAACAAACGGGTGAGCGATACTTGCGACCATACAACGCTTCGAATGGAGCCATCTGAATAGTCGCCTGAAAGCTGTTATTATACGAGAACTCCACCAAGTGCAAATGATCCTCCCACGAACCTTTGAAGTCTAACATGTAAGCCCTCAACATATCGTCAAGAGTTTGGATCGTTCTTTCTGATTGGCCATCTGTCTGGGGATGATAAGTAGTGCTAAACTTCAATCAGGCCCCCTAACTTTCCTGCAAACTCCTCCAGAAGTACGATAAGAATCGGGTATCACGATCAGAAATGATGCTCATATGTACTCCATGCAATCTTACACTCTCCTGCATGTTCCGTTCTGCTAACACTTCCGTCGACTGACCAACTCAAAACGGTATGAAATGGGCTGCCTTGGTCAATCGATCAACAATCACCCAAACTGCACTGTTGCCCTTTGGACTCCGTGATAAAGCTGTCACGAAATCCATGGTTATATGTTCCCACTTCCACTGAGGAACCGGAAGTGGTTGCAATAAACTAGCTACCCTTTGATGTTCAACCTTAACTTGCTGACACATGATTTAAATAGGTTTTAGTGTGCGCTTTCGCTTTTAAAAAGATGAATCAAAGAATATTTTACCACAATCAAGAACGGCGTCGCTTGGCAGCTAGCCGGTGAGTACGGGTCGGTCCACAGGGATTTTATGTATTTCCTAATTTGTTCTAACGAGTTAATTCCAAATGGTGTTGGATTGATTATCACTAAAAACTAAGTTGATCTACACTAGGATTAGAACCTTGCTAGGGTTAGGTTTAGGTTAAGTTTGGAAAGTCAATATTCCTCACCGCTTTCTATGCCCTAATTAAGATCTGTTTAGGTGTTATGGTAATAATTAATAAAGTGGATTAGTACCATCGGGAAGAAACTAGGTTTCTTCCTCTAGGTTCTTGTCCTTCCTTTCTTAATTCTTACCCTAACCTCCATGGAAAACATACGCAACCGGTCTTTTATACTACGGTATCACCGCTACCTCATGGGATAGGGTGCCGTAGGGAGCGGTGTGTGTATGTATGCATGGAGTACTTATTAAAATATATGACGGGCAAGAAAGGGGTGAGAGATTTTCATCTCTCAAACCTTTCCTATTCCTAACCCTAACAAGTGAAGAACTACTCACTCATTAGAGAATTGAAAAACATGTTCTATACTAATTAACTAGGGCAGATAATAAAAGTTATACTAAGGCAGAAATAAAATTAACTAGGGCAATGAAATAAAAATCTTACTTTATTTGATGGCTCTCTCCAAACATTTACACCGAATTACAATTCTGAATAGATGAAATGAAAAGAGGCATACCTCAAAGAGAGGTTTAGGGCTTCTATTTATAGATCATAGAAACCCTAGGGTTACAATCGATTCACATCTGCATTTACAATTTTACCCCTAAAGAAGACTAGTCAACGCACCGCCATGCCGCCACAACCTTTTTGCACCGACACGGGCGACATTTGGCTGCGGATCCGCGGCCAAGAGCCAGGTTTGGCCGCGGTTCCGCGGCCATGTAGGGTCATCTTGGGCTGAATCTTTCGGTCCTCTTCTGGTTGAATTTGTCTTCTTGTTTCTTCATTTGGTTTCTCAGATTGTCTTCTAGATTTCTTCCAGATTTCTATAGTGAATAATGTCGTGGACTTTACCGTTTGCTTCGTGTCGAAGTCTTGAAGCTTGCGCCGCCTTTGTACTTTGTGAACTTGTTCATTGGTCTTCGTTTATTCTCAAACTGTAGGCTTGATCAAGATTCCTCCATTTGTCGGTCGTAGTCTCACTTTTATATCGTCTTTTCATCATTTTCACTGTTTTTGTTCTGAGAACCTGTAACCTGCAGCTGTGTAGCAGACATGGATCAAAAGCACCTGTTTATTTGTAAAATGAATAAGAATGCGGAATATAATAATGCAAAATTATGGTATGAACAAATACCCCCAAACTTATCTTTTGCTCGTCCTCGAGCAAACCTAATTTTATTCTAGAAAAAGACCTAGCCTCACTTTCGCAGGGAAACGCGATTGCACTGAGCTCGTGCAACAAGACGTTAAACCTCTAGGTGTCCCTAGTAGGAGGAGTGTTGTCTCCTGAGGATTTTCAGCGGATACTACCCACAAAAACCTATCAATTCGGCTTATCGACTTTTATTCTCCAATTAGGTTTTCTAGCAAGAACTCTATTATCTTCGACTCGGAAATTATCCACCCGTATTTTTCATGCTTCCTTATTATTTAACTTAAGATTATATATATTCTTGTAAATTTACTTAGCCTTTAGTATTTTTTAAGTTTTCCTTCTAAGGTTCATCTCAACTTAGGAATTTTTTTCATCTCTATTAAAGATATAAGTCCAATTCTTCATTCATATCTCTTATCTAAACCCCAATCACATACCTCTACGTGTGTGTATATATCACCCCTACACTTAGAAATTCAAATCAAGCTATTATACTCTTGTCCATCGTCCAAAGTACTTTTCAATTGGTGAATTTTTAGATGAAATTTGCTCACACGTCCTTCATGCGACCGTTAATACTTCTTGAGGTACCAACAACCGATTACAAAATATGTTTGCACATTAAAGCGTAATTCCTAGTCTTGTAACACCTAAGGCTTTAGCAGTGACTCCCAAACCAGCTGGTCTAAGGCACTAGGTGATGAAGTACCCTCGCTAAATATTTTTTCTATTTTTGCAGCCTTAAGTAATTACAAAAACCAGTGTTCGTTTTTTTTTACTTTATTCACGCTTGTATTTTTTTTATTTTTCTTCGTACTAAGGACTTTAGACAAGAGCATTTCAAGGTCTTTTCTACTATTCCAAGTTTCAAGGTTCGTATTTGTGCAATTTGTAGGGTATATATTTTCAGAATTTAGACTTAAGCTTAGGAATTATTTTTCAAACTTATACTTTAATAAAAATATCAATACTTTTCCCTTGTTTTAACTTAGCCCAAAAAGTCAACTCGAAATTTGCCTATTTCGAAATAAACTACAAAGACAAATACTTTCTACCGTTAAATTTTAAGAAAGGTTATTTTTAGGGTTTTTAATTTACTAAGTCTAGATCTAGTTGTTCCTAGCTAGTTAACCTTTTTGTCAAACTCAAGTCAATTATGGCCAAAAATTAAATGTTTTAATTTTTATAATTTTTCAAATTTTTCAGTTTTTATGGATTTTAAAATAAGTATGCAAATGCAAGAATATACACATGAATGAGAAGGAAGAAAGCTTACCAACCATAGCCCCAAACTTAAACTTGACAGTGTCCTCACTGTCATACCACACCAAGAGGGTCAAAATGTCGGCTCTCCCCTGTTTATTTATTTATAATTTTTTTTATTGTTAAAAGAAAAACAAAATATATTACAAAAAGGTCCCCCCCAACTTAAGAGAAACAGTGATTCCACTGTTTAAGCGTTTAAAGTTCAGAGTTAGGAAGGAGAAAAATCAAACTATACAAGGCCTTACACAGGTCAAATGTTAGCACCAACCATTCAAAAATTTTATCGTGATAATGGTAGGGTTGGTGAAAGAATAGAGTGTAGAGAAAATAAATAAGAAACACATGAGACCGTATGGGAAGAATGGTGGAATATGGTCTCGGTATATTAGGAGAAGAATGGCGGAAGAGAGAAAGAAGTGTAGTACGAACTTAAGGATGTAAATTGAGTGAATAAAGTAGCACAAATTATGATAACCGATGTGTTAAATGTGATTGTACTAATCTATCAACCCGTCGAGAAATGGGGTCAAATCCCTCAAGATTCGTAAGAAAACATGGGTACAATGAACTTGGTAAACCATCTATTGAAAATGGAAGCGTGATGAATTCTTGCTCAGTCGAAACGATAGAAAGGACGAAGGGGAGTGATTTAGGGATAGTCTTATTCTCACCTAAGTAAGCGTATGTAAGGTGAGACGGCAACAGTTCGAGTTCAAGTTTCAGAGGTGAAACAATCGAAGGTGAAATTGGTGAAACTATCTCGAACTCAAAGGATTCCATCAATGGTTCGAAATGACTGTAAGCAACCGAGTCTAATGGTTCAATTAACTCATCTGAAAATTCAAAGGACTCAAACTCGGGCTGTAAGTCTTCAAAATCGCCCGCAAAAGTGAAACACTTGTAATCGATATCGGTTGTGAGAACTGTGTCAGATTCAAGGAGGAACGCACTAGTAGCGTCAAAAGTGCTGTGATCAAACAGAAATTTTTCAAGCTCACAGTCCTCCGGCATGATCTTTTGCATGGTCGAAACGATGGAAAGGATGGAGGGGGGTGATTTAGAAAGTATAACAGTTAAAGGTTTAAGAAGATGAATTGGAAAATCCGTCACATCAAACAAACTGGTTCATCCTCAATACTATCCTCAATACTCTCCTCAATAGTATCCTCATAATTCGCCTCAATAGTTATCTCATCCATGTAATTATCATCAAAATCAAGACGCATATGAAGTTCGGGAGAAACATTTAATGACTCGGGATGATGAATTGGAGAGAAAAATTCAGTCAAATCTGCGGGTTCATCATCCAAAATATTCCCGGCGTCAATATCCTTAATCATGTGAAAATCAATTTTTTTGGACACCTCATCAAAAGCATAGATATTTATCAATTCAGGTTCTAGATTGGAGGTGTAGAGATCGAAAGGATTGATGATGGTTTCACTCGAAAGGGGCCCTTCACAATCGGGCAAATCAAGCACTACAAAGTCGCACAACTCATTAACCGTTTTATTTTCAACTGGTAAATCATTTGGGACACTTGTTTGAAAACTGGAGTTGTGGAATTCAATTGGTGATGGATAGGTTTGATTTGGAAGGGTGAACAGATCACTTTCTCCACTCAAATTCTCAATCTGTCCAACCGCCTCATCATACATTGGAAGATTTGGAGCTAGTTGGAAACTAGCTACAGGTTCATTAGGTTGTCTTAATGAATTAAGGGCGGCAATGGACGCATCTAAATTCCTCATCTGTTGGTTTGACGCTACAATATAAGCTTCCAACGACTGTTCTAGACTAGATATGGGTTGTGAAGGGGTTTCAGTAAAAGATTCAAAATTGTTTGGATACGTGAAACTCCCAAATGGTTGTGTAGAAGCAATATCTAGGGAAGGTGCGGAAGTCGGGTAGGACTGGTAAGAATTGAATGGTTGGACAGGAGTAGGATCAACATTTGGATAAAAAGGTGAATGGACTTGTTGATCCCAAGAACTGGAAGTGTTGAAAGGAGTGAAAGATCGGTTACGAGATTATTCAATATGTTCAGCTATAAACATGGGTTTCAGAGTTACAACAGGACTCGAAAAAGGAGTATCAACGTAAGAAGGTGGTGAAGGTTGAAATGGTTGATATAAAGTGGATTGCGGAGTCCAACTGTCTCTCCTAGACGCTTCTATTCGATCTTTCAAAGAAATTTTAGGCATAGAGGGTTCGTCCGTAATTTGACCAAAACAATTCGCGTATGAAGCAATGTTTGGATGAGGGTACCAAAATTCGGCAAGAGTTTTGGGAGGTGGGGTACCCATGATGTAAGAAGGAGAAGAAAAAGAATGTGGGTGTAAGTGGGGTGCACGGATTTCTTAGTGACAAGTTGCAAGTTTTTTGTAAAAAATTTTCCTTTTAGTGTTTTTTTTTATAAGGAGTTTTTTGCAAAAAGATTTTCAATAAGAGGCTTAGACACACGTTCAATCAATCACAAATGCACAATCAAGCCTAAATCTAGGGTCACCTGGGTCAGCTAGACAGCTCCTAACTGTTCCAAAAGGCTAGATGTAAGGACCTCAAACCTCCTCTTCACCGCCAATTGTGGCCAGGTAAGCACAAGTAGAGAAAGGAGGGATCCGCTCACGAATCACCATGAGACGGGCCTTTTAAAGTTACCTTCCCCTACCTGTCTAGCCTAGGAACCACAAAGTCGGGTTAGGATCAACGGTCGATGCCTACAACTGTAGGGTTCCTAGGCACTCTCAAGAGGTCTCACAAGGCATCAACCATGCCAATTTCGAATTTTAAGGGTGCCGAGAAACCCTAATACGGATCGTTAACTAGAAGTTTAGGCGAAACAACGAGCTAGTTAACAACTTAAATAAAAGGTAAACGGAAATTCAACCTTTGTAGATCCGGTGCTCCACCTCCGTAGCTCCGTGATGATGTCTCCTCGCTGCAATCATTGGATCCCGGGCTCTAGCGTCGGCTTCATCGGAGAAAAAGCGGGCTAGGTCATCGACGACGATGCCGAAGATGATCTACGTCGAGGCATCACAAGATCAAGCTCCACCTTTACCAAGCCATGAAAACTTGTGAAGGAAACACCCTATACTACTTGGCAAGAGGTAGAGGATGAAGAAATAGGAGGTGGGTTCACTTTAGATTTGGATTTCTCACTCTTTTTCATCAATCACCATTGATGGAAACTTGGTTTTCTTCTTGAAGAAGAAGAAGAAGAAGATGAATGAGAAGAATATTATGATAAGGTTATTTTCAAAAGAATAATAAAATCATTCTTATCATAATATTAACCATGGTAATGTGTAGAGAATTAACCAAAGTTAGTTGAATGGTTAGGGTTATGAGAAGAAGACAAGAATGGTAGCTTTGGTCAAACCTTCATGAAACTTCAATTACAAACAAAGAAAGCCACCATTCTTCTCTTTAATCTTTTCCAAAATAAATAAATAAATAAATAAGTATGAAAAACAAAACCCTAACCATTTAAATAACCATGGTTCAATCTTTACACAAACTCAAGTATACATGTATCATCAAACATGATACATACAAGTGCACAAAACTATATCACATATACAATGTGCACATGAAGTGAGAAAATCCATTTAAAGTGAACCAATACTAGTTAATGCAAAGTAATATATCAACTATATAATTATACATTAAATCATTAAATCAACACTTGATTTAACGATCCGGTCATATCGCATATAACCGACTAGTATCCTATGTATCGGCTTATCGAATCAATGCTTGATTCGATAACTAGGTTATATCGCATATAACCAATCGATACATTCATCGCGAGAATGAAATACGGTATCACATACACGCATGATTCTCGGTCCTGCACATATCTCATATGCGCTCCTATTTCGTTTCGCTTGAGCCAGGAAACCTCTGTGTAGGACTCTAAAGACTCGTCAATACGCCGGCAGCAGGTGATGATCATATCAAACACCCACAAGCCGCAAGCGGTCTGCTAAACGTAACGGCCACCCGGGTATTGAGCGATCAGAAGATCGACGAGCAATCCCGCTCATACTCCTGTGAATCCAACCAGTAACACTTACCGTACAGTCCGGTCTGATCGTCTGATATGTCGCATATCTCGCCTAGGGGTGGTAAACGTCAGACCCCAATAGCTCGATAAGTCGTGTCGATATGAGGTCTATAACAGTTCGAGAAACTACTGGTAACACTTACCAGTAAATCTCAGCAACCCTGGCCAGGGATTTCCGGTTATAGCCAATCGAACACAGCGCAACATCAACTCCCTATACCGGGAGAGACGAATCCCCTCCTATCGCTCATTGCCTCCATGTGACTCGGGACTGTACCCAAAAACCACCGTTTTGCATGCCGTCTTGGACGTGGTAAGGTGGAAATCAAAGCACAGTGGGAACCACACAAGACTCTATGACGATCTCGGGTCAACAGACTACTCTGTACCAGTGTCACCTGAGAACTGCCATCTGACGTAAGGTATAATACCATCTGGGAGTTCTCGGCGAGTCTGTCCAGTGTACCCAGTCTCCACTGAGCACCCGTATATCATCTCTGATGTCAAACACCAATGGATATAGGATCATCCATCGTCCATCTGTATGGGTCGAGAAGGTATACGCTAGTCTACTCTGGTATATCGATGCCCCGTCTCGATACACCCACGACTAGGGACCTTGAAGGATGTACTTATGGACTACCATGTCCCCATTAGTATGATCCGCATCATAGTCCAGGTAGTCAAGTACACATCCTAAGGGCTTTACCAACATGTAACATAGAGACAATCAGTGTACACGTTAAGGTAAAGATCAACCAGATAGCATACTATCATGTCGAGCAAGAAAGTCCTCCCTATATATGTCCCAGCATCCACTACAATATACATCCAATGTACAGTAATGGCCTCTAGGGCATACATATAACTAACAATCTCCCACTTGCACTAGGGCCATCTGATAGCAGTGGTTGTAGTATCTCATACTCAACCATCCCATAAAAGTCTCTCTTTGGGAAAAGGCCTTTCGTGAGTGGATCCGCCGTGTTGTCCTCTGAGTCTGCTCTCCTAACCTCGATCACCCTGGAGATCAACCATCTCCATGATCAGGTGATACTGCCCTAGAATATGTCTGGATCACTGATGGGACGGACGTTCCTTGGCATAAGCCACAACTCCATTGTCACACAATGGAAGGAAATAAGTTCATCTCATGAACAAATATACATCCAGACTGCCTCTTTGGTAGCATCTTAAGTAGCGATGTATCGAGCCTTTATCGTCTAGTATGCCACGGTATCTAGCTTGGAACTCTTCCAACGTACCGTCCCTTTACTGAGGGTAAAGACAATGCCTGTGACTGACTTTCAGTCGTCCTTATCACCCTGGAACCCTTCCAGTGATTCTCCCCAGGATCATCTGATACCATCTCACTATAACTAGTGAGTATCCTAATATCCTTTTAGATCTATCTCATAGATCCAAAATCCAGGATTTAGTAGGTATCACTTTGATCCTAGATGGAGAATCTTTGTGATAAGCGGAGATTGATCGAACGTAGCCTAGGAAACTCCTTCCCTATCAAGAGTATGTCATCCACATACTCTACGAGGATCATCACCATACTCCCTACTACCTTTTTGTTTATACAAGGTTCATCTACCATTTTGATAATGTCAAACTCTTTGACTAACACATCAAAACAGACGTTCCAACTCCGCGATGCCTGCTTTATTCTATAAAACATCTTGCACACGTTTCCGCTGCTCCCACTGTTTATGAAGCCCTCTGGCTGTGTACTTACAGACGTTCTCTTCTAAAACATCATTTTAGAAAAGCTGTCATGACACCCAACCACCAGATATCGTAGTCATGGTATGTAGCCGTAGCAAGTAGGATCTGGATGGAGTTAAGCATAGCTCCTTAGAAAAGGTTTCGTCATGATCCATACCTGGTCAATGATGCAAACCTTTAACAAGTCTAGCTTTGAAAGTCTCAACTTTTCCATATACATTAAGTAATCTTCTCAAGATATACTTGCTCCTGATGGGGATTTAACCCTTCAGATATAGCAACCAAAGTACATACTTTGTTGGTGTACATGGATTCCATCTCAAATCACTAAGCATCCAGCCATTCTTACAGAGTCCCACTCCTGATGGCCAGCTCGAAACTTTTTGGGTCATCATCTCATGATGCAATTCTCGCTCCCACTGTCATAGAGAAACAGAAGTATCTCTCAGGTGGGTGAGAAACCCTACTAGATCGGCGGAGAGGCTGAGGTTCATTGGTAACTATTGAATCCTTTGGTTCTATCAAATCATCAGCCGCAGTTTGTATAGCTGGAACATTTCCAGTTCTACATAACTGACCTTGCCTCGAGCTTGTCCGGATTTTGCTTTTAGACATAGGTCGGACAACCCCAAAGCTTAACTAGCTTAAGACATGGGCTCTACCCTTTCCATATCACATATGAAGTGGTAGGCAACTGATTTGATTCGAACCCTATTCAACAGGTATGCAGCTTCTCAAGCGCATAACACCCAAAAAGGAAACAGGTAACTCAGTATTACTCATCATAGAGCACACCTTATCACATAGGGTGTTATTGCTCCGCCCCGATATACCATCGTGCTATGGTGTATACGGAGGAGTAATGCTGAGAGAGAATCTCATTCTCCTTTAGAATAGTCCAGGATTTCCGTGCTCAATTATTCTCCTCCTTGATCTCATCAAAGGACATAATACTTATACCCGTATTGGTTCTCTACTTCTAACTTATATTCTGTGAATATCTCAAAAGGTTCGGACTTGTGTTTCAACAGGAACATAGGTCTGAATCTCAAAAGATCATCAGAGAATGTAATGAAGTATAAAGAACTGGTCTTGGCAAGTGTAGACAGGGGACCTACATACATCAACATGTATCATCCCAAGAGTTCACTAACTCTTTCTCTGTTTCCAGTAAACGGAGCTATGGTCATCTTATCTCTGTGACATGACTGGCAAGTTTCACAAGATGTAAATTCAAACAGATTTAAATATGCATCTATGTGTAACTTCAGCTAGTCGGGTCGCATTGATATGACCTAGTCTACAATGCCTTAAGAAGGATGCGTTCATTTCTGAACTCTTCCTCTTGTGTGTGTTCCGTATACTAAAGAACTGTAGTTTGATTTAGAACATCAATGCTTTTAGATAACGTGCCTGAACCGATCAACTTTTGATATAGGAAATGTTCAAAACATTATCCATCAATACAAAATTATATCATTTCTTTACTACTAAAGAGACTGATATGATTTTGTAAATCAGGTTCGGTATCTAATAACATTCGTTCAGAATCAATGTATTGGTAATACAGGGTGACAGTGACCAACAGACTTGGCTGCAACACTTGCCCCGTTTTCTGTCTCATGAAACTTATCACCCGTTCTCAGTTCTTTACCTATTTGTAGCCCATGTAACATATTACATATGCGGGATCCTGATCCGGTATCACATACCCAGGACGTAAAGGATACTGAGAAACAGTTCTTTGTAATGAACACACCCGAAGATGATGCATCAACATGCACTCTCTTCGTTTGGGCGGTACGGGAATTCTGGTAATCCCCTATTTCCTGCTCTGTCTTATAACAATTATAAGTTGGAGCGGGACCAACGTTCCCCAGCTCAGTATAACAAGCAGGTTCGGTCAATAATCCGTATTATTATCTTGATTAAGGCGTGATATGGTCGCTACCAGGAGAGAGAGAGAAGAAAACACTCAGCGTGCGCTCTTGCAAGAATAGATTGGTTATTATTTTATCTAATCAGGATGGCTCCCACTGCTTTTTATCAAATCTTCCTTCAAACCCTAAAAGGAAAGACTAGCCGGGATTAATTACACACTACAAGTTCGCCAATCTTTCAGCCAGGCCAGTGTCGGTACTTTGAGGGAGGTCCCCCGTGCTTTCGCACGAACCTAATTACTGTAAAGCTCGTTTTCCCAGAGGCGTAACCTCGTTAACATCTTTCTAGACACCTACTTGATCGGCTAATTGTAATGTGTAAAACTCTCCCAGGAGTAACTCTTACTCGCAGCGGGTATCAGGATCCAACTATCTCATAGAAGGTATGCAATCTCATTGCAAATTTCAACACTTGAAATTCCCGATAATATTTTGCCCCTAGCGTCCTATGACCTTGACGGAGGCCAAACTACCCATAGTCCGCTAGTCAAGTTCAACCCGTCATTTCCTGATTGAATTAAACCCACCCGCACGACCCTTGACGGAGGCCAAACAACGCCGTACGAATACCCTAATCCAATCGCATAATATGCTAGCAGATAAGCACTAGTTAGCTACCGTACACTACGCCTTGACGGAGGCCAAACTACCGCAGCACGAATACTAACTAGTACTTATCTGAAATGACGGAGGGCTACGACAGGTTTTTTTCTGAAAACCTATTGCGTAATGAACTTGATATCGTTGTAGAATCAAATGATTTTTAAAATGGAGTGCTTTTGAGGCTTTTCTAGTTTTGCTAAAGGAGTCACTCCCGGTGAAGGGATCGTCGGTCCTTTCCTCGTCGAATGAGGTGCGGGATATATCATATATATCACTGTGCAAAGCAAAAACTCTTAAAAGCAATCAAAAGACAAACCGAGTGTGTAGCATCTGCCAGTTATTGCTAAAGGAGTCACTCCCGGTGAAGGGATCTCGGTCCTTTCTTCATCGAATAAGGTGCAAGATATATCACATATACCGCTGTGCAAAGCAAGAACTGTAGCTACCTGTTTTATTTTGAAATTCGATTCTACAACATCTTAGGTTTCTTTTTATTTCATTAATCACATTAATGAAGTCCCATCATTTAAGTTACCTAAACATCACAGATAAATACGACGTACACTTATGCCATCCGCATTCGCCTCGATGTCCCCTCGTGCACCGTTAGGTTAGATAACTAACGGCAGAGCGGGGCAGGGCTAGCGCGAGTGCAAAACATAAGTAACGCCTATATAATATATCATATATACTATATAAAGTATCCATCACAGAACATATCATGATCACATCACAGATATCGCAGCAGAAGAATCATATGAGATATTGGATATACTAGGACGTCCGTGTTTTCAATACGAGCCAGTATAAAACACGGATTCCACGGTCGTGATGAATAGCCAATCCCACACCCCTAGACCCCTACGAGAGCGGCAAGCAACCCTACCAATTCTAGAGTTAGGAGACCCGGACTCGACTCCTCGAGTTGGTCTCCCACTGGACCCTAGAACCCGGTTACTTGTGCTCCCCTCCTTGGGTCTATCCTAGTGCGGAAAAGTAAATAATATACAAACGGTGACATCTTCCGCAACCTGGAAGTGCCCCAATAAAAGAATATTACATACAAGTTTTTACATGAATGAAAATGAAAAACATTCATCTCACATAAAAAACCCCGGCTATTCAAAACCGACGATCCAATATAACATATCCAGCAACACATAACATCACATGTCATCAACGTAAGTAAATATGCGCATCCCAATTGTCATTGACATATAGCAACGAAACCGGCGATATCACATATTACACTTACGGTCACAGAAAAGAAAGTGTAAAACTACAACAGTTGGAATCCGCAACCTCCTTAGACATCACATGCCTAATCAAATGAAATACTTAGACATCGCATGCCTAACAATTATAAACCCCGCATTTTAGTCTCATTATCGAAAACACTTTTCAATATCAAGTCGGGCAATTCAACAAGATTCCTGACATCCTGATCGAATGCTCGTCGCAAACTTTAGTAGGCGACCGCACCCCCGATACCATCGACGAAGTGCACTAAGGAGGAACACCGCTGCCGCGAGCACCCGAACGGATGCTTTCGGTGACGGGGTTCTCCAACAGTCACTTGGTCGGGGCTATGGAGCGAGGCTGTCTATTAAGTTTACCCGGCGAGTATCCGCGTACGCTACGTGATTGCGACGGACTTTTGATCACATCAAAATTCCGCGGCAACCGATCAAGTGAGACTAAACCGCTAGATTTATAACATTCATTCAGTTATCTCATAACTGTTTGTGAATTCCAAATGTTGTATCCCATTCCGAATAAATAGAAAGTGTTAAACTTTCCGATCGGACAATCGAACACCCAAGTTTTCCCGAAACAGATCAACACTTGAAATAAGTTTAAAAACATTCACTTCGTGCCTCAGTACCAACGGTCCAGCCGTAGAAGGATCAAGCCAACGCCTCACATGTGGCACGCCGTACTGCCCCAAACCCGAAGGTTCAAAGGGCAGTTCAAGACGGTCACATAATCGAGTTAAGGTTTGTTGTCTTCTAGAAGGACCATCGTGTTACTTGCATTACTTAGAACGTCCTTAAACCACAGAAAAATCCAACACTTGGAAATTTTCCGGCAGGGGAAAAGGTGGGTATTTATATCCGGTCGAACTTTTTAACATATTCTAAAATATCCGGAAAGCCACATGGACAAAATTAGACAATCCGATCGAAACACTGAGTCCCCAATACAACCCAGAAAACTCAACTCTTGAGTTCAGAAAAAAATATCTCAGGAAAACCAGCACTGCAAAATAGGAATTACTGTGCAAAATTCAATGGGAGAAGAGACAAAATGGTCACGGAACCGCGGCATTAGCACGCTAATGCCGCGGTTCCGCCGCACTTTAGACAGATCATTAGGTAATTTTTGCACCGTAATTCTTATAATTTCCTGCTGAATTTTCTGCATATTTTTAATCTGGAAAAAACCCAATTTTTGGAAAAAGTCCAGAGAGCAAATTTGTGTTAGGGTTTTGGTTTAATCGGACTTCTAACTCCGTCTACGCATCGCCTAAGACTCTAGCTAGGCTCTGATACCACTGTAGGGTTCCTAGGCACTCTCAAGAGGTCTCACAAGGCATCAACCATGCCAATTTCGAATTTTACGGGTGCCGAGAAACCCTAATACGGATTGTTAACTAGAAGTTTAGGCGAAACAACGAGCTAGTTAACAACTTAACTAAAAGGTAAACGGAAATACAACCTTTGTAGATCCGGTGCTCCACCTCCGTAGCTCCGTGATGATGTCTCCTCACTGCGATCATTGGATCCCGGGCTCTAGCGTCGGCTTCATCGGAGAAAAAGCGGGCTAGGTCATCGACGACGATGCCGAAGATGATCTACGTCGAGGCATCACAAGATCAAGCTCCACCTTTACCAAGCCATGAAAACTTGTGAAGGAAACACCCTATACTACTTGGCAAGAGGTAGAGGATGAAGAAATAGGAGGTGGGTTCACTTTAGATTTGGATTTCTCACTCTTTTTCATCAATCACTATTAATGGAAACTTGGTTTTCTTCTTGAAGAAGAAGAAGAAGAAGATGAATGAGAAGAATATTATGATAAGGTTATTTTCAAAAGAATAATAAAATTATTCTTATCATAATATTAACCATGGTAATGTGTAGAGAATTAACCAAAGTTAGTTGAATGGTTAGGGTTATGAGAAGAAGACAAGAATGGTAGCTTTGGTCAAACCTTCATGAAGCTTCAATTACAAACAAAGAAAGCCACCATTCTTCTCTTTAATCTTTTCCAAAATAAATAAATAAATAAATAAGTATGAAAAACAAAACCCTAACCATTTAAATAACCATGGTTCAATCTTTACACAAACTCAAGTATACATGTATCATCAAACATGATACATACAAGTGCACAAAACTATATCACATATACAATGTGCACATGAAGTGAGAAAATCCATTTAAAGTGAACCAATACTAGTTAATGCAAAGTAATATATCAACTATATAATTATACATTAAATCATTAAATCAACACTTGATTTAACGATCCGGTCATATCGCATATAACCGACTAGTATCCTATGTATCGGCTTATCGAATCAATGCTTGATTCGATAACTAGGTTATATCGCATATAACCAATCGATACATTCATCACGAGAATGAAATACGGTATCACATACACGCATGATTCTTGGTCCTGCACATATCTCATATGCGCTCCTATTTCGTTTCGCTTGAGCCAGGAAACCTCTGTGTAGGACTCTAAAGACTAGTCAATACGCCGGCAGCAGGTGATGATCATATCAAACACCCACAAGCCGCAAGCGGTCTGCTAAACGTAACGGCCACCCGGGTATTGAGCGATCAGAAGATCGACGAGCAAGCCCGCTCATACTCCTGTGAATCCAACCAGTAACACTTACCGTACAGTCCGTTCTGATCGTCTGATATGTCGCATATCTCGCCTAGGGGTGGTAAATGTCAGACCCCATTAGCTCGATAAGTCGTGTCGATATGAGGTCTATAACAGTTTGAGAAACTACTGGTAACACTTACCAGTAAATCTCAGCAACCCTGACCAGGGATTTCCGGTTATAGCCAATCGAACACAGCGCAACATCAACTCCCTATACCGGGAGAGACGAATCCCCTCCTATCGCTCATTGCCTCCATGTGACTCGGGACTGTACCCAAAAACCACCGCTTTGCACGCCGTCTTGGACGTGGTAAGGTGGAAATCAAAGCACAGTGGGAACCACACAAGACTCTATGACGATCTCGGGTCAACAGACTACTCTGTACCAGTGTCACCTGAGAACTGCCATCTGACGTAAGGTATAATACCATCTGGGAGTTCTCGGCGAGTCCGTCCAGTGTACCCAGTCTCCACTGAGCACCCGTATATCATCTCTGATGTCAAACACCAATGGATATAGGATCATCCATCGCCCATCTGTATGGGTCGAGAAGGTATAAGCTAGTCTACTCTGGTATATCGATGCCCCGTCTCGATACACCCACGACTAGGGACCTTGAAGGATGTACTTATGGACTACCATGTCCCCATTAGTATGATCCGCATCATAGTCCAGGTAGTCAAGTACACATCCTAAGGGCTTTACCAACATGTAACATAGAGACAATCAGTGTACACGTTAAGGTAAAGATCAACCAGATAGCATACTATCATGTCGAGCAAGAAAGTCCTCCCTATATATGTCCCAGCATCCACTACAATATACATCCAATGTACAGTAATGGCCTCTAGGGCATACATATAACTAACAACAACTAGTCCTTTGTCCTATTGAGCGCGAATTCCTTAGGGCTGAGTCTAATCTTTTTTTTTTAATTAGCTTGATGGTCAATGCAATATGCTTTATGTGATTTTTGGGGTCCTGGGAAGGGTAATGAAATCCCCACCCAATCTTGATTGGTGTAAAATCCTCTTAAAGTCAATTTAAAATATGCAAAGCAGTAAACACAATCACTTGCAGACAATTTTTTTTTTAGCGCGGCGCAAAGAATCCTGCACAAGATCAATTATTGGAGAAGGGGAGAAATTTTTGGCGCAAAGAATCCTGTAGGCAAATTTTACAGAGGAGATATCAGAGGGTTCAGAGGAGGAGAAAGGGAGCTTACAGAGGGATTTCGGGTTGCTGACGTCAGCAACCCGCGGCGGATCCGCGGCCGAAAGTTGAGTTTGGCGGTGGAAACGTGGTACAAAAGTTGATTCAGTTCTCGAGAAATTTTCTGCTCTTCTGTTGTTGTAATCCTCTGTTGTTCAGATCTTCAGTTTTCTATTTCGCTCTCTGGATTTTTCCAGATCTGAATTCGTTCGTCGATCCTGCACAATTCAAACAAAAATACCCTTCACAAAATAACAAGATGATAATTTTTTTAATATTTTTTTTATTTTTCATTTTTTATGATTTTTCAATTTTATATTAACCCGAAATTAGAAAAAGAAAATAACAACGCCATCCCCGGCAACGGCGCCATTTGATTTAAATAGGTTTTAGTGCGTGCTTTCGCTTTTAAAAAGATGAATCAAAGAATATTTTACCACAATCAAGAACAGCGTCGCTTGGTAGCTAGCCGGTGAGTAGGGGTCGGTCCATAGGGATTTTGTGTATTTCCTAATTTGTTCTAACGAGTTAATCCCAAACGGTGTTGGACTGATTATCACTAAAAACTAAGTTGATCTACACTAGGATTAGAACCTTGCTAAGGTTAGGTTTAGGTTAAGTTTGGAAAGTCAATATTCCTCACCGCTTTCTATGCCCTAATTAAGATCTGTTTAGGTATTATGGTAATAATTAATAAAGTGGATTAGTACCATCGGGAAGAAACTAGGTTTTTTCCTCTAGGTTCTTGTCCTTCCTTTCTTAATTCTTACCCTAACCTCCATGGAAAACATACGCAACCGGTCTTTTATACTACGGTATCACCGCTACCTCGTGGGATAGGGTGCCGTAGGGAGCGGTGTGTGTATGCATGGAGTCCTTATTAAAATATATGACGGGCAAGAAAGGGGTGAGAGATTTTTATCTCCCAAACCTTTCCTATTCCTAACCCTAATAAGTGAGGAACTACTCACTCATTAGGGAATTGAAAAACATGTTCTATACTAATTAACTAGGGCAGATAATAAAAGTTATACTAAGGCAGAAATAAAATTAACTAGGGAAATGAAATAAAAGTCTTACTTTATTTGATGGCTCTCTCCAAACATTTACACCAAATTACAATTCTGAATAGATGAAATGAAAAGTGGCATACCTCAAAGAGAGGTTTAGGGCTTCTATTTATAGATCATAGAAACCCTAGGGTTACAATCGATTCACATCTGCATTTACAATTTTACCCCTAAAGAAGACTAATCAACGCACCGCCACGCAGCCACAACCTTTTTACACCGTCACGGGCGACGCACGGTCGCGGATCCGCGGCCAAGAGCCAGGTTTGGCCACGGTTCCGTGGCCATGTAGGGTCATCTTAGGCTGAATCTTTCTGGTCCTCTTCTGGTTGAATTTGTCTTCTTGTTTCCTCACTTGGTTTCTCGGATTGTCTTCTAGATTTCTTCCAGATTTCTACAGTGAATAATGTCGTGGACTTTACCGTTTGCTTCGTGTCGAAGTCTTGAACCTTGCACTGCCTTTGTACTTTGTGAACTTGTTCATTGGTCTTCGTTTATTCTCAAACTGTAGGCTTGATCAAGATTCCTCCATTTGTCGGTTGTAGTCTCACTTTTATATCGTCTTTTCATCATTTTCACTGTTTTTGTTACGAGAACCTGTAACCTGCAACTATGTAGCAGACATGGATCAAAAGCACCTGTTTATTTGTAAAATGGATAAGAATAGGGAATATAATAATGCAAAATTATGGTATGAACAACACACCAAGCACTTCGCTACAAAACGGGCAGTCTCCCTTTTCATGCCTTCCCACCAGAAATGCTGTCGTAGATCACGGTACATCTTCGTGCCTCCTGGATGTACAGAATATGCGGAACTGTGCGCCTCCTTCATAACTTCTTCGTGAATGTCTCCTTTCGGCACACACAAACGGCTACCATATCGCAACGAACCATCTTCATGAATCAACAAGTGCGTTCGAAGTCCCGCTTCAACCTGTTCTCGAAACTTCTGCAATCTTGGGTCCTGTGACTGTGATGCTTTAATAGTATCGATTAACGATGACTGTACTTGCAGCTGCATCAACTGTCCCGAAGAATTCGGTAGCACGATCTCTAACTCGAATCTCCGAAAATCATTGATAAGCTCCTTCTGTGTTGTTAACATTCGAATTGCTGGGAACCGACTAAGCGCATCCGGGACTACATTAACTTTCCCTGGATGGTACTTGAGATCAAGATCATAGTCGGCCATCAGCTCCAACCATCTACGCTGCCTCATGTTGAGCTCTTTCTGTGTGAACACGTACTTTAGGCTTTTTGTAACACCCGAGCCCAATACTACTATTTCTGTTACTGGTTGAGTGTTCGACATTGCTCATTTCATTTATCTTGCTTGTTTGGATCTTACTGCAAAACTTTTAACTGGCTAAGTCATTTTGCATATAACAAATTTTAGCACCTAAAATGAAATTAAAAATATCCATATTGGCCTACTCGTCACCCCTAGCCGCATGGTAGCGTCCGCGCGTCGAGTTTTCATCCCGTTCGGTGAAACGGGCGAGTTTGGACGGCTACGCGTGCGTGCAAGTGTCCGACTTGGGGGCATGCTTTTTAATCATAAAACATTTCATTTTAAAATTTGGAACCCGCTTAAAACCCTATTATTTAAATTTCAAATTTTTGGGCGCAACCCGGGCGCGATTTGGAAATGTTTCATTTAGCGCCAAAATCCCAATTTAATAAAATAATCTAAAACCATAATATATTCATAATATCTCTTTACTGTTAATTTAACCTCTGAAATCTTTTAAAATTTCTTCATTTTCCCACGCCCTGGCCAATCACGAGGGGTTTAAACCCCCGTGGGCCCCGCCTCTTTCTCTCTACCTCTATCTCTCTCTCTCTCTCTAATCTGATCTCTCTCTCTAACCCCTTCTCTCTCTATCCCTATATATATATTTCCTCGTCTCCATTCCTTTCCCAGAACCATCACGTAACCCTAACCCCATCGCAAACCCTAGCCCAGCCACCGTGCCCATCGCCGCCGCAGCCCAACGCCGACGCCACCACCACCACCACCATCATCCTCGTCGCAACCACAACCTTCATTCCTCCTCTCCCCACGTCCCGTGCACCCACGCCGTAGCCATCTGCACCCGCCGTGCTCGCCGTCGCCGCCGCAACTCGTCGCCGACGACGCCAGCACCTTCCCCTTCGCCCCTCTTCCCGACCTCGACACCCTCCTCCTCCTCCCGAGTGCCCAGCGCCGCAACAGGACCCAACAGCAACCCTAGCACCTTCTCCGGTTGGCCGGAAACGCCGCCGTCGACCCTCGTCGTCGTCACCTGCGCCACCGCCGACCACCTCCTCTTCACCTGCAACCCAGACCCGGCCACTTCCTCTCCCTCCTCACCGTCTCTCCTCCTCCAGCACCCGCAGCCGAGTCTGTCGCCGCAGCTTCCTCGCCGGCGCCCCATCGCCGTCGACCCCGTCGCTGTCGCAACCCTTGCAATCCCAGTAAGTTTCCCTTTACCTTCTCCCTTCCTTTTTCCCCCTCTAGTTGATCTTTGTCCGTACGTAGCATTTCTAAACTTTTGTCGCTGTTTTGACATCTCGCCGGAATCCGGCCGTGCCGACGACTTGACCCAACATTCCAGCGAGGTACCCAGATCCGCGTGGTCCCACTGTTCGTTGTTTGGGTTCGATCCGTGAACCGTGCGTCCGTCGCGTGTTTTCCCGCCGACGTTGCGTTCCGTTTTCGTGTTCGTCGTTCCGTCGAGGCAAGTATCACTTGCTACATGCTAGACTATACAATTATATATGTTTTGACTCGTAAAACCTGCAAAACTTAACTCGGAATAGTTATTTTCTCATTTGGTCGCAGTATGACATATATCATATCACGGTTAACCTAAAATTACAATTTGCCACTTAAACCCTAATAACGAAGTTTACCCGTTAACCACATTTTACTGTTTATGGATGATAACCTTTACACCGGTAGTTCTATTACAGTCGGATATGGAAGTAACGGTATTGCACTATTGTGATTAAATGAACTGCTTATTGTTGTTTAGTTTATTACTTGTTTCTTGTTGTTAATCCATGTTCGATTATACATCTGTTGTGAGCACCCCCACGATATTGTTACATCTTGACCTTGCTTCACATGATATATATATACCGATGCACCTGACATGGTACCTTTTACTATCGACTTGACCTGATGTACCATGACCTGACCTGTTACCTGATCTCAGGCCTAATGCCAACAAACCTGACATGGAGTCCTCATGGACCATTCCTGTTGTCTATCCAGACAAACTTGACCTGTTACCTGATCCTGTGTTGGCATTAGTCCTTGACTACTGAATACCTGACCTGACACATATAACCTGGGGGTATGGGGAAATCAAAAGGGTAATCTAAAGTGTAACTTAAAAGGGTATTACTTGATCCGTGGTCCCGGGGGGTAACGGGACAGAGCCATTCGTGACTCTTACATTTCCTGATCCGTGGTCCCGGGGGGCAACGGGACAGAACCATTATTGGTTCCCATCTTCCTGATCCGTGGTCCCGGGGGGCAACGGGACATATCCTTTGAGTTACATGGAGGATTACTCGAATTGATTTCAAAGACTTTAGAATAGAAAACCCGATAGAACAGTTTAGTTACCCACTGCACACTACCCTGCACTGCTTGTTTCATACTATTGCTTTATTCATGTTTATTTCTGCATTGCTTATTACACTGTTCATATGATATTATTGGTTGACATGACGCGCTGACGTCTGGGTTTTGCATGGCCCAGATTCTCTACCACTGTCGCTGACCGAGCAGGAGTACTTCAGCCAGCAGGCTGATTTTTGAGTTTTGTAGTGATTAGTTTTATTTCCTGCATTCTTATTTCCAGATGTGAGCCCGCATTATGGGACATACTTTTCTATTATTGTATTGGATCATTTGCTTCCGCACTTATTTATCATTTACTCTTGTTATTCTGGATTTGGACATGTGTTAGATAGTTTTTATCTTGTTCTTGATATCTCTACAGCCGTAATGTGACTGTGGATGGATACTTCCTACCCACAGGTAGCATGGTTGGCTATGTCACGTGCACAATCTTGCGTACTCTGGGAAGCGGGGCGTGACACTTTTGTAATCAGTGAATACTTCGACCCTTTCGCCCAATAAGTAGTGTCTCCAAATCTTCAACGCGAAAATCACTGCTGCCAGCTCCAAATCATGAGTTGGGTAATTTTTCTCATGGGTCTTCAATTGTCTCGATGCGTAAGGTATAACCTTCCCATACCGCATAAGGATACATCCCAAACCTTTCCCATATGTGTCGCTGTGATTAACCAACCTTCCGGAACCGTCTGGCACGGTCAAAATAGGAGCGGTTGTCAATCTTTGCTTTTAACGCCTCAAAAGCCGACGCACAACTATCCGTCCATACGAACGGTACTTCCTTCCGCGTAAGTTTGGTCAAAGGCTCAGCCAAACGAGCAAAATTCTCCATGAACCTTCTATAATACCCAGCAAGCCCAAGAAAACTTCTGATCTCCGCCACACTCTTCGGAATCGGCCAATCTTGAACTGCTACAATCTTCTCAGGATCAACAGCGATTCCATCTCCGGATACGACATGCCCCAAAAACTTTACTTCTTTGAGCCAAAACTCGCACTTGCTCATCTTCGCATATAATCTTTCTTGCTTTAATGTTTGCAGTGCGATCTTCAAGTGTTCTGCATGCTCTTCTTGGCTCCTCGAATACACCAGAATATCATCAATAAACACCACTATAAACTGGTCCAAGAACGGTGAAAAGATTCGGTTCATCAAGTCCATAAATATCGCCGGTGCGTTTGTGACTTCGAATGACATCACTAAATACTCGTAATGTCCATATCGAGTTCGAAACGCAGTCTTGCAAATATCCTCCTATTTAACTCGAACTTGATGATATCCGGATCACAAATCTAGCTTCAAGAATACCCTCGCGCTACTGAGTTGCTCGAATAATTCGCCAATGCGAGGGATCGAGTACTTGTTCTTAATAGTCACCGTGTTTAATTCTCGATAATCGATGCACATCCTCCTTGTGCCATCTTTCTTCTTGACTAGAAGAACTGGAGCTCCCAAAGGTTTATTACTGCTGTGAATCCAATCTTTCTCTAGCAATTCGGTAACCTGCTTCTTGACTTCTTCTAACTCCACTGGTGCCATTGGATAATACGCCTTTGAAATTGGCGCTGCACCAGGAACAAGATTAATCTCGAACTCCACATCTCGTTTTGGTGGTAAACTCGAGATGTCCTCGAACACGTCCATAAACTCTCGAACTACAGCTGGCGCTTCCTACTTATCAACTTCCACCGATGAAAGAACGGCGCTTGTTGGCCTAGCCCTAAACTCGACTGGCCCGACAGAACCGCTATCTCCAGCAAAAACAAACTCTGGATGTCCGGGAATCTGGAAAATCACTTTCCTTGCCCAACAATCAATGTGAGCGTGGAAAGTGCCGAGAAAGCCCATTCCCAAGACAACATCATAACTGCCGGTATCAATCACTAAGAAATCCGCGAATAACTCACGTCCGTAAATAACAACTGAACCATCTTTGCACTCGCTACTCGATATAATCTTCCCATTCCCAGTGTGTATGTCCCAACAACAAGACAAGGCCGTGCTTGAAATTGAGTGTGCATTAATAAACTTGGACAACATACAACAATGGGATGCATCTGAACCGAATAATGCTAATGCAGGAAAAACATGAACAAGTAGGATACCCGAAATGACTTCACCTGAAGCCAAGACACTGAAGAAGATAAGCACGGTAAACATGATTCAAGCTTGCGATAAAACATGAACCGGTAAGCGATGAAACCGAGAGAAGCAAGGTACAATAACGACTATAAAAAAAAGAAAAGGAAATGAATCAAGAATAGGACTCTAAGTTACTTAAATAGAGTACCGCATTGTAACCATGCTGCAGTTCATAGTTACAATCACATAACTCCGTTCATATCGCCCAAATCCTAGTATCAGAGTCAAAAAAATAGGACGGGAGAAACAATAGGGAACCAAAAGGATTTCAAGTCAAGATGCAAGGTCATTTGCATATCGTCAAGACAAGGGTCAAGAGAAAGATAAGATTCAAGGATCATGACAACAATGTGGCAGGACATGTTTCTAATTACGGGTTTTCTGATTCGTGTATTGGGTCCAATACCCAACTACAAAAGAATCAAACCCGATTAACCTAAATCTTATGACTCTGACACCAAACAAACCCTGTCACGCGCCGCTTCCCAGAGTGCGCTAAGATCAGCACGTGACAGAGCCAACCATGCTACCTGTGGCTAGGAAACATCCATCCACAATCACATTACGGCTGTCTATAAGATATCAAGAACAGTAAAATAATCTATCTAGTACATGTCCATCTGCCAGAATAAACGAGTCAAGAAATAATATGTGGAAGCAATAAATCCAATAAGCAATAATATCTGGAAAGTACATCCTAAATACGGGCTCACATCAGGAAATGAAAAATGCTAAAAGAAAACTAAACTAAACTAAACACCAATATGCACCTCACTGTTCGGCCTGTCGCCTGAAGTGCTTCTGGTCGGCCTGTGAAAGAGATAAAGGATCTGGGCCATGCAAAACCCAGACGTCAGTGCGTCATAATATCAAATAATAGAATATAACCAGTAGGTAACAAGATATGCAGGCATGAAATATAAACAATAACATGAATGTAATAAGTAAACACGGATATAGAACAGTGAAGTGTATCAGTGTATGTGACGTGCGGTGATCAATCTAATCTGTGCTACCGGGTTATCTATTCTAAAGTTTGATTGATATCAATTAGTGTACTCCTCCATGTAACTCAAAAGAATATGTCCCGTTATCCCCCGGGACTACGGATCATGTAGTAAGAGTCACGAATGACTCTGTCCCGTTATCCCCCGGGACCACGGATCAAGTAAGAATCACGAATGATTCTGTCTCGTTATCCCCCGGGACCACGGATCAAGTAATACCCTTTTAAGCTACACTTCAGTTACACTTTTGATTTCCCCATACCCCCAAGGTTATGTGTTCAAGTCAGGTATTGATAATCTGGAGCTAATGCCAACACAGGATAAAGCAGGTACAGGTTTGTCTATGCAGACAACAGGATACGTCCGTCAGGACGACAAGTCAGGATTGTCGGCATTAGGAACAGGATCAGGTATCAAGTCAAGCAGTGGTATATCAAGTCATGTCAGGTAGTGCACATGTATCAAATGGATGCCCAACAGTAAAATGTAGTAAGTATCGAATCACGGTAAAAGCACGGATGCACGAATAGTAATCAGTGGTAACATAATATTAGTCCATGAGTCGTATAATGCATACTAGCAGGTATGGTAAATGAATCTAGCAGTAACATGAAGCAATTAGGTTCCGGCATGCAACTAAATATATAATAAATGATATGGGTATCGTAAACAGTAAAACGGTAATATGGGATGCATAATACAATAAACATGCAACATATTTATTCATACAGATGAAAATATATAGACATAGCATGTAGCAAGATAAACTTGCATGCGACTAGATATGTAATAAACAGTACGTATGCAAACGGGTATTGTAAAACTGTAACATAGGATGCACTTTGCCGTAAACATGTGATATTTTTATTCATATGGATGCAAATATAATAACATAGCATGTAACAAGATAAACTTGCCTGATCGGATCTCAATACGGGGTGCGTACGGCGCGTCCGACGTCGGTAAACGTCGCAATACACACGTGCGTACTGAACTGAACCATGCAAAGCAAGAGCACGACCACGCAGGATGGGGATGTCCACTGGGTCGCCCGGATTGTCGGTGATGGCACGGCTCCGGCGATCACCGGAAAATACAAGATCAAGAAAAAGAAAGAGAAGAAGAAAGAAGAAGAAGGAGAAGAGGATAGGCTTTCTGGGTTTGGATGCACTGGGATCAGAGAGGAAGGCAAGGGGGTGACGTCAACGATGGGCCGTCGACGGTGAAGATGCAGGTGAGGGTTTTCCGGCGGTGGGCAGTGGGGTTTTCTTGAAGTCGGGGATCGGGTGTGCGGGGTTTTTGGTGCTCGGGTGAGGGTGGTGGTGTCAGAGGTGATAAGGAAGAGGAAGACGAGATGATGAGGGTGTGAGGTGGTCGACTGGGTCAGAGCTCCGGGGAGGCGGGGTGTGCAGGCGAGGCTGCAGGTTGGGTTGCAGGTGATGGTGGTGATGCAGGGAAGAGTGGAGAGAAGGAGGTGAGGAGGTGGTAGTTGTGGTGTCTGCGACGAAGGAGGGTGGAGGTGGCAATGGCGACGAGGGCAGAGGCGAAGCTAAGGTTAGGGTTTCGAGACGAGGCGGGATAAAAGAAGAAGAAGAGAAAGAACAAGGAGAGAGAGAGGGACGTGGTGTTTTGTTATGGGGTAAAAACTATAAAGAAAGAATATATAGTATTATTAGAGAGAGAGAGATATGTGAGTTGTTTAGTTAGGATAATATATTTAAAAGATACTTTAGTTTAAAATAAATATAAAACTTATATATATAACTGTAGAATATAATAAGAATATTATATTAGTTAAATTTGATTTTTCTGGCTAATACAAAATTACTCCAAAATATGCCTAGGTTGGGTCTAAAATTATGGTTTGAAAATACGGATAATATACGTGTCAACCAAAACCAAAATAGGATATCCGGGTAACGGAAAAGCATACCCTTAAGAACGGATACACGTAGCGTGCACGTAGCGATCCAAACGAGTCCGTTTCACCAAACGGAACGAGAACAAGATGTACGGATGCTACCACAAGGTCAGGGGTATGATACAGGCCATGCTAGATATTTTATTTAAATATATTATTTGATTATAATTTTATTATTAAAAAATGCAGATGCAATATATAATGTAGGTATACAGGATATACAACATGAAAGTGCACGGAATCTCAAAACTAGCCGGGATAAATCACAAACAGGAATCAAGATGGGTTTCCAGCATGCGGTTCGGGTCGGATGCAAATACAGATACCGATTATACTATCGCACCCAAACCAGCAATAAATCAAGAATAGCCATTCAATATATAAATTAATTAAATCAAGCATGGTATAACGAACTAGGGTGTTACAAAAGTGAGCAAGGAATACAACCTTTGTAGACCGGTCCTTCACTTCAATAGCTCCGTGTAGTAGTCCCTTCGCTGCGATCGTGAACTTGGACTCTAGAGCGGCTCCCATGAAGAAATGAACATGCTTGCATCGAAGTCTTCGAGGCCGAAAATGATCTACGTCGAAGAGACACTAACCCAAGCTATCTCTTCACTAATTACGGAATTAGTAAAGCAAACACCCTATACTAAATGGAAAGTAGTCGAGGATGATGAAGTAGGAAGTTTGCTCACAAAAGAAATCATTTTCACACTCAAAATCATCACTTGATCACAAACTAGAGAGCAAGCTCAAGAAGAAGAAGAAGATGAAGTCAAGTGATGAATGGGTTAGAAATGCAACCATGGTGAGTTATCATCTCATGCCAAACTCATGTAGAGAATAAACCATGGTGTATGGTTAAAGTTGGGTTAACAAATATCTTAAGCTAGACAAACAAGTTGACTAAGTCTTTGTTCTACTAGCTTCTCCAAGCTTAACCTTGACTTAATCCAAATGTTTGAATTGCTTAAAACAAATAAAACCCTAATTTTAACCCTAGCATGGTATAATTCTCATACTCATATATTGCATTTGTAATCTAGCATGACACAAACATGTACAAAAATATACATATCACATATATACAATATGCACATCATGTGAGAAAAGAAATCATAAGTGAGATTAATATTAGTTAATGTAATGTAATATATAAAATATATAATTATACATTAAATTATTAAACCAACTCTTGATTTAATAATCCGGCTATATCACATATAACCAACTAATATCATATGTAACAACTTATCGAATCAACACTTGATCCGATAACCCGGCTATATCACATATAACTGACCGATGTCATAAGTCACGAGAATAGAATACAGTATCACGTATCGTATTAATCTCGGTCCCGCATATATCGTATATGTGCTCCTACTCCGTTTTGCTTGAGCCAGAAAACCTCTGTGTAGGACTCTAAAGACTCGTCAATACGCCGGCAGTAGGTAATGATCATATCAAACACCCACAAGCCGCAAGCGGTCTGCTAAACGTAACGGCCACCCGGGTATTGAGCGATCAGAAGATCAATAATCAAGCCTGCTCATACTTCTGCAAATCCAATCAGTAACACTACCGTACAGTCCGGTCTCTTCGTCTGATATGTCGCATATCTCGTCTACGGGTGGTAAACGTCAGACCCCAGTAACTCGATAAGTCATGCCGATATGAGGCTCATAACGGGTCGAGAAACTACTGATAACACTTACCAGTATATCTCTGAAGCAGCCCTGGCCAGGGACTTCCTGTTATAACCAATCGAGCACAACACAACATCACCCCCCAATACCGGGAGAGACGAAACCCTTCCTATCACTCATTGCCTCCATGTGATTCAGGACTGTACCCAAAAGCCACCGTTTTGCACATTCTCTTGAACATGGTAAAGTGGAAATCAAAGCACAGTGGGAATCACACAAGACTCTATGACGATCTCGGGTCTACAGACTAACATGTACCAGTGTCACCAGAGAATTGCTATCTGACTGAGGTATCATACCATCTGGGAGTTCTCGACGAGTCCGTACAGTGTACCCAGTCTCCACTGAGCACCCGTATACTGTCTCTGATGTCAAACACCAATGGATATGGGATCATCCATCGCCCATCTACATGGGTCGAGAAGCTATACGCTAGTCTACTCTGGTATATCGATGCTTTGTCTCGATACACCCACGACTAGGAACATTTGAAGGAGGTACATAGCGACTACACCGTCCCCACTAGTATGATTTGCATCATAATCCTGGTAGTCAAGTGTAGGGTTCCTATTGACGGCAGCAAGGTTTCGGGAGGCATCGACCATGCCATTTTAAAAAAAATTGCCGTTAAAAGGAACTCAATACTAGAATCGTTAGCTAGAAATAATACGGAAACACATGTAAACCATTTACAACTAAGTGAAAATGAAATACAACCTTTGTAGATTGGTCCTTCACTTCATAAGCTCCTTATAGTAGTCCCTTCGCTGCGATCATCTAACTCCCGGACTCTTGGACGGCTCCATGAGAAGAAGGCAACGGTCTTGCTCGAAGTCTTCGAGGCCGAAGATGATCTACGTCGAGGGATTACTAACTCAAGCTACCACTTCACCAAAATGAAGCAAACACTCTAAACTAAAGTGATAGTCTAGTAGAGGATGGTGAAATAGGAAGTGGATACACTTTAGAATTTCTTTTCTCACTTTGGATCAAACCCTAGAAAGCTTTTGGCTTTGAGGAAGAAGATGAACAAAAATGAGAATGAAATTAATCCAAGTGAGATAGCTAACCATGGGTGAGTGGGTATCATATACAAACTCATGTAGAGACATAACCATGGCTAATTATAGTGGTTAGGTTAATAAATATCCTAAGTAAAACAAAACTAGTGGACTTGGTCAATGCACTCACAAGCTTCATGAAGCTTCATGCACTTAAACAATTATCCACTAATTTTGTATTTACTTTGAATATTAAAACCCTACCAATATAATTATAATGGTGTATGTCTCATACACCCATGTAGTGTGTATCAACAACCATGACACACAAAAAATAAACAATGCACATTAACATATATCATATATATATTACATGTACACACAAGTGAGAAAAGAATACTTAAGTGAGCCAATGTTAGTTAATGTAAATTAGTATATCCAATATACAATTATACACTAAATTATTAAATCAACACTTGACTTAATAATCCGGTTATATCACATATAACAGACTAACACAAAATGTACCAACTTATCGAATCAACACTTGATTCGACAACCCAGCTATATCACATATAACCGGCCGATACAAAAGTCACGAGAATAGAATACGGTATCACATACACGCATTATTCTCAGTCCCGCACATATCACATATGCGCTCCTATTTCGTTTTGCCTGAGCCAGTAAAACCTCTATGTAGGACTCTAAAGACTCGTCAATACGCCGGCAGTAGGTGATGATCATATCAAGCACCCACAAGCCGTCAGCGGTACTAGCTGGACGTAACGGCTATCCGGGTATTGAGCGATCAGAAGATCAGCAAGCAAGCCCGCTCCAACTCCTGCAAAAGCCTGACAGTGACACTACCGTACAGTCCGGTCTCCTTGTCTGATATGTCGCATATCAAGTCTAAGGGTGGTAAACGTCAGACCCCAATAACCGATAAGTCATGCCGATATAAGGCTCATAACGGATCGAGAAATTACTAGTAACACTTACCAGTAAATCTCTAAATCAGCCCTGGCCAGGGACTTCCCTGTTATGGCCAATCGAGCACAGCGCAACATCAACTCCGAATACCGGGAGAGACGAAACCCCTCCTATCGCTCATTGCCTCCATGTGACTTGGGACTATACCCAAAAACCACCATTTTGCACGCCCTCTTGGACGTAGTAAAGTGGAAATCAAAGCACAGTAGGAATCACACAAGACTCTATGACGATCTCGGGTCTACAGACCTACCTGTACCAGTTCACCAGAGAACTGCCATCTAACGTGAGGTATAATACCATCTGGGAGTTCTCGGCGAGTCCATCCAGTGTACCCAGTCTCCACTGAGCACCCGTATATCATCTCTGATGTCAAACACCAATGGATATGGGATCATCCTTCGCCCATCTATATGGGTCGAGAAGCTATACGCTAGTCTACTCTGGTATATCGATGCCCTGTCTCGATACACCCACGACTAAGGACCTTAAAGGATGTACTTATGGACTGCCATAGCCCCACTAGTACGATCTGCATCATAGTCCTGGTAGTCAAGTACACATCCTAAAGGCTTTACCAACATGTAATAGAGAGACAATCAGTGTACACGTTAAGGTAAAGAGTAACCAGATAGCATACTATCTTGTCAAGCAAGAAAGTCCTCCCTATATATGTCCAAGCATCCACTACAATATACATCTCATGTATAGTAATGGCCTCTAGGGCATACATATAACTAACATCCAGTACTCATCCTAAGGGCTTTATCAACATATAACATAAAGACAATCAGTGTACATGTTAAGATAAAGAGCAACCAGATAGCATACTATCATGTCGAGCAAGAAAGTCCTCCCTATATATGTCCAAGCATCCACTACAATATACATCGTATGTACAGTAATGGTCTCTAGGGCATACATATAACTAACAATCTCCCACTTGCACTAGGGCTATCTATTGTAGTATCCAATACCCAACAATCAGCAGTGGTTGAAGTATCTCATACTCAACCATCCCATAAAAGTCTCTCCTATGAATAGGGCTTTGTGAGTGGATCCGCCCTGTTCTTCTCTGTGTCTACTCTCCTAACCTCGATCTCCCTGGAGATCAACCATCTCCATGATCAGGTGATACTGCCTAAGAGTACGTCTGGATCTCTGATGGGACGGGGGTTCCTAGGCCTAAGCCACAACTCCATTGTCACACAATGGTAGAAATGAAGTTCATCTCATGAACTAATATACATCCAGACTACCTCTTTGGTAGCATCCTTGGTAGCGATGTATCCAGCCTTTATCATCTAGTTTGCCACGGTATCTAGCTTGGAACTCTTCCAACATACCGTCCCTCCACTGAGGGTAAGACAATGCCTATAACTGACATTCAGTCAACCTTACCACCCTGGAAGCTATCCAGTGATTCTCCCCAAGATCAATTGATACCAACTCACTACACCTAGTGAGAATCATAGCATCCACTTAGATCTATCTCATAGATCCAAAACCTAGGATTTATGAGGTATCACCTTGATCATTTATGGAGAATCCTTGTGATAAGAGGAGATTGACCGAGTGTAGCATAGGAAACTCCTTTCCTATCTAGGGTATGTCATCCACGTACAATACGAGAAACACCACCATACTCCCTACTGCCTTTTGGTAGATACAAGGTTCATCTACCATTTTGATGAAGTCAAACTCTTTGACTACCACATCAAAACAGATATTCCAACTCTGTGATGCCTGCTTTAACCTGTAAAACAACTTGCACACGTTTTTGCTGCTCTCACTGTCTACGAAGCCCTCTGGCTGTGTACTTATAGACGCTCTCTTCTAAATCACTATTTAGAAAAGCAGTCATGACACCCAACCGCCAGATATCGTATTCATGGTATGTAGCAATGGAAAGTAGGATCCGGATGGACTTAAGCATAGGTACTAGAAAAGGTTTCATCATTATCCACACCTGGTCGATGACGAAAACCTTTTGCAATAAGTGTTAGCTTTGAAAGTCTCAACTTTTCCATGTACACCAAGTAATCTTCTCAAGATATACTTGCTCCTGATGGGGATTTAACCCTTCAGATAAATCAACCAAATTCCATACTTTGTTGGTGTATATGAATTCCATCTCAGATCGCTTAACATCCAGCCATTCTCACAGAGTCCCCACTCTTGACGGCCTGCTCGAAACTAGTTGGGTCATCATCTCATGATGCAATCCTCGCTCCCACTGTCATTGCGAAAACCGAAGTATCTCTCAGGTGGGTGAGAAACCCTACCAGATCGGTGGAGAGGCTGAAGTTCGTCGGGATCTATTGAATCCTCCAGTTCTACCAAATCATTAGTTGTAGTTTGTATAGCTGGAACTCCTTCCAGTTCTACCTCATAACCACAAATTTGTTTCTAAAATAAATTCCTTTTCTGAAAAGGTGGTATGCCGAGAAATAAAACACCTTTTGTTCCTCGGTGCGGTAGAAGATATTCCCTTGCGAATGCTTGGGATATCCAACAAACTTCCACAGAACTGACCTTGCCTCGAGCTTGTCCGGATTTTGCTTTTGGAATAGGCCGGACAACCCCAAATCTTAACATCCTTAAGAGATGGGCTATTCTCATACCATATCACATATGGAGTGGTAGGCACCTGATTTGATTGGAACTCTATTCAATAGGTATGCAACTTCTCAAGTGCATAACCCCCAAAAAGAAATAGGTAACTCAGTAGTACTCATCATAGAGCACACCATATCACATAGGGTGCGATTGCTCCGTCTCGATACACCGACGTGCTGTGGTGTATATGGAGGAGTAATGCTGAGAGAGAATCTCATTCTCCTTTAGAATAGTCCAGGAATTCCGTGCACAAGTATTCTCCTCCCTGATCACATCAAAGGACATAATACTTATACCCGTTTTGGTTCTCTACTTCTGACTTATATTCATTGAATTTCTCAAAAATTTTAGACTTATGTTTCAACAGGAACACATGTGTGAATCTTGAAAGATCATCAGTGAATGTAATGAAGTACAAAGAACCAGTCCTGGAATGTGTAGACATGGGACGTACATACATCATCATGTATCAATTCTAAGGGTTCACTAACTCTTTCGTTGTTTCCAATAAACGAAGCTATGGTCATCTTATCTTTGTGACATGACTGGCAAGTTTCACAAGATGTAAATTCAAACTGATTTAAATATGCATCTAAATGTAACTTGGCTAGTCGGGTCGCATTGATATGAACCTAGTTTACAATGCCTCAAGAAGGATTCGTTCATTTCTGAACTCTTCCTCTTGTGTGTGTTCTGTACGTTAAGCACTGTAATTTGATTTAGAACGTATATGCTTTTAGATAACGCACCTGAACCGATCAACTCTTGATATAGGAAATGTTAAAAACATTATCCAACATTACAAAATTATACCCTTCTTTACTAAATAAAGAGACTGATATGATGTTGTATATCAAGTTTGGTATCTAATAACATTCTTTCAGAATCAATGTATTTGGTAATACAGGGTGATAACTGCCAACGTACTTGGCTGCAACAATTGCACCGTTTCTAACTCTTAAAAATTTATCACCCTTTCTCAGTTTTCTATCTATCTGTAGCCCATATAACAGATTACATATGTAGGATCCTGATCCGGTATCTCATACCCATGACGTAAAGGATACCGAGAAACAGTTCTCGATAATGAACACACCCGAAGAAGATGCATCGTCATGCACTTTCTTCGTTTGGGCGGCACGGGAATCCTGGTAATCCCCTATTTCCTGCTCGGTCTTATAACAATTATAAGTTGGAGCAGGACCAACGTTCCTTAGCGTAGTATAACAAGCAGGTTCGATCGATACATCCATATTATTATCTTGATTAAGGCATGACATGGTTGCTACCTGGAGAGAGAGAGAGAGAGAGAAGAAAACACTCAGCATATGCTCTTGCAAGATTAGATTGGTTATTAATTTAGCTAATCAGGATGGCTCCCACTATTTTTATTAAATCTTCCTTCAAACCCTAAAAGGAAAGACTAGCCGGGATTAATTACACCCTACAAGTTCCCCAATCTTTCAGCCAGGCCAGTGCCGATACTTTGAGGGAGGTTCCCCGTGCTTTCGCACGGACCTAATTAAAATAAACCTCGTTTTCCCAGGGGCGTAACCCTGTTGACACCTTTCTAGACACCTACTTGATCGGCTAATTGTAATGTGTAAAACTCTCCCAGGAGTAACTCTTACTCGCAGTGGATATCGGGATCCAACTATCTCATAGAAGGTATGCAATCTCATTGCAAATTTCAACACTTGAAATTCCCGATAATATTTTACCCCTAGCGTCCTATGACCTTGATGCAGGCCAACAAACCATAGTCCGCTAGTCAAGTTCAACCCGTACATTTCCTGATTGAATTAAACCCACCCACACGACCCTTGACGCAGGCCAACAAAGTCGCACGACTACCCTAATCCAACGCATCATATGCTTTAGCAGATAAGCATAAATAGCTACCGTACACTACGCCTTGACACAGGCCAACAAACATAGCACGAATATTATGAAGTATTTATCTGAAATGACGGAGGGCTACAACAGGTTTTTAAGAAAAACCTTTGCGTAATGAACTTGATATCATTGTAGAATCAAATGATTTAATTGGAGTGTTTTTTAGGCTTTTACTAGTTTTGCTAAAGAGGTCACTCCCGGTGAAGGGATCTCGGCTCTTTCCTCATCGAATGAGGTGCGGGATATTTCTTAAATACCACTATGAAAAGCAATAACTAGAAAAGCAATCAAAAGACAAAACCGAGGGTTGTAACATCTACCAGTTATTGCTAAAGAGGTCACTCCCGGTGAAGGGATCTCGGCTCTTTCCTTATCGAATAAGGTGCTGGATATTCTACGAGGAATACCGCTATGCAAAACAACAACTAGAGCTACCTGTTTTTGAAAATTCGATTCCACAACATCTTTAGGTTTATTTTCTTTCATTAATCTCATTAATGAAGTCCCATCATTTTAAGTTACCTAAACATCACAGATAAATACAACGTACGCTTATGCCATCCGTATTCGACTTGATGACCCCTCGTGCACCGTTAGGTTAGGTAACTAACGGCAGAGCGGGGCAGTGCTAGCGCGGGTGTAAAACATAAGCAACATCTATATAACATATCACATATACTATATCCAGTATCTATCTCAACATATCAAATGATCACATCACAGATATCGCAGCAGAAAACAACATATGAAATATTGGATATACTAGGATTTCCGGGTTTTATATTAAGCCTGTATAAAACACGGATTCCACGGTCGTGATGAATAGCCAAACCCACATCCCTAGACCCCTACGAGAGCGGCAAGCAACCCTACCAATTCTAGAGTTAGGAGACCCGGTCTCGACTCCTCGAGATAGTCTCCCACTGGACCCTAGAACCCGGCTACTTGTGCTCCTCGCCTTGGGTCTATCCTAATGCGGAAAAGTAAATAATATACAATGGTGACATCATCCTCAACTCGGAAGTGCCCCAATAAAAGAATATTACATACAATGAATTTTACATGAATGAAAATAAAAACTCTCATCACACATAAACCCCCCAGCTATTTAATCACGACGATCCAATATAACATATCACAGCAACACATAACATCACATGTCATCAACGTAAGTAAATATGCGTATCCCAATTGTCGTTGACATATAGCAACAAAACCGGCGATACACCACATATTACACTTACGGTCACAGAAAAGAAAGTGAAAAACTACAACAGTTGGAATCTGCAACCACCTCAGACATCTCATGCCTAACCAAATGAATTCCTTAGACATCGCATGCCTAACAATTATAAACCCCGCATTTTAGTCTCAATATCAAAAACACTTTTCAATAACAAGTTGGGCAATTCAACAAGATTCCCGATATCCTGATCGAATGCTCGTCGGAAACTTTAGTAGACGGCCGCACCCCCGATGCCGTCGACGAAGTGCACTAAGGCGGAACACCGCTACCGCGAGCACCCGAACGGATGCTTTTGGCGACGGGGTTCTCCTACAGTCACTTGGTAGGGGCTATGGGGCGTGGCTATCTAATAAGGTTACCCGGCGAGTATCCGCGTACGCTACGTGATTGCGACGGACTTTTGATGACATCAAAATCCCGTGGTAACCAATCAAATGAGACTAAACCGCTA
Organism: Agapanthus africanus; assembly: GCA_030015575.1. Lineage (NCBI taxonomy): Eukaryota > Viridiplantae > Streptophyta > Magnoliopsida > Asparagales > Amaryllidaceae > Agapanthus > Agapanthus africanus. The sequence goes on from CM057343.1 coordinate 344,880,466, forward strand.
GATTTATAAAATTCAAACTAGTTATCTCATAACTACATTTGTGGATTCCAAGTATTGTATCCCATCACATAATATCCGGACGACGTTAAACTTTTCGATCGATTCATCAAAGTCCCACAATTTCTCGACAGCTCAACACTTGAGCACAGTTCAATAATACCCAAAATATACCACAGTACCTATGCACCAGCCGTAGAAGGGCAGACCCAAGCCTCAATCATGTCGCCACGGAACTACGGCAAACCCTAAGGTATGACCGCGGTTCCGCGATCCAAAATGTGGAGTTAGGGTTTCATTCTTATAGAGGGTTCATAGAATTACTTGCATGTTTTTCCGAATACGTTAAACTTGGAAAAATGGGTTTTTGACATTCGATCGAACATTTAAACTTCGCCTAGACAATATGTGAATAACCCGAAACAATATTAAAACTATGAATGCGAAACACTCCGAATTGCTTATAGTGTAAGATTACATCACATGCAAAATTAGCAAAAACAAACAACACCTGAAACACCAAAACCCAGTCACTGGAACACGGTGAAAATTTCAGGAAAAAACAGACCAAAGTGGCCGGCCCCAACCTTGTTGTCCTCGGACAAAATCCGAGCAAACCCCCTGAATTTTTCATGGTGTTCATGATATATCCCATATAACACTCTGTACTTGTTTAAAAAAAATTTGACAACATTTTAAATTCGACAGAAACTTCAATTTCGTGTTTCAAGTTTCGGAGTATTTTGGTTTCGTAATCTTAACAAAATCCGTCTAAATTTCTAGCAAGGCTCTGATACCACTGCAGGGTCACCTAGCACGACAGCAAGGTTTCGAGAGGCATCGTCCATGCCAAATTCAAAAATTTGTCGTTCTACCTAACCCTAACCTAGAATCGTATACTAGAAATCCGACGGAATAGAAAAGCAAACATTTTGAAAGTAAAGTGAGCAAGGAATACAACCTTTGTAGACCGGTACTTCACTTCAATAGCTCTGTGTAGTAGTCCCTTCGCTGCGATCGTGAACTCCGGACTCTAGAGAGGATCCCATGAAGAAATGAACATGCTTGCATCGAAGTCTTCGAGGCCGAAGATGATCTACGTCGAGGAGACACTAACCCAAGCTATCTCTTCACTAATTACGGAATTAGTGAAGCAAACACCCTATACTAAATGGCAAGTAGTAGTGGATGATGAAGTAGGAAGTTTGCTCATATTAGAAATCATTTTCTCACTCAAAATCATCACTTGATCACAAACTAGAGAGCAAGCTCAAGAGGAAGAAGAAGATGAAGTCAAGTGATGAATGAATAATTCATGAGGTTAGAAATGCAACCATGGTGAGTTATCATCTCATGCCAAACTCATGTAGAGAATAAACCATGGTGTATGGTTAAAGTTGGGTTAACAAATATCTAAAGCTAGACAAACAAGTTGACTAAGTCTTTGTTCTACTAGCTTCTCCAAACTTAACCTTGACTTAATCCAAATGTTTGAATTGCTTAAAACAAATAAAACCCTAATTTTAACCCTAGCATGGTATAATACTCATACTCATATGTTGCATTTGTAACCTAGCATGACACAAATATGTACACAAATATATATATCACATATATACAATGTGCACATCAAGTGAGAAAATAAATCATAAGTTAGCTTAATATTAGTTAATGTAATGTAATATATCAAATATATAATTATATATTAAATTATTAAATCAACTCTTGATTTAATAATCCGGCTATATCACATATAACCAACTAATATAATATGTAACAACTTATCGAATCAACACTTGATCCGATAACCGGGCTATAGCACATATAACTAACCGATGTCACAAGTCGCGAGAATAGAATATGGTATCACATATCGTATTAATCTCGGTCCCGCACATATCTTATATGTGCTCCTACTCCGTTTCGCTTGAGCCAGGAAACCTCTGTGTAGGACTCTAAAGACTCCTCAATATGCCGGCAGTAGGTGATGATCATATCAAACACCCACAAGCCGTAAGCGGTCTGCTAAACATAACGGCCACCCGGGTATTCAGCGATCAGAAGAGCAACAAGCAAGTCTGCTCATACTCCTGCGAATCCAATCAGTAACACTACCGTACAGTCCGGTCTCTTCGTCTGATATGTCGCATATCTCGTCTAGGGGTGGTAAACGTCAGACCCCAGTAACTCAATAAGTCGTGCCGATATGAGGCTCATAACGGGTCGAGAAACTACTGACAACACTTACCAGTATATCTCTTAAGCAGCCCTGGCCAGGGACTTCCTGTTATATCCAATCGAGCACAGCGCAACATCACCCCCCAATACCGGGAGAGACGAAACCCCTCCTATCGCTCATTGCCTCCATGTGATTCGAGACTGTACCTAAAAGCCACCGTTTTGCACGTTCTCTTGAACGTGGTAAGGTGGAAATCAAAGCACAGTGGGAATCACACAAGACTCTATGATGATCTCGGGTCTACAGACTAAGTGTACCAGTGTCACCAGAGATTTGCCATCTAACATAAGGTATAATACCATCTAGGAGTTCTCGGCGAGTCCGTACAGTGTACCCAGTCTCCACTGAGCACCCGTATATTGTCTCTGATGTCAAACACCAATGGATATGGGATCATCCATCACCCATCTACATGGGTCGAGAAGCTATACGCTAGTCTACTCTGGTATATCGATGCCCTGTCTCGATACACCCATGACTAGGAACATTTGAAGGAGGTACTTAGTGTTAGTTGTATGTATGCCCTAGAGGCCAGTATTGTACAGATGATGTATATTATATTGGATGCTTGGACATATATAGAGATGAGTTTCTTGCTCGATATGATAGTATGCTATCTGGTTACTCTTTATCTTAACATGTATACTGGTCTCTTTATACTGTCTTATGGTTACATGTTGGTAAAGCCCTTAGGATGTGTACTTGACTACCTGGACTATGATACGGATCATACTAGTGAGGACATGGTAGTCCATAAGTACATCCTTCAAGGTCCCTAGACGTAGGTGTATCGAGACGGGGCATCGATACACCAGTGTAGACTAGCGTATACGCTTCTCGACCCATAAGATGGGCGATGGATGATCCTATATCCATTGGTGTTTGACATCAGAGATGGTATACGGGTGCTCAGTGGAGACTGGGTACACTGGACGGACTCGCCGAGAACTCCCAGATGGTATTATACCTCACGTCAGATGGCAGTTCTCAGGTGACACTTGTGCAGGTTAGTCTGTAGACCCGAGATCGTCATAGAGTCTTGTGTGATTCCTACTGTGCTTTGATTTCCACCTTACCATGTCCATGACGGCGTGCAAAATGGTGGTTTTTTGGTACAGTCCTGAGTCATATGGAGGCAATGAGCAATAGGAGGGGTTTCATCTCTCCCGTTATTGGGGGTTGATGTTGCGCTGTGCTCGATTGGCCGTAACAGGGAAGTCCCTGGCCAGGGCTGATTCAGAGATTTGCTGGTAAGTGTTACCAGTAGTTTCTCGACCCGTTATGAGCCTCACATCGGCACGACTTATCGGTTATTGGGGTCTAACGTTTACCACCCCTAGACTTGATATGCGACATATCAGACGAAGAGACCGGACTGTACGGGAAGTGTTGCCGGTTGGCTCGACGGGAGTTGTAGCAGGTTCGCTTGTTCTCTTCTGATCGCTCAATACCCGGGTGGCCGTTACGTTTAGCTGACCGCTTGCGGCTTGGGGGTACTTGATATGATCATCACCCACTGCCGGCATATTGACGAGTCTTAGAGTCCCACAATGGAGTTACCTAGTCCAGGCGAAACGTTGTGGTGCGCGTATGCGATATGCGTATGGACCGATTAAAATGCATGTATAGGATACCGTATATTGATCGGGAGGCTTGCTTTTGGTTAGGGTCGTATGTGTAAGTGCACGGCGGCGCCCCGGCCGTCAATCCGACGCCGGAATGCGGAAACGGTGATAAACTTAAATTTTTTTTTTTGCGGACTTTGCAAACCGGCACCACCGCGCACTAAACTCCGGATCGTAACCATTAACAAGTCTACGCTACAATAAGAAAGGGAAGAGATGTATACCGACGATCCAAGTCCTCCGGTCTTCATCTCCACTCCGATCTCCTCGCGGGATCTCCGTCCGTCTCCTCCTCGTCGGAAAGGGCACCACGAAGCCGGGTACTTTTACGGGCTCCCGCCTCTATACCGAGGCAACTCGCGCATGAAGCCGGCAACTCGACATGCCCAAGGCTTGTTGTAGGATGTGTAGGGTTTATGTCTCATTGGGGTTTTGGTTGCCTTTTGAAGATGGAGGAATGAAGGTATGAAAAATGGTGCTTTCATTTTTCTTGGCATGAAAAGAGATCAAGAATGAAAAACACTCTCAAGGATGAAGCTCTCTCCTTCTCTTTTCTTCTTCTCACTCAACCATGAAAAAACTTATCAACTTTTAAATGGAGGAGGAATGAATATGAAGCAATAAGGGAGGTGAGTGTAGGAGATGAGAAGAGGTGACCACATCAAGGGACAAAGAAACATACAACCATGCCTTTCACTATTAAACCCATACCCTCACTTTATCACAATCAAATCTCATAAAGCAAAAGCATGGTTGAAAAGAAAATGATAGCTATCATAATCAAACATTTACAAGAAACCCCCTCCACAAATGTTATTTGCACAATTGCAAATAACCCCCTCCATCGGAAAAGTCCGGCCGGGAAAGAACAAAGGAAAACCGGCCGGAACGGAATGCAAACTGGCAACTCCAGAAAACTGGTCCCGTAATAAATTACAGGAAAACCCCAATACTGTGCATACACACCCGCATCTGTATTCCGTCCGGATACAAATGCAATGAGACAAAATCTACACTGTACTAAACTAGGACCGGCTTAAACCAAAGCCGGCTAGTAATATCCGTTCGATCCTGATCCGTGCAATACCGCACGTATCTGATCGAACCCTGCCATATACCTATACGGCTACTAGTACAAACCGTCCGATCCTGATCCGTGCAATACCGCACGTATCTGATCGGACCCTGCCATATCTCCATACGGCCTCTACAGCGTTTCGCCCGAAAGCTGAGTAACTGAAAGTGTGGTGGACTCTAAAGACTCGTCAATACTATGGCTGTGGATTTAACCACTAGCACGTCAGAGGTATTAGCCAATACGTGACGGGCCACCAGCTATTGACCAAAAGGGACGTCGATGAGGAAGCTCACCCCGACACCCAACTGAGCCTGTCAGTGACAATATCCGTGCAGTCCGGTCCGTTCGTCTATGAGTATCGCATGGCGGGCCTAGGGGGTTGGTAAAAGTCAGACCCCCAAAAGCGGTACAAGTCGTGTCGGAGTGTAGCCCAGAACACCCTGAGATACTACTGGAATACCTACCAGTAAATCTCCTTGCCTTGGCCAAGGACTTTGTGTAATGGCTCTCCTAGACACAGCACGACCTCACCCCCAATACCGGGAGAGACGAACCCCTGAAGATACGCTCACTGCCTCCATGTGGCTCGGGACTGTACCCAACTAAAACCTGTTTGCACGACTCCTTTGAGCCGTGGTAGGGTAGTAATCAAAGTACAGTGGGAACTCACACGAGACAAATGACGATCCCCAGGTCGATGAACTAACCTGCACACATGTCACCAGGGAACTGCCATCTGACGTCTGGTATATGACCAACTAGCATGTTCCCGGCGAGTCCTGTCCGGTGTACTCATAACCCAATGAGCACCTGTATACATCTTAGGTGATCCAACTGACACCAGTGGCTTGTGAGACCGGCCACCGCCCCTCGTCGGGGTCTCGACTGTATACACTAGTCTACTAATGGAGTATCGATGCCCGGTCTCGAAACTCCCACGACTAGGGACCTTTTAAGGATATGCTTGTAGACCCCCAGCTCCCACTTATATGATCGCCCTCATACTGCTGGTGGTCAAGCAAGAATCCTAGGGGCTCTATCAACGTGTAATAGCGACGTGTCAGGTCACCTAAAACAGTACACGATGATAAAGGTAAACCAGATAGCATACTATCATCTCGAGTAAGACTGTCCTACCGGGATAGGTCCTCCCTCAATCATTACAATCACGTACCTGTGACCTAATAATTGACTCTGAGGGCACTATCTCCAACAATCTCCCACTTGCACTCAAGGCTAATTATTGCGATGTCGCATACTCACAACCCGTGTGATACCGAACATCCAACTCCTCTACTAGTCAGTCTCACAAAGCTCGTTTGCGGAACTATTGCGTTCGAGGAATAGCCTCAGTGAGAGGATCCGCTTAGTAGTTTCTTTCTATGTCTCTCTATATCTCAAGTTCGCGGAGAAACCCACCTCCCGAAATGAGCAATACCTGTCTTAGAATGTGTCTGGATGTCTGATGGGACATAGCTCATAAATGAACTCCAAATCCAAACTTCTTAGACTGTATCGTCAACTGAACTTAATCAGTATCCTGCGCGCCATGCCTCCCTCAGTATTGCCTTGGACCACCTGTCCAAAATACTGCCCCTCATCAGAAGCAAAACTATAACTCTGACAACCTCCTTGTCGTCTATGTCACCTTGGAAGCCTGGAATGATAACTGTTTCCTGAATGAGGCTGTCGTTATCATATCTCTAGAACATCCACTTATGTTCTAAAACTGCTTCGGACTGTTTCTCCAGGATTGGATTAATGTCAACTTATTGCATCTAGTGCAAGAACAACATCTAGTGTGGTACTTGACATCTCACGATTGACTCAATTGCCTGAGCAAGTGATCTGCCAATCATGCCCGTCCCTCTCCCCTTTAGTCTGTAAGACACCTTTGGAGAGGGTGACTCCATTACCTGCAAGTACACTACCGTGCCAGGAGTCGTCCATCCTAAATACTCTTAGAATGCTGTCAAGTACCCTGATTGGGAAACCACCCAAATCTAGATCTAAAACCATAGATCTAGTAACCAGTACGTCTGATATAAAATCCATTTCCTTTGTGGAGAAACAACTGTGTGACGACCAAAGTATAACCGATTGTAGTATAGGAGTTTCTTTTCCTATTCTGTGTATGTCATCCAGATACCAGGACATCACACCCTACTACCTTCTCAACAGATCCATCCCCTATTCTGATGAAGTCAAACCCATGACTGTCACGTCAGAAATAGATGATCTATCTCCGCTACATCTGCTTTAGTCTATAAATAGACATAAGCTGCCTGTCCACCAATGCTTCCGCTGCTCCCACTGACTACGACAACCCTCTGGCAGAGTCCTATAGACGTACACTTCTAAAACTAGTTTAGAATGACGCTATACTCATCCTCCCGCCGGGTCTCGTAACCTGGAACAACAGCAATGGCAATTGTGGGTAAACAAGAACTTCCCTGTCACCGTCCTTGAGGCTACCGTAGTACCTCTCTGGTGCCTGAAGTTACCCACCTTATCTGCGGAGTGGCCAATGGAATGTCAATCCAGATTGAATCTTTAGGTTCCTTATCAAATCTTCAGTAATCGTTTGTGGTTCTGGAATCACTTCCAGTTCTACCATACTCCCACTACTGTTTTCTAAAAAAAAAAAAAAAATCCATTTTTAATAAAACTGTGGCGAGTCTAGAACAATATCGCTATTGTTCATCCAGATGGTAGAAAGTCAACCCGCGTCATAGCCTGGGTCAACCCACAAACAGCCATTACAGAAACGTGCCTTGAGTTGTCCAGTGTCTGGTTTTAAGCATAAACCGAACAACTCCCCGTACCTTAACAATGTTAAGATATGAACTGTTCTATATCCAATATAGAAAACAGAGGCACTGATTTAATTGAACCAGATTCAAATCATGCAGCTGTCTCCAGTGCATGTCAACTAAATGGAGAGAGGCCGATCAGCGTTACTCAACTTAGGAATGCTTCCAATTATGAGTAACCTGAAAGAGAAGCAATTTCTCTTTATCATTACTATCAACTGAATACCATACACAAGTATCTACATCTTCGATCTCTTTGAAGAATCCCGATACTTGCTATACCTGGTTCTCTACTCTATTCAAATTACCTATAACTCCTCAAAACTTAGACCCTGTGTTATCACGAAACACCTGTCTAAAAACTAGAGAAGTCATAAGTAAACCGAATATAGTACGAGGACCAACCCCTCTGTCCTGATGGACCCTGGACAACATACAATACTCTGTATAAGTCCCTTGAGTCTGATAACTCATTCACTGTGTGTCGTAGGTTGAAAACTGTACTTATGGTTAAGAAGAATTACACCGCTGTTTAATGCTCCTTACCTAACCATCCACTGATATAGGTAAATGTCGTAGACATAATTTCAGAAAGGTATATCTCACTCTATGAAAATAGACGTACAGATATATCAATTTGAAATTGGTGCATAACAGCGGATATTCAAAACCAAATATTTGCCGACCGGCAAACAGCCCAGGTGAATTCCTCAAATATCACCGATTACAACGAATCCCGATATAATGAGGATAATCACCCAATTCCCAATAACTTACTCCCACTCATCATCTGTAAAACCATAAAGATGTGAGAATCGTACCTGGTAAATACATACCCTGGAGTAAGTATCTAATCGGGAAATCAGTTTTCCTTTAACATTACACAGTGAAACTGAAACATTGAAATGTTCCGATGGAGTATCCTGGTATTCCTAGTAATGCCTCTTCCAGATTCACGACTGTAACCGTATAGTTCTTTGCCACCTCTCCAAATCCCTTCATATGTCTTTAGTCTTTACCTTCTGCACACCCTTTTAGGCCAAATGGTTTTCTTCCTTCCCTACCGTTCGGCACCAGCCTATGGTTTGGAAGAAGACTATCCAATAAGCATAATGGGTGTACTGTCCCAATCCTAGGAACACTCGCAATGAGAGAGGGTGAAGATAAAAGACAACCGAATAAACCTTATTCCTATTTCTCCTGAACCAGAATCCATCCCCGAACTGGAACCAGTTCCATTCGAGTTCGTATATAACCATACGATGGAGTATCCAAATAAACTGTGGATCTTCGTAGTGATACGGAGTGTCCTGGAGAAATACAAAGGTGATGTGGGAGTGGTAACGAAATATTTGGTTTGGTCGTGAATGTCTGTTGCAATTTACTTTGCCCTCTTACTAATCCCTTGCTTTGTCTGAACTTAATACCTTCTGCACACCATCGTTATGCTAATTGGTTTTCTTCATTCCCTACCGGTCGGCACCAGCCTAAGGTTTGGAAGAAGACAATCCAATTTGCGTAATAGGTGTACTACCCCTAAACCAAGGAGTACTCGTAACCTGAGAGAGGGTAAAAGGAAAAGACAACTGAATAATCCTATCCGTTTTCTCCAGAACCGGAAACCATCCTCGAATAAATTCTTTCGAGTTCGTATCTAACCATACGATGGTTTTGTCCAATGGAAGTGGACGTTCGTAGTAAAACGGGGTGTCCTGGAGAAAAGGGTAAAAGTAGGAGTGGCAATGAGGTTTGCAACTCTGACAATCCAAAAGCCAGTGTTAAGAAGGTTCGGTTAATTTGGTCACTGAGTCATAGTCTTAGGGTCGGGTCAATGGTCGCTGCCAAAGAGAGAGAGAGAAAAGAAACACTCAGCGTGCACTCTAACCTAGATCAGAATGGTCACCAATTTATCTAATCTGGAAACCTCCCACTGTACCTCAAATTCTTCTCCAAACCTAAAAGAAGAATTAGTCGGGGTCACCCGAGGAGTAAACTAACTCATCAGTGGGAATCGGGATCCAACTATCATCGCATGATAACGTGACGGAATCCGCTCACGGTATCACACTCCAGAAGGTATGCGCATATCTGGCAAGTTTCAGTACTTTTGAAACTCCCGATGTGATTTCTGCCCCATGCTCTTATGACCTTGACTTTGGCCAACATATCATAAGTCACATGTCAAGTTCAACCCGTCATTCTCCAGGTTAATTTGAGTCCACCCGTACATACCCTTGACTTTGGCCAAAATGGCAGCACGACTGTCCCAAACCAACGCATCTATCTATGCTGCATATGAATACCCCAATAGCTACCAATCACTGTGCCTTGACTTTGGCCAACATACACAGCTTGAATACTATTGACCACCCATATGAAACGACGGAGGGCTACGAATGGTTTCTGGCGAAAACCTTTAACGTAATGAACTTGATATCGTTGAAGGAACGGATAGCTTTTTAGAAAATATAGTGACGAAAACCTTTACTAAAGAGGTCACTCCCGGTGAAGGGATCTCGGCTCTTTCCCCGTCGAATGGGGTGCTGGATATTCATAACCGAATATCACTGTGCAAAGCAAAAGTAATCGGCTATAGTGAAGTTAATGCCCTGACGCAAACTTCTGTCCAAGGGGTCACTCCCGGTGAAGGGATCTCGGCCCTTGCCTCGTCGACTGAGGAGCAGGATATTCCAATGAATACCACGATGCAAAACAAAAGTGAACGTCCTTGCAATAACAGCTTTTTTTGAAAAAGTGTTCCAACAACATCAGATTAGGTTTGTTTTTAACTTGCATTGATCCGAATCAATGCAGTCCCATCAATTGATCACACCAAAAAGAACGAAAATATACTGATGTACGTATATGCCATCCGCATTCGCCACTGGGTCCCGTCATTACCCGTTAGGTTAGCTAACTAACGACAGAGCGGGGACTGGACTAGCGCGGATGTAAAACATATACAACATCTACTAATATATATACCAATATATTATATTCGCTCAAGGCGTGAATGAAATGCAACATCACAGATAATGAACAGCATCACAGAAACAATACAGATATCTGGGATCCCCGGGTTTCACAGAGCCGCTGAAACCCGACGTTCCCCTGGTCGTGTGGATAGCCTGTGCAATGAGAATCCTAGACCCCTACGGGCGCGGCAAGTCACCCGCCAAAACCTGAAGCGAGGCAGCCCCCTTCAGCACCGTGAATGGACCACCCAGCACTTCACGGAATCCGGTAACTTGGGCACCCCTCCTGGGTCAACCTGTACCCCCTACGAGTGTGGCGGATAGCCAGCCAATCCTAGAGTGAAGCCCCCTCCGTCCCAATGCCATGAGATGTGGGCTTGTTGTCTTCTAGAACCCGGCTATCCGTGCACCCCACCGCGGGGCAATCCTAGTACAGAAAGTAAAATATACATACAACGGGTACATCGACCGCAACCAGGTCGTGCCCCAAAAGAATAATACAATCAGGCAGTGACGGCAGTCCACATGTCGGACGCTCGCCCCGCAATATCAAATGTACATAATACAACAAAACTGTACTAGCATTGCATCCAGGCTATCCCCCACGACCGATCCGCAACATCACAGCAAATACATAGAACATCAACGTGAAAGTCACGTTCGCAAATCCGTCTAACCGGGCTATAGCAGTTAGACCGGATTTACCGATCGAGTGACATTCACGGTCGCAGATATAATGTAAATACTGTGAAAAATGTGTTTAAAAAATTTCCGATTGATCAAACAATTAACAAGTGGGCCCCAAAGAAAACTGTAGCACTCACAGAAACAATTGGCCCAACTTTAATATTCCAAAACCCATATTTTAAGCCCAGAAGGCCTCTGTAAAAAATTGGTGAAGTGATGTGAATAGTGCGCGGCGGAAGGGCCGCACAAATGGGCTTTTCGCGGCGGTTCCGCGCTCCAATTTTGGAGTTACTTCGTCAAATTTTTACAGAACTCTTAGATTTTCCAGTACATCAATATTTTATAACCTGAAAAATTTTTCGAGACCAAAAATTTTCAACAGAAACTGATGCGAACTAAAATGCAGTTTTGGAACTTTTTGATCGATCGGAAATGCAAACACATTACACAAAGCTAGACTAAGTTAATGGCGAGGCTCTGATACCACTGTAAGTGCACGGCGGCGCCCCGGCCGTCAATCCGACGCCGGAATGCGGAAACGGTGATAAACTTAAATTTTTTTTTTTGCGGACTTTGCAAACCGGCACCACCGCGCACTAAACTCCGGATCGTAACCATTAACAAGTCTACGCTACAATAAGAAAGGGAAGAGATGTATACCGACGATCCAAGTCCTCCGGTCTTCATCTCCACTCCGATCTCCTCGCGGGATCTCCGTCCGTCTCCTCCTCGTCGGAAAGGGCACCACGAAGCCGGGTACTTTTACGGGCTCCCGCCTCTATACCGAGGCAACTCGCGCATGAAGCCGGCAACTCGACATGCCCAAGGCTTGTTGTAGGATGTGTAGGGTTTATGTCTCATTGGGGTTTTGGTTGCCTTTTAAAGATGGAGGAATGAAGGTATGAAAAATGGTGCTTTCATTTTTCTTGGCATGAAAAGAGATCAAGAATGAAAAACACTCTCAAGGATGAAGCTCTCTCCTTCTCTTTTCTTCTTCTCACTCAACCATGAAAAAACTTATCAACTTTTAAATGGAGGAGGAATGAATATGAAGCAATAAGGGAGGTGAGTGTAGGAGATGAGAAGAGGTGACCACATCAAGGGACAAAGAAACATACAACCATGCCTTTCACTATTAAACCCATACCCTCACTTTATCACAATCAAATCTCATAAAGCAAAAGCATGGTTGAAAAGAAAATGATAGCTATCATAATCAAACATTTACAAGAAACCCCCTCCACAAATGTTATTTGCACAATTGCAAATAACCCCCTCCATCGGAAAAGTCCGGCCGGGAAAGAACAAAGGAAAACCGGCCGGAACGGAATGCAAACTGGCAACTCCAGAAAACTGGTCCCGTAATAAATTACAGGAAAACCCCAATACTGTGCATACACACCCGCATCTGTATTCCGTCCGGATACAAATGCAATGAGACAAAATCTACACTGTACTAAACTAGGACCGGCTTAAACCAAAGCCGGCTAGTAATATCCGTTCGATCCTGATCCGTGCAATACCGCACGTATCTGATCGAACCCTGCCATATACCTATACGGCTACTAGTACAAACCGTCCGATCCTGATCCGTGCAATACCGCACGTATCTGATCGGACCCTGCCATATCTCCATACGGCCTCTACAGCGTTTCGCCCGAAAGCTGAGTAACTGAAAGTGTGGTGGACTCTAAAGACTCGTCAATACTATGGCTGTGGATTTAACCACTAGCACGTCAGAGGTATTAGCCAATACGTGACGGGCCACCAGCTATTGACCAAAAGGGACGTCGATGAGGAAGCTCACCCCGACACCCAACTGAGCCTGTCAGTGACAATATCCGTGCAGTCCGGTCCGTTCGTCTATGAGTATCGCATGGCGGGCCTAGGGGGTTGGTAAAAGTCAGACCCCCAAAAGCGGTACAAGTCGTGTCGGAGTGTAGCCCAGAACACCCTGAGATACTACTGGAATACCTACCAGTAAATCTCCTTGCCTTGGCCAAGGACTTTGTGTAATGGCTCTCCTAGACACAGCACGACCTCACCCCCAATACCGGGAGAGACGAACCCCTGAAGATACGCTCACTGCCTCCATGTGGCTCGGGACTGTACCCAACTAAAACCTGTTTGCACGACTCCTTTGAGCCGTGGTAGGGTAGTAATCAAAGTACAGTGGGAACTCACACGAGACAAATGACGATCCCCAGGTCGATGAACTAACCTGCACACATGTCACCAGGGAACTGCCATCTGACGTCTGGTATATGACCAACTAGCATGTTCCCGGCGAGTCCTGTCCGGTGTACTCATAACCCAATGAGCACCTGTATACATCTTAGGTGATCCAACTGACACCAGTGGCTTGTGAGACCGGCCACCGCCCCTCGTCGGGGTCTCGACTGTATACACTAGTCTACTAATGGAGTATCGATGCCCGGTCTCGAAACTCCCACGACTAGGGACCTTTTAAGGATATGCTTGTAGACCCCCAGCTCCCACTTATATGATCGCCCTCATACTGCTGGTGGTCAAGCAAGAATCCTAGGGGCTCTATCAACGTGTAATAGCGACGTGTCAGGTCACCTAAAACAGTACACGATGATAAAGGTAAACCAGATAGCATACTATCATCTCGAGTAAGACTGTCCTACCGGGATAGGTCCTCCCTCAATCATTACAATCACGTACCTGTGACCTAATAATTGACTCTGAGGGCACTATCTCCAACAGTATGTGATATGGCCGGATTGATAAATCAAGTGTTGATTTATCATTTAACCATTAGATTCTCACTAGAAATCTTTTCTTGTATCTTTGGATGTATGGATGCATGTATGCATTCCTTGTTTTGATTCATGCACATATGGATGTGCATGCACGCATACATACATACATACATACATCATCTATCATGGTTGTTTATACATAGAAAATGGTGGATATATAAGACTCACACCATGGTTTATTTTATGGATATTTATTTCTATTTTTGCTAAAACAAAAGAAATGAGATAAGATTGAATCATGGTTAAAGTTTCTACACTCTTCTTGTGACCTAACCATTTGCACCTAACTTTTGACCATGGTTTAATCTTTCTCTTGTGTTTAACTAAAGTAAAATTAAATATTCATAAAGAGATAACCATGGTTTGAGATGAAGAAAGAAAAATATATATTCATATGTTTTTCTTTTTCTTTTATGAGTTATTATTCACTTCTTGAAAAATATCCATCATCTTCTTCAACCTTGAGCTCTTGCTCTCTTGAATTTTCAAGTGAGCAAAATATTCATCAAGTTAGGATCTTGAAGTGAGAAAAGCCACCACAACATCATTCTACACAAGTCTTGCCCACTTGTTTAGAGTGTTAGCTTCGATTTTCATTCTTGATCTTGCGAAGTCGCTAGCTTGGACAAAGCGGACTCCGGGTGGATCATCGGTGACCTAGAGGAGTTCAAGCGGAGCTTTTTCAAACCCCAAGTAGCCGAAGAGTCTAGCGTAGGGAGCTACAAAGGTTGTACTCTCTAAACCCTAGCTTTTCTTTTATATGTTGATATGCAAGTTTTAGAAACCCTAATTTTCTTGGAACGATCCGATATTTGTTAACTTAGCACCCTAAAGACTCCACCTTTGGTACATGTGATGCTTCCAAACCCTTCATGAGGTGCTAGGTAAACCTTTCATTGGTATCAGAGCCGACCTAGAACATTAGGCGACACTTTAACGAAGTAAAAACTCCGATCGAACTAAAATACGACTTTCTCGGACGCTCTCTGGACATATTTTAAAATCTGGTTATTTTCAGAATTAAAAATATGAAAAAAATTCAGCAGGTAAATATAAGAGTTACTGTGAAAAACGAGACCATGAACAGTAAATTTGAGCGCGGAACCGCGGCATTAGCCTGCTACGGCCGCGGTTCCGCGGCCGTTCTGTTTCTTCATGGTGTCATTTTTCTACAGTAACTCATTTCACTGCTTGTATAATTTTTAGGGTATTTTTAATCTGAATTATATGTTGTTTGTTCTGGAGATGGTTTTGGACTCGTCGATTCGATCGGAATTTTCATTTCGTGTTTTTTCCGGATAAATTAGAATGTATTGAAGTGTTTGAACGAGTATCATTTGCTCACTTTTCACGGGGTTTAAAATCTTTCGGAAATACGTGCAAGTTTGTTTGTGGTGGTCCCTCTAGAAGACAACAAACCTTAACTCGATTATGTGACCGTCTTGAACTGCCTTTTGAACCTTAGGGTTTGGGGCAGTACGGCGTGCCACATGTGAGGCGTTAGCTTGACCCTTCTACGGCTGGACCGCTACCACTGTGTCACACTCCGGGTTTTTGAACTCCGCTCAAGTGTTGAGCTTTAGCAAATCTTGGGTATTTGATCGTTCGTTTGAAAACTTTAATACCGTCTATTTATCTGGAATGTGATGCCATATGTGAAATTCATATAGTTGGACATGAAATACGAAGTATGTGATATTTCGCATTTACGATGTCTAAAGAGAATGTGTATTCCAAATATTGCAGTTTTACACTTTCTTTTCTGTGACCGTAAGTGTAGTATGTCCATATCGCCGGTTTTGTTGCTATACATCAACGACAATTGGGGCATGCATACTTACTTACGTTGATGATATATAATATTATGTGTTGCTGAGATATAATATGCAGGATTGTCGCAATTGAATAGCCGGGGGGTTTTATGTGAGATGAGAGTTTTATATTTTCATTCATGTAAATTTAAATGTAATGTAATATTCTTTTATTTGGGGCACTTCCGGGTTGAGGTCGATGCCACCAGTGTTGTATATTATTTACTTTTCCGCATTAGGATGGACCCAAGGAGGGGAGCACAGGTGACCGGGTTCTGGGGTTCAGTGGGAGGCCATCTCGAGGAGTCGAGACCGGGTCTCCTAAACTCCAGAATTGGTAGGGTCGCTTGCCGCTCTCATAGCGGTCCAGGGTGTGGGCTTGGCTATTCATTACGACTGTGGAATCCGTATTTTCTATTGTTGGCTAAATACTAAATACGGACGTCCTAGTATATCCCACATTATATCTATATTTCTGCTGCGATATCTGTGATGTGATCATTAGATATGTTCTGTGATGGATACAGTATATAGTATATATGATATATTATATAGGCGTTACTTATGTTTTACACCCGCGCTAGCACTGCCCTGCTCTGCCGTTAGTTACCTAACCTAACGGTGCACGAGGGGACATCGAGGCGAATGCGGATGGCATAAGTGTATGTTCATATCAGAAAATTGCATTCTAATACCGCTCATTCATTATCTAATTATTGTATTTATCGGTATTATTGACCAGTGTCTGCTCAGTATTACAGATTACAGATATCCATACTGGAAATGCATCCAACAGCACAGATATATCACTTGAGGGAAGACACTGCGACCAGAAACGCTAACCGACCGATACTTCAGGAGTTCCTTTACGCAACAAGTTGTGTACACATTTTTTTTCTAAATGGTCCAACACAACAAGTGTGTACACAAGACTTTTAAGTACATGTGGATATGATTCTATATGCAATCAAGGATATGATTCTATATGCAATCAAGGATATGATTTTATATGCAATCAAGGATATGATTCTATATGCAATCTTTCGGGTTCCTAGGCACACAGTAGAGGTCTCACAAGGCATCAACCATGCCATTTTACAAAAATATGGTGCCGAGAAACCCTAGTTAACGGATCGTTGCTAGAAATCTAGGCGAAAAGTAAACTAGTTAACACTTAACTACTAGAATATGGAAATTACAACCTTTGTAGATCCGGATATCCACCTCCACGGTTCCGCAACGAAGTCTTCTCGCTGTCCAAGTCGGACCTCGGGCTCTAGCGTCGGCTTCATCGGAGAATGAACGGGCTTAGTCATCGACGACGATGCCGAAGATGATCTACGTCGAGGCATCGCTAGATCAAGCTCCCACTTCACAAAGTGATGAAACTTGTGAAGAAAACACACTCTACTACTTGGCAAGAGGTAGAGGATGAAGAAATAGGAGGTGGGTTCTCTTTAGAATTGGATTTCTCACTCTCAAGCTCAAGTTGCCATTGATGGCCTCAAGGTTTCAAACTTGAAGATGAAGAAGAAGATGAGCTAGAATTATGATAAGTCTATTTTAAAATGAAAAGAAAAACAATACTTATCATAATCAAACTAAGGTTAAGTGTAGAGAGCAAACCATGGTAAGTGGGAATAGTTAGGGTTTAACATGAAGACAAAATGGTCTTTGAGTCAAACCTTCATGAAGCTTCATCAAGCTTCATGACAAAAAGAAAACCATTTTGTTTTCATAAAATTATTTAAATAAAAAGGAATGGATAAATAAATGAGTGATTAAAACAAAACCCTAATTATCTACTTAACCATGGTTTTATTCTTTATACTTAACCATATAAACATGCATCATCAAATATGATACATACAAGTGCACAAAAGTATATCACATATACATCATGCACATCAAGTGAGAAAATCCATTTAAAATGAACCTATATTAGTTAATGTAAAGTAATATATCAAATATATAATTATACATTAAATCATTAAATCAACACTTGATTTAACGACCCGGTCACATCGCATATAACCGACTAATATCAATAGTAACAACTTACCGAATCAACACTTGATCCGATAACCCGGCTATAACGCATATAACCGATCAATGTTACAAATCGCGAGAATCGAATACAGTATCACATACTGGTATTATTCTCGGTCCCGCACATATCTCATATGCGCTCCTATTTCGTTTCGCTTGAGCCAAGAAACCTCTGTGTAGGACTCTAAAGACTCGTCAATACGCCGGTAGCAGATGATGATCATATCAAGCACCCACAAGCCGCAAGCGGTCTGCTAAATGTAACGGCCATCCGGGTATAGAGCGATCAGAAGATCGACGAGCTAGCCCGCTCACACTCCTGTGAATCCAACCAGTAACACTTACCGTACAGTCCGGTCTGATCGTCTGATATGTCGCATATCTCACCTAGGGGTTGTAAACGTCAGACCCTAATAGCTCGATAAGTCATGTCGATATGAGGCTCATAACGGGTCGAGAAACTACTGGTAACACTTACCAGCAAATCTCTGATCAGCCCTGGCCAGGGACTTCCCTGTTACGGCCAATCGAGCACAGCGCAACATCAACCCCCAATACCGGGAGAGACGAAACCCCTCCTATCGCTCATTGCTTCCATGTGACTCGGGACTGTACCCAAAGACCACCGTTTTGCACGCCCTCATGGACATGGTAAGGTGTAGATCAAAGCACAGTAGGAATCACACAAGACTCTATGACGATCTCGGGTCTACAGACTAACCTGCACAAGTGTCACCTGAGAACTGCCATCTGACGTGAGGTATAATACCATCTGGGAGTTCTCGGCGAGTCCGTCCAGTGTACCCAGTCTCCACTGAGCACCCGTATACCCTTTCTGATGTCAAACACCAATGGATATGGGATCATCCATCGCCCATCACATGGGTCGAGAAGCGTATACGCTAGTCTACACTGGTATATCGATGCCCCGTCTCGATACACCCACGACTAGGGACCTTGAAGGATGTACTTATGGACTACCATGTCCCCACTAGTATGATCTGCATCATAGTCCAGGTAGTCAAGTACACATCCTAAGGGCTTTACCAACATGTAACTATAAGACGGTATAAAGAGACTAGTGTACATGTTAAGATAAAGAGCAACCAGATAGCATACTATCATGTCGAGCAAGAAAGTCATCTCTATATATGTCCAAGCATCCAATATAATATACATCATCTGTACAATACTGGCCTCTAGGGCATACATACAACTAACAATCTCCCACTTGCACTAGGGCCAGCTGCTGTAGTATCGCATACCGAGCATACCGAAGAGTCTCTCAAACTGTATCTGGGGAATGGCCTTCGTGAGTGGATCCGCCGTGTTGTTCTTCGTGTCAACCCTCCTGACCTCGATCTCCCGGCGATCAACTATCTCCCGGATCAGGTGATACCGCCTCAGAATATGCCTGGATCGCTGATGGGACCTGGGTTCCTTGGCCAAAGCCACCGCTCCATTGTTATCGCAATACAAAGGTATTGGATGCTCAATAGATGGAACCACTCCAAGTTCAGTAATGAACTTCTTGATCCAGACAGCCTCTTTGGCAGCATCGTTGGCAGCGATGTATTCAGCCTCCATCGTCGAGTCTGCCACGGTTTCCTGCTTGGAACTCTTCCAGCTAACCGCCCCTCCGTAAAGGGTAAAGACAAAGCCCGACTGCGACTTAGAGTCGTCCTTATCACTCTGGAAGCTCGAATCGGTAAAGGACTCCACTTGGAGTTCTCCGTTACCATACACCAAGAACATATCTCTAGTCCTTCGCAAGTACTTGAGAATGTTCTTCACAGCTTTCCAGTGACTCTCTCCATGATCTGCTTGATACCGACTCACTACACTTAGTGAGTATGCAACATCGGGTCTGGTACATAGCATCGCATACATGATAGAGCCTACTGCCGAAGCATAGGGTATCCCTTGCATGCGAGCTCTCTCCAAATCAGTCTTGGGAGACATCTCTTTGGAGAGAGTGAGTCCAGAGATCGTGGGTAAGTTCCCACGCTTGGATTCTTCCATACTAAACCTCTTTAGTATGGTGTCAATGTACCTGGATTGGGACAATCCCAATATCCGTTTGGATCTATCTCTATAGATCCTGATTCCCAATATGCAGGAGGCATCACCAAGATCTTTCATTGAGAATCTTTGTGACAAGAAGAGCTTGACCGATTGCAGCATAGGAATATCATTTCCTATCAAGAGTATGTCGTCCACGTACAATACGAGGAAGACAACCTTACTCTCTGCCACCTTCTTGTAGATACAAGGTTCATCTGGATTTTTGACGAAATCAAACTCTTTGATAACAACGTCAAAGCAGATGTTCCAACTCCGCGATGCTTGCTTTAATCCATAAATGGATTTAAGCAGCTTGCACACCTTCCCGCTGCTCCCACTGTCTACGAAGCCCTCTGGCTGAGTCATGTACACGCACTCTTCTAAATCACCATTTAGAAAGGCGGTCTTAACATCCATTTGCCAGATTTCGTAATCATGATAAGCAGCGATGGCAAGCATGATCCGGATGGATTTAAGCATAGCCACTGGAGAAAAGGTCTCGTCATAGTCCACACCTGGTCTTTGACGAAAACCCTTTGCTACAAGTCTAGCTTTGAAAGTCTCCACTTTCCCATCTACACCAAGTTTCTTCTTGAAGATCCACTTGCTCCCAATGGGTTTTACCCCTTCAGCAGCAATGTCCAAAGTCCATACTTTGTTGGTGTACATGGATTCCATCTCGGACCGCATAGCATCCAGCCATTTCACTGAGTCCCCACTCATGATGGCCTGCTCGAAGCTAATTGGGTCATCATCCTCCATGATGCAATCCTCGCTCCCACCATCCATGAGAAAACCGTAGTATCTCTCAGGTGGGCGAGGAACCCTACTAGATCGGCGGAGAGGCTGGGGTTCATCGGGAACTACGGAATCCTCTGGTTCAACCAAATCTTCTATTGTAGTCTGTATTGCTGGAACCTCTTCCAGTTCTACCTCAATGCCACTTATCTGTTTCATAAGAAAACTTTTTTCTAAGAAAGTGGCATGTCGAGAAACAAACACTTTTTGTTCCTCGGAGTGGTAGAAGATATACCCTCGCGAATGTTTGGGATATCCAACAAACTTACATAGAACAGACCTTGCCTCGAGCTTGTCCGGATTTTGTGTTTTAACATAGGCCGGACAACCCCATATCTGAATAAAATTAAGACATGGTCTCTTGCCATTCCATATCTCATATGGAGTGGTAGGCACTGATTTGGTCGGAACTCTATTCAGTAGGTATGCAGCAGTCTCCAGTGCATATCCCCAGAAGGAAATAGGTAACTCAGCTGTACTCATCATAGAGCGCACCATATCTAATAGGGTGCGATTTCTCCACTCCGATACACCGTTGTGCTGTGGTGTATATGGAGGAGTCGGCTGAGAGAGAATCCCATTCTCTTTTAGGAAGTCCAGGAATTCATTGCTTAAGTATTCTCCTCCTCGATCAGATCGAAGGATTTTAATACTTTTTCCGGTTTGGTTCTCAACTTCTTGTTTATATTCCCTAAATTTCTCAAAAGCTTCTGATTTGTGTTTCATCAGGAACACATACCCGAACCTAGAGAGATCGTCAGTGAATGTAATGAAGTATGAAGAACCATCCCTGGCATGTGTAGACATGGGACCGCATACATCACTATGTATCAGTCCCAAGAGTTCGGTAACTCTTTCTCCGTGTCCCGTAAACGGAGTCTTGGTCATCTTGCCTTTGAGACATGACTGGCAAGTGTCATAAGATGAAAATTCAAACGGATTTAAATATCCATCTTTATGCAACTTAGCTAGTCGTGTCGCATTGATGTGACCCAGTCTACAATACCACAAGAAGGATTCGTTGAGTTCAGAACTCTTCCTCTTGTGTGTGTTTGTTATGCTTAGAACTGTTGATTGATTTAGAACATAAATGCCATTGCATAACGAGCCTGATCCAACCAACTTTTGGTTACGGAAAATGTTCATAACATTGTCCTGTAATACAAAATTATATCCTTCTTTACTCAATACAGAAACTGATATAATGTTGCATATCAGGTTCGGCATGTAATAGCATTCGTTCAGAACAAATGTATTACCAATTGGTAATACAAGGTGATATTCCCCGACAGTCTTAGCTGCAACAATTGCACCATTTCCGACTCTTATGTCTTTATCACCTTCTCCAAGTTCTCTACCTTTCCTAAGCCCATGCAACTGATTACATATATGGGATCCTGACCCGGTATCTAATACCCAGGACGTAGAGCAAATGGAGAAACAGTTCTCTGTAACGAACACACCCGAAGAAAATGCATCAACATGTACTTTCTTCAAACGGGTGGCATGGGAATCCTGGTATTCCCCTATATCCTGTTCATTCCTATAACTCTTATAAGAAAGAACGGAACCAACGTTCCCCAGCACAGAATAACATGCGGGTTCGGTCAATACATCCATATTATTATCTTCATTAGGGCATGAAATGGTCGCTACCTGGAGAGAGAGAGAAGAAAACACTTTAGCGTATGCTCGTGCAAGATCAGATTGGTTATTATCTTATCTAATCAGGATGGCTCCCACTGCTTTTTATCAAATCTTCCTTCAAACCCTAAAAGAAAAGACTAGCCGGGATTAATTACACACTACAAGTTCGCCAATCTATCAGCCAGGCCAGTGTCAGTACTTTGAGGGAGGTCCCCCGTGCTTTCGCACGAACCTAATTAATGTAAACCTCGTTTTCCCAGAGGCGTAACCCCGTTGACACCTTTCTAGACACCTACTTGATCAGCTAATTGCAATGTGTAAAACTCTCCCAGGAGTAACTCTTACTCGCAGCGGGTATCGGGATCCAACTATCTCATAGAAGGTATGCAATCTCATTGCAAATTTCAACACTTGAAATTCCCGATAATATTTTGCCCCTAGCGTCCTATGACCTTGACGGAGGCCAAACAACCCATAGTCCGCTAGTCAAGTTCAACCCGTCATTTCCTGATTGAATTAAACCCACCCGCACGACCCTTGACGGAGGCCAAACAACGCCGTACGAATACCCTAATCCAATCGCATCATATGCAAGCAGATAAGCACTAGTTAGCTACCGTACACTGCGCCTTGACGGAGGCCAAACTACCGCAGCACGAATACTAACTAGTACTTATCTGAAATGATGGAGGGCTACGCAGGTTTTTCATAAAAACCATGAGCGTATAGAACTTGATATCGTTGTAGAATCAAATGAAGTTTTGAAATGGAGTGATTTTGAGGATTTTCTAGTCTTGCTAAAGGGGTCACTCCCGGTGAAGGGATCGTCGGCCCTTTCCTCGTCGAATGAGGTGCTGGATATATCATATATATCACTGTGCAAAGCAGAAACTCTTAAAAGCAATCAAAAATCAAACCGAGTGTGTAGCATCTGCCAGTTATTGCTAAAGGAGTCACTCCCGGTGAAGGGATCTCGGTCCTTTCCTTATCGAATAAGGTGCAGGGTATATCATATATACCGCTGTGCAAAGCAAGAACTGTAGCTACCTGTTTTATTTTAAAATTCGATTCCACAACATCTTAGGTTTTTTATCTTTCATTAATCACATTAATGAAGTCCCATCATTTAAATACCTAAACATCACAAATAGATATGACGTACACTTATGCCATCCGCATTCGCCTCGATGTCCCCTCGTGCACCGTTAGGTTAGGTAACTAACGACAGAGCAGGGCAGGGCTAGCGCGGGTGTAAAACATAAGTAACGTCTATATAATATATCATATATACTATATACTATATCCATCACAGAATCTCATCTCAGAAATCGCAGCAGAAGAAACATATGAAATATTGGATATACTAGGATGTCCGTGTTTTCAATACGAGCCAGTATAAAACACGGATTCCACGGTCGTGATGAATAGCCAATCCCACACCCCTAGACCCCTACGAGAGCGGCAAGCAACCCTGCCAATTCTAGGGTTAGGAGACCCGGACTCGACTCCTCGAGTTGGTCTCCCACTGGACCCCAGAACCCGGTTACTTGTGCTCCCCTCCTTAGGTCTATCCTAATGCGGAAAAGTAAATAATATACAAAGGGTGACAACTTCCGCTACCTGGAAGTGCCCCAAATAAAAGAATATTACATACAAGTTTTTACATGAATGAAAATGAAAAACACTCATCTCACATAAAAACCCCCGGCTATTCAAACACGACGATCCAATATAACATATCCAGCAACACATAACATCACATGCCATCAACGTAAGTAAGTATGCATACCCCAATTGTCGTTGACGTATAGCAACAAAACCGGCGATATGAACATACTACACTTACGGTCACAGAAAAGAAAGTGTAAAACTACAACAATTGGAATCCGCAACTTCTTTAGACATCACATGCCTAATCAAATGAAATACTTAGACATCACATGCCTAACAGTTATAAACCCCGCATTTTAGTCTCATTATCGAAAACACTTTTCAATATAAAGTGAAACTAAACCGCTAGATTTATAACATTCATTCAGTT
The DNA here is from genome assembly GCA_030015575.1 of Agapanthus africanus. Taxonomy (NCBI): domain Eukaryota; kingdom Viridiplantae; phylum Streptophyta; class Magnoliopsida; order Asparagales; family Amaryllidaceae; genus Agapanthus; species Agapanthus africanus. Next base: position 344,905,076 of record CM057343.1, read on the forward strand.
ATCACATAACTGTTTGTGAATTCCAATTATTGTATCACATTCCAGATAAACAGAAAATGTTAAACTTTCCGATCGAACAGTCGAATACCCAAGTTTTCCCGATACAGCTCAACACATGAAATAAGTCTAACAACATTCAGTTCGTGCCTCAGTACCGACGGTCCAGCCGTAGAAGGGTCAAGCCAACGCCTCACATGTGGCACGCCGTACTGCCCCAAACCCGAAGGTTCAAAGGGCAGTTCAAGACGGTCACATAATCGAGTTAAGGTTTGTTGTCTTCTAGAGGATCCATCGCGTTACTTGCACTACTTAGAACGTCGTTAAACTACGGAAAAATCCAACACTTGGAAATTTCCCGACAGGGGAAAAATTGGGTATTTATATCCGGTCGAACTTTTTAACATATTCTGAAAATTATCCGGAAAAACACAAAAGACGAAATTTGATAATCCGATCGAAATACCGAATCCCCAAAACAACCCTGGAAAATTCAACTCTTGAATAAATATTAAAAATTCCCAGGAAAACCACCACAGAAAAATGAGAATTACTGTGAAAATTAAAATGCACAAAACGACAAAGGCGCAGCGCATCCGCCGCACGAGCCATGCTCGTGCCGCGGATCCGCGGCTCTTTGATGGAATTAGTCCATCGAAATTCACAGTAACTCTTAGATTAGCCTGCTGATTTTTCTGCATATTTTTAATGTGGAAAAATCCCCGATTTTAGAAAAAGGACAGAGAGCATGTTTGGTTTGGGGTTTCGGGTTCGTTTGGGCTTCAAACGCCATCTAGACTTCGCCTAAGGGTCTAGCTAGGCTCTGATACCACTGTCGGGTTCCTAGGCACACAGTAGAGGTCTCACAAGGTATCAACCATGCCATTTTACAAAAATATGGTGCCGAGAAACCCTAGTTAACGGATCGTTGCTAGAAATCTAGGCGAAAAGTAAACTAGTTAACACTTAACTACTAGAATATGGAAATTACAACCTTTGTAGATCCGGATATCCACCTCCACGGTTCCGCAACGAAGTCTCCTCGCTGTCCAAGTCGGACCCCGGGCTCTAGCGTCGGCTTCATCGGAGAATGAACGGGCTTGGTCATCGACGACGATGCCGAAGATGATCTACGTCGAGGCATCGCTAGATCAAGCTCCCACTTCACAAAGTGATGAAACTTGTGAAGAAAACACACTCTACTACTTGGCAAGAGGTAGAGGATGAAGAAATAGGAAGTGGGTTCTCTTTAGAATTGGATTTCTCACTCTCAAGCTCAAGTTGCCATTGATGGCCTCAAGGTTTCAAACTTGAAGATGACGAAGAAGATGAGCTAGAATTATGATAAGTCTATTTTAAAATGAAAAGAAAAACAATACTTATCATAATCAAACTAAGGTTAAGTGTAGAGAGCAAACCATGGTAAGTGGGAATAGTTAGGGTTTAACATGAAGACAAAATGGTCTTTGAGTCAAACCTTCATGAAGCTTCATCAAGCTTCATGACAAAAAGAAAACCATTTTGTTTTCATAAAATTATTTAAATAAAAAGGAATGGATAAATAAATGAGTGATTAAAACAAAACCCTAATTATCTACTTAACCATGGTTTTATTCTTTATACTTAACCATATAAACATGCATCATCAAATATGATACATACAAGTGCACAAAAGTATATCACATATACATCATGCACATCAAGTGAGAAAATCCATTTAAAGTGAACCTATATTAGTTAATGTAAAGTAATATATCAAATATATAATTATACATTAAATCATTAAATCAACACTTGATTTAACGACCCGGTCACATCGCATATAACCGACTAATATCAATAGTAACAACTTACCGAATCAACACTTGATCCGATAACCCGGCTATAACGCATATAACCGATCAATGTTACAAATCGCGAGAATCGAATACAGTATCACATACTGGTATTATTCTCGGTCCCGCACATATCTCATATGCGCTCCTATTTCGTTTCGCTTGAGCCAGGAAACCTCTGTGTAGGACTCTAAAGACTCGTCAATACGCCGGTAGCAGATGATGATCATATCAAGCACCCACAAGCCGCAAGCGGTCTGCTAAACGTAACGGCCATCCGGGTATTGAGCGATCAGAAGATCGACGAGCTAGCCCGCTCACACTCCTGTGAATCCAACCAGTAACACTTACCGTACAGTCCGGTCTGATCGTCTGATATGTCTCATATCTCACCTAGGGGTGGTAAACGTCAGACCCCAATAGCTCGATAAGTCGTGTCGATATGAGGCTCATAATGGGTCGAGAAACTACTGGTAACACTTACCAGCAAATCTCTGATCAGCCCTGGCCAGGGACTTCCCTGTTACGGCCAATCGAGCACAGCGCAACATCAACCCCCAATACCGGAAGAGACGAAACCCCTCCTATCGCTCATTGCCTCCATGTGACTCGGGACTGTACCCAAAAACCACCGTTTTGCACGCCCTCATGGACGTGGTAAGGTGTAGATCAAAGCACGGTGGGAATCACACAAGACTCTATGACGATCTCGGGTCTACAGACTAACCTGCACAAGTGTCACCTGAGAACTGCCATCTGACGTGAGGTATAATACCATCTGGGAGTTCTCGGCGAGTCCGTCCAGTGTACCCAGTCTCCACTGAGCACCCGTATACCCTCTCTGATGTCAAACACCAATGGATATGGGATCATCCATCGCCCATCACATGGGTCGAGAAGCGTATACGCTAGTCTACACTGGTATATCGATGCCCCGTCTCGATACACCCACGACTAGGGATCTTGAAGGATGTACTTATGGACTACCATGTCCCCACTAGTATGATCTGCATCATAGTCCAGGTAGTCAAGTACACATCCTAAGGGCTTTACCAACATGTAACTATAAGACAGTATAAAGAGACTAGTGTACATGTTAAGATAAAGAGCAACCAGATAGCATACTATCATGTCGAGCAAGAAAGTCATCTCTATATATGTCCAAGCATCCAATATAATATACATCATCTGTACAATACTGGCCTCTAGGGCATACATACAACTAACACAATCAAGGATATGATTTTATATGCAATCATCAAGGACATGATTTTATATGCAATCAAGGATATGATTTTATATGCATATGATATTATATGCATTCAAGACTAAAAAGCATGTGTTCAAATCAAAGGCAATCAAACAAATCAGCATGAGCCATAATGGGGCAGATATGAATATTTCTTTCTGAGCCTATAAATAGAGACCAGAGGCAAGAGGAAAGGTAGCTTTTTTCTTTAGTTTTTATCTTAGAATTCTTGTAATTTTTCTTTTCATTCTTGAGCTCTTGTCCCTTTGTCTTGACCTTACAACTTCTCATTTAGAACTTGCAAGCTTAAGGCTTAGGTTCTTGACTTCAAGATCTCTTGTAACAAGTTTGTTCTTCAATAAAAGTTCATATTTTTCTTACATGTCTTGTTCCACTTTACATAATTTCAATTGTGAAATTCATGCTTTGCTTTGATCTTGCAACCTCTTAAGTGAGCTTGCAACCTTAAAGCTTGGTATTCGGATTTCACGCGTTGCCGGGGATCGAACACTTGGAGATAAAAAGCTTGAACTCATCGGTTCTCTTTTTCTCTTTATTTCATTGCATGTTTTTATGTATCTTCTCTTTTCTTTCTTGTTAATTTGTAAATATGTGTGAGTAATCTTTTCACTTGTTAAGGGTGTAATATGTTAGATCGTATTCGAAGATTTTCTTTGTCCAAACTTTAAAACCTAAAACTTGCCTATTGAAACTTCGTGCAAATCACCCGCAACTCCGCTCACTAGGCATCCTATCCTACCACGATAGAGATGATTCCTAATCATGACCGGATTGCCCGTGGTTTGCCGAAGGCTAAAATCAAGAGATAACAACGGAAGGACAAGGGACAAGGAAAACGGATTTAGCGAAATGCCGCAAATACCGCATTTCAAGTTCCCTAATCCGTGTTGTTACCTAATGTTTTAGTGTCAATACCAAGTTGGGGCTATAAGGAATTGGCAAATATCACCTTCATACAATCTAACTTATTACTACCCTTAACAAGTCCTTTTTATTCATATCTTTGTTACGACAATTAGTTAACCAACAAATCAAAACCCGGTATTAACTCATTAAAAAAAGATATAAAAACTTACCATCTCCCTGCGGATGACCCGTATTCATCGCGGATCGCTACAAGCAACACCGTTTTGATTGCGGTAATTTCAAAACTCTTTTTAAACACGACACGGTTAGATCGTGACAATCAAATGGCGCCGTTGCCGGGGAGACGGTAACGCTTTTTATACTTGTATTCTCGGGTTAAATTTGAGCATATTCTGTATAAAACTAACTTCTAACACATTCAAACAAATAACCATTCTTTTTGAAACCAACCACAAACACAAATAAAATTCTTTTCTTCTCTGGATTTGAATTCTGCTAACTCTCTGATGCTAAAGAAATAAATCAAGTTATAAAATTGGAATGACATTTCTTCATTGAGACAACACACAAAATTTGAGCCAATTTCCTCACACAAAAACCGGCGACATACCCTAAAAAACCGAGCTCGCCTGCCTTGGTGTGGCCTTTTCACTTTTGTTTTTCTGTGTTGCTTCCAGTGTTTTGATATAAATTCCATTTTTATTATTTGATTTTCTTAATTATTTGTGTTCAGAATTGTGGTTGTTAATATTGATTTTTGGCTCAAATATCCGTATTTTTCCAATATATGCAGATTTGACGGATTTTGAGCAGCGACCATACGGAACAAAGGGGTATTTTCAAGTGCAAAGGAGGGCGAACACTCAGTGCCAAAGATCCGGGTAGTTAGACCCGCGCAAGCGAACCATTCGACCACTCGGAGGTAATATCGACACGAGTTTCTGAAACTCGATACTTTTTGGTACGTATTTTTATAAACTTCCCCTCTCAAACTCGACGCTCCAATATTCTTGTCTTTGCAGGATTCTTAGCAAAAATCGCCGCAAAAAGCCAAAAAAAGAAACTAACCGTATTTGTTGCAGCGCCGCATTAAAAGTAAAAAATGATAACTAATTGCTTGAAAACAAAACTTGGTTGAATTTTGCGCATTGCATCATTTAATACGGACTTAAGGGGCTCTAACACCAATCCAGATTGGGTGGGGATTTCATCACCCTTCCTGAGACCCCGGAAATCACTAATTGCATAAGTGTCACCTCAAGTTTAATAAAAAAATATCTAGACTCAGCCCACTAAGGACTTGTCGCGCTCAATAGGACAAAGGAAGATTGTGGGCATTCAATCGTTTATCTAAACATGACTCTTGTGGTGCCTAGGCAAGACAAGTGAGGAGGTAACTTTAAAAGGCCCGTCTCACGGTGATTCGTGAGCGGATCCCTCCATACCTCACTTGTGCTTACCTGGCCACAACTGGCTGTGAAGAGGCGATCTGAGGGTTATCTCATAATTTGTCGTTTTGGAACAGTTAGGAGCAGGTCTAGTAGACTTAGAGGACCCTAGTCTAGGTATTGATTGTGCATTTGTGACTGTGCATTTGTGATTGTGTTTGTTGAACAGTCGTTTCATTTTCCCATTCTTTTGAAACAAACACAAAAATTGCCATTTTTACCACCATCACCCAATTTTTCTGCACTTTCGTTTTCTTACCCTCACATTCTATGCTTTGACTACACTAAACTCGTTTAGTGTATGTCCGCTTGGACTAGGGAACCTAGTTCCCGTTTAGTCCGTGTTTCGTTAGTCCCTACGGACTACGCGATCGACTCCAACGCCGAAAATCCCTCCACCCTTTTATCACCTTTACCTTTGCCGGTCAACTCCGACGTTGACCGAGATTCTGTTCATACATCTTCACCTTCTTTATCACCAAATTCTTCTGAGATGTCAGGATTTAATCCTAACATCTCTCCACCTGCCCAGGGACTGACTCCACCTAATCTGGGTGCGAATAACCCGAATCAACCGCCTGTTGAAGCGCCCACACGAGTCGCGCTCCAGGATCTCTTTTACCCTGTCCGCATCTCTTTACCTACCTGTCTTTCACCCCCAACGGCAAATGGGGAAAATTTTGAAATAAAACCCCACTTCATCAATATGCTGCCAAAATTTCATGGATTGGAATCAGAAGATGCGTATATTTTTATCAATAAATTCCAAAATGTTTGCGCTATGATGAAAACAACCCAATTAAGTGATGACGCTATAAGGCTAAGGATCATTCCTTTCACCTTATGTGACCTAGCCAGGAAGTGGCTATACAGCACCGCATCACATTCAATTAGAAATTGGGACGAGTTTGTGAAAGCTTTTCTTAAAAAGTTCTATCCTCATCACAAAACTGCTAGAATCCGTAATGAGATTATACAATTTTCACAGCTTCCTTCTGAACCATTTTGGAAGTGTTTTGAAAGATTCAAAGACCTACTCGTTCAATGCCCTCACCATGGGATCGAAAGTTGGCAACTTTGCCAAACATTATACGAGAGATTGAACCCGGCAACAAAGCAGTTGCTAGAAACCATTTGTCAAGGTCACTTTCTATCCAAATCTAGTGAGGAAGCATGGCAGTTCCTTGAGGACCTTAGTGAACAAACAATTCAATGGGAGAGCACCAAGACCACATCATCTTCTTCTAGTTGTCAGTCTACGGCAGTCATACATCAATTAGAGATGTCGATTGCTATGAAGGCCGAGATGGCCGCTCTTACGAAAAAGCTAGAAGCGATTGAGACCAAAATCTCATCGCCTTCTCCTGCCCCTGTTGTGCCTCCACGAACTGTTTGTGCTTGTTGTTCGGATCCATCACATCTCACCGAAGAGTGTCCTTACAATGCATCTACTCAAGGACAGGATCAAGTCAATGCTGCCTTTCAGCAACGACAAAGAAACGATCCATACTCTTCTACATACAATCCGGGTTGGAGAAGTCACCCAAATTTCGCTTGGAACCAAAATCAACAATTCCAAGGAAATAACAATTTTCAAAGGCCTCCTCCTCCACAACAACAAGCACCTCCACAAACTCAATTTCAACAACCTTTCCAACAGCAACCTTACCCTAATCAAGTGAACAATTTTGTGCCTAACACTGCTTACCCGCCAAACAATTTTGTTCAACCTAATAATGACAAGGTTAGCTCGCTCGAAAGAAGTCTAGATGCATTCTTAAAGCAATCTACACAATCTACAGCAAGATTAGAGACTTCTATTCAATCTTTGGTGCAAAACAGTGCCTCACACGATCAAAGCATCAAATTTATTGAGGCACAAATTGCACAACTCAATGCAGCATTGAGCGAGAGAGAAAAAGGAAAGCTCCCATCTCAACCACTGCCAAATCCCGGTCACGCACATGCTGCATATCAACAGCAAAATCATAACGTAAATGCTGTGACCACGTTGAGATCAGGAAAAGTGTGTTGGAGATAGTGCCCTCAGAGTCAATTATTGGATCACAGGCACGTGATTGCAATGATTGAGGGAGGACCTATCCCGGTAGAACAGTCTTACTCGAGATGATAGTATGCTATCAGGTTTACCTTTATCATCGTGTACTGCTTTAGGTGACATGACATGTCGCTATTGCACGTTGATAGAGCCCCTAGGATTCTTGCTTGACTACCGGCAGTATGAGGGCGATCATATACGTGGGAGCTGGGGTCTACAAGCACATCCTTAAAAGGTCCCTAGTCGTGGGAGTTTCGAGATAGGGCATCGATACTCCAGAGTAGACTAGTGTATACAGTCGAGACCCCGACGAGGGGCGGTGGCCGGTCTCACAAGCCACTGGTGTCAGTTGGATCACCTAAGATGTATACAGGTGCTCATTGGGTTATGAGTACACCGGACAGGACTCGCCGGGAACATGCTAGTTGGTCTTATACCTGACGTCAGATAGCAGTTCCCAGGTGACATGTGTACAGGTTAGTTCATCGACCTGGGGATCGTCATTTGTCTCGTGTGAGTTCCCACTGTGCTTTGATTACTACCCTACCACGGCTCAAAGGAGTCGTGCAAACAGGTTTTAGTTGGGTACAGTCCCAAGCCACATGGAGGCAGTGAGCGGATCTTCGGGGGTTTCGTCTCTCCCGGTATTGGGGGTGAGGTCGCGCTGTGTCTAGGAGAGCCATTACACGAAGTCCTTGGCCAAGGCAGGAGATTAACTGGTAGGTATTCCAGTAGTATCTCAGGGTGTTCTGGGCTACACTCCGACACGACTTGTACCGCTTTTGGGGGTCTGACTTTTACCAACCCCCTAGGCCCGCCATGCGATGCTCATAGACGAACGGACCGGACTGTACGGATATTGTCACTGACAGGCTCAGTAGGGTGTCAGGATGAGTTCGCTCATCGACGTCCCTTTTAGTCAATAGCTGGTGGCCCGTTACGTATTGGCTTATACCTCTGACGGGCTAGTGGTTAAATCCACAGCCATTGTATTGACGAGTCTTTAGAGTCCCCCACACTTTCAGTTACTCAGTTTTCGGGCGAAACGCTGTAGAGGCCGTATGGAGATATGGCAGGGTCCGATCAGATACGTGCGGTATTGCACGGATCAGGATCGGACGGTTTGTACTAGTAGCCGTATAGGTATATGGCAGGGTTCGATCAGATACGTGCGGTATTGCACGAATCAGGATCGAACGGATATTACTAGCCGGCTTTGGTTTAAGCCGGTCCTAGTTTAGTACAGTGTAGATTTTGTCTCTTTGCATTTGTATCCGGACGGAATACAGATGCGGGTGTGTATGCACAGTGTCGGGGTTTTTTTGTAATTTATTACGGGACCAGTTTTCTGGAGTTGCCAGTTTGCATTCCGTTCCGGCCGGTTTTCCTTTGTTCTTTCCCGGCCGGACTTTTCCGATGGAAGGGGTAATTTGCAGTTTTGCAAATTACATTTGTGGAGGGGTTTTCTTGCAAAAGTATTGATTATGATGGTATCTTTATATGTTGCACCATTCTTGCTTTAATAATGATTGGAAAGGGTATGGGTGGATGTATGTTACAAGCATGGTTCATGTTTTGTTAAGGTTACCACTTGCTTTATCTTACCATTACCTCCCTTCATGCAACCATTCTATTTCCCTCCACCATTTCCACTTTGACATGGCCGGCCTCTTTGATGAGGAGATGAGAATGGTTCATTTGTTTTGTGTGTTGGAAATTTATCAATCATCTCATTTTTATCATGCCACCAAAACCCTCTCCAAAGTTCATGATTTCCTTCTCCCTCCATGGCAACTTCACCACCCCAAAAGAGACTATGATTCTACACTCACATTCTACAGCAAATCTTGGACGCGTCGATTCGCCAGCTTCGCGCCCGAGTTGCCTCGGTATTGAGGTGGGAGCCCGTAAAAGCTACAGGCGATGTGGTGCCCTTTCCGACGAGGAGGAGACGGACGGAGATCCCGCGAGGAGATCGGAGTGGAGATGAAGACCGGAGGACTCGGATCAGTCGGTACAACATTTCTACACTCTTTACTGTTTGTTAGTTTAGCAATAATGGCAGATCCGGGTTAAAGTATACGATAGCGCCAAGTTAAAAAGTTTTATTCCGCGATTGGCGTCTGTAGACTGCCGGGGCGCTAACGTAGACTTACAGTGGTATCAGAGCCTCACCATTTTGCTATGCTAACTTGTGCTAACGCGTTTAAAACTTCGATCCGACCGGAAATCGAAAACTGCAAAAATCCAAGCCGACAGTTTCTGTTGTTTTTAAACGGTCTCAAAAATGATTTCTGGATGTCTTAAAAATCAGAGCAGGAACTTTTAAGAGTCACGACAAAATTTGGGGTCGTGATCCCTCCAAGCTGCCGCGGAAGCGCGGCCAAACCCATGGTTTGGCCGCGCAACCGCGGCCACGTGGGGAGCACGTGCTCCCAAATTTTGTCAGATTGTTCTCACTGGGATTTTGGGGTTTTTGATATATATCGTTTTTGCCCAGATTTTATTACTGTTCACCAGTAAGTCGTGGGGCCCACTTCTTGATATTTTGTCGATCGAAATTTAAACACGTTAGTTTCACAGTATTTACATTATATCTGCGACCGTGAATGTCACTCGATCGGTAAATCCGGTCTAACTGCTATAGTCCGGTTAGACGGATTTGCGAACGTGATTTTCACGTTGATGTTCTATGTATTTGCTGTGATGTTGCGGATCGGTCGGTGGGGATAGCCTGGATGCAATGCTAGTACAGTGTTGTTGTATTATGTACATTTGATATTGCGGGGCGAGCGTCCGACATGTGGACTGCCGTCACTGCCTGTTTGTATTATTCTTTTGGGGCACGACCTGGTTGCGGTCGATGTACCCGGTGTATGTATATTTTACTTTCTGTACTAGGGTTACCCCGCGGAGGGGTGCACGGATAGCCGGGTTCTGGAGGGCAACGGGCCCGCATCTCAGGGCATTGAGACGGAGGGGCTTCAGTCTGGAATTGGCGGGCTATTCGCCGCACTCGTAGGGGGTACAGGTTGACCCAGGAGGGGTGCCCAAGTTACCGGATTCCGTGCAGTGCTGGGTGGTCCATTCACGGCGCTGGAGGGGGCTGCCTCGCTTCAGGTTTTGGCGGGTGACTTGCCGCACCCGTAGGGGTCTAGGTTTTCATTGCACAGGCTATCCACACGACCAGGGGAACGTCGGGTTTCAGTAGTGGCTCTGTGAAACCCGGGGATCCCAGATATCTGTATTGTTCTGTGATGCTGTACATTTCTGTGATGTTGCATTTCTTTTCACACCTTGAGCGAAATACTATATATTGGTATATATATTAGTAGATGTTGTATATGTTTTTCATCCGCGCTAGTCCAGTCCCCGCTCTGCCGTTAGTTAGCTAACCTAACGGGTGATGACGGGACCCAGTGGCGAATGCGGATGGCATATACGTACGTCAGTATATTTTCGTTCTTTGTGGTGTGATCAATTGATGGGACTGCGTTGATTCGGATCAATGCAAGTTAAACAAACCTATTCTGATGTTGTTGGAACACTTTTCAAAAAGCTGTTATTGTAAGGACGTTCACTTTTGTTTTGCATCGTGGTATTCATTTGGAATATCCTGCTCCTCAGTCGACGAGGCAAGGGCCGAGATCCCTTCACCGGGAGTGACCCCTTGGACAGAAGTTTGCGTCAGGGCATTAACTTCACTATAGCCGATTACTTTTGCTTTGCACCGTGGTATTCAGTTGGAATATCCTGCACCTCATTCTACGGGGAAAGAGCCGGGATCCCTTCACCGGGAGTGACCTCTTTAGTAAAGGTTTTCGTCACTATATTTTCTAAAAAGCTATCCGTTCCTTCAACGATATCAAGTTCATTACGTTAAAGGTTTTCGCCAGAAACCATTCGTAGCCCTCCGTCGTTTCATATGGGTAGTCAATAGTATTCAAGCTGTGTTTGTTGGCCAAAGTCAAGGCACAGTGTTTGGTAGCTGTTGGGTATTCATATGCAGCATAGATAGATGCGTTGGTTTGGAACAGTCGTACTGCCTTGTTGGCCAAAGTCAAGGGTATGTACGGGTGGATTCAAATTAACCTGGAGAATGACGGGCAGAACTTGACATGTGACTTATGATTTGTTGGCCAAAGTCAAGGTCATAAGAGCATGGGGTAGAAATCCACATCGGGAGTTTCAAAAGAACTGAAACTTGCCAGATATGCGCATACCTTCTGGAGTGTGATACCGTGAGCGGATTCCGTCACGTTATCATGCGATGAGAGTTGGATCCCGATTCCCACTGATGAGTTAGTTTACTCCTCGGGTAACCCCGACTAATTCTTCTTTCAGGTTTGGAGGAGAATTTGAGGTACAGTGGGAGGTTTCCAGATTAGATAAATTGGTGACCATTCTGATCTAGGTTAGAGTGCACGCTGAGTGTTTCTTTTCTCTCTCTCTTTGGTAGCGACCATTGACCCGACCCTAAGACTATGACTCAGTGACCAAATTGACCGAACCTTCTTGACACAGGCTTTTGGATTGTCAGAGTTGCAGACCTCATTGCCACTCCTACTTTTACCCTTTTCTCCAGGACACCCCGTATTACTGCGAACGTCCACTTCCATTGGACAAAACCATCGTATGGTTAGATACGAACTCGAAGGGATTCGAGGATGGTTTCTGGTACTGGAGAAAACGGATAGGATTATTCAGTTGTCTTTTCTTTTCACCCTCTCTCAGGTTGCGAGTACTCCTTAGTTTAGGAGTAGTACACCTATTATGCAAATTGGATAGTCTTCTTCCAAACCTTAGGCTGGTGCCGAACGGTAGGGAATGAAGAAAACCAGTTGGCCTAAACGGTGTACAGAAGGTATTAAGATTAAGACAAAGCAAGGGATTAGTAAGAGGGCAAAGTAAATTGCGACTGCTATTCACGACCGAACCAAGTATTTCTTCGCCAATCCTAAATCACCTTTGTATTTCTCCAGGACACTCCGTATCACTACGAAGATCCACAGCTTATTGGATACTCCATCGTATGGTTATATACGAACTCGAAAGGAACTTGTTCCAGTTCGGGGATGGATTCTGGTCCAGGAGAAATAGGAATAAGGTTTATTCGGTTGTCTTTTATCTTCACCTTCTCTCGCATTGCGAGTGCTCCTAGGATTAGGACAGTACACCCTTTATGCTTATTGGATAGTCTTCTTCCAAGCCATAGGCTGGTGCCGAACGGTAGGGAAGGAAGAAAACCAATTGGCCTAAAGGGATGTGCAGAAGGTAACGACTAAAGACATATAAAGGGATTTGGAGAGATGGCAAAGAATAATGCGGTTATAGTTGTGAATCTGGATAATGGTAGAGGCATTACTAAGAATACCAGGATACCCCATCGAAACATTTCAATGTTTCAGTTCACTGTGTACTGTTAAATGAAAACTGATTTCCCGATTAGACACTTGCTCCAGGGTATGTATTTACCAGGTATGATTCTCACATCTGTATGGTTTTACAGATGATGAGTGGGAGTAAGTTATTGGGAATTGGGTGATCATCCTCATTATATCGGGATTCGTTGTAATCGGTGATATTTGAGGAAATCACCTGGGCTGTTTGCCGGTCGGCAAATATTTGGTTTTGAATATCCGCTGTTATGCACCAATTTCAAATTGATATATCTGTACGTCTATTTTCATAGAGTGAGATATACTTTTCTGAAATTATGTCTACGACATTTACCTATATCAGTGGATGGTTAGGTAAGGAGCATTAAACAGCGGTGTAATTCTTCATAACCATAAGTACAGTTTTCAACCTACGACACACAGTGAATGAGTTATCAGACTCAAGGGACTTATACAGAGTATTGTATGTTGTCCAGTGTCCATTAGGACAGAAGGGTTGGTCCTCGTACTATATTCGGTTTACTTATGACTTCTCTAGTTTTTTGGCAAGTGTTTCAAGGAAACACAGGGTCCGAATTTGGAGAAGTTATAGGTATTTGAATACAGTAGAGAACCAGGTGTAGCAAGTATCGGGATTCTTCAAAGTGATCGAAGATGTAGATACTTGTCAATGGTATTCAGTTGATAGTAATGATAAAGAGAAATTGCTTCTCTTTCAGGTCACTCATAATTGGAAGTATTCCTAAGTTGAGTAACGCTGATCGGCCTCCTTCCATTTAGTTGACATGCGCTGGAGACAGCTGCATGATTTGGATCTGGTTCAATTAAATCAGTGCCTCTGTTTCTATATTGGATATAGAACAGTTCATATCTTAACGATGTTAAGGTACGGGGAGTTGTCCGGTTTATGATTAAAACCAGACACAGGACAACTCAAGGCACGTTTCTGTAATGGCTGTTTGTGGGTTGACCCGGGCTATGACGAGGGTTGATTTTCTACCATCTGGATGAACAATAGCGATATTGTTCTAGACTCGCCACAGTTTTATTAAAAATGGATTTTTTCAGAAAACAGTAGTGGGAGTATGGTAGAACTGGAAGTGATTCCAGAACCACAAACGATTACTGAAGATTTGATAAGGAACCTAAAGATTCAATCTGATTTGACATTCCATTGGCCACTCCGCAGATAAGGTGGGTAACTTCAGGCACCCGAGAGGTACTCCGGTAGCCTCAAGGACGGTGACAGGGAAGTTCTTGTTTACCCACACTTGCCATTGTTGTTGTTCCACGCTGCGAGACCCAGCAGGAGGATGAGTATAGCGTCGTTCTAAACCAGCTTTAGAAGTGCACGTCTATATGACTCTGCCAGAGGGTTGTCGTAGTCAGTGGGAGCAACGGAAGCATTGGTGGACATCAGGCTGATGTCTATTTATAGACTAAAGCAGATATAGCGGAGATAGATCATCTGTTTCTGATGTGACAGTCATAGGTTTGACGTCATCAGAATAGGGGATGGATCTGTTGAGAAGGTAGTAGGAAGTGATATTCCTATACTACGATCGGTTATACTTTGGTCGTCACACAGTGGTTTCTCCACATGGGACTTGGACATCATATCAGACATACTGGTAACTAGATCTATGCTTTTAGATCTAGATTTGGGTGGTTTCCCAATCAGGGTACTTTGACAGCATTCTAAGAGTATTTAGAATAGACGACTCCTGGCACGGTAGTGTACCTGCAGGTAATGGAGTCACCCTCTCTAAAGGTGTCTTACAGACTAAAGGGGAGAGGGACGTGCATGATTGGCAGATCACTTGCTTAGGCAATTGAGTCAATCATGAGATGTCAAGTACCACACCAGATGTTGTTCTTGCACTAGATGCAATAAGTTGACATTAATCCAATCCTGGATAAACAGTCGGAAGCAGTTTTAGAACATAAGTGGCTGTTCTAGGGATATGATAGCGAAAGCCCCATTCGGGAAACAGTTATCATTCCAGGCTTCCAAGGTGACCTGGACGACAAGGAGGTTGTCAGAGTTATAGTTTTCCCTCTGACGAGGGGCAGTATTTTGGACAGGTGGTCCAAGGCAATACTGAGGGAGGCATGGCGCAGGATACTGATTAAGTTCAGTTGACGATACAGTCTAAGAAGTTTGGATTTGGAGTTCATTTATGAACTCGGTCCCATCAGACATCCAGACACTCTAAGACAGGTATTGCTCATTTCGGGAGATGGCTTTCTCCGCGAACTTGAGATGGAGAGAGACATAGAAAGAAACTTCAGAGCGGATCCACTCGCTGAGGCTATTCCTCGAACGCAATAGTTTCGCAAACGAGTTTTGTGAGACTGACTAGTAGAGGAGTTGGGTGTTCGGTATCACACGGGCTGTGAGTATGCGACATCGCAATAATTAGCCTTGAGTGCAAGTGGGAGATTGTTGGAGATAGTGCCCTCAGAGTCAATTATTGGATCACAGGCACGTGATTGCAATGATTGAGGGAGGACCTATCCCGGTAGAACAGTCTTACTCGAGATGATAGTATGCTATCAGGTTTACCTTTATCATCGTGTACTGCTTTAGGTGACATGACATGTCGCTATTGCACGTTGATAGAGCCCCTAGGATTCTTGCTTGACTACCGGCAGTATGAGGGCGATCATATACGTGGGAGCTGGGGTCTACAAGCACATCCTTAAAAGGTCCCTAGTCGTGGGAGTTTCGAGATAGGGCATCGATACTCCAGAGTAGACTAGTGTATACAGTCGAGACCCCGACGAGGGGCGGTGGCCGGTCTCACAAGCCACTGGTGTCAGTTGGATCACCTAAGATGTATACAGGTGCTCATTGGGTTATGAGTACACCGGACAGGACTCGCCGGGAACATGCTAGTTGGTCTTATACCTGACGTCAGATAGCAGTTCCCAGGTGACATGTGTACAGGTTAGTTCATCGACCTGAGGATCGTCATTTGTCTCGTGTGAGTTCCCACTGTGCTTTGATTACTACCCTACCACGGCTCAAAGGAGTCGTGCAAACAGGTTTTAGTTGGGTACAGTCCCGAGCCACATGGAGGCAGTGAGCGGATCTTCGGGGGTTTCGTCTCTCCCGGTATTGGGGGTGAGGTCGCGCTGTGTCTAGGAGAGCCATTACACGAAGTCCTTGGCCAAGGCAGGAGATTAACTGGTAGGTATTCCAGTAGTATCTCAGGGTGTTCTGGGCTACACTCCGACATGACTTGTACCGCTTTTGGGGGTCTGACTTTTACCAACCCCCTAGGCCCGCCATGCGATGCTCATAGAAGAACGGACCGGACTGTACGGATATTGTCACTGACAGGCTCAGTAGGGTGTCAGGATGAGTTCGCTCATCGACGTCCCTTTTAGTCAATAGCTGGTGGCCCGTTACGTATTGGCTTATACCTCTGACGGGCTAGTGGTTAAATCCACAGCCATTGTATTGACGAGTCTTTAGAGTCCCCCACACTTTCAGTTACTCAGTTTTCGGGCGAAACGCTGTAGAGGCCGTATGGAGATATGGCAGGGTCCGATCAGATACGTGCGGTATTGCACGGATCAGGATCGGACGGTTTGTACTAGTAGCCGTATAGGTATATGGCAGGGTTCGATCAGATACGTGCGGTATTGCACGGATCAGGATCGAACGGATATTACTAGCCGGCTTTGGTTTAAGCCGGTCCTAGTTTAGTACAGTGTAGATTTTGTCTCTTTGCATTTGTATCCGGACGGAATACAGATGCGGGTGTGTATGCACAGTGTCGGGGTTTTCCTGTAATTTATTACGGGACCAGTTTTCTGGAGTTGCCAGTTTGCATTCCGTTCCGGCCGGTTTTCCTTTGTTCTTTCCCGGCCGGACTTTTCCGATGGAGGGGGTAATTTGCAGTTTTGCAAATTACATTTGTGGAGGGGTTTTCTTGCAAAAGTATTGATTATGATGGTATCTTTATATGTTGCACCATTCTTGCTTTAATGATGATTGGAAAGGGTATGGGTGGATGTATGTTACAAGCATGGTTCATGTTTTGTTAAGGTTACCACTTGCTTTATCTTACCATTACCTCCCTTCATGCAACCATTCTATTTCCCTCCACCATTTCCACTTTGACATGGCCGGCCTCTTTGATGAGGAGATGAGAATGGTTCATTTGTTTTGTGTGTTGGAAATTTATCAATCATCTCATTTTTATCATGCCACCAAAACCCTCTCCAAAGTTCATGATTTCCTTCTCCCTCCATGGCAACTTCACCACCCCAAAAGAGACTATGATTCTACACTACACATTCTACAGCAAATCTTGGACGCGTCGATTCGCCAGCTTCGCGCCCGAGTTGCCTCGGTATTGAGGTGGGAGCCCGTAAAAGCTACAGGCGATGTGGTGCCCTTTCCGACGAGGAGGAGACGGACGGAGATCCCGCGAGGAGATCGGAGTGGAGATGAAGACCGGAGGACTCGGATCAGTCGGTACAACATTTCTACACTCTTTACTGTTTGTTAGTTTAGCAATAATGGCAGATCCGGGTTAAAGTATACGATAGCGCCAAGTTAAAAAGTTTTATTCCGCGATTGGCGTCTGTAGACTGCCGGGGCGCTAACGTAGACTTACAAAGTGTTGCAAAACAAGGTGGGTATTAACAATGACACCCCTGCCAGTGGCCCTTCTTCATCTTCTTCACCTTCTTCTTCTTCTTCGTTAGAGCCTATTCTTCATCCTTCACACGGCTCTACCTCTTCTAGCTCGAATGGACCCACTTCTCACAACATGAACACATCTACACGGGGTTCCATTCCAACTCAACAATCTGATCCGCAAAAATTGGACTCAACAACTTTTCAAAACGTTCCTTTTCCAAACCGGTTGAGATCCAATAAACCAACTCCACAAATGGAGAAGATTGTCGAGTTGTTCAAACAGGTTAGCATAAATATCCCTCTTTTGGATGCAATCCAACAAGTTCCTTCATATGCAAAAATCTTAAAGGAATTATGCACCAAAAAAAGAAAGTCACGAGTACCAAAGAAAGTTTTAGTGGCTAGTGCTATTAGTAATGCTCTTGTCAATTCTTTACCCCTAAAGCAAAAGGACCCCGGTTGTCCTACTATTTCGATAACAATTGGGGACAAGAACATCAATAGAGCACTATTAGATCTTGGTGCTAGTGTCAATTTGCTACCTTATTCTGTGTACGAGCAATTAGGCATTGGAGAGCTTAAGCCCACTCACTGTACTCTCCAAATGGCCGACCGACAATCACCCATCCTAAGGGAGAGTTGGAGGATGTGTTAATTAGAGTAGGGGATTTCATTTTCCCCGTTGACCTTATTGTTATGGATACACAACCTGTCGCTAACCCCCGGAATCAAATTCCGGTGATACTTGGTCGACCATTCCTTGCGACCTCCAACGCAGTGATCAATTGTCGTAACGGTTCAATGAATCTATCTTTTGGCAATATGACAATTGAACTCAACATTTTTAAGTTGGGAAATCAGCCTGCCGAGCCTAATTCTAGCGTACTTGATGTTTGCTCGATCAATGAGATCGCGGAGGAGGACTGTGAGTTCGAAAATTTCACGTTCGATCACAGCAGTGTTGACGCCACTAGTGCGATCCTCCTAGAATCCAACACAGCTTTCACGGCGGACAACAATTATGAGTGTTTCACCTTTGTTGACGATTTTGAAGACTCACCACCCGAGTGTAAGTCTTTTGCTTTTTCGGATGAGTTAGTTGAACCATCCGACTCGGTTGCGTACACTCGATTTGAACTTTTGATGGAATCCTTCGAGTTTGAAACAGTTACTCCATTGTTACCATCTATTGTTTCACCTCCTAAACTCGAACTAAAGCTTTTGCCGTCGCACCTAAAATATGCTTATCTAGGTGATAATGAGACCTTACCCGTTATCATATCGGCCTCTCTAGCTCTTGAGCAAGAGAAGGCCCTTTTAATGGTCTTACAAAATAATCGGCAAGCTTTTGGCTGGTCTATGGCGGACATCAAGGGGATTAGTCCCCTCATAGTTGAACATCATATACACTTGATGGATGATGCCAAGCCGGTAAGGGATCCACAAAGACGCCTCAACCCCATTATGAAAGAGGCTGTCAAGAAGGAGATTGTTAAATGTCTTGATAGTGGTATCATTTACCCTATCTCGGATAGCCAATGGGTTAGCCCCATTCATGTTGTGCTAAAGAAATCGGACATCACGGTCATTACCAATGAGGCAAATGAGTTAATTCCCACTCGCACCCAAACTGGGTGGCGAGTTTGCATCGACTATAGAAAACTCAATACCGCGACAAGGAAAGACCACTTTCCTTTACCTTTCATTGACCAAATGCTAGAACGATTGGCTGGGCACGAGTTCTATTGCTTTTTAGATGGCTACTCCGGCTATAACCAAGTCCCCATAGCCAAAGAGGATCAAGACAAGACTACATTTACTTGTCCTTTTGGCACTTTTGCTTATCGTCGCATGCCCTTTGGGTTATGCAATGCGCCCGCTACATTTCAGCGGTGTATGATGGGGATCTTTTCAGACATGGTTGAAAAGTTTTTGGAGATCTTTATGGATGATTTCTCCATTTTTGGTGACTCCTTCGATGAGTGTTTGCTACACCTTGACGCAGTTCTTACCCGCTGTAGGGATAAGAATCTAACTTTGAATTGGGAGAAGTGCCACTTTATAGTACGAGAAGGTATTGTCTTAGGACATGTCATCTCGCAAAACGGCATAGAGGTAGATAGAGCCAAAATTGAAGTCATTTCTAATCTTCCTCCTCCTAAATGCGTCAAAGACATTCGAGCTTTCCTTGGCCATGCCGGTTTTTATAGACGGTTCATCAAGGATTTTAGCAAGATTGCTAGACCTTTGACTCTCTTATTGGCCAAGGACACAACATTTGATTTTGACTCAACTTGCATGGAAACGTTCGAGTCATTGAAACACTCTCTCATTTCTGCCCCCATTCTTTCATCTCCAGACTGGACGCACCCATTCGAAATTATGTGCGACGCATCGGATTTTGCCATTGGTGCTGTTCTTGGACAGCACATTAATAAAATGCCACACGTGATTTATTACGCTAGCCGTACATTAAATGAGGCCCAACTAAACTACACAACAACAGAAAAAGAGTTCTTAGCAGTTGTGTTTGTACTTGAAAAATTTCGGCCTTATTTAATCGGCTCTCCAGTCATTGTCTATACGGACCATTCAGCTCTTCGCCACCTTTTTGCGAAGAAAGATGCTAAATCTCGGCTAATACGTTGGATCTTCTTTCTTCAAGAGTTTGACCTTGTCATCAAGGACAAAAGAGGATGTGAAAACATGGTCGCCGACCATCTCTCACGACTTCCTTCTTCGCCGTCGCTTCAAATTCCGATCAACGATGTTTTTCCGGATGAACAACTCTTGACGGTATCTTGCGAACCCTGGTTCGCAGATATTGTGAACTATTTGGCCACAGGACTACTACCGACTGAATGGTCAAGTCGGGACAGACTTCGATTCTTATCCCAAGTGAAACACTTTTACTGGGATGAACCCTATCTGTTTAAGTACTGTCCCGACCAGATTATTCGTCGCTGTGTCCCTGACAATGAAGTCAAGAGTGTGCTGTCATTTTGCCACGATCAAGCATGTGGCGGGCATTTTGGCCCCAGAAAGACAGCCGAGAAGATCTTACAGTGTGGCTTCTACTGGCCAAAACTCTTCAAAGACGCTCATGATTACTGCAAGACTTGCTCCCGGTGCCAACACTTGGGCCGGATATCCAGGAGAAACGAGATGCCGCTCCAACCAATTTTGGTTGTGGAGATTTTCGATGTTTGGGGGATTGATTTCATGGGGCCGTTTCCCAGCTCTTTTGGGAACTTGTACATCCTTCTAGCTGTTGATTATGTCTCTAAGTGGGTCGAGGCTGTGCCCAGCCGGACTAACGACAATAAGGTTGTCGTTAGATTTCTTAAGGAAAATATTTTCTCCCGGTTTGGGCACCCCCGTGCGATCATTAGCGACAATGGAACTCATTTCTGCAATAAAACCTTCGAGGCCTTGATGCGGAAATATTCCATTAATCATAAGCTATCTACGCCCTACCACCCCCAAACCTGTGGGAAAGCTGAAGTTTCAAATCGGCAAATCAAGCAGATACTGGAGAAGACGGTTTCCAAGAATCGTAAGGATTGGTCGGTAAAACTCAATGATGCCCTTTGGGCATTTCGAACTGCTTATAAGACCGATCTCGACATGTCTCCTTATCGGCTCGTTTACGGAAAGGCTTGCCACCTTCCAGTCGAAATAGAGCATCGCGCATTTTGGGCGATTAAGGAGCTGAATCTATCTCTCAAAGATGCAGGCAGCTATCGGAAGCTGCAGCTGAACGAATTGAACGAGCTTCGGGATGAAGCTTACGACAACGTGGTTATTGTAAAGAACCGAACGAAGGTGTTTCATGATAAACACCTCACGCGCAAAACTTTCACACCTGGACAGCAGGTGCTTCTTTACGACACCCGACTGCATTTTCATCCCGGCAAGCTCAGATCTCGCTGGAAGGGACCATTTGTTGTGCGGACTGTATATCCGCACGGCGTGGTGGATTTGGAAAATCCAAAGGACGGTTCGCTTTTCAAAGTAAATAGACACAGATTGAAACTGTACCTTAGCGCTGAACCATCAGAGGAGCTCCTGCTCTTGCAGGAGCCGGTTTACCCCGCATAATCTTCCTCTGTCTACCACCAAACTTCGGTTATCCAGCCAAAACAGTGGACGCTGTTTCAAATAAGTTTGGGGGTATGTATATACGATTTTCCTTTGTATATATGTTAAATATATATATATATATATATATATAAAATAATAATTTTTTTTGTTGTATATCTACATTCACATTAAATCCTTATGATTTTCACGCCAAAATTGTCTTTTGTTTTTGGGCCTAGGTAACTTGAGTAATTAAGTCCGCTGGGGTGTCTCTACACCTAATGCCCTAAAGCCAACTGGTTTGGGAGCATTGGCCCAAAGCTCGCTAAGAAGCCTAGAAAGTCCAGATTAAAACAAAGTCAAGCAAGTGTTCTCTCCGAGTTAAAATTCCTAACGGTTCTTTGTGTGAGAATAATCTTGACAAAAGACAGGTTTTTATATATAAAAAAAGTATTTCTAGCAGAGATATGAAGGCTTTATTCTATGATAAAGACTATTGCACGTTCACAGAGGTGTGTATGAAATGGAAACAAGAAAGAGGTGGAGTGAAAAATAAGACCTAGTTTCCTGTTAAGGAAGATAGAAATTCTGAATTTGAAACCTAACTAGAAAACGAAACTTGAGAAATACTTAACTCTTTATAAAACTTATGTGATCCTCTTTAAATTTTTATCTGGGCTTTATTTTGTGACATGACAACTTTAATCGATCCTTCTGAAACTTAACGACACTATTTACACCGCACGTAAAGACATATAAAATCTTAAGTTAAATGAGAAGCGAGGTGTGAAAAATAAAGGTTCGATAGTCTAGAATTAGGATAATAGAATTGCTATTTTTGAAAACAAAACTTTAGGGTTTGAATTATAGTTAATTCACAAAACTAGATTGACGGGATTTTGTGGGTAGTATCCCTGAAAACCCTCAGGAGACAACACTCCTCCTACTAGGGACACCTAGAGATTAAACGACTTGTTGCACATGCTCAGTGCAATCGCGTTCCCTGCGAAAGTGCGGTTAGGATTTTCTTTTGTGAATAAATGGTTTTGCTCGGGATGAGCAATAGATAAGTTTGGGGGTATTTGTTCATATCAGAAAATTGCATTCTAATACCGCTCATTCATTATCTAATTGTTGTATTTATCGGTATTATTGACCAGTGTCTGCTCAGTATTACAGATTACAGGTATCCATACTGGAAATGCATCCAACAGCACAGATATATCACTTGAGGGAAGACACTGCGACCAGAAACGCTAACCGACCGATACTTCAGGAGTTCCTTTACGCAACAAGTTGTGTACACATTTTTTTTTCTAAATGGTCCAACACAACAAGTGTGTACACAAGACTTTTAAGCACATGTGGATATGATTCTATATGCAATCAAGGATATGATTCTATATGCAATCAAGGATATGATTTTATATGCAATCATCAAGGACATGATTTTATATGCAATCAAGGATATGATTTTATATGCATATGATATTATATGCATTCAAGACTAAAAAGCATGTGTTCAAATCAAAGACAATCAAACAAATCAGCATGAGCCATAATGGGGCAGATATGAATATTTCTTTCTGAGCCTATAAATAGAGACCAGAGGCAAGAGGAAAGGATAGCTTTTTTCTTTAGTTTTTATCTTAGAATTCTTGTAATTTTTCTTTTCATTCTTGAGCTCTTGCCCATTTGTCTTGACCTTGCAACTTCTCATTTAGAACTTGCAAGCTTAAGGCTTAGGTTCTTGACTTCAAGATCTCTTGTAACAAGTTTGTTCTTCAATAAAAGTTCATATTTTTCTTACATGTCTTGTTCCACTTTACATAATTTCAATTGTGAAATTCATGCTTTGCTTTGATCTTGCAACCTTTTAAGTGAGCTTGCAACCTTAAAGCTTGGTATTCGGATTTCACACGTTGCCGGGGATCGAACACTTGGAGATAAAAAGCTTGAACTCATCGGTTCTCTTTTCCTCTTTATTTCATTGCATGTTTTTATGTATCTTCTCTTTTCTTTCTTGTTAATTTGTAAATATGTGTGAGTAATCTTTTCACTTGTTAAGGGTGTAATATGTTAGATCGTATTCGAAGATTTTCTTTGTCCAAACTTTAAAACCTAAAACTTGCCTATTGAAACTTTGTGCAAATCACCCGCAACTCCGCTCACTAGGCATCCTATCCTACCACGATAGTGATGATTCCTAATCATGACCGGATTGCCCGTGGTTTGCCGAAGGCTAAAATCAAGAGATAACAACGGAAGGACAAGGGACAAGGAAAACGGATTTAGCGAAATGCCGCAAATACCGTATTTCAAGTTCCCTAATCCGCGTTGTTACCTATTGTTTTAGTGTCAATACCAAGTTGGGGCTATAAGGAATTGGCAAACATCACCTTCATACAATATAACTTATTACTACCCTTAACAAGTCCTTTTTATTCATATCTTTGTTACGACAATTAGTTAACCAACAAATCAAAACCCGGTATTAACTCGTTAAAACAAGATATAAAAACTTACCATCTCCCTGCGGACGACCCGTATTCATCGCGGATCGCTACAAGCGACACCGTTTTGATTGCGGTAATTTCAAAACTCTTTTTAAACACGACACGGTTAGATCGTGACAATCAGTGTACGTCGTATTTATCTGTGATGTTTAGGTGAGTTAAATGATGGGACTTCATTAATGTGATTAATGAAAGAAAAGAAACCTAAAAGATGTTATAGAATCAAATTTTAAAATAAAAGGGTAGCTACAGTTTTGCTTTGCATAGCGGTATATATGATATACCCTGCACCTTATTCGATGAGGAAAGAGCTGAGATCCCTTCACCGGGAGTGACCTCTTTAGCGAAACTGGCAGATGCTACAACACTCGGTTTGCTTTTGATTGCTTTCGGAGTTTTGCTTTGCACAGTGATATATATGATATATCCTGCACCTTATTCGATGAGGAAAGAGCCGAGATCCCTTCACCGGGAGTGACCTCTTTAGCAAAACTAATAAAAGCCTCAAAATCACTCCATTTCAAAATTCACTAGATTCTGCAACGATATCAAGTTCATTACGCTCATGGTTTTTCTGAAAAATCTGCGTAGCCCTCCGTCATTTCAGATAAGTACTACTTAGTATTCATGCTGCGGTAGTTTGGCCTCCGTCAAGGCGTAGTGTATGGTAGCTAACTAGTGCTTATCTGCTAGCATATGATGCGATTGGATTAGGGTATTCGTACGGCGTAGTTTGGCCTCCGTCAAGGGTCGTACGGGTGGGTTTAATTCAATCAAGAAATGACGGGTTGAACTTGACTAGCGCCCTGTGGGTAGTTTGGCCTCCGTCAAGGTCATGGGACGCTAGGGGCAAAAGCATTATCGGGAATTTCAAGTGTTGAAATTTGCAATGAGATTGCATACCTTCTATAAGATAGTTGGATCCCGATACCCACTGCGAGTAATTGTTACTCCTGGGAGAGTTTTACACAGGACAATTAGCCGATCAAGTAGGTGTCTAGAAAGGTGTCAACGGGGTTACGCCTCTGGGAAAATGAGGTTTACTTTAATTAGGTCCGTGCAAAAGCACGGGGAACCTCCCTCAAAGTACCGACACTGGCCTGGCTGAAAGATCGGCGAAGTTGTAGGGTGTAATTAATCCCGGCTAATCTTTCCTTTTAGGGTTTGAAGGAAGATTTGATAAAAACCAGTGGGAGCCATCCTAATTAGATAAGATAATAACCAATCTGATTTTGCAAGAGCATACGCTAAAGTGTTTTCTTCTCTCTCTCTCCAGGTAGCGACCATGTCATGCCTTAATCAAGGTAATAATATGGATGTATTGACCGAACCCGCATGTTATACTGTGCAGGGGAACGTTGAACCCGTTCTATCTTATAAGTGTTATAAGACTGAACATAAAACAGGAGAATATCTGTATTCTTACGCCGCCCAAATGGAGAACATGCATGTTGATGCACCTTCTTCGGGTGTGTTTGTCATTGAGAACTGTTTTTCAGTTCACCCTACGTCCTGGGTATTAGATACCGGATCAGGATCCCACGTATGTAAATAATTACATGGGCTACGGAAAGGTAGAGAACTGGGAAAAGGTGATCATTCCGTTCAAGTAGGGAATGGTGCAAGTATTGCAGCCAAAGCAGTTGGCGAATATCACCTAGTATTACCAAGTAGTGATACTCTGATTCTAAATGAGTGCTATTATATACCGAACATGATGTGCAGCATTATATCAGTTTCTTTATTAAGTAAAGAAGGATATAATTTTGTAGTCAAGGATAATGTTATGAACATATTCCTAGATCAAAAGTTGATTGCATCAGGCTCGTTACATAATGGCATATTCATTCTAAATCAAAATACAGTCCTCAATATACAAAACACAAACAAGAGGAAAAGTTCAGAAATGAACGAATCCTTCTTGTGGCATTGTAGACTTGGTCATATCAATGTGTCACGACTGACTAAGTTACATAAAGATGGATATTTGAATTCGTTCAAATTATCATCTTATGATACTTGCCATTCATGTCTCAAAGGCAAGATGACCAAAACTCCGTTTACGGGGCACGGAGAAAGAGTTACGGAACTCTTGGGACTGATGCATAGCGATGTATGCGGTCCCATGTCTACACATGCCAGGGATGGTTCTTCCTACTTCATTACATTCACTGACGATCTCTCAAGATTCGGATATGTGTTCCTAATGAAACACAAGTCTGAAGCTTTTGAGAAATTCATAGAATATAAAAACGAAGTAGAGAACCAAACGGGCAAAAGTATTAAGATCCTTCGATCTGATCGAGGAGGAGAATACTTAAGCAATGAATTCAAAGATTATCTAAAAGAGAATGAGATTCTCTCTCAGCTTACTCCTCCTTATACACCACAGCACAACGGTGTATCGAAGCGGAGAAATCGCACCCTATTAGATATGATGCGCTCTATGATGAGTGCAGCTGAGTTACCTATTTCCTTCTGGGGATATGCACTGGAGACAGCTGCATACCTATTGAATAGAGTTCCAACCAAATCAGTGCCTACCACTCCATATGAGATATGGAATGGTAAGAGACCATGTCTTAATTTTATTCAGATATGGGGTTGTCTGGCCTATGTTAAAACACAAAATCCGGACAAACTCAAGGCAAGGTCTGTTCTATGTAAGTTTATTGGATATCCCAAACATTCGCGAGGGTATATCTTCTACCACTCCGAGGAACAAAAAGTGTTTGTTTCTCGACATACCACTTTCTTAGAAAAGGGTTTTCTTATGAAACAGACAAGTGGCATTGAGGTGGAACTGGAAGAGGTTCCAGCAACACAAACTATAACAGAAGACTTGGTAGAACCAGAGGATTCAGTAGTACCCGACGAACCCCAGCCTCTCCGCCGATCTAGTAGGGTTTCTTGTTCACCTGAGAGATACTACGGTTTTCTCATTGACGGTGGGAGCGAGGATTGCATCATGGAGGATGATGACCCAACTAGTTTCGAGCAGGCCATCACGAGTAGAGACTCAGTGAAATGGCTGGATGCAATGCAGTCCGAGATGGAATCCATGTACACCAACAAAGTATGGACTTTGGAAGATGCTCCTGAAGGGGTAAAACCCATTGGGAGCAAGTGGATCTTCAAAAAAAAACTTGGTGTAGATGGGAAAGTGGAGACTTTCAAATCTAGACTTGTTGCAAAGGGTTTTCGTCAAAGACCAGGTGTGGGCTATGACGAGACCTTTTCTCCAGTGGCTATGCTTAAATCCATCCGGATCATGCTTGCCATCACTGCATATCATGACTACGAAATCTGGCAAATGGATGTTAAGACCGCCTTTCTAAACAGTGATTTAGAAGAGTGCGTGTATATGACTCAGCCAGAGGGCTTCATAGATAGTGGGAGCAGCGGGAAGGTGTGCAATCTGCTTAAATCCATTTATGGATTAAAGTAAGCATCGCGGAGTTGGAACATCTGCTTTGACGTCGTTATCAAAGAGTTTGATTTCGTCAAAAACGTAGATGAACCTTGTATCTACAAGAAGGTGGCAGAGAGTAAGGTTGTCTTCCTCGTATTGTACATGGACGACATACTCTTGATAGGAAATGACATTCCTATGCTGCAATCGGTCAAGCTCTTCTTGTCACAAAGATTCTCGATGAAAGATCTTGGTGATGCCTCCTGCATATTAAGAATTAGGATCTATAGAGATAGATCCAAACGGATATTGGGATTGTCCCAATCCAGGTACATTGACACCATACTAAAGAGGTTTAGTATGGAAGAATCCAAGCGTGAGAACTTACCCACGATCTCTGAAGTCACTCTCTCCAAAGAGATGTCTCCTAAGACTGATTTGGAGAGAGCTCGCATGCAAGGGATACCCTATGCTTCAGCTGTAGGCTCTATCATGTACGCGATGCTATGTACCAGACCCGATGTAGCATACTCACTAAGTGTAGTGAGCATGTATCAAGCTGATCCTGGAGAGAGTCACTGGACAGCTGTGAAGAGCATTCTCAAGTACTTACGAAGGACTAAAGAGATGCTCTTAGTGTATGGTAACGGAGAACTCCAAGTGGAGTCATTTACCGATTCGAGCTTCCAGAGTGATAAGGACGACTCTAAGTCGCAGTCGGGATTTGTCTTTACCCTTTATGGAGGGGCGGTTAGCTGGAAGAGTTCCAAGAAGGAAACCGTGGCAGACTCGACGATGGAGGCTGAATACATCGCTGCCAACGATGCTGCCAAAGAGGCTGTCTAGATCAAGAAGGTCATTACTGAACTTGGAGTGGTTCCATCCATTGAGCATCCAATACCTTTGTATTGCGATAACAATGGAGCGGTGGCTTTGGCCAAGGAACCCAGGTCCCATCAGCGATCCAGGCATATTCTGAGGCGGTATCACCTGATCCGGGAGATAGTTGATCGCCGAGATATCAAGGTCAGGAGGGTTGACACGAAGAACAACACAGCGGATCCACTCACGAAGGCCATTCCCCAGATACAGTTTGAGAGACTCTTCGGGATGCTCGGTATGCGATACTACAGCAGCTGGCACTAGTGCAAGTGGGAGATTGTTAGTTGTATGTATACCCTAGAGGCCAGTATTGTACAGATGATGTATATTATATTGGATGCTTGGACATATATAGAGATGACTTTCTTGCTCGATATGATAGTATGCTATCTGGTTACTCTTTATCTTAACATGTATACTAGTCTCTTTATACTGTCTTATGGTTACATGTTGGTAAAGCCCTTAGGATGTGTACTTGACTAACTGGACTATGATACGGATCATACTAGTGGGGACATGGTAGTCCATAAGTACATCCTTCAAGGTCCCTAGTCGTAAGTGTATCGAGACGGGGCATCGATACACCAGTGTAGACTAGCGTATACGCTTCTCGACCCATGAGATGGGCGATGGATGATCCCATATCCATTGGTGTTTGACATCAGAGATGGTATACGGGTGCTCAGTGGAGACTGGGTACACTGGACGGACTCGCCGAGAACTCCCAGATGGTATTATACCTCACGTCAGATGGCAGTTCCCAGGTGACACTTGTGCAGGTTAGTCTGTAGACCCGAGATCGTCATAGAGTCTTGTGTGATTCCCACTGTGCTTTGATTTCCACCTTACCACATCTATGAGGGCGTGCAAAACGGTGGTTTTTGGGTACAGTCCCGAGTCACATGGAGGCAATGAGCGATAGGAGGGGTTTCGTCTCTCCCGGTATTGGGGGTTGATGTTGCGCTGTGCTATATTGGCCGTAACAGGGAAGTCCCTGGCCAGGGCTGATTCAGAGATTTGCTGGTAAGTGTTACCAGTAGTTTCTCGACCCGTTATGAGCCTCACATCGGCACGACTTATCGGTTATTGGGGTCTGACGTTTACCACCCCTAAACTTGATATGCGACATATCAGACGAGGAGATCGGACTGTACGGGAAGTGTTGCCGGTTGGCTCGACGGGAGTTGTAGCAGGTTCGCTTATTCTCTTCTGGTCGCTCAATACCCGGGTGGCCGTTACGTTTAGCTGACCGCTTGCGGCTTGGGGGTACTTGATATGATCATCACCCACTGTCGGCGTATTGACGAGTCTTAGAGTCCCACAATGGAGTTACCTAGTCCAGGCGAAACGTTGTGGTGCGCGTATGCGATATGCGCATGGACCCGATTAAAATGCATGTATAGGATACCGTATATTGATCGGGAGGCTTGCTTTTGGTTAGGGTCGTATGTGATATGGCCGGATTGATAAATCAAGTGTTGATTTATCATTTAACCATTAGATTCTCACTAGAAATCTTTTCTTGTATCTTTGGATGTATGGATGCATGTATGCATTCCTTGTTGATTCATGCACATATGGATGTGCATGCACACATACATACATACATCATTGATTGTCACGATCTAACTGTGTCGTGTTTAAAGAGAATTCTGAAATTACCGCAATCAAAACGGTGTCGCTTGTAGCGAGCCGCGATGAATACGGGTCGTCCGCAGGGAGATGGTAAGTTTCTTATTGCTTTTTTTAACGAGTTAATACCGTGTTTTGATTTGTTGGTTAACTAATTGTCGTAACAAAGATATGAATAAAAAGGACTTATTAAGGGTAGTAATAAGTTAGATTGTATGAAGGTGATGTTTGCCAATTCCTTATAGCCCCGACTTGGTATTGATACTAAAGCAATAGGTAACAACGCGGATTAGGGAACTTGAAATACGGTATTTGCGGTATTTCGCTAAATCCGTTTTCCTTGTCCCTTGTCCTTCCGTTGTTATCTCTTGATTTTATCCTTCGGCAAACCACGGGCAATCCGGTCATGATTAGGAATCATCACTATCGGGGTAGGATAGGATGCCTAGTGAGCGGAGTTGCGGGTGATTTGCATGAAGTTTCAATAGGCAAGTTTTAAGTTTTTAAGTTTAGACAAAGAAAATCTTCGAATACGATCTAACATATTACACCCTTAACAAGTGAAAAGATTACTCACACATATTTACAAATTAACAAGAAAGAAAAGAGAAGATACATAAAAACATGCAATGAAATAAAGAGGAAAAGAGAACCGATGAGTTTAAGCGTTTTATCTCCCAGTGTTCAATCCCCGGCAACGTGTGAGATCCAAATACCAAGCTTTAAGGTTGCAAGCTCACTTAAGAGGTTGCAAGATCAAAGCAAAGCATGAATTTCACAATTGAAATCATGTAAAGTGGAACAAGACATGTAATAAAAATACGAACTTTTATTGAAGAACAAACTTGTTACAAGAGATCTTGAAGTCAAGAACCTAAGCTTTAAGCTTGCAAGTTCTAAATGAGAAGTTGCAAGGTCAAGACAAAGGGGCAAGAGCTCAAGAATGAAAAGAAAAATTACAAGAATTCTAAGATAGAACTAAAGAAAAAGCTACCTTTCCTCTTGCCTCTGGTCTCTATTTATAGGCTCAGAAAGAAATATTCATATCTGCCCCATTATGGCTCATGCTGATTTGTTTGATTGCCTTTGATTTGAACACATGCTTTTTAGTCTTGAATGCATATAATATCATATGCATATAAAATCATATCCTTGATAGCATATAAAATCATATCCTTGATGATTGCATATAAAATCATATCCTTGATTGCATATAGAATCATATCCTTGATTGCATATAGAACCATATCCTTGATTGCATATAGAACCATATCCACATGTGCTTAAAAGTCTTGTGTACACACTTGTTGTGTTGGACCATTTAGAAAAAAAATGTGTACACAACTTGTTGCGTAAAGGAACTCCTGAAGTATCGGTCAGTTAGCGTTTCTGGTCGCAGTGTCTTCCCTCGAGTGATATATCCGTGCTGTTGGATGCATTTCCAGTATTTTGTCATGGATACCTGTAATCTGTAATGCTGAGCAGACACTGGTCAATAATACCGATAAATACAACAATTGGATAATGAATGAGCGGTATTAGAATGCAATTTTCTGATATGAACAAATACCCCCAAACTTATCTATTGCTCGTCCCGAGCAAAACCATTTATTCACAAAAAAAATCCTAACCGCACTTTCGCAGGGAACGCGATTGCACTGAGCATGTGCAACAAGCCGTTTAACCTCTAGGTGTCCCTAGTAGGAGGAGTGTTGTCTCCTGAGGGTTTTCAGCGGATACTACCCACAAAATCCCGTCAAGCTAGTTTTGTGAATTAACTATAATTCAAACCCTAAAGTTTTGTTTTCAAAAATAGCAATTCTATTATCCTAATTCTAGACTATCGAACCTTTATTTTTCACACCTCGCTTCTCATTTAACTTAAGATTTTATATGTCTTTACGTGCGGTGTAAATAGTGTCGTTAAGTTTCAGAAGGATCGATTAAAGTTGTCATGTCACAAAATAAAGCCCAGATAAAAATTTAAAGAGGATCACATAAGTTTTATAAAGAGTTAAGTATTTCTCAAGTTTCGTTTTCTAGTTAGGTTTCAAATTCAGAATTTCTATCTTCCTTAACAGGAAACTAGGTCTTATTTTTCACTCCACCTCTTTCTTGTTTTCATTTCATACACACCTCTGTGAACGTGCAATAGTCTTTATCATAGAATAAAACCTTCATATCTCTGCTAGAAATACTTTTTTTTTTATAAAAACCTGTCTTTTGTCAAGATTATTCTCACACAAAGAACCGTTAGGAATTTTAACTCGGAGAGAACACTTGCTTGACTTTGTTTTAATCTGGACTTTCTAGGCTTCTTAGCGAGCTTTGGGCCAATGCTCCCAAACCAGTTGGCTTTAGGGCATTAGGTGTAGAGACACCCCAGCGGACTTAATTACTCAAGTTACCTAGGCCCAAAAAAAAAGACAATTTTGGCGTGAAAATCATAACGATTTAATGTGAACGGAGATATAATCGGTAGTTCAATTATTTTTTGGATAAAAGACGTGTCTAGTGGGTCAGGTGTGTAATCATTCCAATCAAGTTCCAGATGGGTTATTTTTCAGAATTAGTTCTTATCAAGGCATCAATAACATCCCTTCATATTCGCTTCACTTCATAAACTATTCTTGATATTACTTATTTCAGAACAAACCTATTTGATCCTCAGAAAATAGTTTATCAAAAAAAAATATTTCAAACATAATAGACTTGTCATCTAATTTCTCAAAAACTCATGACACATGTAGTGTGATATAAAGACATATAACAGCATTAGTTAACTTCAAAGGAGAGTTATTTTTCAGGTTTTCAAAATCTAAAAATAGGATTTAGTTGTTCCTATCTTATTAAACAAAACCGTCGAAATATTGAATCTAAGTTCTTTCACTAGCTAACTTGGCGACAAAGTTTTTATGTTTTTAGAAAATTTTCTGATTTTTATGGGTTTTTTTATATTTAAATAAGTATGAAAATGCAGAATATACAAATGAATGCGAAGGTTAGAAATGCGTACCGAGCGTACCCCCAAACTTAAACTTGACAGTGCCCTCACTGTCATTGTACATTAAAAGGGAAAAAATACTAAAGGTTAGATATACAACAAAAAAAATTATTATTTTATATATATATATATATATATATATATATATATATATATTTTTAACATATATACAAAGGAAAATCGTATATACATACCCCCAAACTTATTTGAAACAGCGTCCACTGTTTTGGCTGGATAACCGAAGTTTGGTGGTAGACAGAGGAAGATTATGCGGGGTAAACCGGCTCCTGCAAGAGCAGGAGCTCCTCTGATGGTTCAGCGCTAAGGTACAGTTTCAATCTGTGTCTATTTACTTTGAAAAGCGAACCGTCCTTTGGATTTTCCAAATCCACCACGCCGTGCGGATATACAGTCCGCACAACAAATGGTCCCTTCCAGCGAGATCTGAGCTTGCCGGGATGAAAATGCAGTCGGGTGTCGTAAAGAAGCACCTGCTGTCCAGGTGTGAAAGTTTTGCGCGTGAGGTGTTTATCATGAAACACCTTCGTTCGGTTCTTTACAATAACCACATTGTCGTAAGCTTCATCCCGAAGCTCGTTCAATTCGTTCAGCTGCAGCTTCCGATAGCTGCCCGCATCTTTGAGAGATAGATTCAGCTCCTTAATCGCCCAAAATGCGCGATGCTCTATTTCGACTGGAAGGTGGCAAGCCTTTCCGTAAACAAGCCGATAAGGAGACATGCCGAGATCGGTCTTATAAGCAGTTCGAAATGCCCAAAGGGCATCATTGAGTTTTACCGACCAATCCTTACGGTTCTTGGAAACCGTCTTCTCCAGTATCTGCTTGATTTGCCGATTTGAAACTTCGGCTTGCCCACAGATTTGGGGGTGGTAGGGCGTAGATAGCTTATGATTAATGGAATATTTCCGCATCAAGGCCTCGAAGGTTTTATTGCAGAAATGAGTTCCATTGTCGCTAATGATCGCACGGGGGTGCCCAAACCGGGAGAAAATGTTTTCCTTAAGAAATCTAACTTTGACTCAACTTAAAGACATATCAACAGCTAGAAGGATGTACAAGTTCCCAAAAGAGCTGGGAAACGGCCCCATGAAATCAATCCCCCAAACATCAAAAATCTCCACAACCAAAATTGGTTGGAGCGGCATCTCGTTTCTCCTGGATATCCGGCCCAAGTGTTGGCACCGGGAGCAAGTCTTGCAGTAATCATGAGCGTCTTTGAAGAGTTTTTGCCAGTAGAAGCCACACTGCAAGATCTTCTCGGCTGTCTTTCTGGGGCCAAAATGCCCGCCACATGCTTGATCGTGGCAAAATGACAGCACACTCTTGACTTCATTGTCAGGGACACAGCGACGAATAATCTGGTCGGGACAGTACTTAAACAGATAGGGTTCATCCCAGTAAAAGTGTTTCACTTGGGATAAGAATCGAAGTCTGTCCTGACTTGACCATTCAGTCGGTAGTAGTCCTGTGGCCAAATAGTTCACAATATCTGCGAACCAGGGTTCGCAAGATACCGTCAAGAGTTGTTCATCCGGAAAAACATCGTTGATCGGAATTTGAAGCGATGGCGAAGAAGGAAGTCGTGAGAGATGGTCGGTGACCACGTTTTCACATCCTCTTTTGTCCTTGATGACAAGGTCAAACTCTTGAAGCAAGAGGATCCAACGTATTAGCCGAGATTTAGCATCTTTCTTCGCAAAAAGATGGCGAAGAGCTGAATGGTCCGTATAGACAATGACTGGAGAGCCGATTAAATAAGGCCGAAATTTTTCAAATGCAAACACAACTGCTAAGAACTCTTTTTCTGTTGTTGTGTAGTTTAGTTGGGCCTCATTTAATGTACGGCTAGCGTAATAAATCACGTGCGGCATTTTATTAATGTGCTGTCCAAAAACAGCACCAATGGAAAAATCCGATGCGTCGCACATAATTTCGAATGGGTGCGTCCAGTCTGGAGATGAAAGAATGGGCGCAGAAATGAGAGAGTGTTTCAATGACTCGAACGCTTGCATGCAAGTTGAGTCAAAATCAAATGTTGTGTCCTTGGCCAATAAGAGAGTCAAAGGTCTAGCAATCTTGCTAAAATCCTTGATGAACCGTCTATAAAAACCGGCATGGCCAAGGAAAGCTCGAATGTCTTTGACGCATTTAGGAGGAGGCAGATTAGAAATGACTTCAATTTTGGCTCTATCAACCTCTATGCCGTTTTGCGAGATGACATGTCCTAAGACAATACCTTCTCGTACCATAAAGTGGCACTTCTCCCAATTCAAAGTTAGATTCTTATCCCTACAGCGGGTAAGAACTGCGTCAAGGTGTAGCAAACACTCGTCGAAGGAGTCACCAAAAATGGAGAAATCATCCATAAAGATCTCCAAAAACTTTTCAACCATGTCTGAAAAGATCCCCATCATACACCGCTGAAATGTAGCGGGCGCATTGCATAACCCAAAGGGCATGCGACGATAAGCAAAAGTGCCAAAAGGACAAGTAAATGTAGTCTTGTCTTGATCCTCTTTGGCAATGGGGACTTGGTTATAGCCGGAGTAGCCATCTAAAAAGCAATAGAACTCGTGCCCAGCCAATCGTTCTAGCATTTGGTCAATGAAAGGTAAAGGAAAGTGGTCTTTCCTTATCGCGGCATTGAGTTTTCTATAGTCGATGCAAACTCGCCACCCAGTTTGGGTGCGAGTGGGAATTAACTCATTTGCCTCATTGGTAATGACCGTGATGCCCGATTTCTTTGGCACAACATGAATGGGGCAAACCCATTAGCTATCCGAGATAGGGTAAATGATACCACTATCAAGACATTTAACAATCTCCTTCTTGACAGCCTCTTTCATAATGGGGTTGAGGCGTCTTTGTGGATCCCTTACCGGCTTGGCATCATCCATCAAGTGTATATGATGTTCGACTATGAGGGGACTAATCCCCTTGATGTCCGCCATAGACCA
Source organism: Agapanthus africanus (assembly GCA_030015575.1). Lineage (NCBI taxonomy): Eukaryota > Viridiplantae > Streptophyta > Magnoliopsida > Asparagales > Amaryllidaceae > Agapanthus > Agapanthus africanus. The sequence goes on from CM057343.1 coordinate 344,941,115, forward strand.
GCCAAAAGCTTGCCGATTATTTTGTAAGACCATTAAAAGGGCCTTCTCTTGCTCAAGAGCTAGATAGGCCGATATGATAACGGGTAAGGTCTCATTATTACCTAGATAAGCATATTTTAGGTGCGACGGCAAAAGCTTTAGTTCGAGTCTATGAGGTGAAACAATAGATGGTAATAATGGAGTAACAGTTTCAAACTCGAAGGATTCCATCAAAAGTTCAAATCGAGTGTACGCAACCGAGTCGGATGGTTCAACTAACTCATCCGAAAAAGCAAAAGACTCACACTCGGGTGGTGAGTCTTCAAAATCATCAACAAAGGTGAAACACTCATAATTGTTGTCCGCCGTGAAAGCTGTGTCGGATTCTAGGAGGAACGCACTAGTGGCGTCAACACTGCTGTGATCGAACGTGAAATTTTCGAACTCACGGTCCTCCTCCGCGATCTCATTGATCGAGCAAACATCAAGTACGCTAGAATTAGGCTCGGTAGGCTGATTTCCCAACTTAAAAATGTTGAGTTCAATTGTCATATTGCCAAAAGATAGATTCATTGAACCGTTACGACAATTGATCACTGCGTTGGAGGTCGCAAGGAATGGTCGACCAAGTATCACCGGAATTTGACTCCGGGGGTTAGCGATAGGTTGTGTATCCATAACAATAAAGTCAACGGGGAAAATGAAATCCCCTACTCTAATTAACACATCCTCCAACTCTCCCCTAGGATGGGTGATTGATCGGTCGGCCATTTGGAGAGTACAGTGAGTGGGCTTAAGCTCTCCAACGCCTAATTGCTCGTACACAGAATAAGGTAGCAAATTGACACTAGCACCAAGATCTAATAGTGCTCTATTGATGTTCTTGTCCCCAATTGTTATCGAAATAGTAGGACAACCGGGGTCCTTTTGCTTTGGGGGTAAAGAATTGACAAGAGCATTACTAATAGCACTAGCCACGAAAACTTTCTTTGGTACTTGTGACTTTCTCTTTTTGGTGCATAAGTCCTTTAAGATTTTTGCATATGAAGGAACTTGTTGAATTGCATCCAAAAGAGGGATATTTATGCTAACCTGTTTGAACAACTCGACAATCTTCTCCATTTGTGGAGTTGGTTTATTGGATCTCAACCGGTTTGGAAAAGGAACGTTTTGAAAAGTTGTTGAGTCCAATTTTTGCGGATCAGATTGTTGAGTTGGAACGGAACCCCGTGTAGATGTGTTCATGTTGTGAGAAGTGGGTCCGTTTGAGCTAGAAGAGGTAGAGCCGTGTGAAGGATGAAAAATAGGCTCTAACGAAGAAGAAGAAGAAGGTGAAGAAGATGAAGAAGGGCCACCAGCAGGGGTGTCATTGTTAATACCCACCTTGTTTTGCAACACTTTTCCTGATCTCAACGTGGTCACAGCATTTACGTTATGATTTTGCTGTTGATATGCAGCATGTGCATGACCGGGATTTAGCAGTGGTTGAGATGAGAGATTTCCTTTTTCTCGCTCGCTCAATGCTGCATTGAGTTGTGCAATTTGTGCCTCAATAGATTTGATGCTTTGATCGTGTGAGGCACTGTTTTGCACCAAAGATTGAATAGAAGTCTCTAATCTTGCTGTAGATTGTGTAGATTGCTTTAGGAACGCATCTAGACTTCTTTCGAGTGAGCCAACCTTGTCATTATTAGGTTGAACAAAATTGTTTGGCGGGTAAGCAGTGTTAGGCACAAAATTGTTCACTTGATTAGGGTAAGGTTGCTGTTGGAAAGGTTGTTGAAATTGAGTTTGTGGAGGTGCTTGTTGTTGTTGAGGAGGAGACCTTTGAAAATTGTTATTTCCTTGGAATTGTTGATTTTAGTTCCAAGCGAAATTTGGGTGACTCCTCCAACCCGGATTGTATGTAGAAGAGTATGGATCGTTTCTTTGTCGTTGCTGAAAGGCAGCATTGACTTGATCCTGTCCTTAAGTAGATGCATTGTAAGGACACTCTTCGGTGAGATGTGATGGATCCGAACAGCAAGCACAAACAGTTCGTGGAGGTACAACAGGGACAGGAGAAGGCGATGAGATTTTGATCTCAATCGCTTCTAGCTTTTTCGTAAGAGCGGCCATCTCGGCCTTCATAGCAATCGACATCTCTAATTGATGTATGCCTGCCCTAGACTGACCACTAGAAGAAGCAGATGTGGTCTTGGTGCTCTCCCACTGAATTGTTTGTTCACTAAGGTTCCCAAGGAACTGCCACGCTTCCTCACTAGATTTGGATAGAAAGTGACCTTGACAAATGGTTTCTAGCAACTGCTTCGTTGCCGGGTTCAATCTCTCGTATAATGTTTGGCAAAGTTGCCAACTTTCGATCCCATGGTGAGGGCATTGAACGAGTAGGTCTTTGAATCTTTCAAAACACTTCTAAAATGGTTCGGAAGGAAGCTGTGAAAATTGTATAATCTCATTACGGATTCTAGCAGTTTTGTGATGAGGATAGAACTTTTTAAGAAAAGCTTCACAAACTCGTCCCAATTTCTAATTGAATGTGATGCGGTGCTGTATAGCCACTTCTCGGCTAGGTCACATAAGGTGAAAGGAATGACCCTTAGCCTTATAGCGTCATCACTTAATTGGGTTGTTTTCATCATAGCGCAAACGTTTTGGAATTTATTGATAAAAATATATGCATCTTCTGATTCCAATCCATGAAATTTTGGCAGCATATTGATGAAGTGGGGTTTTATTTCAAAATTGTCCCCATTTGCCGGTGGGGGTGAAAGACAGGTAGGTAAAGAGGTGCGGACAGGGTAGAAGAGATCCTGGAGCGCAACTCGTGTGGGCGCTTCAACAGGCGGTTGATTCGGGTTATTCGCACCCAGATTAGGTGGAGTCAATCCCTGGGCAGGTGGAGAGATGTTAGGATTAAATCCTGACATGTCAGAAGAATTTGGTGATAAAGAAGGTGAAGATGTATGAACAGAATCTCGGTCAACGTCGGAGTTGACCGGCAAAGGTAAAGGTGATAAAAGGGTGGAGGGATTTTCGGCGTTGGAGTCGATCGCGTAGTCCGTAGGGACTAACGAAACGCGGACTAAACGGGAACTAGGGTCCCTAGTCCAAGCGGACATACACTAAACGAGTTTAGTGTAGTCAAAACGTAGAATGTGAGGGTAAGAAAACAAAAGTGGAGAAAAATTGGATGATAGTGGTAAAAATGGCAATTTTTGTGTTTGTTTCAAAAGAATGGGAAAATGAAACGACTGTTCAACAAACACAATCACAAATGCACAATTAATACCTAGACTAGGGTCCTCTAAGTCTACTAGACCTGCTCCTAACTGTTCCAAAGCGACAAATTGTGAGATAACCCTCAGATCGCCTCTTCACAGCCAGTTGTGGCCAGGTAAGCACAAGTGAGGTATGGAGGGATCCGCTCACGAATCACCGTGAGACGGGCCTTTTAAAGTTACCTCCTCACTTGTCTTGCCTAGGCACCACAAGAGTCATGTTTAGATAAACGATTGAATGCCCACAACCTTCCTTTGTCCTATTGAGCGCGACAAGTCCTTAGTGGGCTGAGTCTAGATATTTTTTATTAAACTTGAGGTGACACTTATGCAATTAGTGATTTCCGGGGTCTTAGGAAGGGTGATGAAATCCCCACCCAATCTGGATTGGTGTTAGAGCCCCTTAAGTCCGTATTAAATGATGCAATGCGCAAAATTCAACCAAGTTTTGTTTTCAAGCAATCAGTTATCGTTTTTTACTTTTAATGCGGCGCTGCAACAAATACGGTTAGTTTCATTTTTTGGCTTTTTGCGGCGATTTTTGCTAAGAATCCTGCAAAGACAAGAATATTGGAGCGTCGGGTTTGAGAGGGGAAGTTTAGAAAAATACGTACCAAAAAGTATCGAGTTTCAGAAACTCGTGTCGATATTGCCTCCGAGTGGTCGAATGGTTCGCTTGCGCGGGTCTAACTACCCGGATCTTTGGCACTAAGTGTTCACCCTCCTTTGCACTTGAAAATGCCCCTTTGTTCCATATGATCGCTGCTCAAAATCCGTCAAATCTGCATATATTGGAAAAATACGGATATTTGACCAAAAAGCAATATTAACAACCACAATTCTGAACACAAATAATTAAGAAAATCAAATAATAAAAATGGAATTTATATCAAAACACTGGAAGCAACACAGAAAAACAAAAGTGAAAAGGCCACACCAAGGCCGGCGAGCTCGGTTTTTTAGGGTATGTCGCCGGTTTTTGTGTGAGAAAATTGGCTCAAATTTTGTGTGTTGTCTCAATGAAGAAATGTCATTCCAATTTTATAACTTGATTTATTTCTTTAGCATCAGAGTGTTAGCAGAATTCAAATCCAGAGAAGAAAAGAATTTTATTTGTGTTTGTGGTTGGTTTCAAAAAGAATGGTTATTTGTTTGAATGTGTTAGAAGTTAGTTTTATACAGAATATGCACAAATTTAACCCGAGAATACAAGTATAAAAAGCGTTACCGTCTCCCCGGCAACGGCGCCATTTGATTGTCACGATCTAACTGTGTCGTGTTTAAAGAGAATTCTGAAATTACCGCAATCAAAACGGTGTCACTTATAGCGAGCCGCGATGAATACGGGTCGTCCGCAGGGAGATGGTAAGTTTCTTATTGCTTGTTTTAACGAGTTAATACCGTGTTTTGATTTGTTGGTTAACTAATTGTCGTAACAAAGATATGAATAAAAAGGACTTGTTAAGGGTAGTAATAAGTTAGATTGTATGAAGGTGATGTTTGCCAATTCCTTATAGCCCCGACTTGGTATTGATACTAAAGCAATAGGTAACAACGCGGATTAGGGAACTTGAAATACGGTATTTGCGGTATTTCACTAATCCGTTTTCCTTGTCCCTTGTCCTTCCGTCGTTATTTCTTGATTTTAGCCTTCGGCAAACCACGGGCAATCCGGTCATGATTAGGAATCATCACTATCGGGGTAGGATAGGATGCCTAGTGAGTGGAGTTGCGGGTGATTTGCATGAAGTTTCAATAGGCAAGTTTTAGGTTTTAAAGTTTGGACAAAGAAAATCTTCGAATACGATCTAACATATTACACCCTTAACAAGTGAAAAGATTACTCACACATATTTACAAATTAACAAGAAAGAAAAGAGAAGATACATAAAAACATGCAATAAAATAAAGAGGAAAAGAGAACCGATGCGTTCAAGCATTTTATCTCCCACTGTTCAATCCCCGGCAACGTGTGAGATCCAAATACCAAGCTTTAAGGTTGCAAGCTCACTTAAGTGGTTGCAAGATCAAAGCAAAGCATGAATTTCACAATTGAAATCATGTAAAGTGGAACAAGACATGTAATAAAAATACGAACTTTTATTGAAGAACAAACTTGTTACAAGAGATCTTGAAGTCAAGAACCTAAGGCTTAAGCTTGCAAGTTCTAAATGAGAAGTTGCAAGGTCAAGACAAAGGGGCAAGAGCTCAAGAATGAAAAGAAAAATTACAAGAATTCTAAAATAGAACTAAAGAAAAAGCTACCTTTTCCTCTTGCCTCTGGTCTCTATTTATAGGCTCAGAAAGAAATATTCATATCTGCCCTATTATGGCTCATGCTGATTTGTTTGATTGCCTTTGATTTGAACACATGCTTTTTAGTCTTGAATGCATATAATATCATATGCATATAAAATCATATCCTTGATTGCATATAAAATCATATCCTTGATGATTGCATATAAAATCATATCCTTGATTGCATAAAGAATCATATCCTTGATTGCATATAGAATCATATCCTTGATTGCATATTAAATCATATCCTTGATTGCATATAGAATCATATCCTTGATTGCATATAAAATCATATCCACATGTGCTTAAAAGTCTTGTGTACACACTTGTTGTGTTGGACCATTTAGAAAAAAAATGTGTACACAACTTGTTGCGTAAAGGAACTCCTGAAGTATCGGTCGGTTAGCGTTTCTGGTCGTAGTGTCTTCCCTCGAGTGATATATCCGTGCTGTTGGATGCATTTCCAGTATTTTGTCATGGATACCTGTAATCTGTAATGCTGACCAGACACTGGTCAATAATACCGATAAATACAACAATTGGATAATGAATGAGCGGTATTAGAATGCAATTTTCTGATATGAACAATCATCTATCATGGTTGTTTATACATAGAAAATGGTGGATTTATAAGACTCACACCATGGTTTATTTTATGGATATTTATTTCTATTTTTGCTAAAACAAAAGAAATGAGATAAAATTGAATCATGGTCAAAGTTTCTACACTCTTCTTGTGACCTAACCATTTGCACCTAACTTTTGACCATGGTTTAATCTTTCTCTTGTGTTTAACTAAAGTAAAATTAAATATTCATAAAGAGATAACCATGGTTTGAGATGAAGAAATAAAAATATATATTCATATGTTTTTCTTTTTCTCTTATGAGTTATTATTCTCTTCTTGAAAAATATCCATCATCTTCTTCAACCTTGAGCTCTTGCTCTCTTGAATTTTCAAGTGAGCAAAATATTCATCAAGTTAGGATCTTGAAATGAGAAAAGCCACCACAACATCATTCTACACAAGTCTTGACCACTTGTTTAGAGTGTTAGCTTCGATTTTCATTCTTGATCTTGCGAAGTCGCTAGCTTGAACAAAGCGGACTCCGGGTGGATCATCAGTGACCTAGAGGAGTTCAAGCGGAGCTTTTTCAAACCCCAAGTAGCCGAGAAGTCTAGCGTAGGGAGCTACAAAGGTTGTACTCTCTAAACCCTAGCTTTTCTTTCATATGTTAATATGCAAGTTTTAGAAACCCTAATTTTCTAGGAACGATCCGATGTTTGTTAACTTAGTACCCTCAAGACTCCACCTTTGGTACATGTGATGCTTCCAAACCCTTCATGAGGTGCTAGGTAAACCTTTCACTTAGCGACTACACTGTCCCACTAGTATGATCTGCATCATAATCCTGGTAGTCAAGTACTCATCCTAAGGGCTTTATCAACATGTAACATAGAGACAATCAGTGTACATGTTATGATAAAGAGCAAGCAGATGGCATACTATCATGTCGAGCAAGAAAGTCCTCCCTATATATGTCCAAGCATCCACTACAATATACATCGTATGTACAGTAATGTCCTCTAGGGCATACATATAACTAACAGTATGCACATGATTTGGACTTATGCATTCAATGTGGTTTACGAGCACTTTCAGTATTTGATATGGTTTTGTGCACGTAGCTGCACACGTTTATGAGTTTATATATCGCGATGTACTTGATTGCATTTGGTGTATATCGTATACCGTTGATTTCTACTTTAATATTCGACATTTGTTTTCGTGTACCCTAGTGCACTAGATTTATGTTTTCGTGCACCTTGTGCACTTAATTTTCTCTTTCGTGCACTCTACTGAACTAGATGCTTTTGTGCGGGCACTTGATTTAGATTCTTGCGCACACTTGGCGCACTTGATGTGATTTTGTGCACACCAGATGCACTTAATCGGGATTCTTCGTGCATGTCAGATACACCTGATATTGTTGTCATGCACATCCGTTGCACTTGACAAATGCTTTCATGCATACCGTTGCACTTAGTTTTGTTTATGTACACTTTCGTGGCACCTGTATTTGATTTCGATTTCCGTGCGCACCAGACGCACGTGGCGTTTTGTATACTTTCTTTGAGATCGATTTCATTTCTAGCATCATGTTTTTATGATATATATACTACATGGTTTAGTAACCGAGCAGGACTGGTCTGAGGGCAGTACCTGAGTATTTTTGCATGCATCGATATTTACGGAAGGGATTTTCAAAAAGAGCTATAGTCTCAATATTTTCCTACGTGTCCCTGATAACATGAAACTTTACAAAAAAACCCTTCTAAATTCATTTTCAAAAGGCGGGACGTATATGCTAAACAAAGGATATGTATATGTGTATATATAGCTAATTTCTTTAAAAAAGAACGTCCGCTACTTATGCCGTGATTTGCACATCGCACGGCGATTTGAAAAATGTTTTGCATGCATTTCTATTCGGATGTCTGACGATTTCACAACGATGCGTGCTGCATATATGTTATAACCCTATCTATATCATATTTGATTTTCGTAATGGATTTTTACATTGTATTTTCGTGATAACTCCGATGATTGCATGACGCTTGACGGAGTTTTGATTTGGAGTTTTGCACTCGTTTTCACGTGCATACGACGCGTTATGATATATTTTATGTATTCGTGATTTCGAAGCCCGTTGACTTGATGGTTTCACTGAAATGTTTTAGTATTTGGGGGGTTTAAATATAAATTCGGAGACCGAATTTATTTAAGGGGGGAAGATTGTAACATTTCAGAAAATAAAATATTATTTTTGGGAATTTAAATAATTTAAATAATGAATATTATGAATATTATAAAGATATAGAAATTAGTTTTAATAAAATGGTATAATTATATACCAATGTTTTGAAAAATATTTGGAAGTTAATATGATTTATTGATTTTGAAAGGATTTGCGTGATTTGGATATTTTAGAAATTATTATACAGTTAATTGTATTTAAGTTACTGCTAAACTTGATTAATACGGCACTAATTATGCATTAATCTCGTTTATGTATTTTTCATGCAACATGACATGTTGCAAATGATTTGTTGCATTTTGTATAGCCATGGCTCCATTTACCATTTTAAATGTTGTTTTTGTTTTAAAATTAAAAGAAAAATAAAAAGTAAGGGGAGGACATGGAGGTATGGTCTTGGCATGGCAAGAGATAGAGGAGAGAGGGGGGGGTTTATTCTCTCAACCATGGCACATTACACTCACATCTTCATTTCCTTCTCTTCTTCTCCTTCTCCTCCTCCTCTTCCTCCACCTCAAAACCACCCTAAAAAAACCACCTTAAAATCCACACCAAAATACTTTCCACCTTCACAAAAGTCACTCCAAACTTCACTACAAACCTATTGGTAGGATCAAACTAAGATTTTGAAGACTTGAGCAACTCAAGAAAATTCTTGAGTTGCCAAATGAGGTATATATCTGCACCTTTAGTTAAGTTAGTAGTATGTAGTATATTCTAGTATGGTTTAGAGTTAAGAAATTGTGCTTTAGTGGTGTTAGAATTTTCCAAGATGAGGGTTAGGAAAGATTTGGAGTTATAAGGGTGTAATTGAGGTTTAGACATGACTACAACCCCTCTAGTGTCAAAACATGGACCAAACCTGAGACTAAACCCCAAGACTTGAACTTTGAAATTTGCCGATATCAGATTTTATGGTATTTGTGATGATATTTAGGAATCTGGTATAACCCTTGAAACCTGAAAATATTTAGCAATCACTGTGAGACGTGCAGGTGACTAGGAAGCTACCCCCAAGACCCGAGACCCTAACCCTAACCTTTGGCCGCCAATTTCCTTCTTTTGGCCGCAATTTGCGGCCTAGGTGTGAGCAAAGGGGTTCGTGCTTGGTCCATGGATCCTATACCTGTTAATTAGACCCTCCACATATGCAAAATTAGCTAATTTGATCTGAGGCAAAATCTGAAGATGTTTTCCTAAGTTTCTGATTTCGTTTTACGACTTTTAACGATTTAGGTTTTGGTATTTGTGTTTTATCTCGGTCGATTGATGTTCGTACGTCGATGTCGAGAGTTGTTTGGTTGTTTTTGCATGCGTGGACCATAGGTTCTAACCTATGTGTGTTTCGTGTGCCGTATCGTCTTTTCTTGTATTTGATTCTTGTCATGATTTGTCACGATGTGCTTGAAAACTGTAGGTACCTCCGCGTGGACTTCGGGACGACAAGGAGAGCAATGCGTCATTGATTTCCACAAGCAAGGATCGAAGGTGGGTAGATGTATATCTACGGGGGAAGTCGGATGGATGGCGTATAGCACCTCCGCAATTCGTAGATTATGATGCGTATATTATATATGTGTTAATATGAGATACGGATACGTAGAAAGTAGGGTTCTAGAAGACTCTAGGTGAGAATAGGTATACTTGTAGGAAGTGCTTATCTTTTGTCTATTTTCTATATCTCGAGACCCGTTAGTTTATATTGTTGTGCTCACACACATACATGTGTTATGATATGGGTGTATATGTATATATGTGTATATATATATATGGATGCGTTGAGATATATATATATATTACATATACGTGTAAGATGAGAATATGTGACGTTGAATGGATATGAGTCGATATGATCGGGCATGATACCGTAAGGTTATGATATGTGATTAAGTCGAGACACCGTATATGATATGATATATTAAAGGATCGTTAGGCGATATATAAATGAAAGTGTACGCTAGCACCGCGACGGGGTTTAAACGGGCATCACACGTGCAATTTTAAAAATTTCGGGTGCTAACGAACACTAACCAAGATCTTAACTAGAATAATAGGGTTTAACAATAATGATATGATTAACTATAGAAAGAGAAAAGGGCTACAACCTTTGTAGACCGTGTCTTTCTCTTCATAAAGCTCCGGGTAGTAGTCTACGCGACTCCACTAGGCTCCACTTAAAGAATGAACAAGCTTCCTCCGTTGATTTTCTTGCCGAAGATGATCCACCCGAAGTCCGCCAATCTGAGCTTCCTCTTCACTAAACTCTTTAGTAAAGGAAACACACTACACTAGAGTGCTAATGAAGTGTAGGATGGTGAAGTGGGGGTTTTATATGCTCACTAGGGTTTCAAGCTCTATGATTCACATCACATGTGAGGGTTTAGAGCTTGAAGCATGAGGAAGAGGATAATGATGGAGAGAGCTAGAGAGAAGCTCATCACATGAGCTCTCATAATAAATGGCCAAGTCTCAAAACATAAAATGAATGAGTGAGAGTGAAGTGAAGAGTGGCTCTCTCTTTCCTCACTTATTCAAGCATGGAATAAAATGCAATAAGAAATTGCAACCATGCTTGAATAGTGAGTCAAGAGTAGTAAAAAAATAATAAAGCCCATGCTTCATACCATGCTCAAAATATCTCCGCATTTACACCTCATTTTCTATTTCCAATAAATAGAAAATCATGTCATGCTTCATTATATATATATATATATATATATATATCACATATATATATTATTAATATATATTATGAAGAATAATTAGTGAGCTAATAATATTAGTTAATATATAATTATATCAAATATAATATATATCAAATTATTAAATCAACACTTGATTTAATAATCTGGTTATATCACATATAACCGACTAATATCATTAATCTGTATATCACATTATCAAATCAACACTTGATTCGATAATCTGTTTATATCACATATAACCTAACTGATAACAAATAACTGCCAGATTACAATACGGTATCACATACTCGTATTTAATCTGGCCCACACACATATCAGCATATGTGCCCTACTTCGTTTCGCTTGAACCAAAAAACTTCTGTGTGGGACTCTAAAGACTCGTCAATACGCTAGCAGTAGGTGATGATCACATCAGTCACCCATAAGCCGTCAGTGGTACTAGCTGGACGTAACGGCTATACAGGTATTGAGCGATTAGAAGATCAACAAGCAAGCTTGTCCAAACTCCCATGAAGCCTATAAGTAACACTTACCGTACAGTCCGGTCTCTTCGTCTGATATGCTACATATCGAGTCTAGGAGTGGTATTGTCAGACCCCAATAACTTGATAAGTCATGCCGATATATGGCTCATAACGATATAAGAAACTACTGATAACACTTACTAGTAAATCTCATCAACAGTCCTGGCCAGGGACTTACTGTTATAGCCAATCGAGTATAGCGCAACATCAACCCCCAATACCGAGAGAGACGAAACCCCTCCTATCGCTTATTGCCTCCATGTGACTCGGGACTGTACCCAAAATCCACCTGTTTACACGACTCCTTTGAGCCGTGGTAGGGAGGAAATCAAAGCACAATGGGAGCCACACAAGACTCTATGACGATCTCGGGTCTACATACTAACATGTACCAATGTCACCAGAGAACTGCTATCTGACGATAGGTATAATACCAACTAGGAGTTCTCGGCGAGTCCTGTTCGGTGTACCTATTCTCTAATGAGCATATGTGTACAATCTTTGATGTCAAACACCAATGGATATGGAATCAACCATCGCCTCCATACAGGGTCAAGAAACGTACACACTAGTCTACTCTGGTGTATCAATGCCATGTCTCGATATACCCTCGACTGGGAACAATTAAAGGATGTGCTTGTGGACTACCCAGGTCCCAGTAGTATGATCTGCATCATAGTCCTGGTAGTCAAGCCTACACCCTAAGGGCTTTATCAACATGTATATGAGAGACGGTATAATAATACCAGTGAACATATTAAGATAAAGGAAACCAGATAGCATACTATCATGTCGAGCAAGAAATTCCACCATATATATGTCCAAGCATCCACTATATCATAAAATAATGGCCTTTAGGGCATACATATCACTAACAATCTCCTACTTGCACTAAGGCCGGTTGTTATAGTATCGCATACCCAACATCCTAAAAAGTCTCTCGATTAGCATCTGGGGAGGGCCTTTGGTGAGTGGATCCACTGTGTTATCCTCTGTGTCAACTCTCCTGACCTCGATCTCCCGGAGATCAACTATCTCCCTGATCAGGTGATGCCGCCTAAGAATATGTCTGGATCGCTGATGGGACCGAGGTTCGTAGACCAAAGCCACAGCTCTATTGTTATCACAATATATAGGTATTAGATGCTCAATGGTAGGAACTACACCAAGTTCATCTCATGAACTTTTTCATCCAGACAGACTCTATGGCAGTATCGTTGGTAGCGATGTATTCGGCCTCCATCAATAAGTCTGCTACGGTATATAGCTTGGAACTCTTCCAACATACCGTCCCTCCACTGAGGGTGAAGACAAAACCCGAGACCGGCTTATTGTCGTCCTTATCACTCTGGAAGTTCGAATCGGTAAAGGATTCCACCTGGAGTTCACCATTACCATACACCAAGAACATTTCTTTAGTCCTTCTCAAGTACTTAAGAATGTTCTTCACAGCTGTCCAGTATTTCTCCCCTGGATCTGATTGATACCTACTCACTACATCTAGTGAGTAAGCTACATATGGTCTGGTACATAACATCGCATACTTCATTGACCCGACTACCGAAATATAGGATATCCCTTGCATGCGAGCCCTCTCCAAATCATTCTTGGGAGACATCTCTTTGGAGAGAGTGATTCCTGAACAAGCCGGTACATTACCATGCTTAGAATTTTCCATACTAAATCTCTTTAGTACGGTGTCAATGTACCTGGATTGGGACAATCCCAACATCCGTTTAGATCTATCTCTATAGATCTTAATCCTAGGATGTAGGAGGCATCAACTAGATCTTTCGTGGAGAACTTGTGTGATAAGAAGGGCTTGACCGAGTGTAGCATAGGAACAACGTTTCCTATCAAGAGTATGTCATCCACGTACAATACGAGGAAGACAACCCTACTCTCTACCACCTTCTTATATATACATGGTTTATCTATATTTTTGATGAAGTCAAACTCTTTGACAGCTTCATCGAAACAGATGTTCCAGCTCCGCTATGCCTGCTTTAATCCGTAGATGGATTTAAGAAGCTTTCACATGCTTCCGCTGCTCCCACTGTCTACGAAGCCCTCTGGCTTTGGCATGTACACGCTCTCTTCTAAATCACCATTTAGAAAAGCGGTCTTGACGTGCAACTGCCAGATTTCATAGCCATGGTATGCAACAACGGCAAGTAGGATCCTGATGGACTTAAGCATAGCCACTGGAGAAAAGGTTTCATCATAGTCAACACCAGGTCGTAGACGAAAACCTTTTACTACAAGTCTAGTTTTGAAAGTCTCAACTTTTCCATCTACACCAAATATCTTCATAAGATCCACTTGCTCCCGATGGGTTTTACCCCTTTAAGAGCAACATTCAAAGTCCATACTTTGTTGGTGTACATGGATTCCATCTCAGATCACATAGCATCCAGCCATTTCACATAGTCTCCACTTGTGATGGCCTGCTCGAAACTAGGGTCATCATCTTCCATGATGCAATCCTCGCTCCCACCATCTATGAGAAAACCGTAGTATCTTTCAGGTGGATGAGGAACCCTACTAGATCTGCGGAGTGGCTGAGATTCGTTGGGGACTATTGAATCCTCCGGTTCTACCAAAACGTCAGTAATAATTTGTGTTGCTGGAACTTCTTCCAGTTCTACCTCATTGCCACTGATTTCTTTCACAAAAAATTCTTTTTCCAAAAATGTGGCATGTCGAGAAACAAACACTTTTTGTTCCTCGGTGTCGTAGAAGATATTCCCTCGCGTTTGTTTGGGATATCTTACAAACTTGCACAAAACTGACCTTGTCTTGAGCTTGTCCGGTTTTGCTTTTTAACATAGGCCGGACAACCCCATATCTTAACTCGTTTAAGAGATGGTCTCTTCCCATTCCATATCTCATATGGAGTGGTAAGCATTGGATTTGGTCGGAACTCTATTCAATTGGAATGCAGCTATCTCAAGTGCATAACCCCAAAAGGAAATAGGAAACTCAGCAATACTCATCATAGAGCGCACCATATCTAATAGGGTGCGATTCCTCCTCTCCGATACTCCATTGTGTTGTGGTGTATACGGAGGAGTAAGCTGAGAGAGAATCCCATTCTCTTTTAAGTAGTCTCTGAATTCCATGCTCAAGTATTCTCTTTCCCAATCATATCGAAGGATTTTAATACTTTTACCCGTCTGGTTCTCAACTTCGTACTTATATTCCTTGAATTTCTCAAAAGATTCAGATTTGTGTTTCAAGAGGAACACATGTCCGTATCTTGAGAGATTGTCGGTGAATGTAATAAAGTACGAGGAACCATTCCTGGCATGTGTAGATATAGGACTGCATATATCACTATGTATCTGTCCAAGAGTTCAGTAGCTCTTTCTCCGTGTCCAGTAAACGGAGATTTAGTCATCTTGCCTTTGAGACATGACTGGAAAGTTTTATAAGATGTAAATTTGAACGGAATCAAATATGCATCTTTATGCAACTCAGCTAGGCTTATCTCATTGATATGACGTAGTCTATAATGCCACAAGAAGACTTCGTTCATTTCTGAACTGTTCCTCTTGTGTGTGTTCTGTATACTTAGAATTGTATTATAATTTAGAATGTATATACTATTATACAACGTACCATACCCAATCAACACTTGATTTAAGAAAATATTCATAATATTTTTGGTATGAAATAACAGTCGCTCAGAATCATTGTTTTACCTCTTGGTAATACAAGGTGATATTCGCCAACTGATTTGGCTGCAACAATTGCACCATTCCCTACTACTAGAGACATATCACCATTTTCCAGTTCTCTACCTCTGTTCAGCCTATGTAATATATTATATACGTGGGATCCTGATCCGGTATCCAATACCCAGGACGTAGAGTTAACTGAGAAACAGTTCCCGGTAACGAACACACCCGAAAATGACGCATCAATATGCTTATTTTTCATTTGGGTGGTGTGGGAATCCGGATATTCCCCTATTCCTTGCTCAAACTTATGACAATCATAAGAATAAGCAGAACCTAGCCCGGTATAATAAGTGGGTTCGGTCAATACATCCATATTATCATCTTGATTAAGACGTGTCATTGGTCGCTACTAGGAGAGAAAGAAGGATAATCACTTTGCGTGTGCTCTTTGCAAGATTAGATTGGTTATTATTTTATCTAATCAGGATGGCTCCCACTGTTTTTATCAAATATTCCTTCAAACCCTAAAAGGTAAGATTAGCCGGGATTAATTACACCATACAAGTTCGCCAATCGTTCGGCCAGGCAGGTATTGGTACTCCGAGGGAGTCTCCCCATGCTTTCGCATGGAACTAATTAAATAATCTCGTTTCCATAGGGGCATCACCCCGTTAACACATTTCTTAGACACCTAATTGATCGGCTAATTGTAAAGCGCAAAACTCTCCCAGGAGTAACTCTTACTCGCAGTGGGTATCAGGATCCAACTATCATATAGAAGGTATGCAATCTCATTGCAAATTTCAACACTTGAAATTCCTGATATTGATTTTACCCCTAGCGACTTATGACCTTAACTATGGTCAACAAATCATAAACGCTAGCCAAGTTCAACCCGTTCATGTCTTGATTGAATTAAACCCACCCATACGACCCTTAACTATGGTCAACAAATCCGTACGAATGTCCTAATCAATCGCATTATATGCTTTATAGGAAGAAATCATTTAGCTACCGTACACTACGCCTTAACTATAGTCAAAAAACGTAGCACGAATACTAAGTGCTCTACTTCCTAAAATGACGGAGGGCTGCAAATTGTTTTAAGAAAACCTTAAACGTAATGAACTTGATATCGTTGTAGAATCTAGTGATTTTGAAAAGGAGTGGTTTAAGCTCCGCTTTTAAAATCGAGAAGTTTTCAAAAACAAACCGAATAGCTTTTACTGGCTGTTGCTAAAGAGGTCACTCCCGGTGAAGGGATCTCGGCTCTTTCTTCATCGAATGAAGTGCTAGATATCCATCAAGGAATACCACTGTGGAAAGCAAGAACTACAGAAGCTATGATGATAAACTGAGTGGTTTGTAGCATTTTCTGCTTTTGCTAAAGAGGTCACTCCCGGTGAAGGGATCTCGGCTCTTTCCTCATCGAATGAGGTGCTGGATATGTAGGGTTTCTAGGCACACTAATGAGGTCTCACAAGGCATCAACCATGCTAATTTCAAATTTTACAAGTGCCGAGAAACCCTAATACGGATCGTTAACTAGATTTTAGGCGAAACAAATGCAACAAGTTAACAACTTAATTAAGTGAACGGAAATACAACCTTTGTAGATCCGGTTCTCCACCTCCATAGCTCCGTGATAAAGTCCCCTCGCTGTACGAATCGCATCCCGGACTCTAGCATCGGCTTCATCGGAGAAATGGGCGGGCTTGGTCGTCGGCTTCGATGCCGAAGATGATCTACGTCGAGGCATCACTAAATCAAGCTCCCACTTCACCAAGTCATGAAACTTGTGAAGAAAACACCCTATACTACTTGGCAAAAGGTAGAGGATGAAGAAATAGGAAGTGGGTTCACTTTAGAATTGGATTTCTCACTTGATTTCATCACTTGCCATTGATGAGGCAAGCTTTTCTTTCTTGTGAAGAAGAAGAAGAAGAAAGAATATGATGATAAGTTAAAAGAAAATAATACTTATCATATTTTTAACCATAGTCAAGTGTAGAGAATTAACTAAGGTTATATGAATGGTTAGGGTTAAAAGAAGAAGACAAAATGGTCACTTGGTCAAAGCTTCATGAAGCTTCAACAAGCTTCATGAAAGAAACAAAGAAAGAAACCATTTTGTTCAATATCTTTTCCATAATAAATAAATGAATAAATAGATATGAAAAACAAAACCCTAACCATTTAAATAACCATAGTTTAATCTTTACACAAAACTTAAGTAAACATGTATCATCAAACATGATACAATCAAGTGCACAAAAGTATATCACATATACAACTTGTGCAACCAAGTGAGAAAATCCATTTAAAGTGAACCAATACTAGTTAATGCAAAGTAATATATCAAAAATATAATTATACATTAAATCATTAAATCAACATTTGATTTAACGATCCGGTCATATCGCATATAACCGACTAGTATCCTGTGTATCGGCTTACCGAATCAATCCTTGATTCGATAACTAGGTTATATCGCATACAACCATATCGATACATTCATCACGAGAATAGAATACGGTATCACATACACGCATTATTCTCGGTCCCGCACATATCTCATATGCGCTCCTATTTCGTTTCGCTTGAGCCAGGAAACCTCTGTGTAGGACTCTAAAGACTCGTCAATACGCCGGCAGCAGGTGATGATCATATCAAACACCCACAAGCCGCAAGCGGTCTGCTAAACGTAACGGCCACTCGGGTATTGAGCGATCAGAAGATCGACGAGCAATCCCGCTCACACTCCTGTGAATCCAACCAGTAACACTTACCGTACAGTCCGGTCTCGTCATCTGATATGTCGCATATCTCGCCTAGGGGTGGTAAACGTCAGACTCCAATAGCTCGATAAGTCGTGTCGATATGAGGTCTATAACAGTTCGAGAAACTACAGGTAACACTTACCAGTAAATCTCAGCAACCCTGGCCAGGGATTTCCGGTTATAACCAATCGAACACAGCGCAACATCAACTCCCTATACCGGGAGAGACGAATCCCCTCCTATCACTCATTGCCTCCATGTGATTCAGGACTGTACCTAAAAACCACCGTTTTGCACGCCCTCTTGGACGTGGTAAGGTGGAAATCAAAGCACAGTGGGAACCACACAAGACTCTATGACGATCTCGGGTCAACAGACTACTCTGTACCAGTGTCACCAGAGAACTGCCATCTGACGTAAGGTATAATACCATCTGGGAGTTCTCGGCGAGTCCGTCCAGTGTACCCAGTCTCCACTGAGCACCCGTATATCATCTCTGATGTCAAACACCAATGGATATGGGATCATCCATCGCCCATCTGTATGGGTCGAGATGGTATACGCTAGTCTACTCTGGTATATCGATGCCCCGTCTCGATACACCTACGACTAGGGACCTTGAAGGATGTACTTATGGACTACCATGTCCCCACTAGTATGATCCGCATCATAGTCCAGGTAGTCAAGTACGCATCCTAAGGGCTTTACCAACATGTAACAGAGAGACAATCAATGTACACGCTAAGGTAAAGAGTAACCAGATAGCATACTATCATGTCGAGCAAGAAAGTCCTCCCTATATATATCCCAGCATCCACTACAATATACATCCAATGTACAGTAATGGCCTCTAGGGCATACATATAACTAACAGGATATTCATCAAGAAATACCACTGTGCAAAGCAAGAAACTGAACTACCCTTTTTAAAAACTTTTGATTCTACAACATCTTTAGGTTTATTTTCTTTTCATTAATCTCATTAATGAAGTCCCATCATTTAATGTTTCCTAAACATCACAGAAAATGAAACGAAAATAGAACGTACGTTTATGCCATCAGCATTCGCCACAGGACCCCATCATGCACCGTTAGGTTACTTAACTAACGGCAGAGCGGGGGCTGGACTAGCGCGGGTGCAAAACATAAGCAACGTTTATTATATATCATATATATAATATAGCATTCATCTCACGCAGTTATATGATCACATCACAGAACCAAGCAACAGAAGTCAACATATGAAATATTGGATATACTAGGAGGTCCATGTTTTAAATTAAGCCAATAATGAAAAGCACGGCTTCCACAGTCGTGATGAATAGCCAAACCCACATCCTTAGACCCCTACGAGAGCGGCAAGCAACCCTGCCAATTCTAGAGTTAGGAGACCCGGTCTCGACTCCTCGAGATGGTCTCCCACTGGACTCTAGAACCTGGTTACTTGTGCTCCCCGCCTTAGGTCTATCCTAATGCGAAAAAGTAAATAATATACATCAATGGTGACATCATCCTCAACCCGGAAGTGTCCTAATAAAAGAATATTACATACAAATTTTACATGAATGAAAATTATAAAAACTCTCATCTCACATAAAACCCCGGGCTATTCATTCACGACGATCCAATATAACATATCACAGCAACACATAACATCACATGTCATCAACGTAAATAAATACACGTATCCTAAATTCCGTTGACATATAGCAACGAGATTTGGGATACCCCACATATTACACTTACGGTCGCAGAAAAGAAATGAAAAACTACAATCATTAGAATCCGTATATCCTTAGACATTATAAACCCGGAATATCTCATATTCCGGATTTCATGCCTAATTTATAAACCTTGCATTTTAGTCTCAAATTGAAAACTCTTTTCAATAAGCTATCGAATAATTCAACAAGATTCCCGACTAAATGATCGCGTACTATACGCAATTGCGACGAAGTTTTGATCCGAATCAAAACTCCATGGCAATCGATCAAACGAGACTAAACGGCTAGATTTACAATATACTAACTAGTTTTCACAAAACTAATTATTCTGGATTCTAACAATTGTATCACATATCATCAAAGTCTATACAACGTTAAACATTTCGATCAATTTATTGAATACCCACAAAATCCAGAGACCTCAAAAACTTGAGAATCATTAAAAACATCCAGAAAGTGTCAAATTCCCAAATGGAGCAACACAAGAAATATGACACCTCAACCCCACTAACATGCCGCGGAACCGCGGCCAAACATGGTGTTTGGCCGCGCTTCCGCGGCCGTTTGTTGGTGTTGGGTTCTCAAATTTCTTGAGGATCCACTAAAAAGCCTACACGATTTTCTGCATATTTTTAATCACCAAAATACCAACTTTTGAAAAATCGACAGAAACTTGATAAAACTGAGTCTCAAAAATTCAATCGAACACTTTAACATCATAAAGACCTACCCAAATGTTCTAGCTTGGCTCTGATACCATGAAAGTGTACACTAGCACCGCGACGGGGTTTAAACGGGCATCACACGCGCAATTTTAAAAATTTCGGGTGCTAACGAACACTAACCAAGATCTTAACTAGAATAATAGGGTTTAACAATGATGATATGATTAACTATAGAAAAAGAAAGGGGCTACAACCTTTGTAGACCATGTCCTTCTCTTCATAAAGCTCCGGGTAGTAGTCAACGTGACTCCACTAGGCTCCACTTAAAGAATGAACAAGCTTCCTCCGATGATCTTCGTGCCGAAGATGATCTACCCGAAGTCCGCCAATCCGAGCTAACTCTTCACTAAACTCTTTAATGAAGGAAACACACTACACTAGAGTGCTAATGAAGTGCAGGATGGTGAAGTAGGGGTTTTATATGTTCACTACGGTTTCAAGCTCTATGATTCACATCACATGTGAGGGTTTAGAGCTTGAAGCATGAGGAAGAGGATGATGATGGAGAGAGCTAAAGAGAAGCTCATCACATGAGCTCTCATAAAAAATGGCTAAGTCTCAAAACATAGAATGAATGAGTGAGAATGAAGTGAAGAATGGCTCTCTTTCCTTACTTATTCAAGCATGGAATAAATTACAATAAGAAATTGCAACCATACTTGAATAGTGAGTCAAGAGTAGTAAAGAAATAATAAAGCCCGTGCTTCACACCATGCTCAAATATCTCCCCATTTACACCTCATTTTTTATTTCCAATAAATAGAAAATCATGTCATGCTTTATTTTATATATATATATATATATAATATATATTATGAAGAATAATTAGTGAGCTAATAATATTAGTTAATATATAATTATATCAAATATAATATATATCAAATTATTAAATCAACACTTGATTTAATAATCTGGTTATATCACATATAACCGACTAATATCATTTATCTGTATATCATATTAATCAAATCAACACTTGATTCGATAATCTGGTTATATTACATATAACCTAACCGATAACAAATAACTGGCAGATTACAATACGGTATCATATACTCGTATTTAATCAGGCCTACGCACATATCAGCATATGTGCCCTACTTCGTTTCGCTTGAACCAGAAAACTTCTGTATGGGACTCTAAAGACCTGTCAATACGCCAGCCGTAGGTGATGATCACATCAGTCACCCACAAGCCGACAGCGGTACTAGCTGGACGTAACGGCTACATAGGTATTGAGCGATTAGAAGATCAACAAGCAAGCTTGTCCAAACTCCCATGAAGCCTATAAGTAACACTTACCGTACAGTCCGGTTGTAACATTTTGGAAAATTATAAATATTAATTTATAATTTTAAATATAAAATTAATGAGTTTATAAGGTGATATCACATACAGCTTTTGGTATCAGAATTATATCCGTAAAAATGTGATTATTTTGGTAGATTGTGAATAAAGGTGTGTGATGTCATAAAAATGATATTTTAATTATTTTAATATGATATTGAATCTTACATTTAAGCTAATGATATTTAACCGATAGATTAAATCATTTCATATCTTTTGTGTCATATGGATTTAAATTGTAACATGATATAAGATTTCATATTAAGATAAGAATATTTAAGTGTCATGACAAGTATTTTTTTTTTAAGCATGGATGTAGATGTTATTATATGATAATAGTATTTAAGTGTAAAATTAAGTATTTCTTTCTTTTGCATTTGAATTTAGATTTTTATATAAAAAGATTGTTAATTGTTGTATGGTTGGTTATATCTTAACCTAAGTCTAAACCCTCACCATCAACACACCTCACCCTTATTCATATCCCTCCACCTCCTCCTCCTTCTCTTTACACCACCTCCTTGCATGAATGCACCATGCTTCACCATAGGACACATCCACCTTCTTCACATGCCACCTCCACCTCTTATCATGCACCTCATGCTTTCTATACACCAAACAACACTTAGGACATTCCTTAGTAATCTTTTTAGCCTCCTCAACCTGAACACAATACTCTTCAGCCCCAAACCAAAAATATTTCTAAGTGTTCCTACCAAAGGAAAGAGAGCAATGAATTCCTTCTTCAAGTGTGCACTTCTCCAAACTTGTGATGCTACAAACCATAGATGTTCCCACATACCATCCTTGAGCTGGTGTTCTCTTGTGAATCATTCAATACGTATAAGTTCAACCCTACAGTTCTTAGTTCAATACTGTTTTTGTATGATATCGGTATATATCGTATTTTGATAGATTAGGCTCTGTTTATGAATCTGCTATAGTTTAGATGTAAATTAGAAAACCCAAACAGTGCCTTAACCTTTTAAATTGGACCTAGAATATCCTATAGGAAGACGAGCCCTTTACCTCGGATTTTGGCCGGCGACATGAAGGCAAAATCCGATCTCGCCGGATCTTTAGAAGAGTTGGGTGTTGAAATTTTTAGGGTATCTCTATGTAGGTGTATAGGTATGTTTGGTATTGTTTATTTAAGTTATTTTAGCAGTAGGTTGAATCTGTAAGTTAGTATCAATTTTGGAGTAAAATTATATATACGATAGGTAGCATGTTTAGTTGTGCAGTATCATAAACTAGGATTTTGTGATAATTTAGCTATTGTAATTGAATCTGGAACTAATAGATATAATTACTAGAAAAACTAGCAAGACCAAAAGTATAATGAGATCACTAGAAGACACCACTTAAGACCCTATCCCCAAACCCCCTATTCCATCCGGCGACATGCACCCAATATCCGAGCTCGCCGGCCATCTCTTGGCTTTTGGTGTTGGTTTTTCTCCTGTAGCTTTGTTTTGGTATTTTATAAGCTATGGTATTATTTGATTGGTTCCAGTATTCTTACAGAGAGATCTGGGAATGATTAGTAAAAGTTTTATCAAAGTTCCGATATTATGATACTGGTTTTTGTATTTTCATACTGCAGATGAACCGTTAACGTTTATACGTTAACGATAGATTTATATTGTCGTTTTTGGTTTAAGTATACTGTAGGTTCTAACCTATGGATACCTACCTCATTGTTTGGAGTTTTGATATAATGTTTACGCCTATATTTCATAAATACGATTATAGGTGCGATCGCGAAGGATTTCGAGACGGAGTTGACGACTTAGCAGCGTGGAATTCAGCAAGCTCATCAAGTTGGTGAGTAGATTTACATCTACTGGGAAAGTCGGGTAGATGGCGTATAGCACTCCTGAAACCTTATAACTACTATTATGATATCTAGTTAAGTTTAGCTTTTCTTCAAAGTATTGATATAGTTTTGCATCTTGTATGCCCTTCATTTGCATAAAGTTTCATATGTAGTTTTAAATGAGATATACATGATATTTGGTTCGTACGATATGGATATAGTTTGATTGATTTATACGAGGGATCATGCCGTAATTGAGATGATATGGATATAGCTATATGATGAGATATAATACAAGGGTTGATACGTATTGGAAATGATGAATTTGTATGCTGAATAACGGCCAATTTATCCTTTGACTCGTAGAGTTAGGTTATATTCTGTTTAGGATGTAATACTTGTATAAGCTATATTCTTTTAAAAACTACGATTCGTTTGTCTTTTAAATAAAATACTAGGATGCGTGCCAGTTTCTAAAATGGATATCTATTTTAAATCTAGGGCAGCTTTCTTATTTCAAACTTAACGTTTCTTTTCATTTCTAAAGAAAATGGTATAGCTCATAGCAAGTGATTACAATAGTTATGCTTAAATTAATTTATAGGTTTGCATTATATTATCAATATTATACGTTTCTGCGATATGCACACTCTAATAGAACACTGCACAAATACCAATAAGTACTATGCTGCACAAGCACGTGAATATATGTTACACTACACCTTATTGGTACTGCCATGTCACTGTAGAACCGTGATGTTATATATGTATTAAAATAAATAGGTTGTTATACCGTAGAACACTTGCACAAATACTAATGATTGGCATGTTGCACGAGCACAGACGCGCATGCTACACTACACATCATTAGTAATGCCATAACACAGTAGAATTGAAATCTATGTTAATGTGATATAATTACGTAGTCTTCGTTACTCCTGTTGTAAATTATGAATATTAGTTCTATAGATGCTGTATTTGATTTTTATGGATTTTCTGGATATTTACTCTTGATGATATATATCGGTGGTATGGGACACTGTTATATATATATATATATATATCATCAATATAATCTATGCAAGTATTCTTATTTCTTACTTGATATTTTTGATATGATGAGTTAAACGTCCACCATGAGTTTGTGTTTTCTGATTTTGATTCCGAACTGAGTGGGGGAGATATACAGTGGGATACATGGTGGACCCGGATCAAGACCGAGGGGCAGGATAGCCGCAGTTGAGGCGGGGAGCCTAGCGAGAATACTCGATACCGGAGATAAAGATGAGCACGGCAGATATCCAGGGGATACTGACCGGGGTTCGATTGGGCACGACAGATATCCAGGGGATACTGATCGTAGCCAGGGATATCGGGTGGCGGTCATCTGTTGAGATGGTGTCGACGGTATCTGCATTTACATGTCGATGCTGGACACGAGAGATTTCGGATTTCGATGTCGATGATGGACATCTATATATATATTGATATGATCATTATCATGAGGTACACAGTTAGATATTATTTATTGGATTCTATCAGGACTGATCCGGAGGATAGTACCTGCATATATTTATACAGACATTTATATACAAAAAGGAATTCCAACACGAACTATAGATTCATGATTTTGACTCATATGACATTGAGATATTATACTTGGGATTGCATGATAGTTAGTATTGCACATATGCATAACATATAGTATATTGGTACAGATTATGATAGGACTATACTTATGACCTAGGTATCGTCATGCATTTCGATTTCTACCTTTAGATGTACTTTTATTCACTGAGTTGGCAACTCATCCCCGTTGTACCACAGTTTCTTGCAGGTTTTACCGCTTGGATTATCAGCGGATTGGGCACACATTCTTTTCGGGGATTGATTGGTAAGTGGGTTATTATTGTATTATACTCACTTTTGATTATTCATATATTCTTGTATCTAGTGGAAACTCCATCAACTTAGAAGTGGTATATTATGGACTTAGAAGTAAGACTTAGAGTTTATGTGTGGTGATGTCGCACTCTTTGGAGCCGATTTCTGATTTAGATTGTTGGTTGCTCCATCGTTTGGACGTGGAGACTAACTTCCGTTGGGAAACTATTTTATTATTATGTTGTATCGGGTTTTACAAAAGAAAATGAAAAGGAGGTGACGTCAAATTTCAAAACATCATAGATGCTTTTCAACATATTTAGTTAAATTCAAATGTTATTTTTAAACTGATTTCATCAGATGACTATTTTAAAACCCACCTCCAATAATTTTAAAAAGGGTTTAGATTCCGGGTTTCGGCTTACTTGAACCGCGTTGACGTCTTTAGATGTCACGTGTTTTAAGTGCCGGTCACGTACCACATTTGGGTCGTGACACCGGTCTCTTCGTCTTATACGCCGCATATCGAGTCTAGGGGTGGTATCGTCAAACCCCAATAACTTGATAAGTCATGCCGATGTATGGCTCATAACGGTATGAGAAACTACTGATAACACTTACTAGTAAATCTCATCAACAGCCCTGGCCAGGGACTTACCATTATAGGCAATCGAGCATAGCGCAACATCAACTCCCAATACCGGGAGAGACGAACCCCCTCTTATCGCTTATTGCCTTCATGTGACTCGGGACTGTACCCAAATCCACCTGTTTGCATGATTCCTTTGAGCCGTGGTAGGGAGGAAATCAAAGCACAGTGGGAGCCACACAAGACTCTATGACGATCTCGGGTCTACAGACTAACCTATACCGGTGTCACCAGAGAACTGCTATCTGACGATAGGTATAATACCAACTAGGAGTTCTCGGCGAGTCTTGTTCGGTGTACCCATTCTCTAATGATCACCTGTGTACAATCTTTGATGTCAAACACCAATAGATATGGGATCAACCATCGCCCCCATACAGGGTCAAGAAACGTACACACTAGTCTACTCTGGTGTATCGATGCCCTGTCTCAATATACCCTCGACTAGGAACAATTAAAGGATGTGCTTATGGACTACCCAGGTCCCAGTAGTATAATCTGCATCATAGTCCTGGTAGTCAATCCTACACCCTAAGGGCTTTATCAATATGTATATGAGAGACGGTATAACAATACCAGTGAACATGTTAAGATAAAGGAAACCAGATAGCACACTATCATGTCGAACAAGAAAGTCCTCCATATATATGTCCAAGCATCCACTATATCATACAATAATGGCCTCTAGGGCATACATATCACTGACAATAAAAACATGCGATAACATGTGACTTGATGAAATAATAGATTGTATGAGACTTTAGATCCGTACCCCTGATTATGATATTGTACAATGATTGATACCATACGAACTATATGATATGATATATATGATTTTGACCCGTACACTCGACTTTGAGGATGTCGTACGATAGATTTTATCGTACGAAGTATATATAATGATTGATCCACACTCTTGACTTGAGGAATCCGTACGATAGATTATACCGTACGTGACGCTATGAGGCGGGATCGCCGACTATTAGATATATTGACTCGGATATGCTATAGACTTTCTTATCACTTTCGACATCGGTTCTTAGTTTAGTCTTTTAGTTGCTTTTAAAGTTTACTTCTGCTATGCTCATACTATTCCCATTTCATTGTAGATATATACATGTGCGTTCATCAGCTGTTACGATTTCATCTACTAGGACACATGCACCATTACTGATGATACGTGTATTGCACGTACACTTACTGGCCGGCTCACACACATCATCATCGGTAATTGGCATG
Source organism: Agapanthus africanus (assembly GCA_030015575.1). Classification (NCBI taxonomy): domain Eukaryota; kingdom Viridiplantae; phylum Streptophyta; class Magnoliopsida; order Asparagales; family Amaryllidaceae; genus Agapanthus; species Agapanthus africanus. Next base: position 344,968,571 of record CM057343.1, read on the forward strand.
TCACGTACACGTTAGAAAACGTTACTTCACTTGTATAACCTGATAGCATGTAGCTAATTACATTGTTGGTATACATGATTTCACATGCTAGTTTAAGATATTGCATTTCTTATTAGATGTCGCTTTGCATTCATATATTCGTACTGTTGTGCACTGTTGAGGGGCTTTATGCTGATATTCATTGTTTTCTCATTAGCTCATGATTATGAGTTTTCAGTTATTATGAGATTTCAGGATTTGGGGAAAACCGCAAAGGAATTTATAAACTTATTATCATTTTAAAAAAATGCAAAGTGCGGTTTTCTCGTGATATGATGTGTGCGGCGTCCACCATGAGATTTCTCGGTTCTTGAGCCACGTATATACATATACCCGATTCGAGAAGAGAGATGCCGTCTGTGGGTACATGTTGGACCCGGTGAGGGACCCCAGGGCAAGAGGGTCGTATAGATAGACGTTGAGCCCGGCAGGGGAGTACTACCTACCGGTTATTATTGACCCGGCGGTCATCCGGAGGATACCGACCAGAGTCGTGTGATTTGACAGATTTGAGGGCCGATCTGAGGATGCGGCGCCCGACATATATGAGGATACTGTTTTCATAGATGGACACGACTTCCTTGATGTTTTCGAGTGTCGATGCTGAGCACTCAGGTTTTATATTGATTTAGTGTGTCGTTGCTGGGCACACATTCATTGATGCATTTACATTCATGCATATATGTCTGATACCACATATGACTCTGACGCGAGTACCTTAGTTTGCACTTATGCTTATGCCGTTATTCTTGTTATTACTCAACGTCATTATATTATTATTGTATTGTACTGTATGACCCAGGATATAGTCATACATTCGGTTTCTACTCGGTGATGTCTTTTACTCACGAGTTGGCAACTCACCCCCGTTGTGCCACAGTTTCTTGCAGGTTTGGCCGTACAAGTTCCGTAGTGGCTTGTTGGCACACTGCTTCCTTCCGGGTGATTGCTTGGTAGGTGGTTTCACTCGCATCGTGACCACCAGTTGTATTCGTTATTTATTCAGTTGTATCTAGTTAAAAGCTCCATCAACCAGACTATATATATTTAGTAGACTTAGAAACCACAGTCATATATTCTTTCAGCTTTAGAGTCACGCTCATGTATTCTTATTCCTTATGCTGGTTTTGTTGATGATGTTTTTATGGGTTCTTTATTCTCTTTCTGAGTTTTGATCCTCGTGTTCGGCGTTGTATATTTATTATCTTTCGTGGTTGTTTCCGCCATGTGGCGAAGAGCTAGCTCCCGCTTGGGGATGCCTTTTATCATATTGCTTGTACCGTTTTCGAGCTAAAATATACAAAGGAGGTACTGCCCAAATTTTTAATGACGAAAATGTTTTTAAGTTAGATAAAAGGATTGTGTTTTCATATATTATATTACCTATGACTTGAAGAAAGAACTTGATTCAGTGTACCTTTATTTCAAAAACTGCACCTCCACTATTTTTCCTAAAAAGGTTTAGATTTATGGGCTTTTGGCTTACTTGAATTAGGTGGAGTCCTATAAACTTCACATGATTCAAGTGCCGGTCACGTGCCTTTTCCAGGTCGTGACAATAGGCCCGGCTTTTGGTCCCCCCGGGGTTTCCTCGGGGTGCCCATGCTTCACCCAGCGGCTTCTCGATTCAAACAGTGAGCCCGCAAGGTGTGCAAACATGTCAAAACATCAATTTTAGAGACTGTTTTTGTCGGCAGTTTGTGCACGACAAAAACGACGGATTTCAAACGTCGCTACGAGCTATATAAGGTTTATGGAGTGGCTCTGATACCATGTAAGTCGATTTCGCACACTTCACAGGGTTTGTAGAGATGCGGAATTTACAAAAACAATTTTAAGCGGGTAACATCGACTAATCTCCCAAGAACTACCATAAGCCCTAGCTAACAAAACTAATATAGGTTCTAATCTACTATGAAGAGATTTATACCTATGTGCTCAAGTCCTTCGGGTCTTCTTAAGCTTCTCGTCCGTCGGGATCGAGCTTGGTCGTCGGCCTCCTTATGTCGAAGACAATCCATACGAGAGTCTATAGTTCAAGCTCCAACCTCAAAAGCGAGGTAACTAAAGCACCTAGTTTGCTAATCTAAGTGGTTTAGTGGATGTAAAGAATGTTTATTGGATTTGTTTATCTCATAAACCCATGGTTTCTTAACTCATAAGAGGGTTAGGGTTTTGATGAAGAAAAAGAGCTCAAAGGAGGAAAGAGAATGGAAAAGCAAAAGTGATGAAGAATGGCTAAGGATAAAAACTATCAAGCATTTCATTTACAATAAAAATATTGTAACCATGCTTCAATTGTTATAACAAATGAATGAATAAAATAAGAAGCCATGCTTCAAACCATTCTTTAATAATACCGTATCCATCCACCTCATTATCTATTTAAACAAATAGATTTAACACAAAATGAGGTGTCTTCTTCTAGAAGCACTCAAGTGAAAATACAAGAATACCCCCCACCGCATATACATACCTGTATTCGTACTACAATACCAAGAGATAAAAATAATCCAATAATATAATACTAGATCATTATTAAATCAATACATGATTCAATAATGCGGCTTAATCCTAAGTTCGCTAGTATTATCCGTCTGAACAAAAATCTGTGTAGCTAGTACACGTATATGATTGAAATCCTACACATATAATCATACGGCCTCTACATCATTTCGCCTGAACCATAGAAACCCTCTGTGTGGGACTCTAAAGACTCGATAATACGCTGGTAGTGGGTTTAACCACAAGCACGTCAATGACACTAGCTATACGTAAAGGCTACCCAGGTACTTGTCAAAAAGAAGGCCGACGAGCAAACTCATTTGAACTCCTACTGAGCCTGTCTGTGACAATCTCCGTATAATTCGGTCTATTCGTCTGAGAGTATCGCATAGCAGGTCTAGGGAGTGGAAAACGTCAGACCCCTAATAACTTGACATGTCGTGTCGATATGGTTCAAGACCATCCGAGAATCTACTGTTTTAACTATCAGTAATTCTCAATCCTCCATGGCCAGGAACTTATGGTGTTGTCCAACCGAACACAGCGTGACATCGACTTTCTATACTGGGAAAGATGAATCCCCAACAATCGCTCACTGCCTCCATGTGGCTCAGGACTATACCCAACTAAAATCTGTTTGCACGACTCAGTAGAGCCGTGGTAGGATGGTAATCAAAGCACAGTGGGAACTCATACGAGACAAATGACGATCTCAGGTCAACAGACTATCTGTACTCGTATCACTATCTGACGATAGGTATAATACCATCTAACTAGTTATTGGTGAGTCCGTCCAGTGTACTCACCCCCAGTGAGCACCTGCATACAATCTTAGGTGAATCACACCAATGGTGTGGGACCAACCATCGCCCCTCGTCAGGATCTAGAAATGTATACACTAGTCTACTCTGAAATATAGATACCCAGTCTCGATTCTCCCACGACTAAGGACATTTAAGAATGTGCTTATCGACTACGTAGCTCCCCCAAGTATGATTACCATCATAACGCTGGTAGTCAAGTAATGATCCTACGGGCTTTATCAACATGTATAAGCGATATGAAATAGCAAGTAAAACATATACACATGTTAAGATAAAAACAAACCAAATAGCATACTATCATGTTGAGCAAGATTGTCTTGTACATACATACTCCTAGCGTTCTATACAATAAAGGTCTCTAGGGCATACATATCCAACACATATATCATCTTTTACTTATGCATCCCAGGTGCAAATATCTAGTTCATTATGGTTGCAAATTGATCTTCAATTTTGTAACACAAAAGAGTTTGTCTTCCTCCTGGTTTATTGCATCCTTCCTTATAATTTATCAAACATTTTATCCTAAATTTTTAATCAAATTTTATTAATTTCTAAATTCATATTAATAATTTCTTTCATTTAAAAAAAGAAGAAGAATATCTCTCCTATAAGAGGAAAAGAAAAGGAGAAGGCGATTATAAATTTGTTGATGGACCATGTAAAATGGGAAAAACTAATCTGTGGTGGTGCGAGGGTGTCAATCATTATTTGAGGATGCACCCCATAAAAAATTGAAGGACTCGTGGAGCACCCACACAATCCACAAACCATGGATGCCTCTTTCTCTTTCTTCGGTAAGCTCCCTTGTATCATCACTTCTTCTTATCTAATGCCAAATTTAGCTTAAGCTTTCAGGCTTCTCATAATTTTGATATCTACTTGAAATTCTCACATACCCACCAAAAATTAACAATCTTTGATGAGTTCTTGATACAAAAGTTCCAAGCTTTGGTAATACCCAATTCATTTTACAAAAACCCAATTGAAATCTGAAAGGATTTTTTTTTTATCGAAAGCCCATCTTGAATTCTTCATGGATACCCTGCTTAGAACCCACAACAGGCTAGAATTGCTCTACCCACTTCATGAATTAGCAGAAAGGCACTTCCTTTCCCCTCTCCCCAATCCCCCAAACCCTAGGTTCCTCACCAAGAAACCCTGCCAAAAACGATTGAAAAATGCCTCCTTTAGGGTTGGCAGCAGTGCGCTTCTTGACCTGGTCCCTGAAACCAAGAAAGAACACCTGGAATTTGATCTGCCTTTGTATGATCCATCGAAATCCCTCACCTTGGACCTCGCTGTTGTCGGTGGTGGGCCCGCGGGGCTTGCCGTGGCTCAACAGGTATCCGAGGCGGGTCTCTCTGTTGTCTCTATTGACCCGAACCCGAATCTCATTTGGCCTAATAACTATGGAGTCTGGGTCGATGAGTTTGAAGCCATGGACCTTTTGGATTGCCTTGATGCTACTTGGTCGGGTGCTGTAGTTTATGTAGATGATTTTAGCACTAAGATGCTTGATAGGCCCTATGCCCGTGTCAACCGCAAGAATCTCAAGTCAAAGATGATGCAAAAGTGTGTTATGAATGGTGTTAGATTCCACCAAGCAAAAGTTGCAAAGGTAATTCATGAGGAGAATAAATCGTTTTTAATTTGTAACGATGGGATCACCATTGAGGCTAGAGTTGTTCTCGATGCCACCGGGTTCTCGAGATGCTTGGTTCAATACGATAAGCCGTACGATCCAGGATACCAAGTGGCTTATGGGATATTAGCCGAAGTGGAAGATCACCCTTTTGATGTCGATAAGATGGTGTTCATGGATTGGAGAGATTCACATCTAAACGGAAACTTAGAACTAAAAGATAGGAATGCTAAAATCCCGACGTTTCTTTATGCGATGCCCTTTTCTTCGAAGAGAATATTTTTGGAGGAGACTTCATTAGTAGCTCGTCCGGGTTTGAGAATGGAAGATATACAAGAAAGAATGGTGGCTCGATTGAAGCATTTAGGTATAAAAGTAAAAAGTATTGAAGAGGACGAGAAATGTGTGATTCCAATGGGTGGGCCCTTGCCAGTGATTCCGCAGAGGGTTGTCGGTATCGGCGGCACTGCAGGGATGGTGCATCCTTCTACGGGTTATATGGTAGCAAGAACTTTAGCGGCCGCTCCTATTGTCGCCAATTCAATCGTGAATTATCTTGGTTCGGATCGAGGGTTTTCTAGTAACGGGCTTTCTGCCGAGGTTTGGAGGGATCTTTGGCCTATTGAGCGGAGGCGGCAAAGGGAGTTCTTCTGTTTCGGCATGGATATTTTACTTAAGCTTGATTTAGAAGGAACGAGAAGATTTTTTGATGCGTTTTTCGATTTAGAACCTCGGTATTGGCATGGGTTTTTGTCGTCAAGGTTGTTTCTTCCTGAACTTGTGTTTTTTGGGCTTTCGTTGTTCTCACATGCTTCGAATAGGTCTAGGTTAGAGATCATGGCTAAGGGTACTCTTCCTTTGGTCAATATGATTAACAACTTAGTTAAGGATAGGGATTGATTTCTCTCTTAAGGATATCATTTTTCTTGTAATTACACTGCTGTATTCTATAGCATGTATTTTCTTGTCTGCATATATATGCAAACTGCTTTGAGTTATATGTTATATATTGAACCTGTGACTTGATATCATGTTAGAGATAGATCCTTTTTATTGGGAAATGATTGTTCTTGAATAATTGAATGTATGGCTTTCTTCAATTTAAATTGCAGCAACAAGTGTAGTGAGACAATGATTCTTATTCTATACAACCTCTGGATATTGAGTTTTTTTTGGAGATTGCTAAAGTGGTAAAAAGAACTTTGTGCCATTTCGAATTTGCCTGTCTTTCTGTTGCATAGCTCTGCGCTTGATATTTTCTAAACCACAGATATAGACATTGTATGTCTGTCTTTCCATTTTTTTTCCTGTTTTATTTTTATTCGCCTTTTCTCATTAATTTGTAAAATTGAACCTTCCAACTTTAAGAAAGTTGCAGTTACCTATCATGCCAAAAACTAACAAAGTAGTATCTAGTGTATCACTGTTTAGACGAATGGGCTTGTAATTTTGGATGTAAGGATTCTTACAGGCTTAATTTTGAGAAATACCATAGTTTAGTTGTCATTTGGTGAACATTTGTACCATTCACCTATGTCTTTAAGAAGTTCTTTTATGTGCCATCGAACTTGATAATCAGTAATACGGTTAGCTTACAAATGTCATACTCAAATTGCCATTCTTCGAGTTTCTTACTATTCGTCAATGGCTTATGAAAACTCTATTATGTGCAATTAAAATGGTTTAAGTTGTCAAGAGTTTAGAGGGGTAACCGAAGCTGCTTCCTGGGATGGACATAAGTTGAGAGGATTATGATGACTTTGCTTGTGAACTAAAGGCCAAAAATTTGTGCAATTAAAAGTCGTAGGAACGTAGTTTACAGAACAAATAGGATTAGATGTAGACCTAAATTGGAAAAACATGGATTTATAAAATTTTTATTTTAAAAAAGTTACTAAAGCCTGTTTAACTGAGGGATGGCTCTTAAAAGCATCCGATGAATGGAAGAAAAGGATTCATTTGGCCATCCGTGAAAGAGTTTGCTCTCTTTGATAATCTAATTCATCTTCATTGAAGTTATCTGACTAAACCGTACATAATCATACCTTTAAATGATTTAATCTAACATTTTTACTTTCTGGTTTTTCCATAAGAATTGTTTATTGATTATACAAGTATGTGGATTCATCATTGGTCAGAGTGAATACTGTGTTGAAATTAGTTTCATATTCAGAAAAATGAATCCACAACACTAAGTCATCTATTCTTTTATGTTAGATAATTTCTATTGAATTTTCGAGTCCTTTAAGCATATCCATGTTGCTCTCTTGTTTTTTCCCTCCTTGTTTATTTCTAAGTATATTTGTTTCATACTTATAATTGGGCGAGTGGACAACTCCATTTCTAAATTTGCCTTCGGACATGGACATGGTATTTATATTTGTACATGTACTAAAATCTTGTGATTATGGATTTTCCTTGCTGTTATAAAACCAACTACATTTCTAATATTTATTTCTATACCTAGAAAAAGTTCGTTCTTATCTTATCCATCGCATAGCTGTTCTGCTTGCAGGTTTTACTTAATTAAGTTCTAACATAATTTTGTTATTCTCCAAAATATGTCAGTTGCAGCTATCGAAATATGTATTATTTTCCATTAGATAAGCTTCCTTTCAGATTGTTTTGTGATAGCAAAGAAGAAAATGACCATTAATATAGCTGTATGGAGAAAAGGATTCTTGTTACTGACCCCAAATTTTGTGACCATGGTTTTATACTTGTTGTAGTAACTTGTAATTGATGTTTAGCTATTGTTCTGTCGTCGCTTCAGACTCTTAGCAAATTCATTGTGTAAGGCAACTTAATCATCTCCTGGTTCTTTTTTGTTTCTTTTCTCCCTTGATAGAGATGGATACATAAGCTGCTTTATTTCTTCTAAGTGCATAGATCATATATCTGTTTAATTTGTGGCTAATTTTTGGTTTGTGAAGTGTGCTAAAGGACACCAGCTTTTTCTTTTCGTGCTTGTTCGAAGTGCGTATTAACGCTCTTTTATTTGCCTCTCGCCGGTGTTCGTTCATCTTCTTATGATTGAGCTACTGTTTTATGTACCATTGTGCTGTTTACCGAAGTAAATTTTGCATTTTTTCCTTTCAGGTTTCAATATTTTTCTCCTTGCATATTGTGAAAAGAATATTGCCAACTAGAGTAGTTGTGTTATGCAGGCTTGTATATAATTCCTCTTCAAAACTGGGCAACAGATGATTTTCCATTGTTCATCAACTTTAATCAAATTTTGCATTTGACTAATCCTTGCTGTTTTAAATTTTGGAGGCAGCTACTACTCTGCTTATTGTGATTTGCAGAACATAAAGTGCGTTCTGTAAACAGAATGCATTAGACAAACAAAGCATTTTAGATTGGAGGCTGGAATATTTCTAGTTTTAAATTGTTGTCTGCTTTGGGGATATTGTTTTATGTATTAACAGAGATTTGGCAACAGCTGATTCAGAGTTCTACTCATTCCGAACTTCTATTTACTTGCACGCATTAGGGGATCGTCATCAGCTCAGCTACAAAGATATGATAAAGTTTTACGACATCTATCTGCTCTTCTTTAGTAAAACTTTCCTACCGAGAAAACTGACAAACGAGAAAAGCGTTGGGATCTTGAAAATTCTTAGGGAAAAGAAGTATAAAGAACAGACCAAGGGAAGTTCAGGAGGGGTAGGCATGGTACAAAGCATTTGCAAATTTAGCCAGAACAGAAGGAACAAAGTAAAAACCAACAAATTCCCATAAGTGTCTATTTAGAGATGGTACCAAGACCTTAAACACTAACTATTTTTTTTTCTTTTTTCCTTTTATCCATTGGAAATTCAACTTGATTTTAGGAACTCAAGCAAAATGGAAATAGTTGCAAACATAAAACAATCAGCATGGCTGCAAAATTAGTGTGCTCCATATTTCTTGGTCAGATTTACTTCACAAGCAGCCATCATGCATGATTGATGAGCTAAAAAGAGCCGCCATCTACACATCAGCAACTGTAGACTTTCAACAGAAATGGGTGGGTGTTGACTCTTGATTTGAAGTTATAATACTTTGTAATATTAAACTCTTACCTTCTTTATCATATATTTATTTGTCTGATATAATTACTTTATCTTTATCATCTTGAGATCGTGGGGGAGGGAGGGAGAGAGGGAGAGAGAGATGGGTGCTGCTCCTTTGTTTGAGAGCAGAGGAGCAAAGGGGAGGCTATGGTACAAGATTTATGTTGCTTCTGTTTCTGTTGGGATTATGTTGATTTATGTGTACAGATGTGTCTACATGCCAAAGGTAGGAGATGAAAGAAGATGGGTGTGGATTGGTTTGTTTGGGGCTGAGATTTTGTTTGGGTTGTATTGGGTCCTCACTCAATCTGTCAGATGGAACCCTATCTACTATCAAACTTTCAAGGGTAGGCTCTCACAAAGGTAAACATCATCTCCCCTTTTCTTTTCTATTTTAAGAGAAGGATTTCATATCATCTCAATATTTGTGAGTATTTTTTGAGTGGAGAAATAAATAGAATTCATGCAAGATAGAAAAGAAAAAAAATGCGTAACCTACCAACCTTGTAGACCCTACTTAGGCTGGCTACCGGGTATGTGATTGGACAACAAAGTGAGGTAGCTTTGGGACTGGAACATCTACCTCACTGGGTAGCTAATCACCAATCTGGTAGCCTACATGGAATCTACCAGCCCGGTATGGAAAGTATTGCTCGATAGACAAATTTTCATATCTCTTACTTGATGGCCGGTCTTTGTTTGCTTGGTAACCAATGAGTCCTATTGGGTTTTTAGCAACATCTTGGACCCACACCGTGAGCCCCATAAGTGATCATCGGAAAGTGTGATTAATTAGTCTGAGTGACTGGAGTTTAAAATGCTGCTATAAATTTGATTCCTGTCCCCTACATTCTATCCATTTCTCTGTCTGGACAAGCATGCAAACTGCATACAATCTTCATAGTTGTTTCATCCAAAAGATTCTCCGAATTAATTTTTTTTCCCAGTTATAAATTCCTTTATAAGTTATTCAAAATCATCCACTCAAGCTCCCTAGGTGGTAGCATTGTTGGTAGGATATGAGAATTGTAAAATAGAACTTATAAGAGCACGAATTTAAATGTAGGACGACTTATTTAGCAAAGATGTGGACCCCGCATGATCCAACCATTTTATGTCAATTCATACACCAAAACACATGCACTCTTGTAATTGTTTCATGTCACAAATTATATTTCACATACTCTCTAAAACATAATCGAAATATACTCAAAATCACTGATTTTGGTGAAGTTTATGTTGATTGTTTCATGCCCATGGTGATTCCACAACTTATTATTCATCTGTAAATTATTTGAAATCCATATATTCAATCATGTGTTCATGATTATCTCTTCAATGTAGTACCTTTTCTTTTCTGTTTGAGGGAATTTCCATGTGATACTCTACATTACAAAGTAAAACAGCTTCTGTATTACTTCATTGGCCTGTTTGTTTGTTTTTTTGGTTTGAAATGTACTATCAAAATCTAAGAGATTCGATGAAAAATTACCCACATAACTCTTTCCCATTTATCAAATTATGTATCTCACAGTTGAACACAACAGTTTTGACATTAAACACCGGTGTGGTACGCTGCTATGATACCTGGATGTAACAATTTTTTTTCTGTTCATTTAGTAATATATACTTATCTTTTCTAAGATTTGTCTGATTCCTCAAAATTTCAATTCATAGCCAAATTATTTCTTAACTCCCGCACTTATGTAACAACTACTAACTCTCAACTTACTATTGCAAATCAGATACGAGAACGATCTCTCATCTATGGACATATTAGTATGTACCGCAGACTATAAAATCGAGCCACCGATGTTGGTTATCAACACAGTCTTATCAGCAATGACGTACAATTACCCAACGGAGAAGTTAAGTATTTACGTTTCCGATGACGGTGGGTCCGAACTGACATTCTATGCTCTTTTTGAGGCGGCTAAGTTTTCCAAACATTGGGTCCCATATTGCAAGATGATCAAAATTGAGCAGAGGTCCCCCGAAGCATATTTCTCTTCACTGACTGATATCTCAAAGTATCACAATTCTGATGAAATTTTATCCATCAAGGTATTTATTATACACGTATCTAGTAAAAGTCATGCTAGTTTAATCTCAAGACATAACCATCTTAGTTATGCCGTGTTGATAATTTCCATAGGTGTCTGCACCTTATAATTAAAGTAGGGTTGGTTGGTTTTGTAATTCAAGTGTGCTGTTTCAGATATCTGGCCAGAAATTTTCATCAGGCATCTTCAGTTTTCTTATAAGCTAGTTATGCCCAGAGAGTAAAGTAGCCACCAACATATAGTAACATGGTATCTTAAAAGAGTTAAAAGCCCCTTCCACTGCACAAAAGCTCCAAAATTATGATGAGTGTTGTGTGTATGCATTTTATGTTCTAACATGTCCCCATATGTGGAGGGCCCTTTGGGCCAAGACCTGGACTTTTTGTGCAACGATATTTTTCAAAAATCCACACTTGAAGAGCGTCTGGTGGAATTGAATCTGGGCTGCTCGTATACCATCCCTTCCACTGCACTAAAACTCGCAAGTTATTTTGGAGGTTCAGAGAACATATTTTATAGTCTGACATGGTAAAAAGAATATGGTGATGCTAATAACGAAGATATACATGTATTATCTAAAAAACAAGGGCATATATTCATCCAGAATTGCTCTAATTTAGTCGATAATATTACTCTTTTTTTTGGATATAAACTTTAGCTCCTTTTAGCTAAGTGGTGTAATGTAATTTGGTTGTAGAAACTGTATGAAGAGATGGAAAATCGAATCGAAACCGCCATTAAGTGGGGGAGGATTTCTGAGGAGATTGCAAAACAACACAAGGGGTTTTCTGAATGGAATTCAGAGACTGAAACTGGGAATCATCAGCCAATTGTTCAGGTGTGGAGCGTTGCTAGGTTACAAAATACAAACTGTTAGTTGTGATTGTTTCTGAATTTTTTTTCAAGCGTGTATTTTTCCAGAAATTGTCTCAGATAACTTGAATCCTTTTAGTTATAAAAAAATATCATATGCACCAACTATTTAAAGAAGAAAAATGTATCATTAAGGCCACAGATTATAAATTTAAGTTTATTACAATTAGTGTGCTCTGTGGATTTCCGGTTGAATTTAAATCCTCCTATAGTTATCATTCTTGAGAATTGTGCGTTATTATTGCGCATAGTTTTAGTTTTAAGATCTGGTACAAACTGCATGTTGGTTTTCCACAGTAAATCAAATTCACATAACACCTCTGGCAGACATTTGGAGTTAAAAGTAGGAAAATATAATAGAGAAGAGAGAGGCCGAGAACCTAGATCTTTCTTCTTGCAGTCAGACACCAAAATTTTGAATTTTATATTGAACTGCACTTTGATATCTGATTTAGCCAGTCGTTAACTAAATCTCGGATTTTAAAAAAATATATTTGAATGATCATTTGCTATATGAATTATCCAAGAGGTCTATTAGATACAGAGGCTTCTTATGGGTTTAGCGTCACTACATATGGATGTCGATTTCTGAATCAGTAGCAGTAAAGCATTGGCCCTAAAGTTGGCATTACTGTTAAATGGTTTTTTACGTCGCAACCTCTTTGAAATACACAACGTAATTTGTATTACATATTTACATAGACTAACAAAAAATTTGCTGGAAGAATTTTCATTAGGGTTCTCTAGCTTGGTCGTAATCCAACTATCTTGAGTTCACCTGTGCTTTTCCTTTTTTTTTCTTAATTATTTTGTGGATTATGACCCCTTTGGGAATCGAACCACTGACTCTTCACTTTGGAGAGGAAAGTTTACTGCAAAAGCTATGCTCCTTTGGTCCAGTGTTTTTTTCCTAAACAATATGAGATTCTCCACATACTGTAGTTTCGTTGAAGGAAAGTTGAGAATTTTTTGCAACAAATCATTATAACATGCCAAACAAATATTTTCCTGCTTAGAATATTCCCCTTCTTATACCGTTTATAATCATAGATTCTTCCCCCTCTGCAGATTATACAACAGTAGGTCTCCTAGAGCACTATTTCATATTGAATACTTATAAATAAACCACATCTTATTTTTCCAAGATAATTTTACTCTTATTCCTATAAACAAGGTGGAAATGGTGTTGTTATTATTGATTGATTAATATATTCTCTTTTCAGATATTGATTGATGGGAGGGACTGTAAAATTGTGGATGTTGAAGGGATGCCACTACCGGCTCTTGTGTATGTTGCTCGTGAGAAGCGACCCCAGTTTCCACATAACTTCAAAGCTGGTGCTATCAATGCATTGGTAAGAATCCATGAATATGTGCAAGCCTAAATCCTGTTATTTATTCTAGTATTTGTGCTAGAATAAAGGTTTGCTCTGGACCACTTCATTATCTTTAACTAAAAGTCTCGAAAAATCTATTATTTTAACTGAAAGTCCTTAAGAATCTTTTCAAATATTTTGTGTATGATGCTAATATATACCCATGTGCATAGCATGTGCAACAAGTTGATGATGTGGACTGTTTTAGAATTAAGGATTTTTCTCGTTTTGTGAATATTTTATTGAATTAAAACTGAGAACACCATAAAGCCCCCTAGATATTGAGTTATATGGAGATTAGTAACTGCCATTCTAATAGATTTGTGCATGATGTGAACATAATCTTAGAATAATTTATGTTTTGATGAATATAAAAAGTTGATTAAACACTCCATTACTACAGAAACGTTGTAAAGGTTCTCATTGAGGAGCATTATAGAAGGCATTTTGACAGAATCAGGGGAAGATAGTCTAGGGAATATCTTTAGTCTGTTATACATAGATCATACAAATTTCAATATTTATATCCTAGTCATTTCATTTTATCACACTAAGTTTGTTTAAAGACATAAAGAGTCAAAATCATCGACCAAATTTCCTGACCATGAAAATCATGTTCTTTATATAATTAGGATGATTATGAGCTGTCACCATTGCTATTCTAACTTTCAAATGAATTTTTACAGATAAGAGTATCCTCCAAAATTAGCAATTCTCCTTTCATACTCATCGTGGACTGCGACATGTGCTCGAACAGCTCTGAATCGGTGAGGGATGCAATGTGTTTTTTCATGGATGAAGATAGCGGCCATGATATTTCATTTGTACAGTTTCCCCAGAACTTTAGAAATCTCCACAAGGATAACACCTATGGGGATTACATAACAATTGCAAATGAGGTCAGTAATTGCTATTATAGGATCGATACAACTAACTTTAGGCAACTTTGCCCTTTCCTTTAACTGTCGGAGTACTTCGGTTTAAACAAATCAAAACAATGATTTTTCAATATGCATGTTTTGACTTGTGGAAGTGTGGACAGTTGTAAAATGAAACAATATTTCATATTTTCACTTCTTGTTGCAAAAACTCTAATTGTTGTTGTGAGTTCTTAAATCCACTTTTATGTCCTTTTATATCGCCCGTCTGCATGTTTCCTCTCTATATAGAACTTAATCGCAAATTGCTAGATGTTAAATTAGATACTTGAGAAAAAGAAATGCCGTGACAATTTCAAATATCAAGGAAAACTAAGGAATTGCAGCGAGCTTTCGGAGATTAATATTCCAATACGTTTATTATAAAGATGCTTTAAATTTTGAAATCATTTTCTATGTTTTGTGTCTTGAAGGTGGAGTTCCCCGGATTCGAACAAGCTATGCTCATAGGCACAGGTTGCTTCCACAGAAGAGACAGTCTATGTGGGACAACATATACCAAGGCTCATAAGACAACATGCAACGGCACAATCAAAGCAAAATCAGAAGAGAACATGTCAATACTAGAAGAGAGAGCCAAAAGTCTCGCTAGCTGCATCTGTGAGCAAAACACTGAGTGGGGAAAAACTGTAAGTTCTCATTCTTCATCTCATGTGCACATGAATGTATTTCATGATTCAATTGATGCACATTATATCATTTGATCGATCTATGCAAGGCCTCTCTTGCTTTCTACTCAAAAGCATGTGCAATCTGTTAGTATGTAAAACCGAATTTTGAAGTTTTGGTGTAGTGCCAGGGACTTTAAGATGGTATCTTAGCAAACCAGATTCGCAATGGCATACAGGTAAAATAATACCGTTGAGTAAAATCTTAGGTTTTGGCCCACAAAAAATGGAAATCATGTCCCTCAGTTCTCATCGGTGGCAAAAATTTTAAGATCACTTGCACGTTATGTAAATTTTATTAATCATTTTATTCATATTATAGATGGGTATGATGTACGGATGCCCCGTTGAGGATGTGATCACGGGGTTGTCGATCCAATGCAAAGGGTGGAGATCTATTTATTTTAATCCTCCGAAGAAGGGCTTTTTAGGTATGGCGCCTTTGACGTTAGGGCAGTTTTTGGTTCAACATAAGAGATGGAGCGAGGGACTTTTCCAAATATTTCTCTCCAAGTACAACCCCTTTATTTATGGCCATGGGAAAATTAAGTTGAAGCTAAAAATGGCGTATTGCTTGTATTTAGTGTGGGCTCCGCTTGCCTTTCCAATGCTTTATTATGTTACAGTCCCTTCTCTTTGCCTCCTAAAGGGCATTTCTCTTTTCCCGAAGGTATGTAAACTCTCTATATGTCTGTATTACCTTTGAATCAATTTGAGCTAAAATAATATTTACTAATATTCCATGTCCTCCATTGATGATCAATGTAACAAATTTCCCCGCCAAAGAAGTTTCAACATAATATCGGAAGTAACATGCATGCCGATTTCAAACTTTCTGAAATGTTCTAAAAGTAATATAATTTTTTTTAGAGATGTAACATGTGTTGACATATGAAAAATGTTATGGGATCGCTCTGTGTTGATGTTACGATTTCTGTATTTTCTTTTTATAGCTCATGCAGAAGGCATTTGATGTATTATTGTGTTGGGATGCATGCACAACTTTTGTGGTTCATTAACTCTCTATTAATGAGTTTAGGTGCATTAGCACCATTTCCTTTCAAAAAACATTTTAAAAATGTGGATAATTATTTATATGCTAGTCTGGGTGGTATATGATTATTGTCTTGTTTATTTCTGGAACATTTCTGTATACCGTAGGTTCCTTCTTGACTTATGTGTCATGCATTTTGCTTCTCTTCATTTTACATCTCTAACAAAGACTTCATACATTATATAGAAAGCCAGTCATTTATCTCTTTACGGAAGGGTCAGAACTAAAATTTCGATCTTTTAAATTGGATTTCAGATATATGGCTTAAATCGTCAACTGTTTGTGTAGATAACTTGTTTAGTTTTTCCTTTCACCAAAATCTACTTTTGACAAATGTGCTTGTTCACAGGTATCAAGCTCGTGGTTCGTTCCTTTTGCCTATATCATCATCTCCACACAAGCATACAGTTTAGCCGAATGCCTCTGGTGCGGCGAATCATTCATAAGCTGGTGGAACATGCAAAAAATGAAAATGATGCGAAGAACTTCTTCCTACTTGTTCAGTTTCATCGATGCTATCCTCCAAAAGTTAGGCATCGGCGACTCCGGTTTCATAGTCACCGCCAAAGTAGCCAAAGACAATGATGCCTTGGATCGGTACGAGAAAGGAATGATTGAGTTTGGATCTAATTCTCTTATGTTTGTTGTGTTATTGATGCTCGCGATGCTCAACTTGCTTTGCTTTGCTGGCGGCGCTATTGGATTTTCTGAGGAGTTGGCCTTGCAATTTATATTGTGTGGTTGCTTTGTTGTAGGAAGTGCAAGTATTTATGAAGCTTCTTTCTTTAGGAAAGACAAAGGCTGTCTTGGTAGTCTTATTGAAGTGCAATCAGTTTTTTTGGCTGTGTTAGCTTGTTTTTGTGCCTTTTTATTCTAGCTGAATAATTTATGAGATTGTATATGATAGAAGTTATCCTTCTTGTAAAGTCTACACTATGAAATGAAGTTGGTATCTGATGTTTGGTGGTGGTTGTATAAGGATTTGTGGAGCCAGAGCCCAAATTGGTGGAAATACATTGCCTCTGTTCTCGACCGATGACAGGTTATCATGAATTCTCGGCAGTGACGAGGATTTACCTGCCGAAGCTCCAGAATATAAGAAATGGTCGAGTTTGTGTTCAAAAGAGGGATCCGTGTTCCTTCGTGTTTTCTACTATTTATAGGAGTTGAGGAGGTACTAGTTGGATCCTTAAATCATGCGTTAATGTACTACTAGTTTAATGTTAGGTGTACGGATTTTTATCCATACCTGCTAGCAGCCCTGTTGGTGGGTTGGTCTTCCTCGGCCAATTTAACCAACGAATTCCTTATACTGTCGTCTCTTATTTGCAGCTAACAATTACTTCATTCAGCTATATAATTTGTAGTTAGATTTTCAATACCGTTGGCGTAAAGTTTATTAGATTAATTCTGTTTTTGCACTTAAGGTTTTTCAAATTATTTGTCCTTTTACAATATTAAAAAGAATGTTGTAGAGTATGCTTCTATGAGCAATGCTGTTTATAAGGTGTTGAATATTAAAAATAATAATAATAATAACCTTATAATATTTCAAGGCAAAACAAAACATCTCTCACACTCTACAAGAATAATCAAAATTCAGGCCCACAACTATTAGGTTCTCAACCAAAATTTGGTTTGTAGTGTTGAGATTCCAGATGCACTTCTTTATTTGGATGTAATCAAATTCTTAGTCCCACATCGAGTTATGTTATACATCGAGTTATGTTGAAAACAAATAATTATTTTTACGCATAAAATTATTATTTATTGCTGAAAAAAAGATCAACGGATGATCTTGATCTTCTCGGGATTCAATGTTTTAGGAAAGATCTTGATATTCTTAAGTCCCACCTCGATGCTTGTTCCCTTTTAACTTCGAGCAAGATTTAAACAAATTTTTGATTTCACCCGCCAGCGAATGCAAACAGAAATATTTTGGGCCTTCTCTTTTGTCGCTTTAGCTTCCCCCATATTATTCTTTGGCGACTGGGCTAATTCGATTTTTCATTTCTTTTAGTTTAGGGTTGCCGGATGTCGGATCGCGTCAAGATGTTGTTTCCCGTTGATCTGCTGATGGCGGCGATGGATGGCTGAGATTGGATCTGGAGGTTGGATCTTGAAACGTGTGGATCTCAATGGGTTGAGCTTGTGGTTGTTGCCGCGCTACCTGCAAGGAAGTCCAGGAGTGGTTGTACCACCGAGGACCCTCCGACGATCAAGTTAGAGAGGAGATCCGAACAGAGTAAAGACTTAGTGGAGTAAAAATGGCTTACTTGAATCGTCTGAAGAAGAGATTTATATAGCGGTGGCAGCAGGCAAAACAGACGCGAGAATCACGCCGGCCGTTACGCTCCCGACGTCACGCCCGCGTGATGAGCGGGATCTCTCATTAATAGCGAGACATGCTTGTTAATAGGGATCGTGATGGCGTGGAACGTGGGATGTGGCCGGCGGATATCTCGCGCATGGCAAGATTCGCGGGATGACTGTTGCGCCTGTGAGCGGTGTCGTTGGTCGGTCGATGAGACCGAGGAAAATGACCTCGGCGAGAGAGCTCGCGGACGAGCGGGAGAGCCGAGGTATCTTGGTTTTGCGGTAGCCGGGGGACGAGCTGTGAGGCCGATGAGACCAATTGCGGTGGGGGCTCGGAGGTGAGCCAGTGTTTGCTTGTAGGACGGGCATAGGAACGGCCTAGTCAGCCACTGTAGGCCCTTTCTTGCATGCTCTGGGACACGTCACCTGCCACGTGTCATGATCTGAGAGATCACCGATATTGAGCATCATCATTAGCCCCCCACTTTTGCCCCGACCTGCTGATGGGTCAGGTCGAGAGTGGTCCGCCTGGTCACCCGAGGTGAGCTCCTTTTCGAAGATATCGCCGAGCGTGTCCCAGGGCAATCCGTTGTATTTTCTGGATGATGCCAGCGAATCAGGGCGAGATCTTGTGCATTAAAGAGAGTACGCCGGATCGTGCGTACTTTCGCTGAAGCGACAGCCCACATGTCGGGCGTTGGTTGGCTGACGTGATGGGCCGCAGACTTCTGGCGCCTGATAGGATCCAGCCAATGTGCGTGCAGCAGGTGGAGCGATCGTGGCCATTGAATGCGAAGAGTTGTTTTTGGCAGGAGTTGATCATCGCCGTTGGATGAGGACGCCGGTGGCTATAAATAAAGGTGGGATCCCCTTCAGGGCCCATCTCTCTTCATATCTTCCTTTTTCTTGAACTCGTAAACTTGGCGCTCTCCTCTTTAGGTCGGATCTCTGTTTTCTCGAGGACTTCTCCATCAGGTTAGATATCTTCTTTTTCTTTCCTCTGCTTCTTCTCCTTCTGAGTTGAGTCTGCTTCTTCCTTTGGCAGGACCAATGGTTTGATCCTGAGCTCTCGGTGCCCTCAGAGCTCAGTCCCGGAGGGGGGCCGTTGGTGCGGCCATGCCTCCGGCTGAACCGAGTCTCGCACCAAATGTGCCGCCGACGGCGGGGCCATCTGCCTCGTCACGAGCTCCCGATGATTGTCCCGGCGGCGGCCAGAGGTTTCCACGGGTTCCCGAGCCCCAGACGAGGGATGCAGGAGAGGATGAAGACGGGGTTCCTCTTAAGAGGAAGAGGACGGTCTCTCGCGCGCCACCGATGGAGATTCCGGGGGGGATCTCCGTGCAAGAGGGGGACGTCCATTTCGCGGTCCCGTCGGGGCTTTCCGTTGCTGCCGGCCTTCTTGCTGGTATGGAGGAGTCGGCCGGGGGCCAAGTGCCACGGGGGTCCTTGAGGGCTCAAATGGCGGCCATTGCTCAGGAGGCGGTCCAGGTATGTATTCCCTCATGTGTCATTTCGAGCGCCCTCTCCCTAGTTCGGGCGTCCCTAAGTTTCTCTGCCGTTTTTCGCCAGGTCCTTCAGCATTGCGCTCTCGTTACTTGAATGGAGGCCGAGGGGGCTATTCATGCCGCGAGGTCGGCAGAAGAGTCTTCTTCGGAGGCCGAGGACCTGTGGCTTGAGCTGCATCTGGAGAGGGAGATGGTGGCTGTCCTCGAAGCCCGGTCGGACGCCGCGGAGCTCGCTGTTTCAAAATGCCGGGAGTCCTATCACCGCCTGAGTGAGTCCCACCAGGTCATCGAGGCGAAGTTGGTGGAACTGGTCGATCGCTTCGCAGCTATGAAGAGGGCGAGGGATGCCAGCAGGCGAGATGCCGAGGCGGTGCTTCAGTAGGATGAGGTTGTCGAGATTCGATCAGTTTTGCGTCGACCTCGGTGAGGCCTCTGCCATTGCCTGGAACAAAGTTCTCGATGCCATCAAGGAGCAGTTTTCGGGGTTTGCCGACGGTGAGCTTCGTGCTCGGGTCCCACTTTCAGTAATCATGCCTCCGGCCGATGGTGATGAGGGAGGCGAGGTCTAGGTTGGTCTTGCGGCCCGAACTTTTCGGCTTTCCCTCCTCTCTCTTTTGTAAGCCTTTGGGTAATTTGATGAGACTGGGGAGCTCACAATACCCTTGTAAAGACTTTTGGCTTTGTGAATGAAGACTTTTTGCAGTAGTGTTTGTGATCGTATTTTCCTTTTGTCGATAAACACTTGTATTTGCACAGTACTGCCTTTGTGTTGTGTCGTTTCTTCGTCTAGCGACTTCGCGTCGAGTTGAATCTGTTCACTTGCCAAGTTTGTAAAGACTGACGGGAAGACAGTATCTCCATGGCCCCGAAGTCGAGGTGGAGATCGCGCAGACGTAGATAGCCCGGATGCCTCTTGGTGAGGACATGTTCCTTAGTGTGGGCTGTGCCATGCAAGGCCTACCAAGGATGGACCGAGCAGGGCAGCTGCCTGGTGCCTCTAGACAAGGGCTTTGATCCCTGGCGTTGAAGGGCCGTACAAGGCCTGCCAGGGATGGACTGAGTAGTGAAGATGCTCACCTCTTGGCGAGAGCTTGGATCTCTGGTTTGTTGGGGTAGGGAGCTACCATCCAGGGATAGCCAGGCAAGGTCGGGCCCGGCTGCCTCTTGCGAGGGCTTTAATCCTTAGTTTGTTGGGGTAGGGAGCTACCAGCCAGGGATAGCCGGGCAAGGTCGGACCGGCTGCCTCTGCGAGGGCTTTTGATCCTTAGCTCGGGAGGGGCCGTGAGTGGCCTACTAAGGACGGGGCCGAGCAGGGTAGCTGCTCGGTGCCTCTAGACGATGGCTTTGATCCCTGGTTTGTTGGGGTAGGGAGCTACCAGCCAGGGATAGCCGGGTAAGGTCGGGTCCGGCTGCCTCTTGAGAAGGCTTTTGATCTTTAGCTCGGGAGGGGCCGTGATTGGCCTACTAAGAAGGGGGCCGAGCAGGGTAGCTGTTCGGTGCCTCTAGGCGAGGGCTTTGATCCCTGGTTTGTTGGGGTAGGGAGCTACCATCCAGGGATAGCCAGGCAAGGTCGGGCCCGGCTGCCTTTTGCGAGGGCTTTTGATCGTTAAGGACTGGCCGAGCAGGGTTACTGCCCGGTGCCTCTTGGAGAGGGCTTTTATCCCTGGTTTGGTAGGGACCTACCAGCCAGGGATAACCGGGC
The DNA here is from genome assembly GCA_030015575.1 of Agapanthus africanus. NCBI lineage: Eukaryota > Viridiplantae > Streptophyta > Magnoliopsida > Asparagales > Amaryllidaceae > Agapanthus > Agapanthus africanus. The sequence continues at coordinate 344,990,137 of CM057343.1, forward strand.
AAGGGCGGGCCCGGTTGCCTCTTGGCGAAGGTTTTGATCCCTGGCTTGTTAGGGTAGGGAGCTACCAGCCAGGGATAACCGAGCAAGGTCGGGCTCGGTTGCCTCTTTCGAGGGCTTTTCATCCTTAGCGTGGGAGGGGTCGTGAGTAGCCTACTAAGGATGGCCGAGCAGGGTTACTGCCCGGTGCCTCTTGGCGAGGGCTTTTTTTCCTTAAGGATGGCCGAGCAGGATTGCTGCCCGGTGCCTCTTGGCGAGGGCTTTGATCCCTGGCTTTATGAAGTAGGGAAGATACCAGCCAGGGATAGCCGAGCAGGGTAGCCGCAGGGCTGCCTCTTGGTGAGGGCTTAGATCCTTGGCGTTGTGGGGTTGGGTAGCTACCGGCCAGGGATAGCCGAGCAGGATAGCCGCTCGGCTGCCTCTTAGCGAGGGCTTAGATCCCTGGCGTTGTGGGGTAGGGTAGCTACCGGCCGGGGATAGCCGAGCAGGGTAGCCGCTCGGTTGCCTCTTAGTGAGGGCTTAGATCCCTGGCGTTGTTGTAAGTCCATGCTACCTCTCCCGGTACTTACGGGCTTGCGGAAATGATGAAAAACGATTTTCAAGAGGTGGTAACATGGACTCAAAATACGGATCTTTGTTAAACAACTAACTAACAAACCTACCAAGAGTTTTACCTACTCAGTTAGGGGGTTATACCTTTCTTGAACTCCTTCGTCTTCAACTCTTTCCGGTGTACGGATCGGCCTCACCTCGTCGTCTCCTTGCGCCGAAGATGGATCCACCTGAAAGCTTCTACCTTTGGCTTCTTCTTCGAACTTGAAGAAACTAGAACACTTGGTTTGCTAAACCTTGTGAACTAGGATGAGTAGAGAAGTGATATGGATTTTCTTTTATCTCTAAGGCAATGTTTCTCAACTCATGAGAGGGTGTTGCTTTGAGCTAGAGAGAGAGCAAGAGGAAGAGCAAGAGGGAGAGCTCAAGCAAGAGAGAGAAATGAAATGAGAGAATGAGTAACTCTTTTGCCATCCAAGCTCTCATAATCCAAAACCATCATAACAAAAATAGTAATCAAGTATTATGTGATGGTTCAAGTCTAAATGTCTATATCATTTCATGCACTCATTTTGCAAAAACAAACAAGTAAGCAAAAATCTTTGCCATGAAATGATAGCCATTGTCATGATGATGGTCAACTAGTCCAACCTAGTCAACCGGTCAACAAAGTCAACAAGTCAACAAAGTCAACCCCTCAACAACCATGTCACCATAATACTTAATTAATATTATTGTTAATTATATTTCTTATTCTCATTAGGGTTTAGCCAAAAGTCAATAGTCAACAGTCAACAGTCAACAACCCCAATGAGAATCCTCTGCCTCTGTCTCTCTGTCAACTGTGCATACACACCCGCATCCGCGTTCCGAGGAACACGAATACAAACGAGATAAAACCAATCCCAAAATGTACACTAGGATCTGGCTTAAACCAAAGCCCGCTAGTGTTAACTGTCCGGACACCAAACGTGCACAAGTGCACGGATGTGACCGAACCCTGTCGCAAAACCATGCGATCTGTCGCAAAACCATGCGACCTCTACTCTTTTGCCTAATGGCGAATAGCTTTCTGTGTGGGACTCTAAAGACTCGACACTACGCTGGCAGTGGGTTTAACCACAGACCGCAAGCGGCACTAGCTGTGCGTAACGGTCCCCAGGTAGATGCCGACAAGAAGACTGACGAGGTGAAACCCATCTGAACTCTTACCGAGCCTGAATGTGACAATCTCCGTACAGTCCGGTCTGTTCGTCTGATACATCGCATTGCGGGCCTAGGGGGCGGTAAACGTCATTCCCCTAATAGCGGTACAAGTCGTGTCAGAGTGAAGCCCAAAACACCCTGAGATAGCACTGGAAACCTACCAGTATATCTCGCTTGCCCTGGCCAGGGACTATTCGTGTAATGGCTCTCCTAGACACAGCGCGATGTCAACCCCCAATACCGGGAGAGACGAATCCTGTCTAACCGTCACTGCCTCCAAGTGCTTCGGGACTGCACCAAAAAACTATCTGTTTGCACGACTCTTTTGAGCCGTGGTAGGGTAGTAATCAAAGTACAGTGGGAACACACTCGAGGCGAAGTGACAGTGTCAAGTCAGCGGACTAAGCTGTACTCATGTCACCTAGGAACTGATAACTGACGATAGGTATAGTACCAACCAACAATTCCCGACGAGTCCTGTCCAGTGTACTCGTAACCTAACGAGCACCCGCATACTATCTCAAGTACGACGTACTGACGGCTGTGGGACAGGCCGTCTACCACACTGGGATGAGAAGCGCATATGCTAGTCTACTCCGGAGTATCAATGCCCTGTCTCGATAGTCCTGCGACTAGGGACCTGCATAAGGATGTGCTTATTGATTACCCAGCCCCTACGAGTGTGACTGCCATCACAACGCTGGTAATCAAGTAAAGATCCTAAGGGCTCCACTAATGTGTATAGGTGATATACTAAAATAAACACATGTACACATTAAAGTAGAAACAAACCAAGTAGCATACTACTATATTGAGCAAGATTGTCTATACAAGGTGAATATCCCAAGCTTCCATTAAGTAATATACAAACTAGTATGATACAGTAATGGCCTCTAGGGCATATACAGTAACAATCTCCCACTTGCACTAAGGCCATGTACTGGCGTATCGAAGACCTATCATCTCGATCAGCCGTTCGAACTGAGTCTGGGGTAAGGCCTTTGTGAGTGGATCAGCAGTGTTATCTTCCGTAGAAACTCTCCGAACCTCGATCTCCTGGCGACCCACGATCTCCCTGATCAGGTGATACCGCCTCAAGACGTGTCTGGACTTCTGATGGGACATGGGTTCCTTCGCTAAAGCTATAGCCCCGTTGTTGTCGCAATGCAGCGGTATTGGATCAACAATGGACGGAACCACTAGAAGTTCTGTTAAGAACTTCCTTATCCAGACGGCTTCTTTTGCGGCATCTGCAGCAGCGATATATTCCGCTTCCATCGTCGAGTCAGCAACGGTTTCCTGTTTGGAACTCTTCCAACACACTGCCCCTCCATTGAGGGTAAAGACATAACCCGACATGGACTTGGAATCATCCTTGTCACTTTGGAAGCTGGAGTCAGTAAAGGCCTCGATCTGGAGGTCTTTTCCGCCATACACCAAGAACATCTCCTTAGTCCTTCTCAGGTACTTGAGAATGTTCTTTACTGCTATCCAGTGTTTCTCCCCAGGGTTTGATTGATACCGGCTTACCACACTCAGTACATAAGCTACATCTGGTCTGGTACACAACATCGCATACATTATAGAGCCTACCGCAGAAGCGTAGGGTATAATAGACATGCGATCCCTTTCCAAATCAGTCTTGGGAGACATCTCTTTGGAAAGGGTGATCCCGTGACAAGCCGGTAGATTACCGCGCTTGGAATCTTCCATACTGAATCTTTTCAGTATGGTGTCGATGTACCTGGACTGTGAGAGTCCCAGTATCCTCTTGGATCTGTCACGATAGATCCGGATCCCCAGAATGTATGAGGCATCACCCAGGTCTTTCATGGAGAACCTGTGTGACAAGAACCCTTTGACAGATTGTAGCATAGGAATGTCATTTCCTATTAAGAGAATGTCATCCACGTATAAAACGAGGAATACTACAGTTCTCGCTACAAATCTACTATAGATGCATGGTTCATCTGGATTTTTGATAAAGCCAAATTCTTTGACTGTCTCATCAAAACAGATGTTCCAACTCCGCGATGCCTGCTTTAGTGCATAGATGGACTTAAGCAACTTGCACACCTTTCTGCTGCTCCCACTCTGAATGAAACCCTTTGGCTGGTCCATATAAACGCACTCCTCTAAATTTCCATTTAGAAAAGCGGTCTTTACGTCCATCTGCCAAATCTCATAATCGTGGAAGGCAGCAATGGCAAGAAGGATCTGAATGGATTTCAGCATAGCTACTGGAGAAAAGGTCTCGTCATAGTCCAAACCAGGTCTTTGACGAAAACCTTTTGCAACCAGTCTAGCTTTATAGGTCTCAACCTGTCCATCTACACCAATCTTCCTTTTGAAGATCCACTTGCATCCTACGGGTTTTACCCCATCTGGAGCAACGTCCAACATCCATACTTTGTTGGTGTACATGGACTCCATTTCGGTCCGCATTGCATCCAGCCATTTTACCGAGTCAACGCTCTGAATGGCCTGCTGGAAGCTAGTCGGCTCATCATAATCAATGATGCAATCTTCTCTATCCCCGTCTATGAGAAAACCGTAGTATCTCTCGGGCGGATGAGACTGCCTACTACCTCTGCGGAGCGGCGTAGGAATGTCATTTTCTTTTGAACCCTCTGGTTCTACTAAGCTTTCAGTAATAGCTCGTGGTTCTGGAATTTCTTCCAGTTCTATTGTGCTTCCACTTATCTGATTTTCCAAAAACTCAGTTTCCAAGAAGTGGGCATGACGAGAAACATAAATCTTTTGTTCCTCTTCGCAATAGAAGAAATATCCCTTGGAGTTCTTTGGATATCCCACAAACTTGCACTGTACTGAGCGTGCCTCGAGTTTGTCCGCATGCTTCTTTTTGACAAAAGCTGGACATCCCCATGTCTTAATGTGATTAAGATAGGGTCTCTTCCCACACCACATCTGATATGGTGTAGCAGGCACAGTCTTAGTTGGAACTCGGTTCAAAAGGTATGCAGCTGATTCTAGTGCATATCCCCAGAATGATCGCGGTAACTCAGCGTTACTCATCATGGACCATACTATATCCAATAGGGTTCGGTTCCGTCTCTCCGATACACCGTTATGTTGCGGGGTGTATGGAGGAGTAAGCTGAGAGAGAATTCCATTCTCTTTTAAGTAATCCAGGAACTCGGCACTTAAGTATTCACCACCTCGATCCGATCTCAGTATCTTGATACTTTTGCCGGTTTGTTTTTCTACTTCATTCTTATATTCCTGGAATTTTCCAAAGGCTTCGGATTTATGTTTCATTAAGAAGACATAACCGTACCTTGAAAAGTCATCCGTAAAAGTAATGAAATAAGAATAACCGCTTCGCGCATGTGTAGACATTGGACCGCACACGTCGCTGTGTACGAGTCCTAAGAGCTCGCTCGCTCTTACTCCGTGTCCAGTGAACGGAGTCTTTGTCATCTTTCCTTTGAGACAGGATTGACAAGTGGCATACGATTGATATTCGAACGGATCCAAATATCCTACTGTATGTAACTTCGTCAACCTTCTCTCATTGATGTGACCCAGTCTACAATGCCATAAGAAAGCCTGGTTTGTATCCGGAGACTTTCTTTTGTGTGTATTTTGGACATTGAAAATCTGTGGTTGGTTTAGTACGTATATACCATTGCTTAATGTACCTGACCCAATCAGAACTTGATTAAGGTGAATGTTTACAACATTACTTACAAACGTAAATTCATAACCTTCTTTAGAAATCAAAGATACAGAAATGATATTAAAAGTTGCGTTGGGTACAAAAAAGCAATTACGTAAAACAAAAACATGTCCATCTGACATTCCCAGGTGATAGTCCCCCACGGCCTTAGCATCCATGCTAGCTCCGTTTGCAACTTTGAGGGTCATGTCACCTGCCTTCAAAACCCTACGCTTTCTCAACGCCTGCAAAGAATTACAGATATGAGATCCTGATCCGGTATCCAATACCCAGGATGTAAAGTTTATTGAAAGACAATTTTCAATAACATACACACCTGAAGCTGAAGCCGCAACTTGCTTCAGATCCTGTGTTCTGGCTTTCTAAGCCCTGCAATCTTTCTTCTAGTGCCCACTCTTATGACAGTAAAAGCACTTTTCCTTCCCCACAAGTTTCCCCGCTATCTTTGTTGCTTTTGCCTTTCCCTTCGTATCCACTTTACTAACACCGCCCCTTGGTTTGGCGGGGGTTTTCTTCTTCTTTCCCTTGGCTTTCGCCTTGGACCTAGAAGAGGAAGATCCTCCTACAAACAAAGTGGATGTTTTCCTACCTTTCTGTAGGGTGCCTTCTGCACTCCTCAGCATGTTGAGGAGCTCTGAAAGTTCAACTTCCTTTTCTTGCAAGTTGAAATTCAGGATGAACTGGGCGTAAGTGGAAGGAAGGGACTGAAGAATCAAGTCCGTATAGAGCTCATTCTCCAACGTGGTCCCAAGGTCCGCGAGCTCATCTATGAAGCCAATCATCTTAAGCACGTGTTCTGCTACCGATGATCCGACGGCCAACCTTGCCAAAAATAACTTCTTCGACACTTCGTATCTTGCGATACGAGATTGCTCTCCATACAGTTCTTTTGTATGGAGAAATATGGATTCGAGGTCCATATTCCCGTGCCTCCTCTGATGTTCGTTGTCCATAGAGGCAAGCACGAGACACTTGGCCTTCGCGCAATCGATTTCCCAGGTCTTACGAATTTCCCTATCCGCGACGCTGGTTTTGGGACCTGGGATAGGGGGAGCTTTGGTAGTAAGGAGATACCCCAATTTGTCATAAGTGATTGCCATTTTGACATTCCTGAGCCAATCTTTATAGTTTGGCCCTGTCAGTATGTTTTTATCTAGTAGTAACTTAAGTCCGGTCATGATGTTTGGTCGCTGCAATTAGGAGAGAGAGAAGAAACACTTTAGCATGATGCTCTTACAAGTTTAGAGTGGTTTTTAATTTGTCTAAACAGGATGGCTCCCACTGTTTCTCGAATCCCTCCTCAAACCAAAAAGGAAGAATTAGTCAGGATCAATCTCACCGTACAATTCTTGCTTAACCGTTCGGCCAGGCTGGTGTCGGTACTTCGAGGGAGGTTTTCCAACGCTTTCGCGAAGTTCTTTAATTAAATAACCTCTTTTCCCTGTGGGCATAGCCCCGCTAACACCTTTCTAGATTGGTTTATAGTATTGATCGTTAAGTGAGAAATTTCCCGAGGAGTAGCATATACTCACAGTAGGATCGGGATCCAAATATCATTGCGTGACAAAACTGAAGGAATCCTACCAGAATCATCACACTCCAAATGGTATGCAGCGCTAGCAAGTTTCAGTTCTTTTGAAACTCCCGATGTGGATTTTTGCCCCATACTCTTATGACCTTGACTTTGGCCAACAAATCATAAGTCACATGTCAGGTTCTACCCGTCATTCTCCAGGTTAATTTGAGCCCACCCGCACATACCCTTGACTTTGGCCAACAAGGTAGAACGACTGCCCCAAACCAACACATCAATCTATGCTGCACATGAATACCCAATAGCTACCAATCACTATGCCTTGACTTTGGCCAACAAACATAGCTTGAATACTATTTACTATTCATGTGAAACGACGGAGGGCTACGAATGGTTTTGGCGAAACCGTGAACGTAGTGAACTTGATATAATCGATGGAACGAGATAGCTTTTAAAAGGAGTGGCTCAAGCTCCGCATTTAAAAGTTATTTTTGAAAAGAAACCGAGTGGTTTTGAAAGTGTTCCAACGACTTTTACTTGGTTTATTTTTCTTGCATTAATTCCAATGCGTCCTATCATTTAATCCTACCATTGCAGAAAACAACCAAAATATGGCGTACGCTTATGCTATCCGCATTCGCCACGGGGCCCCGTCATTACCCGTTAGGTTACTTAACTAACGACAGAGCGGGGGCTGGACTAGCACGGATGCAAAACATAAGCAACGCCTAAATAATATCATATATAGATATATTGCAATGATAGCCATTTCAGATCACAGATAAACACATTGGATATACTAGGAATCCGCAATTCGTACGATCCTGTAACGAAAAGCGGATTACACGGTCGCGATGAATAGCCAATACCCCATCCTAGACCCCTACGGGTGCGGCAAACTACCCGCCAAATATCTAAAGCGGAGCAACCTCCCTCAACGACGTGAGTAGGCCACTCGGCACTTCGAGATACCCGGTAGTTTGTGCACCCCACCTTGGGTCTATCCTAGGAGCAAAAACAGTAAAAAGAAATTATACAATGACGGCTACAATCCTGACCCGGTTGTGCGGCCATATAAATAATATTACATCAATTTACATATTACATGAATTGAAAGATAAAAGAAAACTCTCATCTCACAACCCCCGGCTATTCATCCGCGACAATCCAATGAATTCATATACACATACCATCAACATTACAGATCACAGATATGTATAACCCTCACTAATCGACGTATAACGATTAGCAGACGTTCAATATATATAACACATCACAGATATATACCCGTCAGCTTAAGTCTTTAGAAGTTCGATAAAAATACGGATTTTCAAGCCCCCAAAACAAAATTTTCTTTCTGGAAAATCTGGGCAGAAAAAACATATTTTAAAAATCCCAAAACAACCCCAGAAACACTCTGCAAGAAAACAGTGCCACGACCGAGTCAACTCGGCTGCGGTTCCGCGGCGGGAGCGTGCTCCCGCCGCGGAACCGTGGCGCTTTGACCGAGTTGTTGGACTTGTTTTCTTGGGTGTCTTAACAAAAGCCTGAGCCGATTTTTCATGTATGATTTATTATTTTTGGAACAGAGGAAAAAATCGGCAGAAACTATATTATTCGGGTGTGTTTCGTGATATTTTCTCCAATCGAACTTCTACTTACTTTGCTAACATGTTAGATAGTGTTTAACTAGGCTCTGATACCACTGTAAGTCCATGCTACCTCTCCCGGTACTTACGGGCTTGCGGAAATGATGAAAAACGATTTTCAAGAGGTGGTAACATGGACTCAAAATACGGATCTTTGTTAAACAACTAACTAACAAACCTAACAAGAGTTTTACCTACTCGGTTAGGGGGTTATACCTTTCTTGAACTCTTTCCGGTGTACGGATCGGCCTTACCTCGTCGTCTCCTTGCGCCGAAGATGGATCCACCTGAAAGCTTCTACCTTTGGCTTCTTCTTCGAACTTGAAGAAACTAGAACACTTGGTTTGCTAAACCTTGTGAACTAAGATGAGTAGAGAAGTGATATGGGTTTTCTTTTATCTCTAAGGCAATGTTTCTCAACTCATGAGAGGGTGTTGCCTTGAGCTAGAGAGAGAGCAAGAGGAAGAGCAAGAGGGAGAGCTCGAGCAAGAGAGGGAAATGAAATGAGAGAATGAGTAACTCTTTTACCATCCAAGCTCTCATAATCCAAAACCATCATAACAAAAATAGTAATCAAGTATTATGTGATGGTTCAAGTCAAAATGGCTATATCATTTCATGCACTCACTTTGCAAAAACAAACAAGCAAGCAAAAGTCTTTGCCATGAAATGATAGCCATTGTCATGATGATGGTCAACTAGTCCAACCTAGTCAACCGGTCAACAAAGTCAACATGTCAACAAAACCAACCCCTCAACAACCATGTCACCATAATACTTAATTAATATTATTGTTAATTATATTTCTTATTCTCATTAGGGTTTAGCCAAAAGTCAATAGTCAACAGTCAACAGTCAACAACCCCAATGAGAATCCCCTGCCTCTGTCTCTCTGTCAACTGTGCATACACACCCGCAACCGCGTTCCGAGGAACACGAATACAAACGAGATAAAACCAATCCCAAAATGTACACTAGGATTTGGCTTAAACCAAAGCCCGCTAGTGTTAACTGTCCGGACACCAAACGTGCACAAGTGCACGGATGTGACCGAACCCTGTCGCAAAACCATGCGACCTGTCGTAAAACCATGCGACCTCTACTCTTTTGCCTAAAGGCGAATAGCTTTCTGTGTGGGACTCTAAAGACTCGACACTACGCTAGCAGTGGGTTTAACCACAGACCGCAAGTGGCACTAGCTGTGCTAACGGTCCCCAGGTAGATGCCGACAAGAAGACTGACGAGGTGAAACCCATCTGAACTCCTACTGAGCCTGAATGTGACAATCTCCGTACAGTCCGGTCTGTTCGTCTGATATATCGCATTGCGGGCCTAGGGGGCGGTAAACGTCAGTTCCCTAATAGCGGTACAAGTCGTGTCGGAGTGAAGCCCAGAACACCCTGAGATAGCACTGGAAACCTACCAGTATATCTCGCTTGCCCTGGTCAGGGACTACTCATGTAATGGCTCTCCTAGACAAAGCGCGATGTCAACCCCCAATACCGGGAGAGACGAATCATGTCTAACTGTCACTGCCTCCAAGTGCTTCAGGACTGCACCCCAAAACTACCTGTTTGCACGACTCCTTTGAGCCGTGGTAGGGTAGTAATCAAAGTACGGTGGGAACACACTCGAGGCGAAGTGACAGTGTCAAGTCAGCGGACTAAGCTGTACTCATGTCACCTGGGAACTGATAACTGACGATAGGTATAGTACCAACCAACAGTTCCCGACGAGTCCTGTCCAGTGTACTCGTAACCTAACGAACACCCGCATACTATCTCAAGTACGACGTACTGACGGTGTTGGGACAGGCCGTCTCCCACACTGGGATGAGAAGCGCATACGCTAGTCTACTCCGGAGTATCGATGCCCTGTCTCGATAGTCCTGCGACTAGGGACCTGCATAAGGATGTGCTTATAAATTACCCAGCCCTCATGAGTGTGACTGTCATCACAACGCTGGTAATCAAGCAAAGATCCTAAGGGCTCCACTAATGTGTATAGGTGATATACTAAAATAAACACATGTACACATTAAAGTAGAAATAAACCAAGTAGCATACTACTATATTGAGCAAGATTGTCTATACAAGGTGAATATCCCAAGCTTCCATTAAGTAATATACAAACTAGTATGATACAGTAATGGCCTCTAGGGCATATACACTAACAGTTGTGGGGTAGGGCAGCTACCGGCTAGGGATAGCCGAGCAGGGTAGCCGCTCGGCTACCTCTTAGTGAGGGCTTAGATCTCTGGCGTTGTGGGGTAGGGCAGCTACCAGCCACGGATAGCCGAGCAGGGTAGCCGCTCGGCTGCCTCTAAATGACGGCTTAGCCTTCGTTATAACCTTCCCTTTTTCTGTAATGCTGGGGAGCCCGTAGTACCTTTTGGGATGAATAAGACTCGTCTTTTGCAACGTTCTAGCGTTCCCTCATTGTTTATTCGAATGAAAGGACTTTTTAGAAAAAATTACATTGCCTTTGTGAAAGGAGAGGTACACACTCGTAGGTATTCATTTTACTGGTACAGCTTGAGTTTCTCAGCGTTGTAAGGTCTTGGAAAATTGCGCCCGTCTGCGTCCTGTAAGCGGTAGGCTCCACTGGGAAGTACCTCGGAAACGAGGAAAGGGCTGTCCCACTTCAGGGAAAACTTGTGCAGTCTGCCTTGATCGACGAACTCGTTCCGCCGTAGGACCAGATCTCTGGCTTTGAAGGAGCGTCGTTTGACCCGCGCGTTGTAGTATCGGGCAGTTTGCTGCTGATAGGCGGCAGCCCTGATTTGAGTCTAGTCTCGTTTTTCCAGCAAGATGTCCAGGTTGATCCGTAGCGCCGTGGTGTTCGCTCCGTCGTCGAAGTGTTCGACCCGGTGGCTGGGTAGCCCGATCTCCGCTGGGAATATTGCTTCGGTCCCGTAGCAGAGGCTGAAAGGGGTTTCCCCGTTGGGGGTCTTTTTTGACGTGCGCAGGGCCCATAAGACCTGGGGCAATTCCTCAACCCAGCTGCCTTGGTGTCCCTCTAGGCGGGTTCGGAGACCTCGGAGGACGTCGCGGTTAGTAACTTCGGCCTGCCCGTTACATTGGGGATGTGCGACCGCGGCAAACTTCATGAGGATATGATATTCGTTGCAGAAATCCTTCACTTTCTCGTTTTCGATTTTCGTCCCGTGGTCGGTGATGATACACCTCGGGATGCCAAACCGGAGTATCAGGTTATTCTGCAGGAACTTGATGGTTGTGGCGGCATCCGGTTTCCTGATGGGGACGGCCTCGACCCACTTCATGAAGTAATCCACTACGACGAGGATATACTTGTGTCCTCCCATACCGGTCGGGAACTAGCCTATCATGTCCAATCCCCACTGGGCGAACGGCCACGGGGAGGTCAAAGCGGTCAGCTCGGTGGCCGGAAGGCAAGGTATGCTTCCGTGGAGCTGGCAGTTTTTGCATCTCCTGACGAGCTTCTCGGCGTCTCCGTGAATAGTGGGCCAGTAGTACCCCTGGAGCAATGCCTTCTGGATTAAGGTTCGGGCCCCTTGGTGCGCGCCGCCTACCCCTTCATGGATTTCACGGAGGACATAGTCGGCTTCGTGGGGGTCGACGCACCGGAGCAGGGGCTGGGTGAAGGATTTCTTGTAAAGGTTCCCATTGCTCCAGACGAAGTGACGGGCCTTGGCCCGGAGATGGTGGGCTGCTCCCCGATCTTCTGGGAGTGTACCATCCCTTAGGAATTCCATGAGGGGCCTCCTCCAGTCCCGGTCATCTTACTGCGCTGTATACACATGAAGTATTGTCGCCCCGTCTTCCACGCTGGGCCGTGGCAAGGTGTAACAACTCTAATTTTTGTATACATAAAATTGATTTAAATTTGAAGTATACTTGGGGTATTTAATGTTTCTGTTACCACTTTAAGTATTTATCTTCCCATAATAATTACAAGGAGCTTGTAGCTCATTGGTAACACCTTGCACTGCTGAACCAAGCCACCAGAGTTCAAATCTCCTGCCCCACATTATTTTTAGATTATTTTTGTTTTAAATTCCTTGGAAGCCCAACAGTCTACGGACCATAACTCCCAAACTTTGAACTTCACCTGAAAACTAAAAATACCAGGAGCCACGTCTGACGATCCCCCACCCACCGACCATCGAACTCGGCCAGACGGCCGAGTCCCCAAAACGAAAAATGTGTCTTTTCGCCTTCTTTAACCCCATGCATACACCATTTATTTGGATCGGTTCCCGAAACTTAATTATCCCACATTTACTACAATTTTAATGAATTTCTACATATTTTACAATTTTTTTAATTAAAAACCTTTCACCTACCCTATCCTAGCCTACCCTATAAATACACCCCCTACCCTCTACCCTCTCATACCAAAACCCTAAGCTCACTCTCTCAAAATCTTCTCAAGAGTTGTGTACTTTGAAAACAAGTTTGTGGCGAAGCTCCGACGAAATTCTGGCGGAAATTCCGGCGACGTTTTTAGGAACAACCGGCGACGAAGCAATGCCTCGGCAACCTTTCTAGTCCCCCTTCACTCCTTTGCTTAATCGAAACCCGTAAGTCCCATTCTATCCCTCTTTCTTATTCTCTAAAAATACGAAATTACAAAACCCGACGGAATCGGAACAAATCCGATTTCCTATTCGGTTTTCTATAAAATTTCACTTCTCACCAATACATTCATGCCTAAACATTTTTATGTTGACTATTAAACATTCAACGAACAATTTGAACAAGTTTCATCACATGAAATGATAGCCTTTTCAAATTATCGTATTTTTTCACTTTAATACCAACATGTTTCGATTTCACATTTAACCCCCTTAACCTTACTATATATTTAAAGTAGAGCACGAGGTAATGACCTACCTCCACACACACGCAAATACAACCCTAAACGACATCATCAAAAACTTAGAATACGATAAAACAATACTTTCATTTAAGTACCATATTCTTAATAAAAGCATTTCTAAAAGTTTTAGCTTTGATACACTTTTAAATAAATACCTCTTATTAGGAAAACACGATAAGTTATGGACATCGATCGTTTATCTAAACCTAACTTTATGGTGTCTAGGCTAGGCAAGTGAGCAAAGGTAACTTTAAAAGGCCCGTCTCACGATTCGTGAGCGGATCCCTCCTTTCCTCATTTGTACTTACCTGACCACAATTGGTGGTGAAGAGGCGATTTGAGCCTTCTAACGACTTGTCATTTAGACCATTTAGAAATAGGCTAGTTGACTTAGGAAATCCTAGAATCTAAAATACGGAAAATTTATACCTTTACAAATAAATACCTTTTACTTTATAAAACCGTTTTCTAAACGATTAGTATTTTACAATCTTTGCAAAGCGCCGCTACAACCCATTTTTGGGGAACCCGTTCGGGATTGTGCGGTTTATCGTGCACCCTCGGGCTTAGTAGTGCGAGATTCAGACCTCCGCAAGGAGCATTCGGTCTCGAAAGGTTTAAAATACGACATCTTAAGAAAATGAGTTTTTTCGGAATATAAAATATTTATTAAAACTATTTTTGTGTAAATATATGTATATTTATCATTTAAATATCTATTTTATTATATAAATTTTCCACCTTTTTCTAAAAATCACAAGAATATATTTTACACTAAAATACCATGAACTTCAAATAAATCAATATTGCAGATAAATACCATTATTTATAAAAATAGGATATTTTCACTAGAAATGTCACAACATAAAATCCACCCTCATTACAACTCTAAAGAAGAACAATAAATACTTGAGGTGTATTTTGAAAAGTATATAAAAGTATTTTTACATAAAACCCACTCAAGTTTTATAAATTACCCTAAGGACTCTAGCAATTATAAGATCTCGATTCATTTCTGATTGTCTGACTCAGGTTTGAGTCTGATTAATCTGACCTGAATATGATTCAAGTCAATCTATAATCTACAAGATTCCAATTCAATATGAACACATGAATCCATGAATACAATTATCAATTTATACAACTTGACTGAACCGAACCATGGATATATATTCCTTTTACATGATTCTCAGTATTCCATTTACATGACTCTACGGTTACAACCGTTTTCTGATATCATAGTTTCGGTCAGTCAGTCAATCAGTCCTACAACCAATACAATTTACAAGATAACAATACAAACAAGATATCGCGGGGTTTAAGGGGTAGATTGGTACGGAAGGTGTTAAAGGTGGCACGAGGTGGTCAGATTAAGACACCTAACCTATATTCCGTTGCTGTTGTACCGTGGCATAAACGGTTCCTTGTACTACACGTACCTCTAGTCTCTGGCATATAGAGACTCCCCTCGTATACACTGGCATCCTTCTGTACCAAAATACAAATAACAGCGTTAACATAATATTACAACAATAGTATACACTTTAAAAGATATCTTCTTATTCTGTCTTTTCTACTTTCCTCTCACCTTTGGGACTTACCGAGCGACCTGTTCGCTGACGACATTATGTTTCTTTCTTCTTTGAATGTCGTCAGGTGATTTGGACCCTGCAGAGATCGAGCCATCGCAAGAAGACTTGGAGCAGTTTGCTGAAGACCCTGCACTTTAATTTCATTATACACTTTTCCTCTCTGTACTTTTCATTTCCTGTTATGCCACTGTTTAAGCATCTTTTTATTTCAGTTGTATTTCCTTTCATGTATTGTACAAAGAATGTTAATAAATAAAAGCTGTTGTTCCTTTTATATCTTGTCTCTTATGTATTTATTTTATATTGCTTAGATACGCTTAGCGTATGTATTTCTGAGTATATACGTAGCGGATCTCGTCGCGTCCCCTTCGCCGTACACTGGGAAGCGGGGCATGACACAAGGTTTCGAAGAGGATAGACCGTTTGTTATTGGCGGAGTAGGACGAGGCCAGCTTGCTCAGGGCGTCGGCTTGGGCATTGAGCTACCAGGGTATTTGCTCTATCCGGACTTCGTCGAAGTTCTTCCGAAGTTTTCTTACCTCGGCCAGATATTTTACCATTAGTGGTTCCCGAGCCTCGAAGTGGCCGGTCACTTGGCCAACGACTAGGGATGAGTCACTGCGGATTCGAATTGTCTTCAGCCCCAGCCCGGAGGCCATGCGAAGTCCGGCCAGCAGGGCCTCGTACTCTGCCGCGTTGTTTGAGGCCTTGAATCCGAGCTTTAGAGAATACTCCATTTCTGCCTCATTCGGGCCCCGAATGATGAGGCCGGCGCCATAGCCTTCCTCGGTTGAGGACCCGTCGACGTAAATGACCCACTCAGGGACCGAGTCGAGTCTTCCCCTGATCGGTCATTGGGCCGCGAGGGGAGGTACGGACTCCGGTTCCTTGCTGGGGATGGTGCACTCGACGATAAAATCGGCCAGGGCTTACGCTTTGATGGTCTACCTCGGACGGTATTTTATGTCAAATTGGGACAGGTCCCACCTCCATTTCTCTAAGCGGCCTGAGGATTCAGGCGAGGCTAGGATAGCCCCCAGCAGGCGCTCGGTGAGGACGAGAATGGTGTACGCCTGGAAGTAGTGTCATAGCTTCCTTAAGGCCACAATGAGTGCCAAGAAAATCTTCTCTATGGCTGGGTATCTCGTCTCTGCGTCTTTAAAGACACGGCTCACATAGTACACCGGCTTCTGCGCTCCGTCGACCTCTCATATGAGCACTGAGCCCGCTGCTTGATCGGATACCGCCAGATATAGTGAGAGCTCGTCCCCTTCAACTGGTCGAGTTAGCAGTGGTGGCGTCGCAAGGTGTCTCTTTAGTTGGTCGAAGGCGGTCTGGCACTCTTCGGACCACTCGAACCTCGGGATTTTCCTCAGAGCTTTGAAGAATGGGAGGCACTTTTCCCCAGACCTCGACATAAAATGGCTCAGAGCGGCTACCTGCCCTGTCAGTCGCATGATTTCGACGTTGGTCTTAGGTGCGGTCATGTTGAGGATATCGTCGATTTTTTCCGGGTTAGCCTCGATCCCATGGTGGGTGACCATGAAACCGAAGAGTTTTCCACCGGTGACCCTGAATGCGCACTTGGCGGGGTTCAGTTTCATCTTGAACTTGCGGAGTACCTCTAAGGCCTCGCCCAGGTCCTTGGCATGGTCGGTCGATGAGACTGATTTGACGAGCATATCGTTGACGTAAACTTCCATGTTCCTGCCGATCTGTGGCTTGAACATGCGGTTAACCAACTGTTGGTACGTGGCCCCGACATTCTTGAGTCCCAAGGGCATCACCTTATAGCAGTATACCCCCGGTCCGTTGTGAATGCGGTGAGATCTTCGTCTGCCGGATTCATGCGGATCTGATTGTAGCCGGAGAAGGCATCCATGAAGCTCAATAGCTCGTGGCCTACCGAGCTGTCGACGAGCTGATCTATCCGAGGTAAGGGATAGTTGTCTTTGGGACAGGCTTTGTTAGGTCGGTGAAGTCGACGCACATGCGCCACTTCCCGCTTGACTTCTTGATCAGGATGACATTCGTTAGCCACTCTGAATAGGGCACATTCCGAATGAAGTTGGCGGCGAGGAGCCGATCTACCTCGTCCTCGATAGCCTTCTGTTTGACCCGGGCGAAGCTTCGCTTCTTCTGTCTGACAGGTCGGGCCGTAGGATCTACTCCGAGCTTGTGAGATATAACTTTGGGGTCGATCCCAAGCATGTCAGCAGGCGCCCAGGCAAACACGTCGGAGTTGTTTCTGAGGAAACGAACCAGGTCGTCTCGCTGAGGTCCTGTCAGAAGCGACCCGATCTGAACGAGTTTTTCGCCGCTCCCTTCTACGAGGGGGACCTCTATCAGAGGCTCCACCGGGGTCCCTCGGACCTCCTTTTGCTCGTCTCAAGTGTCCAGAGAACCCCTGATGTCACCCTCACCTTCGACCTCGTCGACCGGCTTCTCCGATGAAGATGTTGTTGTGAAGCAAACCTTTGCAATCCGCTGGTCTCCATAGACCCGACCTATCCCACCCTGGTCGAGAGGGAACTTCATCGCCAGGTGGTAGGTCGATATCTGGGCCCGAAGGGAGTTCAGTGTGGGACGACCGAGGAGGATGTTGTTGGCCGATGGAATTCTCGCTACGATGAATTCCACCGGCACTGTCCGCGTATGGCCGGCCTCTCCGACGTTGAACTGTAGAGTGATTACTCCTTCTGCCGGGATGGAGTGGTTAGTGAATCCTGAAAGGACGTGGGAGGTCGGCCTCAGGTCTGCTGCGGTGAGCCCTATGCGCAGGAAGCAGTCACAGAAGAGAATATCTGCTGAGCTTCCCAAGTCGACCAGGATCCTGGGCACCTCGTATTGATGGACCCGAGCCGTAATCACCAGGGGGTCGTTGTGGGGCAGGGAAATTCCGTGAAAGTCCCTGTTGTCAAAAGTGATCGGCTCGGTCTCCTTGTCCTTCTTCCTCAGCTGACTGTCGGCCTCAGTAGCTGGCGTGGGGCGCTGAGTCTCGTAGGTTTTCGACGTACCCCCGCCGTTATGACCATGATTTTTGGCGAGCCTCGGTTCCTTTCGGTGAGGCTCCTTACTGTCACGACCCGAAAGTACGGAACATGACCGGCACTTAAACTACGAAATGTCTCGAGGCGTTCGTAATCTAAGTAAGCCGAAAACCCAGAAATCCAAACCAAGAAAAGTAGTAGAGTGAAGGAAAACCAATTTAAATCAAGTAGTTTTAATAGCATAAGCCGAATTATGCGGGTTTCTAAAAACATCAAAAATTTACTGAAAATTTCGGCAGAGTCTCCTTTGTAAATACTGGCTCCCAAACGGGATACAACATGAATAGTATACGAAATCAATAAAAAGGCATCCCCAAGCGGGAGCTAGCTCTTCGTCAATCGACGGCCACAACCACACAAGCAATATAATATACAACGCCAACGGCGAGGATCAAAATTCAAAAGGAAACTCAAAACCACAAGAAAACCACAGAAATAAAACGCGCGACTCTAAGGTCGAAGGAATAACATCACCGGTCTCTATCTCAAAATAAATACATGTTTGGTTGATGGAACTTCTAGATACAACATAATAATGATATACAAGATATATAATGGGGGTACGATACAAGTAAACCCACCTACTAGCAAATCACCCGAAAGAAACTATGCCCGCAAAGCCGTAATGAAACCTGTATGGCAACCTGCAAGAAACTGGGGCACAACGGGGGTGAGTTGCCAACTCGTGAATAGAAAAACATCTACGCATAGAAATCGCATAAATAACGCAACCTAGGTCAATGATCATAATATATCCTCAAATATAAGAATAACATGCAACCTATAACAAGGCTAGGGTAGATATCTAAACCGAGTGTAATCTCATGTGCCCGTGTCAGTGCCTCAGGTAGCAATATATCATATGAATGAGGTATGAATGCATGAAAACAGAATACATGTAAATGAAGAACTGTTTTCATAATTTAGTGAGATTTCCTTTGTATTTTTAAAATGAGATATCATAATGAAATCAGCATAAAACAGTGCCTAGCATCGGCACAAAACGTAATCCCAATATCTCGATATCTCTGTATCACAGTCTCTGTACCTCAATATCTCGAAATCTCAATATCACAGTCTCAATATCTAGGACGCCGTCAGTCCAGACCGGCCCCTACCATCCATCTCAAGACCACGACGGTATCCTCCGGATATCCGACGCGTCGGGTAAAATCACCGGTAGGTAGTGCTCCCCTGCCAGGCTCACATCGTCATCATCACGCGCTTCTTGCCCCGGGGTACCTTACCGGGTCCACCATGTACCCGAAACGGTTCATCCGCCTCCTCGAATCGGGTCTCGAAATCCATCAGCAAACTCATGGTGGACGACTCATACAGCATGGGAAAAACCGCACTTTTTATTTAAAAAGAGCGAAATCAGTTTATATAAGTTTTGCGATTTTCCCCCCAAATCCAGAAAATTTCATGGAAATCCGAATCCAAATCATCAATAGCATGTAAAACCATGAATATAGGCATAACAATGAATAACAGTATGCATGAAGTGACACGTAATAACTACAATGTTAAGCTGGCATATAAGGCAGGTACACTAATATCATGTCAAATTACTAACTAACAAGCTAAGTCAAGCAATAATATTTTCTAAGGTGTACGTGACATGGCAATTACCGATGAAGATGTGTGTGGGCCGGCAAGTAAGTGTACGTAGTACATACGCATCATCGGTAATGGTGCTGGTGTCCTAACAGCATGATATCAATAATGGAGTATGAAACATAATATAAGCATGCGATGCGAAGCGAACCACAATAAAGAGCGGGAGCTGAATACTAGACGCAACTATAACTAATCTGCATTAACCTAATATAAGTCCTACAAATGGTGCCTTTTGAAATAACACGAATCATGGGGTTTTGAAAATAGGGGCTACGATATTTTTATGAAAAGATACGTCTTTTGAAATATCCGTAGGATCCCTTGGGCTGTCTTTTAAAATACCCACGATTCGTTGGTTTTGAAATAGGTAAGAATCGAATCTAATCTAAAAACTAAACTAAACTAAAGGGCTAAGCTGACCAGCTGGGCTACAGGTAAGGAACCGCCTAACATCTGAGTCGATACATATACATACCTGTATATATATTAGTCGGTGATCCCGCCTCAATAATATCATATCCGATACCATATCTATAATCAGACATCCCAAGTCAAGAGTGCGGATCAATCATCAAAATATAGCTCGTACGTAAATCCGTCGTACGGCACCCCCAAATCTGGGTACGGGTTAATATCATATTCATCACACTATTCATCTAGTATCCTCTTTATCCAAGATCATAGTCCAGGGTACTGACCTATGTCTAGTACAATACTAATATCATCAATATAGTCATGATCTGACTACTGATCAACAGTCTCGTACAAACCGATATCACAACCACAAAACAAATCTCATCGACTCAGCTCAATCCCTAGTATCGTCCTCATATCCGTATGTGAACACATAATCCCATACCCATGTGAACACATAACTATAAAGAATCCCATGAGCACATATAAATAGGAATGTATGCAAGTGTGTATGTATGTGTGTATGTGTAGTGCAACACTACCCTAGGGTTCGCAACACTAAAGTAATCCTACACACCAATATCCATCCTAACATCGTTATTAATCCCAAATAACATATAATAATTGTTGGTGTGTATACGCATCCGTATACACCACCACGGACTGCGGGGGTGCTATACGCCATCCACCCGACTTCTCCCCGTAGATATAAATCTACTCATCTGGTCCTCGCTCGCCGGTGCCGACGTCGCCACGCGCTTGCTTGTCGTCTCGAAGTCCACATGGGGGTACCTACATATCACAACGCATCGTATCGCATTAAAATCCAACTCATGACCAAAACGACACACGAATCCCACATAAGTCAAAACCTATGGTTGCTTTCACAAATGAACCCAAAAACACTCGACGTCGGCGTACAAACGCCAAACAATCGAGAAAACTCCCAACACACTCATTTGTACAATTACAAGCACTAATTATAATATAAAATAGCTTACAATTCCCCAAAACCCCAATTTCACTTAAAAAGTCATTTTTCCGAAAATATAGCAAGCACAAATTACCGTTTTTATACAAAACATGATGTTTTAATAATTCTAGTGACCAAGATGATAACTTAATATCTTAATTATGCCATAGAAACCACTACGTAAATTTTAAACCCATAATTTAATTCAATTTCAAAAACCTAGTTTGCAATTTTAACCAATTTCAACCATTTTATAGCAAAAATGCACATATAACAATCTAGCTTGGATTTGCATGATTTAAAGCATTAAACTACATTTTAAAATGTTAATGAAGTTATAAAACCCTAATTACATTTTTAATCTCACACATGCAATTAAATTCCAAAACCTAGTTTGCAAAACAAAAAACTTATTTTGGACATTTTAAATGTTACAATTTGGAAAATAGCAACTAGATTAATTTTGCATAGTATTAACATGTTAAATACATCACACAACTATAATCTCATTTCCCAAAACCCTAACTACATTTTCACAAACCCTAATCTCATGAATTTGTACTTGCAAATTTCAAACCTAAAATTAAACCCTTTACTAACTCAATTTGAAGTAATAACAAATAATGTAACAAAAGATCAAGATTTTATACCTCATAAACTATGGATCAAACCTTGCAATCTAGCCTCTCAAATGCAAATTTTTCTCCAAGAATCATGTTAGAATGGGCTAAGAAAAAATGGGTAGAGATTGGATTTGGGTTTAGCTTTGAATTTGTGAGAGAAATGGTTGATTTTTGTTGGGTTTTGATGAGGAAATGAGAGGAGAAATTTGGGGGGGCTGCCCAAGAGAGGCTCGGCCAGAAATTGGTGAGGGAGTGAGAGAGAGGTGTGGGTTTCAAGTCAACACAAGACCAAGTCAACAATTACCCATACTTCATTAATAAAACATTACCCCTTTTCTTTTTTTCTTTTTCTTTTCTCTTCAAATTCAAGTGGGGAAAAGGGTGGGGGCTGCTGAATTCAGCCAAGGGGAGAAGTAAATGGGGGTGTGTGAGTGTGGGTATGGGTGTAGGGTGATGAAAAATGATAAATATAACACCCCAAACATCCACTTACACTAAAAAAAAGCCTTTTTTCTTCAATAATTTCTAAACCGATTTGGCAACCGATGTCGTTTCAAAAACCACATGATAAAATTTTATTTAATGTTTTATGATGCACAAAATTTATTTCAACTCATTCCAATTTGTAATTTTCCCTAATTAAATATATTAGTGACGGCTTAAAATAATATTAAAATAATATTTTTTTTTCAGAAAATTTGAAATTTCACCAGTGGCTCAATAAACACCAAATACTAGCAATTACATAGCTAGAATATGTATATTTAATTTTTATAATAAGATATTTGTATTTTGACTTTTTACAGAAAACCCGCTTATTTTACCGATTTTCCGAAATTTCACCGAAACGATTTTCAAAACGCTACAATCTTCCCCCCTTAAAGAAATTTGGTCCCCGAATTTAAATTCAAACTCCCCCCAAATACAAAAACATCTAAGCAAAATCATCAAGTCGTCGGGGCTCCGAAACCATAAGTACATAATACGCATCATAGCGCAATGCATGCGCATGAGCAACGAGTATATAACTCAAAATCAAAACTCCGTCAAGCATCCCGCCATCATTGGAGTCATGGTAAAGACACAAATGTCAAATCCAATACAAAACCAATATGCTATAATTCGGAACTACACACGTAAATATCAAATCTATATATGTAAATATCTGAAGGAAATGAATGCCAAATATATTCAGGTACTGTCCTCTGACTAGTCCTGCCCAGTACGAGAACACATAGTAAATATCATAAAAACGTACTGCTCTATAAGAAAAATCAATCCCAAAATACGCGCATGAGTACTACGTGCGTCTGGTGCGCACGGAAATCAAAATCCAAATATGTGCTATACATATGTACAGAAACAACATCCAAGTGCATCGGGTGTGCATGAAACATCTGTCGTAGGCAACATGTGTGCCTGACAGCAAAATCAGGTGCATCTGACATTCACGAAAAATCTCGATTTAGTGCACCTGGTGTGCACCAAAATCACATCTCAAAACATGCGCCCAACATGTGCGAAAATCCAAGGCAGGTGCATCCATCATGCACGAAATCATGAAATCCAATATCAAGCGCCGAACATGCGCAAAATCAAATCAGGTGCACAAGGTGCACAAAACAAATATCGAGTATCACAATCGAAATCGAAGTCCAGTGCATCTAAGTGCACAAAAGGCGTATCACTGCACTGCAAGCATATATAAACTATACAGAGTGCAGGAACCAAATCGTGTGCGTGCATCCGCACAAAATCAACTCAAATGTCTAAAACCGTAAAATCACAAATATGTGAAACCCAAGAACGAAAACAATATCAAGTGCAACACTGTGCAAAGATCGTAAATCCTCAATCATCAAAATCAAATCATTCGAATAAATCACCCAAAACATCGAAATCAATAATGGCGGCATAGTACCGCTCAAGCGCATCCTCTAAGAATCTCGGGCCAACTGTCGCGGTCACTAGTGGGACGTCTCGTCGATGATCATGAACTCTGGCCTACTGGTGTGCGTAACAATGACCACTCCTGGGTCAAGGTCTTTACTGGGAATTACCAATCTCTCGGTCCATCGGCTCATCGGCCTTGTCAGGTGTGCTAACGGGGATGATCCCGTGCTGGCACGTCTCTTGTCATCTCCCGGTCAATCATCGCGACCACTCGTAAGACAGCATATCACTGGCGTCGGCCTCTGGCTCTCTGAATGTACGTGACACATCTGATCCTGGGTGCAAGTATCATTGCAGCAGTGTCCTGGAAGGAATCCTGCTCACGGTCTCTTCCATGTCTTGTCCCTGCCAACTGTCCAGAAGTCATCGTCCTTTCCTATATCTGCATCTTGCTCCGGAACGGCTGCATACCCATCGCGACTCCTTCTGGAAGGTATATCCAGTACTCTGCCTCGGCATGCGTATCGCATCTCTGATGTCGGCGGAGTGGAACGTCGTCTTATCCAGATCTTGTACGGACCTCTTTACTCCACTTTCTCTAATGTCGACTGCTTCGGACTTGTCTCATCGTGGCTACATGGACTGAGCTCCAATGGCTATCCTCATATCGGGAGTCTCCCAAGAAATGCATCTCACCACCTAGCATCCGAATTAAGTCGAGCCATCTGATCGAGTCGTCAAAACCTCATAATCCCCCAAGAGCTCAACTTCTTGGGCACAGTTTAATAGTATCGAGTACATACCACAGCATCGGTGGTCCAGCCGTAGAAGGGCAAACCCAAGCCTCACTAATGGCGCCGTAGAACTGCCGCAAACCCGAAGGTTCAAAGGCTTTTACACGGTCATTAAGTCGAGTTAGGGTTTCATTCTTCTAGAGGGACCATAAAATTGCCTGCATGTCTTTCCGACTACTTTAAACTTGGAATAATAGGTTTCTGACATTCGATCGTCTCTGTCGACTCCCAACGTCTCCGCGTGAAGTCGTCTCTAGCTGGAACCAATCTATCTGATGACCTCGCATCGGGGTAGGCGAACGATCCATTTGTCCTAGTCATTCATCCTCGATGACTAGCGACCTTCTATCATCTCTTAGTACAACTCGTTCTGCCCTAATTCCAGCATCTGGGGAAATATCTCGTCGTTCGCAACAATAACTGGCTCGCTCGTCTGCACGCTGAACAGTGCCTCGATCATCATGAATAAGCAACACACCAACGGTTATCAAAATCTGGCTGGCCTCTATCATTGGCTCAATCCTCTAGTGTCGATCAGCACATCGGAGTAACCTCATAAAGGAGATCCGCCAAATGCTCGTGGCGCGGAAACACAGTAAAAAGACACATCTCTGCAATCGTGTGTTGCCGGAATTTCTCCCTGGTCAGTCCTCGTTCGTGACGAGCTCGTGCTGACCGCAACTTTTGCTGTAGCTCTCCCTGCCCGTAATCGTGGCAGCAAAACCATAACTGGTACTGATAAGGCTAGATCGGAATGAATATAATACTGAACAAAGAAATGTACATCCTAAGGCTCCTTAAGTGGAGTGGTGTGTCGTAAGTATGCCGCGGAACATACCCACGGTACGTCACTCTACTTTAGTCACCTATTCCATCAACCAAGAGTCATCCTACGCTCCGAAGGTAAAACCTAACGCTCTGATACCAACTTTGTCACGACCCGAAAGTACGGAACATGACCGGCACTTAAACTACGAAATGTCTCGAGGCGTTCATAATCTAAGTAAGCCGTAAACCCAGGAATCCAAACCAAGAAAAGTAGTAGAGTGAAGGAAAACCAATTTAAATCAAGTAGTTTTAATAGTATAAGCCGAATTATGCGGGTTTCTAAAAACATCAAAAATTTACTGAAAATTTCGGCAGAGTCTCCTTTGTAAATACTGGCTCCCAAACGGGATACAACATGAATAGTATACGAAATCAATAAAAAGGCATCCCCAAGCGGGAGCTAGGTCTTCGTCAATCGACGGCCACAACCGCACAAGCAATATAATATACAATGCCAACGGCGAGGATCAAAATTCAAAAGGAAACTCAAAACCACAAGAAAACCACAGAAATAAAACGCGCGACTCTAAGGTCGAAGGAATAACATCACTAGTCTCTATCTCAAAATAAATACATGTTTGGTTGATGGAACTTCTACATACAACAGAATAATGATATACAAGATATATAATGGGGGTACGATACAAGTAAACCCACCTACTAGCAAATCACCGGAAGGAAACTATGCCCGCAAAGCCGTAATGAAACCTGTACGGCAACCTGCAAGAAACTGGGGCACAACGGGGGTGAGTTGCCAACTCGTGAATAGAAAAACATCTACGCACAGAAATCGCATAAATAACGCAACCTAGGTCAATGATCATAATATATCCTCAAATATAAGAATAACATGCAACCTATAACAAGTCTAGGGTAGATATCTAACCCGAGTGTAATCTTATGTGCCCGTGTCAGTGCCTCAGGTAGCAATATATCATATGAATGAGGTATGAATGCATGAAAACAGAATACATGTAAATGAAGAACTGTTTTCATAATTTAGTGAGATTTCCTTTGTATTTTTAAAATGAGGTATCATAATGAAATCAGCATAAAACAGTGCCTAGCATCGGCACAAAACGTAATCCCAATATCTCGATATCTCTGTATCACAGTCTCTGTACCTCAATATCTCGAAATCTCAATATCACAGTCTCAATATCTAGGGCGCCGTCAGTCTAGACCGGCCCCTACCATCCATCTCAAGACCACGACGGTATCCTCCGGATATCCGACGCGTCAGGTAAAATCACCGGTAGGTAGTGCTCCCCTGCCAGGCTCACATCGTCATCATCACGCGCTTCTTGCCCCGGGGTATCTTACCGGGTCCACCATGTACCCGAAACGGTTCATCCGCCTCCTCGAATCGGGTCTCGAAATCCATCAGCAAACTCATGGTGGACGACTCATACAGCATGGGAAAAACTGCACTTTTTATTTAAAAAGAGCGAAATCAGTTTATATAAGTTTTGCGGTTTTCCCCCCAAATCCAGAAAATTTCATGGAAATCCGAATCCAAATCATCAATAGCATGTAAAACCATGAATATAGGCATAACAATGAATAACAGTATGCATGAAGTGACAAGTAATAACTACAATGTTAAGCTGGCATATAAGGCAGGTACACTAATATCATGTCAAATTACTAACTAACAAGCTAAGTCAAGCAATAATATTTTCTAAGGTGTACGTGACATGGCAATTACCGATGAAGATGTGTGTGGGCCGGCAAGTAAGTGTACGTGGTACATACGCATCATCGGTAATGGTGCTGGTGTTCTAACAGCATGATATCAACAATGGAGTATGAAACATAATATAAGCATGCGATGCGAAGCGAACCACAATAAAGAGCGGGAGCTGAATACTAGACGCAACTATAACTAATCTGCATTAACCTAATATAAGTCCTACAAATGGTGCCTTTTGAAATAACACGAATCATGGGGTTTTGAAAATAGGGGCTACGGTGTTTTTATGAAAAGATACGTCTTTTGAAATATCCGTAGGATCCCTTGGGCTGTCTTTTAAAATACCCACGATTCGTTGGTTTTGAAATAGGTAAGAATCGAATCTAATCTAACAACTAAACTAAACTAAAGGGCTAAGCTGACCAGCTGGGCTACAGGTAAGGAACCGCCTAACATCTGAGTCGATGCATATACATATCTGTATATATATTAGTCGGTGATCCCGCCTCAATAATATCATATCCGATACCATATCTATAATCAGACATCCCAAGTCAACAGTGCGGATCAATCATCAAAATATAGCTCGTACATAAATCCGTCGTACGGCATCCCCAAATCTGGGTACGGGTTAATATCATATTCATCACACTATTCATCTAGTATCCTCTTTATCCAAGATCATAGTCCAGGGTACTGACCTATGTCTAGTACAATACTAATATCATCAATATAGTCATGATCTGACTACTGATCGACAGTCTCGTACAAACCGATATCACAACCACAAAACAAATCTCATCGACTCAGCTCAATCCCTAGTATCGTCCTCATATCCGTATGTGAACACATAGTCCCATACCCATGTGAACACATAACTATAAAGAATCCCATGAGCACATATAAATAGGAATGTATGCAAGTGTGTATGTATGTGTGTATGTGTAGTGCAACACTACCCTAGGGTTCGCAACACTAAAGTAATCTAACACACCAATATCCATCCTAACATCGTTATTAATCCCAAATAAGATATAATAATTGTTGGTGTGTATACGCATCCGTATACACCACCACGGACTGAGGGGGTGCTATACGCCATCCACCCGACTTCTCCCCGTAGATATAAATCTACTCACCTGGTCCTCGCTCGCCGGTGCCAACGTCGCCACGCGCTTGCTTGTCGTCTCGAAGTCCACATGGGGGTACCTACATATCACAACGCATCGTATCGCATTAAAATCCGACTAATGACCAAAACGACACACGAATCCCACATAAGTCAAAACCTATGGTTGCTTTCACAAATGAACCCAAAAATCCTCGACGTCGACGTACAAACGCCAAACAATCGAGAAAACTCCCAACACACTCATTTGTACAATTACAAGCACTAATTATAATATAAAATAGCTTACAATTCCCAAAAACCCCAATTTCACTTAAAAAGTCATTTTTCCGAAAATATAGCAAGCACAAATTACCGTTTTTGTACAAAACATGATATTTTAATAATTCTAGTGACCAAGATGATAACTTAATATCTTAATTATGCCATAGAAACCACTACGTAAATTTTAAACCCACAATTTAATTCAATTTCAAAAACCTAGTTTGCAATTTTAACCAATTTCAACCATTTTATAGCAAAAATGCACATACAACAATCTAGCTTGGATTTGCATGATTTAAAGCATTAAACTACATTTTAAAATGTTAATGAAGTCATAAAACCCTAATTACATTTTTAATCTCACACATGCAATTAAATTCCAAAACCTAGTTTGCAAAACAAAAAACTTATTTTGGACATTTTAAATGTTACAATTTGGAAAATAGCAACTAGATTAATTTTGCATAGTATTAACATGTTAAATACATCAGACAACTATAATCTCTTTTCCCAAAACCCTAACTACATTTTCACAAACCCTAATCTCATGAATTTGGACTTGCAAATTTCAAACCTAAAATTAAATCCTTTACTAACTCAATTTGAAGTAATAACAAATAATGTAACAAAAGATCAAGTATTTATACCTCACAAACTATGGATCAAACCTTGCATTCTAGCCTCTCAAATGCAAATTTTTCTCCAAGAATCATGTTAGAATGGGCTAAGGAAAAATGGGTAGAGATTGGATTTGGGTTTAGCTTTGAATTTGTGAGAGAAATGGTTGATTTTTGTTGGGTTTTGATGAGGAAATGAGAGGAGAAATTTGGGGGGGCTGCCCAAGAGAGGCTCGGCCAGAAATTAGTGAGGGAGTGAGAGAGAGGTGTGGGTTTCAAGTCAACACAAGACCAAGTCAACAATTACTCATACTTCATTAATAAAACATTACCCCTTTTCTTTTTTTCTTTTTCTTTTGCTTTTCTCTTCAAATTCAAGTGGGGAAAAGGGTGGGGGCTGCTGAATTCAGCCAAGGGGAGAAGTAAATGGGGGTGTGTGAGTGTGGGTATGGGTGTGGGGTGATGAAAAATGATAAATATAACACCCCAAACATCCATTTACACTATAAAAAAAGCCTTTTTTCTTCAATAATTTCTAAACCGAATTGGCAACCGATTTCGTTTTAAAAACCACATGATAAAATTTTATTTAATGTTTTATGATGCACAAAATTTGTTTCAACTCATTCCAATTTGTAATTTTCCCTAATTAAATATATTAGTGACGGCTTAAAATAATATTTTTTTTCAGAAAATTTGAAATTTCACCAGTGGCTCAATAAACACCAAATAGTAGCAATTATATAGTTAGAATATGCATATTTAATTTTTATAATAAGATATTTGTATTTTGACTTTTTACAGAAAACCCCCTTATTTTACCGATTTTCCGAAATTTCACCGAAACGATTTTCAAAACGCTACACTTACGCCCCCCGGTGGGGCTGTGTTTGAGCCGTAGTGGAGAGTCTCGCGTGCGCGACCCCGTCGAGGGAGGGGGTGCTGGTCATGCCTGCGAACAGGCAGGCTGACCGCCTCCGCCTCGGGAGGGACAGGGGTGCGTCGAGACTCGGGGCGAAACTCTTTGGCGTAAGGCCTTGGAGCTGAACGGAGCGGCGCCTACCGAGTTATTGCATATGTCGGCCAGGGGGACCCGCGGCCAGGGGAGGTAGCGAGGCGATGGCCGACAGTGCCGGCGTGGATGGAGTCTTCCCTCCCCCTGTAGGGGTCCCGGTCCTGGGGCGGGGAAGCGGCGACCTAGGGGCCTTGACCTGCCTTTTGGACGCTGATGAGCGCTTCGACGAAGGACGCGAGTCGGTCTATTCGGCTAGCAAGGGCGCTGAAGGCATTCGGCTGAGGAGGTTCGTCCGCGTCTCCGTTGAGGGGGAGGCGGCGGCTAGTGCTTGGATCGTCGTGATGACCGCTCACCATTTGGTTGATATCGGAAGACGAACTTTTGTTTTTATGGAATCTAGATTTCCCACAGACGGCGCCAGCTGACGAATGTCGGATCGCGTCAAGATGTTGTCTTCCGTTGAACTGCTGATGGCGGCGATGGATGACTGAGATTGGATCTGGAGGTTGGCTCCTGAAACTTGTGGATCTCAATGTGTTGAGCTTGTGGTTTTTGCCGCGCTACTTGCAAGGAAGTCCCGGGGTGGTTGTACTACCGAGGACCTTCCGACGATCAAGTTAGAGAGGAGATCCGAGCAGAGTAACGGCTTAGTAGAGTAAAAATGGTTTACTTGAATCGTCTGAAGAAGGGGTTTATATAGCGGTGGCAGCAGGCAAGGCAGGCACGAGAATTACGCCGTCCGTTACGCTCCCGACGTCACGCCCGCGTGATGAGCGGGATCTCCCATTAATGGCGGGACAGGTTCGTTAATAGGGATCGTGATGGCGTGGAACGTGGGATGTGGCCGGCGGATATCTCGCGCATGGAGAGATTCGCGGGATGGCGGTTGCGCCTGTGAGCGGTGCCGTTGGCCGGTCGATGAGACCGAGGAAGATGACCTTGGCAGGAGAGCTCGCGGACGAGCGGAAGAGCCGAGGTATCTTGGTTCTGCGGTAGCTCGGGGACTAGCTGTGAGGCCGAGGAGGCCAATTGTGCTGGGGGCTCGGAGGTGAGCCAGCGTTTGCTTGTAGGACGGGCATAGGAGCGGCCTGGTCGGCCACTGTAGGCCCTTTCTTGCATGCTCTGGGACACGTCATCTGCCACGTGTCATGATCTGGGAGATCACCGATATTGAGCATCATCAAGGGTTTTATTTTTATTTAGATGTATTATTCATAAAGATATAAAATAATAAATAACATGTCGACGATTGTTGTCCTGGATGCCATGTTTCCAATTTGATAAGAGTTCAGACAACGATTTCCCAGATATGGAACGCCTCTTTTATTTGAAGATTCCATGTAGGTTTTTTGTTGTTGAGATAATAGGTGTAATAAATTAGCCTCTATTCCGTATAGGTTTTCTTTCCAAAAGAATGTATTTTACTACGACTTTAGTGGCTAGCAACATGAAAGTAACACTCGAGAAAAAAAGGATCAAATGCTTTCCATTTTGAGTAGTGTAAAGCTATGAGAACAAATTAGTTATAAGAACAAAAGGATTTGAATCAAATGGGATCATACTTTAGGTTGGATTCCATTGTCAAATAAAAGTTAATGCCATCATGCACACATAACCTAATCATAAAATAATAATGTTTTTGTACATAGTTATATACAATAATAATAATTATACACAATAATAGTTTTTTTTTTCTTTTGCAACAGACGGTAGGCTTTTGGGATGAGGGATTGGCCCTCTAGATTCATAGAAGATTTTTCCACATAATTGGTTGAAAATCCTTTTTGCCACTGTAAATGGGGGGTTTCGAACCCAAATGCTCCCACAAAGTGGAGGAGTGTCATTGTCGCTCGAGCAAATGCTCTTTGACATTATAATAGTTATTAAGCTCTATGGTTTCTTCCCAACCGGACTTGAAATTCTCCTCGATTTTTATAAAGCACAATACTATCTTTACTATTATAACTATTTATGCACGTACAATAATACTAGTTAATGATAACCAGTTTGTGGGCACGTGCGCTGCACATGATTAAGTTAACAAGACAACCACATATAAACGAAAGTGCAAAGAGTGCCAACACAGCAGGTTAGCACCACATTGCGCAACAGACTTAATAACCGGGGTGTGGGCCCCACACAGTTAAGTGTGGGCCCTACGGCTGCTGAGAGTGTTACGCTACGGGTTGTCCATAGCGCTCTTTTATCTAAATGGAATTCTTTGCTTTGTGTGTGTATATAAGTTAATTTTACTAACCAGCGATAGCTCACTTAATATGGTACTTTTTTTTTTGGGAAGAGTGCGGAGCTCGATCATTTAACGCTTTCTGAGCAAATTCATGGGTCCTCATGATGTGTGCATTGGTATGTTGTATGCATAGGTTAGGTTAGGGTTTAAGGCCAGTGTCAAAAAAATGTTTATTAGTTAATTTTGTTATTAATTTATTACCTTTAAAGAATATTTTTTGAAAATTATTTCATGATTTTTAAAATATTTTTTTATTCTTTGTATCAGGTATGTTTATTTTTCGAGTTTGTCCATTGATATAGGTTTCAAACATGTTAAAGTTTTTGACAAGGATAATGATCTTTTTAAATATATTTTGTGACTGTAAAAGATTTTCAGTTATCAAAAGGAGTTGACGTGGACCATGATCAAGAAGATTCTCCTCTTTTATTAGAATTTTAAATTCTAGTTAACTTTGAGAGCGCACATGCCCCTGGGGGATGTTTGGTTGCAAGATTATGAAATTTGGATTCCAAAATATTACTGTAGAAAATTTCTGGATTTAGTAATTTGCTGTTTGGTTGGTATTGGATTTGTAGATTCTTGTAATTTTTGTTTGGTTGGTGAAAAGAAAGTGGGATTTGGATTTGAGGATTTTAGAGAGAGATATATAGAGAGAGAATTATTAAATAAATAAAATATCCGGGTCCTATCTAAAATTATAATGAATAGTGCCAAATCCTTGCAATTCTCCAAATTTTTTAGGATTCAAACATCCTTGTTTTGTGGTGAGCCCCCCATAAAAAGCAAAGGAATCCTACAAATCCAAATCCCACTACCAAACACAAAATTATGGAATTCTCTTAAATTTTTGGATTCCACGATCCAAATCTTTTATAATCCTACAACCAAACAGGCACTTAGTTTTCTAGTTATAACAGTATTGGTTTTATAGTTATATGAGTAATAGTATTCTTATAATAGTACTAGTATGCACGCGCACATATTATGCAAATGAAAGCCAATAATTAATCAATTATTTTGAGGGCTTGTGGAAATGAACGCTTATTAATCAATAAACCCGAATAACCCCAGGAGGGGAAGTGACGGAAAATTCATGGGTCTTCTGGATGGATGTGTTGTGTGTTTGTGAGTGATGTGTGCATGGTTGTGTTGTGAGCTTGTGAGTGATATGTGCTTGGGTGTGTTGTTGCATAGGTTAGGGCTTACGGGTTAGTACCAAAACAAACAAAAATTAGTTAGCTTTTTATTTTTAATTTTTGAAATATTATGTTTAATTTTAAAGATAAAATGATAGTTTTTTGAAATTGACCTCTTTCAGAATCGAACTTGCGACCTTTTATATTAAAAAGGAAGCTGGCTGATAAGAACTTATCTAAAGCCTAATTGGTAGAGATAAATGTAGTTGCACACATAAGGTGGAGATAGTTTCTAACATGGAAAGTTTAGATATAAGGTTGTTTTTTTTATCATTTTCTTTGACAATTAATTATGGTAGTTCAATTTAAAGGCAAATTTCTTAGTCCCTTTCTCTGGCAATATTATAGTAGAGATGTTAACTATTCCGCATGGGACGCACACATAGAAAGCAATATTTTTATACAATATTGTGTGCAAGAGGAGGATAAGATGGTGAATAAGATGGGTGAAATCAAAAGAGCCAATTTAAAATTTTAAATAATAACCACCATATGGATATCTTTGAAAATTGTAAGAGAGGAAGGGTGGGACATTTTCAAATTTTGGAAGGCTGATGTCATGGCTAAGTTGTCATACGGTAATTTATTTGAGGATTTTTCTGAATTTGAATAATCCTGACTTAGAAAAAATAGATTATCAATTAAAGATATTAGCTATGTTCTTAAAGTTTGCATTATATGTACAGGAATAGGTAAATACGGATGAGAACTGGGTTAAATGGAAAGAACATATTTATTAAAAAAAAAGGAGAGAAAAAAATGGAGAACTAGGGTTTCTCTTCTGCAGCCGTCGTCATTGATCGCCTTCATCTTGTCGTATGGCGGTCAAAGAGAGACCTTCTTTGATGATACTCATAAGTGGGAACTCTCCGGATCATGACACGTGGCAGATGACGTGTCCCGGAGCTCACGGAAACAGGACAAGCACCATACATTGGAGGCATCCCTCGGGCTACTGTCCCGAGGCATGACCCGACCTTCGATGGGTCCCTGAACATTCCTATGCTCGCCTTACAAATAACCATCGGCTCGCTTCCGAGCCCTCCTATATGTTGAGCTTCCTCCTATATGTTGAGCTTCCTCAGCCTTCCCTGTTCGCCTCCGAGCTATCACAGAACCGAGCTTCCTCGGCCTCCCATTCGCCTCCGAGCCTCTCGCCGAGCTAAGCCTCTCCGGTTCTACTGAGCAACCAAGAACGCAGAGCCCAAGCGCCTCCGCCACGGCTCCGTGTATCTCGCGAGAAGCGAGATATCCGCCACCCCACATCCCGTGTTCCACGCTGTCGTATCCCCCCATTAACGAGCGTATCTTGTCATTAATGGAGGGGATCCCGTAATTCACGCAGGCGTAACGTCAGGGGCGTAACCGACGGCGAAGATCCCGCGCCAGCTTGCTCCAAGCGACCATTATAAAACCCCCTCTCTCAGACGACTTAGGTAAGCCAATATTATTCCAATAAGCCGCTACTCTGCCCAAATTCCTCGGCTAACTTGATCGTCGGAGGGTCCACGGTGGTACAACCATCCCAGGGCTTCTTTTGCAGATAGCTCGGCTTCACCTCACAACAAGCCTACTGAGATCCACACGCTCAAGGAGGCAACCCTCAACATCAATCTCAGTCGTTCGCCAATGCTCGCGATAGATCGACGGAAGACAACATCTGAAGGAGATCCAAATATCCTTCAGTTGGCGCCGTCTGTGGGAAACTAGAAATTTTTCCATCCATCAAAAGTTGATCTTCCGCCCTCGACTATATGGCGAGCGAAGACCATGGCGATCCCAGCACAAGCCGCCGCCCTTCCCATAACGGAGGCGCGGAGGGATCTACTCCCCAACCGAATGCCATCCATGCCCTCTCGGCACGGATCGATAGGCTCGCGTCCATAGTGGATGCCCTTGTCCGCGTCCAAAAGGCGGGCTCAACCCCGCAGGTCACCGTTTCCCCGCCCAGGGATCACGACATCCGCAGAGGGGGAGATGATGCCGTCCACGCTGGCACCACTGAACAACGTCTTGCTCACTCCGGCGACCATAGATCCCCCGCAGTGACTGATTCTATGACCCGCTGGGCGCTACATGGCCCCACGCCGCGGTCTCGCGAAAGAGCCCATTGCCCTGAGGCCGTCGCGTTCTCGTCCCTCCCGAGGAGGTATCGGTCAGCTCGCCTGCACCCGGGCATGACCGACACCCCCTCCCTCGACAGGATCGCACGAACGACACTCGCCGCGAGGACTCAAGAAGGACCTCGCCGGGGGACCTGAGGAATTTGATAGAACGGAACCGGAGTCGCAGCCGGGCCTAGGCTACAAGCGGGAATGGCCACTACTTTGACCATGCCGAATCCTCGGGGTACCACAATCGTTTCGACGCCTTCGAAAAGAAAATCGAGGGTATACATCGGGAGGGTCACCCGTCGAGAGAGGGGGCCAGGTATGCCGCCGACTCGCCTACAAAGTCCTTCACCGAAGAGTTACTCGCCGTACACGTCTCGTCCAGAAACAAACCTCCCAAGGTGGCCCTCTTCGATAGGAAGTCCGACCCGAAGGACCATCTGGATGCATTCACGGCGGGCATGAGCTTCCAGGATAACTCTGACGCTGCCCAATGCCGAGCATTTCCGGCCACTCTCATCCGGGCTGGACGAGACTGGTTCCGAGGACTCATGCCATGCTCCATCTCTACCTTTGATGAGCCGGCCGCCCAGTTCCTCGGACATTTCATCGGGAACAGACGACAGAAGCGGACTGTCGATTACCTCTTCAACATAAAGAGCGGGGACAAGGAATCCTTTAAAGGATACATCACTCGCTTCTACAACGCTCTTCTTGAGGTTCCCGAGCACCGGGATGAAACTGTCATCACTGCTCTGAGGTCGGGTCTTAGGCACAAGGAGTGGCTCCGCTCCTTTGCATTAGCACAGCCTAAGACCATGGCCGAGGTAAAAGATTGGACCGAGCGGGAAATCCAACTCGAGTCTGAGGTAAACGTGAACCTACTCCGGAGCGACCAGGCTGACCTAAAGAAGAGGAGCAGAGAAGAGAAGAAGAAGGTCGACCGACCAAAGCGATACTCCCCAAAGTTCCAGGAGTATACTCCACTCAACATCCTCAGACCGAGCTGTAAGAGGAGGCGAAGGGCGAGCGATTCTTCAAACTCCCTCTAGTCACCAATAGAGCGACTAAACAAACCCGGGGCCTATACTGCGCCTTCCATAGGTCGCAGGGACACCCGACCGAGAACTGTAAACAACTCTGCGACTATATCGAGGAGTTGATCCGCTTGGGCCACCTGGAGAAGTACCTGCGGGAAAAGCGACAGGCAGACATGGAGAACGACAACCATCCCCTTCCCGGCAAATTAATGATCGGCCAAATCATGGTCGTTTCTCCGGGGTGTGCACATGGGGCTGGCGAGATTCGTCGCCTCCTATTCGTCGAAGGAACAAGCGACCAGCCTCGGAAGAAATGCAAGGCCGTCGAGCTCATCGTCTTCACTGATGAAGACCTCCACGGTAAATCCTTACCCCACAAAGACCCCCTCGTGATTACGGCACGGGTCCACCGCTACGAGGTTCAAAGGATATTGGTCAGCTCAGGAAGCTCGGCAGATATCCTTTTCTATGACTGCTTCCAGCATATGGGGCTCGGCCCATCAGACCTACGGCCAACCGCCCACATCCTATCAGGGTTTATCAACTACTCTATCCCGGCCGAGGGAGTGGTTACCCTCCTCCTTAACATTGGGGAAGCGGGCCATATGAAGACAGTACTGGTGGAATTTATCGTCGCCAGGATCCCCTTGTCCTACAACATACTCCTGGGACGTCCGACGCTTAACTCTCTTCGGGCTCAAATCTCGACCTACCACCTCGCGATCAAGTTTCCGTTGGATCAAGGTGGGATAGGCCGGGCCTACGAGAACCAACAAATCGCCAAGATTTGCTTCACGGCGACATCCACCACTGAAGAGCAAAGCGACGACCTCGGAAGCGCAAATGATTTCCGGGGGTCCTTGGATACTTGTGACGAACAGAAGGAAATCCGAGAGACCCCGGTGGAGGTGCTAACAGAGGTCCCCCTCGTCGAGGGGAACATGGAACGAACTGTCTAAATCGGATCCCTTTTAACGGGAGCCCGACGCGAAGACTTGATCCACTTTATCTGAGGAAACTCGGACGTGTTCACCTGGGCACCTGTTGACATTCCCGGGATCGATCCCAAAGTAATCTCACACAAGCTCGGGGTCGACCCAACGGTCTGACCCATCAGACAAAAGAAGCGAAGTTTCGCTCCGATCAAACAAAAGGCGATCGAGGACGAGGTCGATAGGTTGCTTGCAGCCAACTTCATTCGAAATGTGTCCTACTCGGAATGGCTGGAGAATGTGGTCATGGTTAAAAAGGCGAGCGGGAAGTGGCGCATATGCGTTGACTTCACAGATTTGAACAAGGCCTGCCCAAAAGACAACTATCCCCTTCCTCGGATAGACCAGCTTATGGACAGCTCGGCAGGCCATGAATTGCTCAGTTTCATGGACGCTTTCTCTGGCTACAAACAGATCCGTATAAACCCGACAGATGAAGAACTAACCGCGTTCACCACGGACCGGGGGGTATATTGCTACAAAGTGATGCCTTTCGGCCTAAAAAACGTCGGGGCTACATACCAGCGCCTGGTTAACAAAATGTTCAAATCGCAGATCGGGAGGAACATGGAGGTTTACGTCGACAACATGCTCGTGAAATCAACCTCATCGGATGAGCACGCCAAGGATCTTGGCAAAACATTCGACATTCTCCGCAAGTACAAAATGAAGCTGAATCCAGCCAAGTGCGCGTTCAGAGTCACTAGCGGGAAATTGCTCGGGTTCATGGTTACCCACCGAGGAATCGAAGCTAACCCGGAGAAGATCAGCGCCATTCTCAACATGACCATGCCACAGAGCAACGTGGAGATCATGCGACTCACGGGGAGAGTGGCCGCTCTTAGTCGCTTCATGTCGAGATCCGGAGAAAAGTGTCTCCCATTCTTCAAAGCCCTGAGAAAGATCCTAAGGTTCGAATGGTCAGAAGTGTCAAAACGCTTTTGAGCAACTCAAAGTGCACCTGGCAACTCCCCTACTGCTCACCCGGCCAATCGAAGGTGATGAGCTGTTGCTGTACCTTGCGGTATTCGATCATGCTGCTGGCTCGGTGCTCGTCCGAGAAGTCGAAGGAGTACAGAAGCCGGTCTACTACGTGAGCCATGTCTTTAAAGACGCGGAAACGAGGTACCCGGCTATAGAAAAGATTGTCTTGGCGCTTATCGTCGCCTCAAGGAAGCTACGACACTACTTCCAGCCACACACCATCCTCGTCCTCACCGAGCGGCCTATAGGGGTTATTCTCGCTTCCTCCGAATCGTCTAGTCGTCTGGAGAAATGGAGGTGGGAGTTATCCCAGTTCGACATCAAATACCGCTCCAGGTAAGCCATCAAAGCGCAAGTCCTTTCAGACTTTGTTGTCGAGTGTACTATCCCCAACAAGGAAGCGGTGTCGGCACCCGTCCCCGGGTCCCGACCCTCGGTCGAGAAAGTGCCCGACTCCGTCCCCGAATGGGTCCTCTACGTCGATGGATCGTCTACCGAAGAGGGGAGCGGTGCTGGCCTTATCATTCGAGGCCCGAACGAGGCAGAAATGGAGTACTCTTTGAAGCTCAGGTTCAGAGCGTCAAACAACGCCGCGAAATATGAGGCCTTGCTCGCTGGGTTGCGAATCGCCTCCGGAGTGGGGCTGAAGACGATCCGAATTCGTAGCGACTCCGCCCTAGTCGTCGGCCAAGTGACTGGGCGCTTTGAGGCCCAGGAGCCGCTCACGGTGAAGTACTTGTAAGGCTACGCTAGCGCCCCGACCATCAATCCATGGACAAATGTGGAACAAAAACTTTTAAACTTGGCGCTAACGTAACCCTAAATTCCGGATCGTGCCATTAACCCTATACTGGTTAACTGTAAAGAGTTTGGAGAGGTTATACCGATCGATCCATTTCCTTCGGTCTTCAACCTTTGTCCAAGCTCGTCGCGGCTTCCCCGATGTAGTTCGCACTCCGGTCTCTCCAGTCGAAGACGATCTACGTCGAGGATTAGTAATACGGGCTCCCGCTTCAAAAACCGAAGCAACTCAAACAACTAGTTTGCGAGCCTAGGTGCCCAAGATGAAGTAGAGATAGTGTGTGAATACTTTGTCTCAATACACTCAATGATTCTCAATACATGAGATGGAATGAGTGGAGGTGAAGAAGAAGCCAAGTGAAGAAGAAGAGTGAGCTCAAGTCTTTTTTTGCAAAAGAAAAACCAAGTTAAGAAAACATCTGTTGTTTTCTTTTTGTGTAGAGTGTTGTGTTTTTTGTGTGAGCAATTAAAGAAAATATCTAGCACAAAAAGATCTACCACTTGCATCACACAAGACCCAACACCATGAGTCACCAAGTGTGCACATGCTACATTCAATGCTTCATGCCAAAACTTGCACTCACACTTCACCTCATCACATATTAAACATTTAAAGATGTAAGTCTACGGTAGCGCCCCGGCGGTCTATCCGAGGCCAAAATGCGGAAACGAAAAACTTTTTCTTAACTTGAAAACCGGCGCTATCGTATGCTTGAAAACCCGGATCGAACTATTAACCTACAACTAGCTACTAGAGAAAGGGTTGGAAAGCTATACCGATCGATCCGTGTCCTTCGGTCTTTGGCCACCATCCCAAGCTCCTCGCGGCATCTCCGGTCTTGATCTCCTCGTCGGAAAGGGCACCACATCTACGAGTCTTTTTACGGGCTCCCGCTTCATTCGAAGCAACTCGGGCATGAAGTGTGCTAGTCGACGCGTCCAAGGTGTTGTAGAGAATGTTTGTGATCACTTTGTCTCTTGCATCCATTGCTTGGATGGAGATTAGAGGTGTTGCCATTGATGGAGGCTATGAGCTAGAGGAAGAAAAAGAAGAAGAGAAGGCTTTCTATTCTTTTTCTTTTCTTGTGTTCAAAAAATGAGAGAGTTAGCATCAAAAATACAAAACCAAACTATATGTCATGGCAGCCCCTCTCTCTTTCTTCATCAAATCAA
This sequence comes from Agapanthus africanus, assembly GCA_030015575.1. Taxonomy (NCBI): domain Eukaryota; kingdom Viridiplantae; phylum Streptophyta; class Magnoliopsida; order Asparagales; family Amaryllidaceae; genus Agapanthus; species Agapanthus africanus. The sequence continues at coordinate 345,030,691 of CM057343.1, forward strand.
GACACAAATCAATCCACTAATATGACATTTTTCACAAAAAAGAGACCATGAGTCATGATATATGTCTATGTCACATTAATGTATCTCATGATGAAATTCTAGCTCATTATTTCCATTAACAAACATTAATCCAAATGTTTGCAACAATAAAAAAATACGGCAACATCTAAAGTAAACTCGTGACGGATCACAAGGATACCCCTCACCTGTATATACATACCTGCATCCGCATTCCGACTAAATGCGAATGCGATGAGACTAAAGTAATCCAACAAATCTAATACTAGGATCCGGCTTAAACCAAAGCCCACTAGTATGATCCGTCCGATCATGATCCGTGCAATACCGCACGTATATGATCGAACCCTGCCATTTATCATACGGCCTCTACAACGTTTCGCCCGAAACTTGAGAAACTGTCTGTGGGGGACTCTAAAGACTCGTCAATACTTTGGCTGTGGATTTAACCACTAGCACGTCAGAGGTATTAGCCGTGCGTAACGGGATACCAGGTATTGACCAAAAGGGAAGTCGATGAGCGAACTCATCCTGACACCCTACTGAGCCTGTCAGTGATAATATCCGTACAGTTCGGTCCGTTCGTCTATGAGCATCGCATGGCGGGTCTAGGGGGTTGGTAAAAGTCAGACCCCCAAAAGCGGTACAAGTCGAGTCGGAGTGTAGCCCAGAACACCCTGAGATACTACTGGAATACCTACCAGTAAATCTCCTGCCTTGGCCAAGGACTTCATGTAATGGCTCTCCTAGACACAGGGCGATCTCACCCCCAATATCGGGAGAGACGAAACCTCTGTCGATCCGTTCACTGCCTCCATGTGGCTCGGGACTGTAACCAACTAAAACCTGTTTGCACGACTCCTTAGAGCCATGGTAGGATAGTAATCAAAGCACGGTGGGAACTCACATGAGACAAATGACGATCTCAGGTCGATGAACTAATCTGTACACATGTCACATGGGAACCGCTATCTGACGTCAGGTATAATACCAACTAGCATGTTCCCGACGAGTCCTGTCCGGTGTACTCATAACTCAATGAGCACCTGTATACATCTTAGGTGAACCAACTGACACCAGTGGCTTGTGAGACCGGCCACCGCCCTTCGTCGGGGTCTCGACTGTATATACTAGTCTACTCCGGAGTATCGATGCCCTGTCTCGAAAACTCCCACGACTAGGGACCTTTTTAGGGATTTGCTTATAGACCCCAGCTCTCACGTATATGATCGCCATCATACTGTTGGCCGTCAAGCAAGAATCCTATGGGCTCTATCAACGTGCAATAGTGACTTGTAAGGTCACCTAAAGCAGTACACGATGAAAAAGATAAACCAGATAGCATACTATCATCTTGAGTAAGAATGTCCTACCGGTATAGGTCCTCCCTCAATCATTGCAATCACGTGCCTGTGATCCAATAATTGACTCTGAGGGCACTATATCCAACAATCTCCCACTTGCACTCAAGGCTAATTATTGTGATGCCACATACTCACAGCCCGTGTGATACCGAACACCCAACTCCTCTACTAATCAGTTTCACAAAGCCCGTTTGCGAAACTATTGCATTCGAGGAATAGACTTAGTGAGTGGATCCGCCATGATGTTTCTTTCTATGTCTCTCTTTATCTCAAGTTCGCGGAGAAAGCCATCTCCTGAAATGAGCAATACCTGTCTTAGAATATGTCTAGATATCTGATGAGACCTAGTTCATAAATGAAATCCAAATCCAAACTTCTTAGAATGTATCGTCAATTGAACTTAATCAGTATCCTGAGCCATGCCTCCCTCAGTATCCGCTTGGACCACTTGTCCAAACTACTGCTCCTCGTCAGAGGGAAAACTATAACTCTGACAGTCACTCTATCATCCAGGTCACCTTGGAAGCCTGGAATGATAACTGTCTCCTAAAAGAGGCTGTTGTTATCATATCCCTAGAACATTCACTTATGTTCTAAAACTGCTTCCGAACGTTTCTCCAGGATAGGATTAATATCAAATTATTGCATCTTGTGGAAAAACAACGTCTGGTGTGGTACTTGACATTTCTTGATCAACTCAATTGCCTAAGCAAGTGATCTGCCAATCATGCACATCCCTCTCCCCTTTAGTCTGTAAGACACCTTTAGAGAGGGTGACTCCATCACCTGCAGGTATACTACCATGCCAGGAGTCGTCCATTCTGTTGGAGATAGTGCCCTCATAGTCAATTATTGGATCGCAGGTACGTGATTGCAATGATTGCGGAGGACCTATCACGGTAGGACAGTCTTACTCGAGATGATAGTTTATTATCTGGTTTGCCTTTATCAGTCGTGTACATGTTCAGGTGACTGATTGCATGTTACGCTTTGATAGAGCCCTTAGGATCTGGCTTTACTACCAACTGTATGATGGCGATCATATACGTGAGAGTTGGGTAGTTTATATGCATATCCTTAATTGTGATCCCTGGTCGTGGGAGTTTCGAGACAGGGCATCGATACTCCGGAGTAGACTAGTGTATACAGTCGAGACCCCGACGAGGGGCGGTGGCTGGTCTCACAAGCCACTGGTGTCAGTTGGATCACCTAAGATGTATACAGGTGCTTATTGGGTTATGAGTACACCGGACAGGACTCGCCGGGAATCTGCTAGTTAGTACTATACCTATCGTCAGATAGCAGTTCCCAGGTGACATGTGTACAGGTTAGTTCATCGACCTGAGGTCGTCATTTGTCTCGTGTGAGTTCCCACCGTGCTTTGATTTCTACCCTACCACGGCTCAAAGGAGTCGTGCAAACAGGTAGCTTTTGGGTACAGTCCCGAGCCATATGGAGGCACGTGAGCGGATCGGCAGGGGATTCGTCTCTCCCGGTATTGGGGGCGAGATCGTGCTGTGTCTAGGAGAGCCATTACACATAGCCCACGGCCGTGGCAGGAGATTTACTGGTAGGTACTCCAGTAGTATCTCAGGGTGTTATTGGGCTACACTCCGACACGACTTATACTGCTTCTGGGGGTCTGACGTTACTAGCCCCCTAGGCGGATATGCGATACTCATTGACGAACGGACCGGACTGTATATACATTGTCGCTGTTAGACTCAGTAGGGTTTCTGGATGTGTTAGCTCATCGGCCACCCTTGAGTGCGCTCATCAGCCTCCCTTAAGTTCAGTCCGTGGGCAACCGTCACGCATAGCTAGTGCCGCTGACGGTTTGTGGTTAAACCCACTGCCAGGGTACTGAAGAGTCATTAGAGTCCCCCACAGACAGTTTCCCAAGTTTCGGGCGAAACGTTGTAGAGGCCGTATGGTTTTATGGCAGGGTTCGGAAAATGCACGTGCGTTTACGCACGTGTCAGTTTTCGGGCAGATGATACTGGTCGGCTTTGGTTTAAGCCGGATCCGAGTATTATATTGAGTAGGTATAATATCTTTGTCTCAGTTGCATTTGTATTCGGTCGTAATACAAATGCGGGTATATTTATACAGTTTCGGGGTTATCCTGAAAGTCGTTTCAGGATCACTTTTGGAAGTTGCCAGTTTCCAGTTTTCTATCAGCCGTCTTTTAACATTCGGTTAAAGACGGATTTATCTTTTCTTCTGATATGAGTGAGTCATCATTCTAGAAGCTTCTAGAAGTGATGATGAGGCATATGACTCATTAGTGCATTAATGGTTTCATTAATGGCTTGATGAGGTGTGATTATGACTCATGCTTTGAAATTTATACATTCTTGTTTTGGTTAAGATATTTCTTCATGATAAGCTTCATCATATGGTCACCCCCCTCTCCTACGGTCACCTCCCTCTTGCTATATATGGCCGGCCCTCTCTCTCCTCACTCTAACTTCACTTGATGTTTCATTTTAGAGAGAAAAGATTATGATAGTATTCGGGGTGTATGGAATTTTACAGTTCATTTCATTCCATCACCCGATTTCCTCGGCAACTTCATTAACCGATCGTCCACGGACTTGGACGAAGTGAGACAAAGTCATCTACTCATTCTCTACATCAAATCTTGGTCGTCTCTTTTAGCAAACTTGACGATCGAGTTGCCTCGAGTCAGAGGCGGGAGCCCGTTTAAAGAATCGTCGATGTGGTGCCACCTCGACGAGGATATCGGAGATCGACGAGATCGGAGCAGCCGCAACGGAGCGTGGGATGATGGTTAAAGAACGAAGGACTCGGATCGTTCGGTATAACCTTTCTACACTCTTTACAGTTTGTTAGTTTAGCAATAATGGCAGATCCGGGTTAAAGTATACGATAGCGCCAGTTTAAAAGTTTTTATTCCGCATTTGGCGTCTGTAGACGGCCGGGGCGCTAGCGTAGACTTACAGTGGTATCAGAGCCTAACCATTTTGCTATACTAACTTGTGCTAACGCGTTCAAAACATCGATCGAACCGAAAATCGAAAACGGCAAAATCCTTGCTCGACAGTTTCTGTTGATTTTAAATGGTCTCAAAATTTATTTCTGGATGTCTTAAAAATCTGAGCAGGCATTTCTAAGAGTCACGACAAAATTTGGGGTCGTGATCCCTCCAATCCGCCGCGGAAGGGCGGCCAAACCCATGGTTTGGCCGCGCAACCGCGGCCATGTGGGGAGCACGTGCTCCTAAATTTGGTCAGTGGGTTCTTTGTTGGATTTTGGGGTTTTTGGTAAATATCATTTTGGCCCAGGTTTTGTTACTGTTCACCAGTAAGCAGTGGGGCCCACTTTTTGATATTTGGTCGATCGAAATTTAAACACGTTAGTTTACAGTGCTTACATTATATCTCCGACCGGGAATGTCATTTGATCGGTAAACCGCGTTTGATTGCTATAGTTCTTTTAGACGGGTTTGCGAACGTGACATTCGCGTTGATGTTCTGTGTTGTGCTGTATTGTTGCGGATTTGTCGTGGTGGATAGCAGTGTGCAATGGTAGTACAGTTTGAGTTTATTTGTACATTTGATATTGCGGGGCGAGCGTCCAACTTGTGGACTGCCGTCACTGCCTGTTGTATAATATTCTTTTTGGGGCACGACCAGGTTGCGGTCGATGTACCTATTGTACTATTTTTCATTACTGTACTAGGTTTTACCTCACGACGGAGTGCACGGATAGCCGGGTTCGGGAAAGCAACGGGTCCGCATCTCATGGCTTTGAGAGGCAGAGGGGCCCCACTCTAAAATTGGCAGACTATTCGCCGCACTCGTAGGGGGTACAGGTTGACCCAAGGAGGGGTGCTCAATTTACCGGATTCCGTGAAGTGCCGGGTGTTCCATTCACTGTGCTGTGGGGACTACCTCGCTTCAGGTTTTGGCGGGTAACTTGCCGCCCCCGTAGGGGTCTAGGTTTCATTGCACAAGCTATCCACACGACAAGGGAACGTCGGGTTTCAGCAGCGGCTCTGTGAAACTCGGGGATCCCAGATATCTGTATTGTTCTGTGATGCTTATTACTTTTCTGTAATGTTGCATATTATCACGCCTGGAGCGATTATTGTATATTGGTTTATATACTATTAGATGTTGTATATGTTTTACACCCGCGCTAGTCCAGTCCCCGCTCTGTCGTTAGTTAAGTAACCTAACGGGTGATGACGGGACCCAGTGACGAATGCGGATGGCATATACGTACATTTTATTTTCGTTCTTTTCTGGTGTGATTGATTGATGGGACTGCGTTGATTCTGATCAATGCAAAGTAAATACAAACCTGTTTTAGTTGTTGGAACAATTTTAAAAAGTGTTATTGCAAAGACGTTTCCTTTTGTTTTGCATAGCGGTATTCAGTGGAATATCCTGCACCTCATTCGATGGGGCAAGGGCCGATATCCCTTCACCGGGACTGACCCTTTGGGCAGAAGTTTGCGTCAGGGTAATAACTTCACTATAGTCGATTACATATTGCTTTGCATAGCGGTATTCAGTGGAATATCCTGCACCTCATTCCACGAGGAAAGAGCCGAGATCCCTTCACCGGGAGTAACCTCTTTAGCAAAAGGTTTTCGCCACTATATTTTAAAAAAAGCTATTAGGTTCCTTCAGCGATATCAAGTTCACTACGCTAAAGGTTTTTCGCCAAAAACCAGCCGTAGCCCTCCGTCACTTCTTTTGGGTATTCAGTAGTATTCAAGCTATGTATTTTAGCCAAAGTTAAGGCATAGTGTTTGGTAGCTGCTGGGTATTCAATTGTTGCATAGATAGATGAGTTAGTTTGGGACAGTCGTTCTGCCGATTGGCCAAAGTCAGGGGCATGTGCGGGTGGGTTCAAATTGACAAGATAGTGATGGGTAGAACTTGGCATGTGACTTATGACATTTTGACCAAAGCCAAGGTTATAAGAGCATGGGGCAAAAATCAGATCGGGAGTTTCTAAAGAAACTAAAACTTGCCAAGTGTGCGCATACCTTCTGGAGTATGAGTAACGTGGATGCATTCCATCACGTTATCATGCGATGAGAGTTGGATCCCGATTCCCACTGATGAGTTGGTTTACTCTTCGGGTGATCCCGATTGATTCTTCTTTAGGTTTGGAGGAGAATTTGACAGGACAGTGGGAGGTTTCCGGATTAGATAAAGTTATGACCATTCTGATCTAGGTTAGAGTGCACGCAGAGTGTTTCTTTTCTCTCTCTCTCTTTGGCAGCGACCTTTGACCGACCCTAGACTATGACTCAGTGACCAGGTTGACCGAACCTTCTTAAAATACTGGCTTTTGGATTGTCTTTGTTGCATAAGTCATTGCCACTCCTTCTTCTACCCTTTGCATTTCTCAGAACACCCGTTTTACTACGGATATCCACTTCCATTGGATAGATCCATCGTATGGTTATATACGAACTCGAAAGGACTTCTTCGAGGATGGATCCAGGTTCAGGAGAAATAGAATTGGTTTATTCAGTTGTCTTTTATTATCACCTTCTCTCAGGTTGCGAGAGCTCCTTAGTTTAGGAGAGTACACCTATTACGCTTATTGGATAGTCTTATTCCAAACCATAGGCAGGTGCCGAAAGGTAGGGAATGAAGAAAACCAATTAGCCTAAGTAGGGTGTGCAGAAGGTAATATGTAAAGACAAAATAAAGGGATTAGAAAGAGGGCAAAGTAAATTGCGACTGATATCATTCACGACCAAAACCGCGTACTTCATCGCCACTCCTATTTCACTTTTAAAGGAATAAGGTATTATTCAGTTGTCTTTTATCATCACCTTCTCTCGAGATACGAGTATTCCTTGGTTTAGGAGGGTACACCTATTATGCTTACTGGATAGTCTTCTTCCAAACCATAGGCTGGTGCTGAACGGTAGGGAAGGAAGAAAACCATTTAGCATAACGATGGTGTACAGAAGGTAACGACTAAAGACAAGTAAAGCGATTTGGAGAGATGGCAATAAAATATACGGTTAAAGTCATGAATTGGATTATGGAAGAGGCATTGCTATGAATACCAGGATACCCCTACGAAACATCTTCATGTTTCAGTGCATTGTTAAAGAAAAACTGTTTTTCCCGATTAGACACTTACTCCAAGGGTATGTATTTACCAGGTTTCATTCTCATATCTGTATGGTTTTACAGATGATGAGTGGGAGTAAGATATTGGGAAATAAGGTGATCATCCTCGTTATATCGGAATTCGTTGTAATTGGTGATATTTGAGGAAATCGCCAGGGTACAGTTTTCAACCTACGACGCACAGGTTTTGAGTTGTTCAACTCAGCGGACTTATACAGAGTATTGTATGTTGTCCAAGTGTCCATCAGGACAAAGGGGGTAGGTCCTCGTACTATGTTCTGTTTACTTATAACTTCTATAGTATTTAGACAAGTGTTTCGTAGAAATACAAGGTCTAAGTTTTGAGAAGTTGTGGGTATAAGAATAAAGTAGAGAACCAGGTATCACAAATATCGGGATTCTTCAAAGAGATCGAAGATGTAGATTCTTGTGATTGGTATTCAGATGATAGTGATGGTTTTGAGAAAAGTGTTTCTCTTTCAGGTTACTCATAATTGGATGGATTCCTAAGTTGAGTAATGCTGATTAGCCTCTTTCCATTAAAGTGATATGCACTGGAGACAGTTGCATGATTTGAATATGGTTCCAATTAAATAAGTGCCAAAGTTTCTATATTGGATATAGAATGGATCGTACCTTAAAAGATATTAAGGTACGGGGAGTTGTCCAGCTTATGCTTAAAACCAGACACTGGATAACTCAGGGCACGTTTCTGTAATGGCTGTTTGTGGGTTGACCCTGGCTATGACGAGGGTTGATATTCTACCATTTGGAAGATCAATAGTGATATTGTTCTTGACTCGCCACAGTTTTAGTAAAATGGATCTTTTTCAGAAAACAGTAGTGGGAGTATGGTAGAACTGGAAGTGATTCCAGAACCGCGAACGATTACGGAAAATTTAATAGGACCTATATATTCAATCAGGTTTGACATTCCAATAGCCACTCCGCAGATATGGTGGGTAACCTCAGACACCCGAGAGGTACTTCGGTAGCCTCAAGGACGGTGACAGGGAGGTTCTTATCTACCCAGACTTGACATTACTGTTGTTCCAGGTTATAAGACCCGGTAGGAGGGTTGTCGTAGTCAGTGGGAGCATCGGAAGCATAGTGGGCAAGTAGCTTATGTCTATTTATAGACTAGAGCAGTTATAGCGGAGATAGATCATCTAATTTTGATGTGAAAGTCATAGGTTTGACTTCATCAGAATAGGGGATGGATCTGTTAAGAAGGTAGTAGGGTGTGATGTCATGGTATTTGGATGACATACACAGAGTAGGAAGTAAAATTCCTATACTACGATCGGTTGTACTCTGATCGTCACACAGTTGTTTCTCCAGACAGGATATGGATATAATATTTGACATTCTGGTTTCTAGATCTATAGTTTTAGATCTGGATTTGGGTAGTTTCCCAATGTGGGTACTTTGACAGATATTCTAATGGTTTTTAGAATAGTTGACTCCTAGCATGGTAGTGTACCTGCAGGTGATGGAGTCACCCTCTCTAAAGGTGTCGTATAGACTAAAGGGGAGAGGGATGTGCATGATTGGCAGATCACTTGCTTAGGCAATTGAGTCAATCATGAGATGTCAAGTACCGCACCAAATATTGTTTTTGCACTAGATGCAATAAGTTTGTATTAATCCAATCCTGGAGAAACATAAGGAAGCAGTTTTAGAACATTAGTACATGTTCTACGGATTTGATAATGGCAGCCTCTTTCGGGAGACGGTTATCATTCCAGGCTTCAAAGGTGACATGGATGACAGAGTGATTGTCAGAGTTTTAGTTTTCCCTCTGACGAGGGACAGTATTATGGACAGGTGGTTCCAGAGGATACTGTGGGTGGCATGGTGCCAGATACTGATTAGGTTCAGTGATCCATACAGTCTAAGAATTTTGGATATGGAGTTCATTTATGAACTAAGGTCCCATCAGATATCCAGACATATTCTAAGACAGGTACTACTCAATTCGGGAGATGGCTTTCTCCGCGAACTTGAGATTAAGAGAGATAAAGAAAGATACTTCTAGGCGGATCCACTCACTGAGGCTATTTCTCGAACACAATAGTTTTGCAAACGGGCTTTGTGAAACTGATTAGTAGAGGAGTTGGATGTTCGGTTTCACACGGGCTGTGAGTAGTCGACATCGCAATAATTAGCCTTGAGTGCAAGTGGGAGATTGTTGGAGATAGTGCCCTCATAGTCAATTATTGGATCGCAGGTACGTGATTGCAATGATTGCGGAGGACCTATCACGGTAGGACAGTCTTACTCGAGATGATAGTTTACTATCTGGTTTGCCTTTATCAGTCGTGTACATGTTCAGGTGACTGATTGCATGTTACGCTTTGATAGAGCCCTTAGGATCTGGCTTTACTACCAACTGTATGATGGCGATCATACACGTGAGAGTTGGGTAGTTTATATGCATATCCTTAATTGTGATCCCTAGTCGTGGGAGTTTCGAGACAGGGCATCGATACTCCGGAGTAGACTAGTGTATACAGTCGAGACCCCGACGAGGGGCGGTGGCCGGTCTCACAAGCCACTGGTGTCAGTTGGATCACCTAAGATGTATACAGGTGCTCATTGGGTTATGAGTACACCGGACAGGACTCGCCGGGAATCTGCTAGTTAGTACTATACCTATCGTCAGATAGCAGTTCCCAGGTGACATGTGTACAGGTTAGTTCATCGACCTGAGGTCGTCATTTGTCTCGTGTGAGTTCCCACTGTGCTTTGATTTCTACCCTACCACGGCTCAAAGGAGTCGTGCAAACAGGTAGCTTTTGGGTACAGTCCCGAGCCATATGGAGGCACGTGAGCGGATCGGCAGGGGATTCGTCTCTCCCGGTATTGGGGGCGAGATCGTGCTGTGTCTAGAAGAGCCATTACACATAGCCCACGGCCGTGGCAGGAGATTTACTGGTAGGTACTCCAGTAGTATCTCAGGGTGTTATTGGGCTACACTCCGACACGACTTATACTGCTTCTGGGGGTCTGACGTTACTAGCCCTCTAGGCGGATATGCGATACTCATTGACGAACGGACCGGACTGTATATACATTGTCGCTGTTAGACTCAGTAGGGTTTCTGGATGTGTTAGCTCATCGGCCACCCTTGAGTGCGCTCATCAGCCTCCCTTAAGTTCAGTCCGTGGGCAACCGTCACGCATAGCTAGTGCCGCTGACGGTTTGTGGTTAAACCCACTGCCAGGGTACTGAAGAGTCATTAGAGTCCCCCACAGACAGTTTCCCAAGTTTCGGGCGAAACGTTGTAGAGGCCGTATGGTTTTATGGCAGGGTTCGGAAAATGCACGTGCGTTTACGCACGTGTCAGTTTTCGGGCAGATGATACTGGTCGGCTTTGGTTTAAGCCGGATCCGAGTATTATATTGAGTAGGTATAATATCTTTGTCTCAGTTGTATTTGTATTCGGTCGTAATACAAATGCGGGTATATTTATACAGTTTCGGGGTTATCCTGAAAGTCGTTTCAGGATCACTTTTGGAAGTTGCCAGTTTTCAGTTTTCTATCAGCCGTCTTTTAACATTCGGTTAAAGACGGATTTATCTTTTCTTCTGATATGAGTGAGTCATCATTCTAGAAGCTTCTAGAAGTGATGATGAGGCATATGACTCATTAGTGCATTAATGGTTTCATTAATGGCTTGATGAGGTGTGATTATGACTCATGCTTTGAAATTTATACATTCTTGTTTTGGTTAAGATATTTCTTCATGATAAGCTTCATCATATGGTCACCCCCCTCTCCTACGGTCACCTCCCTCTTGCTATATATGGCCGGCCCTCTCTCTCCTCACTCTAACTTCACTTGATGTTTCATTTTAGAGAGAAAAGATTATGATAGTATTCGGGGTGTATGGAATTTTACAGTTCATTTCATTCCATCACCCGATTTCCTCGGCAACTTCATTAACCGATCGTCCACGGACTTGGACGAAGTGAGACAAAGTCATCTACTCATTCTCTACATCAAATCTTGGTCGTCTCTTTTAGCAAACTTGACGATCGAGTTGCCTCGAGTCAGAGGCGGGAGCCCGTTTAAAGAATCGTCGATGTGGTGCCACCTCGACGAGGATATCGGAGATCGACGAGATCGGAGCAGCCGCAACGGAGCGTGGGATGATGGTTAAAAAACGAAGGACTCGGATCGTTCGGTATAACCTTTCTACACTCTTTACAGTTTGTTAGTTTAGCAATAATGGCAGATCCGGGTTAAAGTATACGATAGCGCCAGTTTAAAAGTTTTTATTCCGCATTTGGCGTCTGTAGACGGCCGGGGCGCTAGCGTAGACTTACACATTCTAATACACCTTTAGAATGCTGTCTAAGTACCCAGATTGGGAAACTACCCAAATCTAGATCTAAAACCATAGATCCAGTAACCAGAATGTATGATATTACATCTGTATCCTATGTGGAGAAAGCACTGTGTGACAACCAAAGTATAACCGATCGTAGTATAGGAATATCACTTCCTACTCTATGTATGTCATCCAAATACCAGGACATCACAACCTACTACTTTCTTAACAGATCCATCCCCTATTCTGATGAAGTCAAACCTATGACTGTCGCATCAGAAATAGATAATCTGTCTCCGCTATATCTGCTTTAGTCTATAAATAGACATAAGCAACTTGTCCACTATGCTTCCACTGCTCCCACTGACTACGACAACCCTCTGGCAGAGTCATATACTCGTGCAATTCTAAAGCCATTTCAGAACGACGCTATATTCATCCTCCCTCCGGGTCTCATAGTCTGGAACAACAGTAGTGTCAAGTCTGGGTAAACAAGAACCTCCTTGTCACCGTCCTTGAGGCTACCGGAGTACCTCTCGGGTGCCTGAGGTTACCTACCATATCTGCGGAGTGGCCAATGGAATGTCAATCCAGATTGAATCTTTAGGTTCTTATCAAATTTTCAGTAATCGTTTGCGGTTCTGGAATCACTTCCAGTTCTACCATACTCCCACTACTGTTTTATGAAAAAATCCATTTTATTAAAATTGTGGCTAGTCAAGAACAATATCACTATTGATCTTCCAGATGGTAGAAAGTCAACCCTCGTCATAGCCCGGGTCAACCCACAAACTGCCATTACAGAAACGTGCCTTGAGTTATCCAGAGTCTGCTTTTAAGCATAAGCCGGACAACTCCCCGTACCTTAACAATGTTAAGATATGAACTATTCTATATCCAATATAGAAACAGAGGCACTGATTTAATTGAAACCAGATTCAAATCATGCAACTGTCTCCAGTGCATGTCAACTAAATGGAGAGAGGCCGATCAGCATTACTCAACTTAGGAGTACATCCAATTATAAGTAATCTGAAAGAGAATCAAGTTCTCTTAATCATTACTATTAACTGAATACTATACACAAGTATCTATATCTTCGATCACCTTGAAAAATCCTGATACTTGCAACACCTGGTTCTCTATTTTATTCATATACCTATAACTTCTCAAAACTTAGACCTTGCATTTCTACGAAACACATGTCTAAGAACTAGAGAAGTCACAAGTAAACAGAATATAGTACGAGTACCAACCCCTCTGTCCTCATGGACACTGGACAACATACAATACTCTGTATAAGTCTTCTGAGTCTAATAACTCATTCTCTGTGTGTCGTAGGTTGAAAACTGTACTTATGGTTAAGAAGAATTACACCGCTGTTTAATGCTCCTTACCTAACCATCCACTGATATAGGTAAATGTCATAGACATAATTTCAAAAAGTTATATCTCACTTTATAAAAATAAACGTACAGATATATCAATTTGAAATTAGTGCATAACAACGGATATTCAAAACCAAATATTTGCCGTCCGGCAAACAACCCAGGTGATTTCCCCAAATATCACCAATTACAACGAATCCCGATATAATGAGGATGATCACCCAATTCCCAATAACTTACTCCCACTCATCATCTGTAAAACCATACAGATGTGAGAATCAAACCTGGTAAATACATATCGTGGAGCAAGTGTCTAATTGGGAAATTAGTTTTCTTTTAACAGTACACAGTGAAACTGAAACATGTAAATGTATCGAAGGGGTATCCGGGTATGTTCCCGCCAAAAATTTTTGCGCAAAAGATCGTAAGGTATCAAATGGCAGTGATACGCTTAAGAAAATGCGAACCAGTATTTTCCGGGCTATTTTTTGACAAACTCCCAAATGAGAAACAGCTAAATTCTGATGTTATTGGAGGCATCTCGAAAAAACCTTCGATTTGATATCTTATGGGCTTCATAATTCATCCGGGATCAAAAGTTATGAGCAAATATGCTATGCACTGTTCCCTGATTAAAAATCAGGAATTACCTCAATGAGGTATCACGTGCTCACACGTGATCAATAGTCACGCGTTGACACGTGATAGTTAAAACAGAAATAAAAATAAACGATTGAAGAAGGACCCAATTGGGGGTCACGTGCTCACACGTGACCAATGGTCACGTGATAGTTAAAACAGAAATAAAAACAAATGACTGACGGAAATACCTCAATGAGGTATCACGTGCTCACACGTGACCAATGGTCACGTGTTGACACGTGATGGTTAAAACTGAAGCGTAAATAAACTCTGAGAAAAGGACTCAATTGGGGGTCACGTGCTCACACGTGACCAAGGGTCACGTGTCAGCACGTGACTGGCTTCGAAAGCCTTACAGTTTAATAAAATTAAATTCTAAAAGCTTCTAAATCTTTCCAAATGGAAAAGGATTATGGGAACCGTTGGATTAAAGATCCAAGGGTGATTAAAAATCACCAATTTATGGAAAAAATCTTAGACAAGGAAAGATTTCCCCTAAATCTCACCGAAAATAACAAACAGAATATCTTTGGATTTAAAATCCAACGGTGAATAAAATTCATTGTGTGATCTAAAGGATCATATTAATTATGAAATCAATTAAAATATTTTAATGAAAGATTCAAAAAACAAGTTGATTCTTTTCTTTCTCCTATAAATAGGAGCCAAGAAGAGAAGAGAAGGGATCTACCTTTTTGGAGAGAAGAACAGAGAGAGGAGAATTTAATTCTCAAGAGAGAAGAAAAGAGAGGAGAATTTAATTCTCAACAAAGAAAACCCTAGGTGAGAAAAGAAAGGGAATCAAAACTTCAAACAGAGAATTTAATTCTCAAAATCTAAGAGTTTAACTCTTCTACAAGAACTTAGTTCTTCCTCTGGTTGAAGATCTGTAAAGAGCACATCTCCCCATAAGTTGAGAATTTAATTCTCATCGTGTTGAGATCCTGCCATGCAGATCCGAAACTTAGAGGGGAAATTAAGTTTAGAGAATTTAATTCTCCCAAAACAAAACTAGGGTTTAAATCCTATATAAGAATTTAATTCTTCCAAAGTTACATGAATTTAATTCCTCCAAGATAAAAACTAGGGTTCAACCCTATATGAGAATTTAATTCTCCTGAAAATATAGGAATTTAATTCCTTCAAGATGGACAGAACTAGGGTTTAACCCTATATAAGAATTTAATTCTTTTACATATATAGGAATTTAATTCCTCCAAAACAAAATTAGGGTTTAATCCTACAGAGAATTTAATTCTTAAAAATAAAGAGATCTTTATGCATGCAAAAGAATTACGGTCACGTGTCCCCACGTGACCCCTGAAGAGATCCCCAGAAATGAGAAGGAGGAAAGCTTTAAGCAATGCCTCACGTGCTCCCACGTGACCTACAAAACACAGAAAGAAAAAGCAAAAGAAATGAAGGCTTTGGGCTCTCTCACGTGTTACCACGTGACCCCTTGGCAAACGCTTTAACAGTCAGCGCATAAATCCCCATCACGTGTCAACACGTGATGCTCAAAATAAAAATATAAAAAGTGTTTAACACTTAATTGCAGAACGAAGAAAAGGGATCTGGTCCCACTTTTGGGCGCTCTCACGTGTCCACACGTGACCCCTCTTTCTTTAGTGTTTAACACTAATTTGGGGATTATATTTCCAGTGTTTAACACTGATTGTTTCCAGTGTTTAACTCTAAATTAAAGATTATATTTCCAGTGTTTAACACTGATTGTCTTTTAGTGTTTAACACTAATTTGAGAGTTCTACCTCCAGTGTTTAACACTGTTGTTCTCTAGTGTTTAACACTATTGGCTAATTTTACAGAGGCAAAAGTCCCTCCTCTAAATGAATCTCAAAATTGAGGAAATCAAAGACAAAATGTTGTCAGAGCCCCCAAAGCTCTGTTTAGCACTGCTGAATGATGAGGGGCTGAACCCAGACAAATGTCTAATGGCCTAAAGGGCCAATATTTCAGACATAATTGGACTTATCCCAAACTGGCCATAAGTCCTCAAATCATATTGAACTGAGCACATCTGCTCTTTCAACCAACTCATTGGTTCAAGGGTACATCTCTGAACTCCTCTGATATTTGTCGTTGTAATCCTTCAACGTCTTCAGAGAGGTGATGGGTCCCGACAGCCATACATTTCACAGACTACGATGTCCTTAACATTGGACCACTATGTCTTTAAACTGGTATTGGACCACCATGTCCTTAAACTGGAAATCGACCGCAATGTCCCTAAACTAAATAATTGAGCTCAAACTCTCTCTCTTGTTGGATCTAAATGATCCCGTTAAGTTGATCTTAGTCTGAAAATTAGACTAACGTATCCTTAACAAACGTTTAAGTTGATCTTAGTCTCAAATAAGACTAACGTATCCTTAAACCCAAACCAAAATCTAAGAAGATACAGATTTGGACTAATCCACGCCCCACGGGCGACAACGTAAATTAGTCTCCGTATACAATCTACGGGCAACCACAAACAAAACAAACACCCACGACACGAAGTGACCATCTGGAGAACGAGAAAGTTGTTACCGCGATGTGGTAGCGTAATTAACTGCAGGGGCTTGCGCCTGCAGGGAAGAGCGTCCCCACAATCAAAAACCCCTCAAACGAGGGGGAATTTGATGAAGTCTGCTACATCGGCCGCATCCGTTTAAACCTTCGATACATGGTGCCATAAATCAACTTGGCATCTTCGGAGAGGTGGACGGATAACACCAATTAGCATCTGCCCCGAATCTCAGGCCAGACGTCCGTCTTGCGCGTCTTTCGGAGGGGAACAGATTCTGGCACGCCCGGTGGGACCTTTTCCTCTTTCCATTCCACACTTCGTGTGTCGTGTTTTTCCCGCGATCAAATAATCGCGGTGTGTATGTTTTTGGTTGCCCTTAGGGGAGTGGATATTGAAACCGGCATTTCGTCTCTATGAAGAATGGCATTTGCTCCCACCCTAGCAACTCAGGCTCTGTCATATCCGGCGGAGTCAAGTATGGGTCACTTGCAGCCTCAAATCTCTGCAATCCGGCTCTTCAAGAAATCAACGGGCTTCTTTTTGGGTTGATGCTCCCATCTCCCACCCTCGGTGCCTCAACGCCGATGGAGGAAGCCCAGAGGATGTCTGTCGTCCACAGGCAGGCTCTCCAAGCAGCAGCCTTGCCGACGGAATCGGTCCTCAAACAACTGGCACATGCCAAAGACCAAGGTCGACGCACGGGGCAGAATATTTAAGCTCTTCAAGAAATCAATGGCTTCAAAATGCACTAACTGCAACAACAACTCTCGCTCTGTCCCATCTGGAGGAGTAACCTACGGGCCCCAAGCGGCCTCCCTTTTCACTATGCTAGTGGAGCTGGTAACTCAAGCCACCACTGGGCTATTCTTCGGGACCATGCTCCCGCCAACGAGCTTCAGCGCTCCTGTACCATCGCAAGAAGCTTCCAAGAAGTCGTTTTTCAGCGCTCCTGTGCTTATTTACGCCCTACTTTGCATTATACTATATATAAGGGCACAAAAAAAAAATTGTGATAATAAAAGAGTAGAAAGTGAAAAATTATATTTAAAAGATAGGAATAGTTTAAGAAAAACAAGAAAATTAGATGTTTTCTTAAATGAAACTAGTAATATGTAGTTATGAGCTGTTGTCCCAAGGGTTAGTAAGATGAAGGAAATTACTAATCTGAGGATAAAAATAAGCCTGAAAAATAGTTCATATTCTTGAAGCCAAACATTTGAACGTTGATACCCTACTATACGCACTTACACACATCTTGAAACTCGGGATAGTAGAGGATACCTTGAAATGCTCTTGTCTAAAAGCCAAAGTATGAAGAAAATAAAAGTGGAGAATAAAAGATAAAATGGTGAAAAGAAAAATGAACACTGGTTTTGTTATCACCGAGGCAGCAATAAAAAATATAGCGAGGGTGCTTTATCACCTAGTGCCTTAGACCAACTGGTTTGGGAGCCACTGCTAAGCCTTAGGTGTTGCAAGACGAGGAAAAACACCTAATTAGCAAGCACATGAGTAATCGGTCGGTTAGTACCTCAAGAAGTATTAACGGTCGCATGAAGAATGTGTGAGCAAATTCCATCTAAATATCTATTAAAAAGTACTAAGGTAGATGGACAAGAGTATGATTGCTTGAATTGAATTCTCTGAGTGTAGGGATGTCCAATTCACACACGTAGGGGTATATGATCAATGTTTGGAAGAAAGGTAAAAATGAAAACTAAAGGCGATGTTTTATTGAGGGATAATGCGATTTCTAACATTTTTTCATGACCATTAAGATAGGGCTCATAGCAACTGAAAAGCTGGTATAGTTGAAAATTCTTATTTTCAAGTTCTTTCTTTTATAGTTCTTATCTTTATTTAACTTTCACCATCTCTCTTTTATTATAGGATTTTGTGGGTGTAATCCGCTGAAAACCCTCAGAAGACAACACTCCTCCTACTAGGGATATGCCACTGGCGCCGAGTAAGGAAGGCTGGGGGCAACTCTCCTTCTGGACTGACTCCGCCGACTTCAACGGCGGAAATTGATGCTGCTGTTCCAACTAGGAACAACTTTGAACCACTTAGGAAGGTCCGCAAGAACTCTCCGACCACTGTGCTGAAAAGATCTCCTCCACCTATGGAGAGCGCTACAAAGGTGAAGCCGGAACAGCCCCCTCAACGGCTGTCCTCTAAAATCTACAAGGTCTGGCATCAAGTCCAAGACTCGGTCCTATCAAGCCACAAAAGGCGATAGCTACTTGGGTCCCCACTGCAACGGCCCCCTCAACTTAGACCGCTTACAAGAGGAGAAGGCCGGAGAAAATCCCTGGGTCTGCCACGAACCGCAAGACCACTGAACCCAAACACCCTAAGTCTGGGGGTATGATGGTACATACCGTCTATATGGCATCCGGAAAAGAGGATAGCCATGTCTTCACAGGTCATAGACTGCTTACGTGATCAGTGATTAAGGCTCAGGAGCAACAATAACAAAAGCTCTAAGAAATGCTGACAGCCATGGCCGCACTTACGGGACCGAAAGCAAGCCCGGAGAAATCCTCGGAGCAGCGCTGTGAGCTGGAAACTGATGCCGAGTTTCTTCAGAGAATCCTCGAAAAGAAGGACAAAGAGACAGCGGAACAAGCTGCCAACATAAGACAAATGGCGTTCTTATTCCAAGACATGGTCGGGATGATATTACAGCCGGATCCTCCAGCTGAAGATCCTCCGATTATCCACGAAGACGACCAAGTGGAGACGTCAAACCCTCCTCCAGCTCTTTCAGCGGCCAAGGAGGAGACTATCTCCAAGGCCACTCTGGATGATTACATCGCTCAGCAAATACGAGTTCACCAGGAGAATGAAGCGGCTGGGCAGAGCGTTAAAACGGGACGACCCTATCCAGGATGGTATGACCAAATAAGGTACCCACCGGGATATACGATCCCCAAATTCCACGTATATAAGGGGACGGGAAATCCGCACCAGCACGTTGCTCAATTCAGAGCCTTGTGCGGTAATACTGGGGGTGACGATAAATTGCTGTTTCGCCAATTTGTTTGCAGCTTATCGGAGACAGCGTTTGAATGGTACTCGGAGCTTCCCGACGACTCCGTCAAAACGTTTACAGAAATGGAATTGCTATTTACCCAACGTTTCGCAAGTGCTAGTGAATTGTTAGTTATATGTATGCCCTAGAGGCAATTACTGTACATGAGATGTATATTGTAGTGGATGCTGGGACATATATAGGTAGGACTTTCTTGCTCGACATGATAGCACGCTATCTGGTTGCTCTTTATCTTAACATGCATACTTATTGTCTCTCTGTTACATATTGATAAAGCCCTTAGGATGTGTACTCGACTTCCAGGACTATGATGAAGATCATACTAGTGGGGCCTGGG
This sequence comes from Agapanthus africanus, assembly GCA_030015575.1. Taxonomy (NCBI): domain Eukaryota; kingdom Viridiplantae; phylum Streptophyta; class Magnoliopsida; order Asparagales; family Amaryllidaceae; genus Agapanthus; species Agapanthus africanus. The sequence goes on from CM057343.1 coordinate 345,050,492, forward strand.
TAGTCAATGAGTACATCCTTCATTGTTCCTAGTCGTGGGAATATCGAGACGGGGCATCGATATTCCAGAGTAGACTAGCGTATATCTTCTCGACCCATGTGATGGGCGATGGATGATCACATATCCATTGGTGTTTGACATCAGAGATGGTATGCGGGTGCTCAGTGGAGACTGGGTACACTGAACGGCCTCGCCGAGAACTCCCAGATGGTATTATACCTCACGTCAGATGGCAGTTCTCTGGTGACACTGGTACATCTTAGTTTGTTGACCCGAGATCGTCATAAAGTCTTGTGTGTCTCCCACTGTGCTTTGATTTCCACCTTACGACGGCTCTACTGAGTCATGCAAACAGGTGGTTTTTGGGTACAGTCCCGATTCACATGGAGGCAATGAGCGATAGGAGGGGATTCGTCTCTCCCGGTATTGGGGGTTGATGTTGCGCTATGCTCGACTGGCCATAACTGGAAATCCCTGGCCAAGGTTGCACTGATTTACTGGTAGGTGTTATCAGTAGTTTCATGGTTGTTATGGACCTTACATTGGCATGACTTATCAAGCTGCCGGGGTATGACGTTTACCACCCCTAGGCGAGATATGCGACATATCAGACGAACAGACCGGACTGTGTGGTAAGTGTTACTGATTGGATTCGCAGGAGTGTGAGCAGGCTTGCTCATTGATCTTCTGATCACTCAATACCTGGGTGGCCGTTACGTTTAGCAGACCGCTTGCGGCTTGTGGGTGATTGATATGATCACCGCCTACAGCCGGCGTATTGACGAGCCTTTAGAGTCTTACACACAGGTTTCCTGATTCAAGCGAAACGAAATAGGAGCGCATATGAGATATGTGCGGGACCGAGAATAATACCAGTATGTGATACTGTATTCTATTCTCGCGATTTGTATCATCGGACGGTTATATGAGATATAGCCGGGTTACCGAATCAAGTGTTGATTCGATATATTGATACACTAGATATTAGTCGGTTATATGCGATATGACCGGATCGTTAAATCAAGTGTTGATTTAATGATTTAATGTATAATTGTATATTTGATATATTACTTTACATTAACTAGAATTGGTTCACTTAAGATTGATTTTCTCACTTGATGTGCACAAGTTGTATATGTGATATATGTTTGTGCACTAATTTGTATCATGATTGATGATACATGCAAACATGGGTGTGTGTGTGACATACACCATGTTAATTATAATTTAGGTTTTATTTATCTTAATTATTCAAAATGGTGGCTTCTTTTGTCATGGCTTGAAGCTTCATGAAGCTTGAAGCAACTTTGACAAAGTCCACTCATTTTGTCTTGATTAAGATATTCATTAACCAAACCATTATAATTAACTATGGTTTAGTCTCTACAAAGGTTAGCTCACCCATGGTTGCATTATGATAGACTTCACTTGATTATTCTTTTTACATAATTCATTCATTTTCTTTTCTTTCTTCTTCTTCTTCTTCTTCAAGAAGAAGAAAAGCTTGCTAGAAAATTATCAAGTGAAGAAACAAAGTGAGAAACCCAAATCCAAAGTGAACACACTTCCTATTTCATCATCCTCTACTACTTGCCATTTAGTTTATGGTGTTCTCTTCACAAAGTTCTTGACCTAGTGAAGATGGAGCTTGAGTTTGAGTCTTGTTCATTTCATAATATTGCATTTTATATTCCCCATTCTTATGCATTTTACAATAAAAACAGGTGCTTTTGACGCATGTCTGCTACATAGTACAGGTTACAGGTTCTTGGAGCGAAAACGGTGAAAAAGACAAAAGATGATACAAAAGAGGGACTTTTGACCAACAAGTAGAAGGATCCTAGTCAAGCCTAGACGAAAAACAGTTCACAATGTACAAGGCAACGCAAGGTCCAAGATTACGAAGCGAACGGTTAAAAGTTCACTGCAAATTGTTCACTGGAGATCTGGAACCAACGTAGAAGCCCAATTGATAAAAGAACCAAATAAATAAGAAGCCCAAACAGCAGAGAAAAAGCCCAGAAAAACACACACTCCGAGTCGACCAAGGGGCCGCGGAACCGCGGCCCGAACCCTACCCATGCCGCGGTTCCGCGGCCATCTTGTGCCCGGGGTTCGTGAAAATTTTACCAAAACTCGAGGCGGCGCTGAATGGTCAACCTAAGGGCAAATTTGTAATTGCAGACGTGCGAATCAATTGTAACCTAGGGTTTCTATGTCTTATAAATAGAACCCAAGTCATTGTATTTTCTCATTCCTCTATTCATCAATAAAATTTCAGTTTCTTTGAAGTTGGAGAGCATCAATCGTAAGTAGGTTTATTTTTCTGCCCTAGTTCTAGTTTTTAATTTCTGCCCTAGGTAAATTCTTTTCTTGCCCTAGTTTAATATAGTTTAGAATTTTTATTAACTTGTAGTAGATCTTTCATCTCTTTAATCAAAACAAAATAAAAATTATGTCTTTCGTAGATCTCTCAATGAGCGAGTAGTTTCCTCGCTTGTTAGGGTTAGGAATAGGGAAGGGTTTGAGAGATGAAGATCTCTCATCTCTTTTCTTTGCTAATCTTTTATGAACATTAGGACTCCATGCATACTGTCATCTTCCGCTCCCTACGACACCCTACTTACGAGGTAACGGTGATCCGTAGTATAAAAGACCGGAGTTGTAAGTTTTCCATGGAGGTTAGGGTAAAGATTAAGAAAGGAAGGATAATGATCTAGAGGAAGAAATATCTTCCCAATCATCATAATCCCCTTTATTAAAATTTACCATAACCCCTAATATGATATCTAATTAAAGGCATTGGAAAGAGGTGTAGATCTTTATTTACCAAACTTTACCTAAACCTAATCCTAGCAAGTTTCTAATCCTAGTATAACTCAATTTCGTTTTTAGATCTAATTAAAAGACCAAACACCATTTGGAATTAGCTCGTAAGAACATTTAGGAAAATTACAACATCCCTGTGGACCGACCCGTATTCACTGGCTAGCTGCAAAGCGACGTCGTTTTTGATTGCGGTAATTATATTTTTGATCGATAAAATCTCTCTAAATCAAATGGCACCGTTGCCGGGGATGGCGTAAAATTTTCTTTTCGTAATTTCGGGTTAATATAAAATATAAAAACCATAAAAATTTGAAAAATCAAAAATATAAATATTCTTTCATCTTTTATTGTTTGAAGGGTTTCTTTTGTGAATCTTTGCAGGATTGACGGATCTGGAAAAATCCAGAGTGCTAAACAGAAAAGGGTACATCAAAACAGAGGGAGAAGTCAACAACAGAGCAGCAGACAAAACGCGGAGCCCTGAACCTTCACCAGAACCGCGGAACTGCGGCTTAACTGCGCCCAGGACCGTGGAACCGCGGCCGCTACGTGGCCTCGTTGCACGAAATCTTCTCGGTTTGTTCCTCATTCTCCCCTCTGCAAATCCCCATATATCTTTTGCCAAATCTTCTGCAGGATTCTTTGCGCTAAAAATTCTTCTTCCCCCTTCCAATAATTGATTTTCTGCAGGATTCTTTGCGCCGTGCTTAAAAGAAAATTGATTGCAAGTGATTTACTGCTTTGCATATTTTAATCGGACTTTAAGGGGCTTTTGACTAATTCAGATTGGGCGGGGATTTCATCACCCTTCCCAGGACCCCAGAAATCACTTAAAGCATTTGCATTCACCATTCTTAATTAAAAAATACTAGACTCAGCCCTAAGGACTTCGAGCTCAATAGGACAGAGGACTAGTTATAGGCATCGGCCGTTTATCCTAACCTGACTTTGCGGTGTCTAGGCAAGTGTGTCAAGGCAAGTGGTTACTTAATTAGGACCGCTACTTGTAGCGGGGAGCCTCCCACTTACCTGGCACTTACCTGACCGCAATTGGCAGTGAAGATGCGGTTTGAGGTTCTATTCTAGTCCTATGGAACAGTTATGAGCTGTCTAGCTGACCTAGGTGACCCTAGATCTAGGCCTGATTGTGCATTTGTGGTTGATTGCATTTGTGTTACAAGTCTCTTTTCAAAAATCTTTTTGCAAAAGCTCACATAAAAAGAAAAAGGAAAAATCTTTTCAACACTTGCAACTTGTCTCATTGACGTTTTCTTACCTCCACATTCTTCTTTCACTTTTTGACTACACTACCCCTTTAGTGTATGTCCGGTTGGACTAGGGACACTAGCGCCCGATTAGTCCGTGTTTCGTTGGTACCGACCGACGAACCTTTCGACTTCGAAGTCGAAATCCTTTCCACTTCTTCACTTTCACCTGCAAATTCTTCTTCCGAAAGTATGTCGGGATACAATCCTAACAATACCTTACCGACGGGAATGATTCCACCTCCGTTAGGTGCGAATAATCCGAATCACCCGCCTGTTGAAGCGCCCACATGAGTCGCGCTCCAGGATCTTTTCTACCCCATCCGCACCGCCCTACCTACTTGTCTTTCCCTCCCACCGGCAAATGGGGACAATTTTGAGATCAAACCCCACTTCATCAATATGCTGCCCAAGTTTCATGGTTTGGAATCCGAAAATGCATATATCTCTATCAACAAATTCCAAAACGTTTGCGCCATGATGAAAACAACCCAATTAAGTGATGACGCTATAAGGCTAAGGGTCATTCCTTTCACTTTATGTGACTTAGCCGAGAAGTGGCTATACAGCACAACATCACATTCAATTAGAAATTGGGACAAGTTTGTGAAAGCTTTTCTTAAAAAGTTCTATCCTCATCACAAAACTGCTAGAATCCGTAACGAGATTATACAATTTTCTCAGCTTCCGTCTGAACCATTTTGGAAGTGTTTTGAAAGATTCAAAGACCTACTTGTTCAATGCCCTCATCATGGGATCGAAAGTTGGCAACTTTGCCAAACATTATACGAGGGATTGAACCCGGCAACGAGCAGTTGCTAGAAACCATTTTTCAAGGTCACTTTCTAACCAAATCTAGTGATGAAGCGTGGCAGTTTCTTGAGGATCTTAGTGAACAAACAATTCAGTGGGAGAGCACCAAGACCACATCTTCTTCTTCTATTGGTCAGTCTAGGGCAGGCATACATCAATTAGATATGTCAATTGCTATGAAGGCCGAGATGGCCGCTCTTAAGAAAAAGTTAGAAGCGATTGAGACCAAAATCTCATCGCCTTCTCTTGCCCCTGTTGTGCCCCTACGAACTGTTTGTGCTTGTTGTTCGGATCCATCACATCTCACAGAAGAGTGTCCTTACAATTCATCTACTCAAGGACATGATCGAGTCAATACTGTCTTTCAGCAACGACAAAGAAATGATCCATACTCTTCGACATACAATCCGGGTTGGAAGAGTCACCCAAATTTCGCTTGGAACCAAAATCAACAGTTCCAAGGAAACAACAATTTTCAAAGGCCTCCTTCTCTACAACAACAAGCACCTCCACAAACTCAATTTCAACAACCTTTCCAACAGCAACCTTACCCTAATCAAGTGAACAATTTTTTGCCTAACACTTCTTACCCGCCAAACAATTTTGTTCCACCTCAGAATGACAAGGTTAGCTCTCTCGAAAGAAGTCTAGATGCGTTCTTAAAGCAATCTACACAATCCGCAGTGAGATTAGAAACTTCTATTCAATCTTTGGTGCAAAACAGTGCCTCACACGATCAAAGCATCAAATCTATTGAGGCACAAATTGCACAACTCAATGCTGCGTTGAAAGAGCGAGAAAAAGGAAAGCTTCCGTCTCAACCACTGCCAAATACCGGTCATGCACATGTTGCATATGAACAGTAGAATCATAACGTAAATGCTGTGACCACGTTGAGATCCGGAAAAGTGTTGCAAAACAATGTGGGTATTAACCATGACACCCCTGCCGGTGGTCCTTCTTCATCTTCTTCACCTTCTTCTTCTTCTTCTTCGTCATTAGAGCCTATTCTTCATCCTTCACACGGCTCTACTTCTTCTAGCTCGAACGGACCCACTTCTCACAACATGAACACATCTACACGGGGATCCGTTCCAACTCCACAATCTGATCCGCAAAAATTGGACTCAACAACTTTTCAAAATGTACCTTTTCCAAACCGGTTGAGATCCAATAAACCAACTCCATAGATGGAGAAGATTGTAGAGTTGTTCAAACAGGTTAGCATAAATATCCCTCTTTTGGATGCAATCCAACAGGTTCCTTCATATGCAAAAATCTTAAAGGACTTATGCACCAAAAAGAGGAAGTCACAAGTACCAAAGAAAGTTTTCGTGGCTAATCCTGTTAGCGATGCTCTTGTCCAATCTTTACCCCAAAAGCACAAGGACCCCGGTTGTCCTACTATTTCGATAACAATTGGGGACAAGAACATCAATAGAGCACTATTAGATCTTGGTGCTAGTGTCAATTTGCTACCTTATTCGGTGTACGAGCAATTAGGCGTTGGAGAGCTTAAGCCCACTCATTGTACTCTCCAAATGGCCGACCGATCCATCACCCATCCTAGGGGAGAGTTGGAGGATGTGTTAATTAGAGTAGGGGATTTCATTTTCCCCGTTGACTTTATTGTTATGTATACACAACCTGTCGCTAACCCCCGGAGTCAAATTCCGGTGATACTTGGTCGACCATTCCTTGCGACTTCTAACGTGGTGATCAATTGTCGTAACGGTTCAATGAATCTATCTTTTGGCAATATGACAATTGAACTCAACATTTTTAAGTTGGGAAATCAGCCTGCCGAGCTTAATTCTAGCGTACTTGATGTTTGCTCGATCAATGAGATCGTGGAGGAGGACTGTGAGTTCGAAAATTTTATGTTTGATCACAGCAGTGTTGACGCCACTAGTGCGTTCCTCCTAGAATCCGACACGGCTTTCACGGCGGACAACGATTATGAGTGTTTCACCTTTGTAGACGATTTTGAAGACTCTCCACCCGAGTTTGAGTCTTTTGCTTTTTCGGATGAGTTGGTTGAACCATCCGACTCGGTTGCGTACACTCGATTTGAACCTTTGATGGAATCCTTCGAGTTTGAAACAGTTACTCCATTGTTACCATCTATTGTTTCACCTCCTAAACTCGAACTAAAGCTTTTGCCGTCGCACCTAAAATATGCTTATCTAGGTGATAATGAGACCTTACCCGTCATCATATCGGCTTCGCTAGCTCTTGAGCAAGAGAAGGCCCTTTTAATGGTCTTACAAAATAATTGGCAAGCTTTTGGCTGGTCCATGGCGGACATCAAGGGGATTAGTCCCCTCATAGTCGAACATCATATACACTTGATGGATGATGCCAAGCCGGTAAGGGATCCACAAAAACGCCTCAACCCCATTATGAAAGAGGCTGTTAAGAAGGAGATTGTTAAATATCTTGATAGTGGTATCATTTACCCTATCTCGGATAGCCAATGGGTTAGCCCCATTCATGTTGTGCCAAAGAAATCGGGCATCACGGTCATTACCAATGATGCAAATGAGTTAATTCCTACTCGCACCCAAATAGGGTGGCGAGTTTGCATCGACTATAGAAAACTCAATGCCGCGACAAGGAAGGACCACTTTCCTTTACCTTTCATTGACCAAATACTAGAACGATTGGCGGGGCACGAGTTCTACTGCTTTTTAGATGGCTATTCTGGCTATAACCAAGTCCCCATAACCAAAGAGGATCAAGACAAGACCACATTTACTTGTCCCTTTGGCACGTTTGCTTATCGTCGCATGCCCTTTGGGTTATGCAATGCACCCGCTACATTTCAGCGGTGTATGATGGTGATCTTTTCAGACATGGTTGAAAAGTTTTTGGAGATCTTTTTGGATGATTTCTCCTTTTTTGGTGACTCCTTCGATGAGTGTTTACGACATCCTGACGCAGTTCTTACCCGCTGTAGGGATAAGAACCTAACTTTGAATTGGGAGAAGTGCCACTTTATGGTACGAGAAGGCATTGTCTTAGGACATGTCATCTCGCAAAACGGCATAGAGGTTGATAGAGCAAAAATTGAAGTCATTTCTAATCTTCCTCCTCCTAAATGCGTCAAAGACATCCGAGCTTTCCTTGGCCATGCCGGTTTTTATAGACGGTTCATCAAGGATTTTTGCTAGATTGCCAGACCCTTGACTCTCTTATTGGCCAAGGATACAACATTTGATTTTGACTCAACTTGCATGGAAGCGTTCGAGTCTTTGAAACACTCTCTCATTTCTGCGCCCATTCTTTCATCTCCAGACTGGACGCATCCTTTTGAAATTATGTGTGACGCATCAGATTTTGCCATTGGTGTTGTTCTTGGACAGCACATTAATAAGATGCCGCACGTGATTTATTACGCTAGCCGAACACTAAATGAGGCCCAACTGAACTACACAACAACGGAAAAAGAATTTTTAGCAGTTGTGTTTGCACTTGAAAAATTTCGGCCTTATTTAATCGGCTCACCAGTTATTGTGTACACGGACCACTCAGCTCTTCGCCACCTTTTTGCGAAGAAGGATGCTAAATCGAGGCTAATACGTTGGATCCTCTTGCTACAAGAGTTTGACCTTGTCATAAGGGACAAAAATGGATGTGAAAACGTAGTGGCCGATCACCTTTCACGACTTCTTTCTTCGCCTACACTTGAACTTCCAATCACTGATGCTTTCCCGATAAGCAACTCTTGACCGTTTCTTGCGAACCATGGTTCGCTGATATCGTAAACTATTTGGCCACCGGCTTGATACCTAAAGATTGGTCGAAACAGGATAAACTTCGATTCTTGTCCCAAGTAAAGCATTTTTACTGGGATGAACCTTATCTTTTTAAATACTGTTCCGACCAAATCATTCGTCGGTGTGTACCGGAAAACGAGTTTAAGAGTGTGCTTTCTTTTTGCCACAATCAAGCATGTGGCGGGCACTTTGGCCCAAAGAAGACAGCCGAGAAAGTCTTGCAGTGTGGTTTCTATTGGCCACAACTCTTCAAGGATGCATATGAATACTGCAAGACATGCTCCCGGTGTCAACACTTGGCCCGGATATCGCGGAGAAACGAAATGCCGCTCCAACCAATTTTGGTTGTGGATATTTTTGATGTTTGGGGAATAGACTTCATGGGTCCGTTTCCAAATTATTTTGGGAATGTTTATATTCTTTTGTCTGTTCACTACGTTTCAAAGTGGGTCGAGGCTGTGCCTAGCCGAACAAATGATAATAAGGTTGTCGTTCGATTTCTTAAAGAACATATCTTTTCTCGATTTGGGCACCCTCGAGCGATAATAAGTGATAATGGTTCTCACTTTTGCAATAGGACTTTTGAGTCCTTAATGCGCAAATATTCTATCACCCACAAGCTGTCAACGCCATACCATCCCCAAACATATGGGCAAGCCGAGGTTTCAAATCGGCAAATCAAGCAAATCTTGGAGAAAACGGTTTCTAAAAACCGTAAAGATTGGTCACTCAAATTGATCGATGCACTATGGGCTTTCCGTACTGCATACAAGACCGATCTTGGTATGTCTCCATATTGGCTTGTTTACGGGAAGGCTTGCCACCTCCCAGTAGAGATTGAGCACAAGGCATTTTGGGCTATCAAAGAGTTGAATTTGTCATTAGGAGATGCGGGCATCAATCGAAAGCTGCAGTTGAATGAACTAGAAGAGCTGCGGGATGAGGCATATGATAATGCCGTAATTGTTAAAAACCGAACCAAGGTGTTCCACGATAAACACCTTTTGCGAAAAACATTTCAACCTGGTCAACAGGTTTTACTCTATGATACTCGGTTACATTATCACCCCGGCAAGCTCCGTTCTAGGTGGAAAGGACCATTTGTTGTTCGCACCGTTTATCCGCACGGTGCGGTCGATCTTGAGAATCCGGAGGACGGTACTTTATTCAAGGTAAATGGAAATCGGTTGAAACCGTTCCTCACAGCGGACCCATTGGAGGAGCTCCTGTTTTTACAGGAGCCGATTTACACTGATTGATTTTCCTCCACTTTCACCCCCGAATTTCCAATCAATTTTTTTTTCCAAAACGTTATTTCAAATAATTTGGGTGTGTGTATAGTATGTAAATATAATAATAAGCAGGAAATTGCCGACATTATCAACCCACTTGGTGCAGCATGACAGTGAGGACACTGTCCAGTTTAAGTTTGGGGGTATGCTCGGTAAGTTTTCTTCCTTCGCATTCATATGTATATTTTTGCATTGCATCTTTATATGAAAATCATAAAAAATTGAAAATTTGAAAAATAAAAAGAAATATAAAAAGAAAAACCCATAAAAAATTGAAAATTTCAAAAATTATAAAAATTAATGTATTCAATTTTGGCTAATTGACTTGAGTTTGACAAATAGATCAACTGGCTAGGAAAAACTAGATCTTAGACTTAATAAATTAAAAACCCTAAAAATAACCTTCCTTAAAGTTTAACGGTAGAAAGTATATGCTTTTGTAGTCTATTTAGAAATAGGCAAATTTTGAGTTCACTTCTTGGGCTAAGTCAAAACAAAGGAAAAGTATTGATATTTTTATTAGAGTACAAGTTTGAAAAATAATTCCTAGCTTAAGTCTAGATTCTGAAAATGTATACCCTACAAATTGCACAATCACGCACCTTGAAACTTGGAATAGTAGAGGAGACCTTGAAATGCTCTTGTCTAAAGTTCTTAGTACAATGAAAATGAAAGAAAAAAGTGAATAAAGAGAAAAAAAATGAACACTGGTTTTTGTGATTACTTAAGGTTGCATTAATGAAAAAAATATTTAGCGAGGGTGCTTCATCACCTAGTGCCTTAGACCAACTAGTTTGGGAGTCACTGCTAAAGCCTTGGGTGTTGTAAGACTAGGAATTACGCTTTTAAGTGCTAACATATCTTGTAATCGGTTGTTGGTACCTCAAGAAGTATTAATGGTCGCATGAAGGATGTGTAAGCAAAATTCAATTAAAAATTCACCAATTAATAAGTGCTTTGGACAACGGACAAGAGTATGATTGCTTGATTTGAATTTCCAAGTGTAGGGGTGATATTTACACACACGTAGGGGTATGTGATTGGAGTTTAGATAAGAGAAACGAGTGAAAAATAGAACTTGTATTTTTAGTAAAGTTGATAAAAATTCCTAAGTGGAGATGGAACCCTAGAAGGAAAACTTGGGAAATGCCGAAAGCTAAGTAAGTCTATAGAACATATATAATCTTAAGTTAGATAATGAGGAAGTGTGAAGAATATGGGTGGATAATTTGCAAGTCAAAGATAATAGAATTCCCTGTTAGAAAACCTAATTGGAGAACAAAAGTCGAAAAAGCCAAATTGATAGGATTTTGTGGGTAGTATCCACTGAAAACCCTCAGGAGACAACACTCCTCCTACTAGGGACACCTAGAGGTTTAACGGCTTGTTGCATGAGCTCAGTGCAATCGCGTTTCCCTGCGAAAGTGCGGTTAGGTTTTATCGAGAATAAAAAAATAAGTTTGCTCGAGGATGAGCAAAAGATAAGTTTGGGGGTATTTGTTCATATCATAATATTGCATTTTATATTCCCCATTCTTATGCATTTTACAATAAAAACAGGTGCTTTTGACGCATGTCTGCTACATAGTACAGGTTACAGGTTCTTGGAGCGAAAACAGTAAAAAAGACAAAAGATGATACAAAAGAGGGACTTTTGACCAACAAGTAGAAGGATCCTAGTCAAGCCTAGACGAAAAACAGTTCACAATGTACAAGGCAACGCAAGGTCCAAGATTACGAAGCGAACGGTTAAAAGTCCACTGCAAATTGTTCACTGGAGATCTGGAACCAACGTAGAAGCCCAATTGATAAAAGAACCAAATAAATAAGAAGCCCAAACAGCAGAGAAAAAGCCCAGAAAAACACACACTCCGAGTCGACCAAGGGGCCGCGGAACCGCGGCCCGAACCCTACCCATGCCGCGGTTCCGCGGCCATCTTGTGCCCGGGGTTCGTGAAAATTTTACCAAAACTCGAGGCGGCGCTGAATGGTTAACCTAAGGGCAAATTTATAATTGCAGACGTGCGAATCAATTGTAACCTAGGGTTTCTATGTCCTATAAATAGAACCCAAGTCATTGTATTTTCTCATGCTTCTATTCATCAATAAAATTTCAGTTTCTTTGAAGTTGGAGAGCATCAATCGTAAGTAGGTTTATTTTTCTGCCCTAGTTCTAGTTTTTAATTTCTGCCCTAGGTAAATTCTTTTCTTGCCCTAGTTTAATATAGTTTAGAATTTTTATTAACTTGTAGTAGATCTTTCATCTCTTTAATCAAAACAAAATAAAAATTATGTCTTTCATAGATCCCTCAATGAGCGAGTAGTTTCCTCACTTGTTAGGGTTAGGAATAGGGAAGGGTTTGAAAGATGAAGATCTCTCATCTCTTTTCTTTGCCAATCTTTTATGAACATTAGGACTTCATGCATACTGTCATCTTCCGCTCCCTACGGCACCCTACCTACGAGGTAACGGTGATCAGTAGTATAAAAGACCGGAGTTGTAAGTTTTCCATGGCGGTTAGGGTAAAGATTAAGAAAGGAAGGACAAGGATCTAGAGGAAGAAACATCTTTCCAATCATCCTAATCCCCTTTATTAAAATTTACCATAACCCCTAATATGATATCTAATTAAAGGCATTGGAAAGAGGTGTAGATCTTTATTTACCAAACTTTACCTAAACCTAATCCTAGCAAGTTTCTAATCCTAGTATAACTCAACTTCGTTTTTAGATCTAATTAAAAGACCAAACACCATTTGCAATTAGCTTGTAAGAACATTTAGGAAAATTACAACATCCCTGTGGACCGACCCGTATTCACCGGCTAGCTGCAAAGCGACACCGTTCTTGATTGCGGTAATTATATTTTTGATCGATAAAATCTCTCTAAATCAAGTCTCCTCGACGTAGATCATCTTCGGCCTCGAAGTCAACGATCTAGCCCGCTCATTTCTCCGAGGAAACCATCACTCGAGTCCGGGATCTTGATGATCGCAGCGAAGGGACGTCAACACTGAGCTTTAGTAGTGATGGACCGGATCTACAAAGGTTGTAATCCCTTTCACTTATTGTTAAAGTTGTTTGCTTGCTAGTTTTCGCATAATCTCTAGTATACGATCTTGGTTAGGGTTGTTCGGCACAGCTATTTTTTTTGAATTGGGCATGGTTGATGCCTTCTAGAATCTTGTTAGAGTGCCTAGGAACCCTACAGTAGTATTAGAGCCAAGCTAGAGTTTTAGGCGAAGTCTAGACGAAGTTAAAAGTCCGATCGAACCCGTATAACCCCGATTAAACCCTTCTCTAGAAATTTTTCAAAACTGTGATTTTTTGTGAATTAAAAATACTCAAAAAAATCAGCAGGGAAATATAGGAATTACTGTAAAATACGATCACCTAATTCCACTATAGCGCCGCGGAACCGCGGCAATACCCTGCTTTTGGCGGCGGTTCCGCGGCCGTATGTAAAGATTAGGCAGTCAATTTTATATAGTAATATCCGTTGGTACTGCTGTATGTTTCTGGGAATTTTTAATTATACTCAAGAGTTGAGTTTTCTGGGTTGTATTGGGAACTCGATGATTTGATCGGATTATTTATCTTTGTTTATTTTGTCCGGGTAATTTTAGAACGTGTTAAAAAGTTCGACCGGATATCAATAACTCAGTTTTTCCCGACCCGGAAAATTTCCAAGTGTTGGATTTTTCCGTAGTTTAAGAACGTTCTAAGTCGTGCAAGTAACGCGATGGACCCTCTAGAAGACAACAAACCTTAACTCGATTATGTGACCGTCTTGAACTTCCTTTTGAACCTTAGGGTTTGGGGCAGTACGGCGTTGCCACATGTGAGGCGTTGGCTTGACCCTTCTACGGCTGGACCGTTGGTACTGTGGCATGAAATGGATGTTTTTAAACTTATTTCAAGTGTTGAGCTATTTGGGAAAACTTGGGTGTATGATTAGTCGATCGGAAAATTTAACATTGTCTGTTTATCTGGAATGTGATATAATATTTGGAATCCACAAATAGTTATGAGATAACTGATTTGAATGTTATAAATCTAGCACTTCAGTCTCAAATGATTGGTTGCCACGGGATTTTGATGCGATCAAAAGTCCGTCGCAATCACGTAGCGTACGCGGATACTCGCCGGGTAAACTTAATAGATAGCCATGCCCCAAAGCCCCGACCAAGTGACTGTAGGAGAACCCCGTCGCCTAAAGCATCCGTTCGAGTGCTCGCGGCAGCGGTGTTCCGCCTTAGTGCACTTCGTCGACGGCATCCGGGGGTGAAGCCGTCTACTAAAGTTTGCGACGAGCATTCGATCAGGATGTCGGGAATCTTGTTGAATTGCCCGACTTGATATTGAAAAGAGTTTTCGATATTGAGACTAAAATGCGGGGTTTATAATAGTTAGGAATTTGATGTCTAAGGAATTCATTTGATTAGGCATGCGATGTCTAAAAAGGTTGCGGATTCCAACTGTTGTAGTTTTACACTTTCTTTTCTGCGACCGTAAGTGTAATATGTGGTGTATCGCCGGTTTCGTTGCTATACATCAATGACAATTGGGATACGCATATTTACTTACGTTGATGATATGTCATATTATGCGTTGCTGGATATGTTATATTGGATCGTCGTGTTTGAATAGCCGGGTTTTTTTATGTGAGATGAGAGTTTTTCTTTTTCATTCATGCAAAATTCATTGTATGTAATATTCTTTTATTGGGGCACTTCCGGGCTGAGGATGATGTCACCATTGTATATTATTTACTTTTCCGCATTAGGATAGACCCAAGAAGGGGAGCATAAGTAACCGGGTTCTAGGGTCCAGTGGGAGACCACCTCGAGGAGTTGAGTCCGGGTCTCCTAACTCTAGAATTGGTAGGGTTGCTTGCCGCTCTCGTAGGGGGTCTACGGGTGTGGGATTGGCTATTCATCACGACTGTGGAATCCGTGTTTTATAGGGGCTCAAAATAAAATACGGACGTCCTAGTATATCCAATATTTCATATGATGTTTTCTGCTGCGTTATCTGTGATGTGATCATGTGATATGTTCAGATAGATACTGTATATAGTATAAATGATATATTATATAGACGTTGCTTATGTTTTACACCCGCGCTAGCCCTGCCCTGCTCTGCCGTTAGTTACCTAACCTAACGGTGCAGACGGGACATCGAGGCGAATGCGGATGGCATAAGTGTACGTTGTATTTATCTATGATGTTTAGGTGGACTTAAATGATGGGACATTCATTAGTGAGATTAATGAAATAAAATAAACCTAAAAGATGTTGTGGAATCGAATTTTAAAAATTAGGTAGCTTTAGTTGTTGCTTTGCATAGCGGTGTTCCTTGTAGAACATCCAGCACCTTATTCGATAAGGAAAGAGACGAGATCCTTTCACCAGGAGTGACCTCTTTAGCAATAACTAGCAGATGCTACAACCTTCGGTTTGTCTTTTGATTGCTTTTATAGTTCTTGCTTTGCATAGTGGTATTGTGAATATCCTGCACCTCATTCGACGAGGAAAGAGCCGAGATCCCTTCACCGGGAGTGACCTCTTTAGCGAAACTAGCGAAAGCCTAAAAAACACTCCATTTAAAACCATTTGATTCCGCAACGAGATCAAGTTCAAAGCGTTAAAGGTTTTCTTAAAAACCATCCGCAACCCTCCGTCATTTTAGGAAGTAGAGTACTTAGTATTCGTGCTGCGTTTGTCGACCATAGCCGATGCGTAGTGTACGGTAGCTAAGTGATGTCTTCCTACACAGCATATGATGCGATTAGTTAGGACAGTCATGCGACTTTATTGACCTTAGCCAAGGGTCATGTGGGTGGGTCTAATTAATCATGAAATGACGGGTAGAACTTGACTAGTGCTTATGATTTGTTGACCATAGCCAAGGTCATAGGTGCTAGGGGTAAAAACCATTATCGGGAGTTTTAAGTGTTGAAATTTGCAATGAGATTGCATACCTTCTATATGATAGTTGGATCCTGATACCCACTGCGAGTAATTGTTATTTATGGGAGAGTTTTGCACTTTACAATTAGCCGATCAAGTAGGTGTCTAGAAAGGTGTCAACGGGGTTACGAAAACGAGATTTATTTTAATTAGGTCCGTGCGAAAGCACGGGGAACCTTCCTCAAAGTACCGGCACTGGCCTGGCTGAAAGATTGGAAAACTTGTAGAGTGTAATTAATCTCGACTAGTCTTTCCTTTTAGGGTTTGAAGGAAGATTTGATAAAAACAGTGGGAGCCATCCTGATTAGATAAAATATATAACCAATCTAATCTTGCTAGAGCGCACGCAGAGTGTTTTCTTCTGTCTCTCTCCAGGTAGCGACCATGTCACGCCTTAATCAAGATAATAATATGGATGTATTGACCGAACCCGCTTGTTATACTGAGCTGGGGAACGTTGGTCCCGCTCCAACTTATAATTGTTATAAGACAGAGCAGGAAATTAGGGATTACCAGAATTCCCGTGCCGCCTAAACGAAGAAAGTGCATGATGATGCATCTTCTTCGGGTGTGTTCATTACAGAGAACTATTTCTCAGTATCCTTTACGTCCTGGGTATGAGATACCGGATCAGGATCCCACATATGTAATTTGTTACATGGGCTACAGATAGGCAGAGAACTGAGAACGGGTGATAAGTTTCATGAGATAGAAACGGTGCAAGTGTTGCAGCCAAGTCTGTTGGTAGTTATCACCCTGTATTACTAGAATACATTGATTCTAAACGAATGTTATTAGATACCGAACCTGATATACAACATCATATCAGTCTCTTTTTATTAAAGAAGGATATAATTTTGTATTGTTGGATAATGTTTTGAACATTTCCTATATCAAGAGTTGATCGGTTCAGGCACGTTATCTAAAAGCATAGACGTTCTAAATCAAACCACAGTTTTTAACGTACAGAACACGCACAAGAGGAAGAGTTCAGAAATGAACGATTCCTTCTTGAGGTTTTGTAGACTAGGTCATATCAATGTGACCCGACTAGCTGAAGTTACATTTAGATGCATATTTAAATTAGTTTGAATTTACATCTTGTGAAACTTGCCAGTCATGTCACAGAGATAAGATGACCACAGCTCCGTTTATTGGAAACGGAGAAAGAGTTAGTGAACTCTTGGGACTGATACATAGTGATGTATGAAGATCCCCTGTCTGCAGATGTCAGGACTGGTCCCTTATACTTCCTTACATTCAATGAGAATCTCTCAAGATTCGGACACATGTTCCTGTTGAAACAAATGTCTGAAACTTTTGAGAAATTCAAAGAATGTAAGATAGAAGTAGAGAACCAAAACCGGGTAGAAGTATTATGTCCTTTGATGTGATCAAGGAGGAGAATACTTGAGCACGGAATTCCTGGATTATTCTAAAGGAGAATGAGATTCTCTCTCAGCATTATTCCTCCGCATACACCATAGCACGTCGGTGTATTGGGGCGGAGCAATCACACCCTATTTGATATGGTGCGCTCTATGATGAGTACTACCGAGTTTCCTATTTCCTTTTAGGGAGTTATGCACTTGTGAAATTGCATACCTATTGAATAGGGTTCCGATCAAATCTGTTGCCTACCACTTGATCGCACGCGGAGGGCGTGTCGGATGTTCAAAGAATTAAAGTATAACCGCGATCAGGACGGTGTCGCTATGCAGCTAGCCGGTTGAGCACGGGTCGGTCCACAGGGAGATGGTGGTATTTTACCTTCTTGTCTTAGACGAGTCAATAAAGAATCTGTATGTGTTTGTTCAAGACTAACCTATGTGTTTATTTGCAAGTATAAAGTTGTTAAGAAAAGATACGGGATTATAAGCTAAAGAAATCCGTACTCAAAACCTTTGAGCCGAGTCTTGACCAATTGAAGCTAAGCAATTGGCAACAACGTGGATTAGGGGATTTAAGCGCGGTATTCGTGGAATCCGGCTTATTTACCCTTGTCCTTCCGTTCTTATCTCTTGCTTTCGCCTCCGGCCAAACCGAACGCAACCGGTCGCGGTTAGGAATCACCGTTACCTTGTCAGGGTAGGGTGCCTAACGGAGCGCTTGCGTATGGTTTGGGCGAAGTTCAAATGGAAAATAACGGGAAAAGGAATTGGCAAAGAAATGTTAACTTATAATACCGTATTTCTTCTTAACAATAACAATAATTACAACATTCACAAGATGAACAACAAAGAGCAAAAGAGAAGAACAAAGAAAAGAAAAGATTACAAATATTAAGTGCAAGGAATTAAATTGCAAGTATTTAAAGACAAGGTAATAAAAAGCAAGTAATAAAAAGAACAAGAAATGAAAAATGCAAGAAAGTAATTACAAGAACCGTAGAACTCAAAACAAGCATGGGATCAATAGCCAACCCTTAAACTTGCAAGCTCAATTAAGATGTTGCAAGATCAAGGGAAGGGTAGAGAACGCATGTGAATTGAAGTACTAAGGAGTGAACAAAATACGACCCTTGAGATCAATAACTAACCCTTAACCATTCAAGCTCAATGAAGAGGTTGAATGATCAAGAGAAAGCAAGAATCTCAAGGGGAAGAAGAAACACAAGAGAATGATACAAAACCCTCATCTTCATTGATCTCCCACTCAAAAGCTCTCACTACAATTTCATGGAAAAAGAATGAAGAAGAAGAAGAAGAACTATACAAAAGACTACAAAGGAGGAACAAAAGAATCACCCTTGGCTTTGGCAAGTTCTGCTGTATTTATAGGCAGGGAGTTGAAGATCTAGGGCAACCATCAGCCCAGAAATGAAGTACCAAAAATACCCCCAAAATACGACAAAAGGAGGCCACAGTAAGGCCGCGTTTCCGCGGCCAATACCCCCTATTGGCCGCGGAAACGCGGCAGTCTAGTGGAGTTGGGCAGTGGGTTTTCTGGTGGTTTCCTGGTTTGGTGTCCCCTGTTGTCTGGTATACATATTTTCTGAAAATACTTTTACATTTCTTCCAGAATTTCTGTTGAGGAAAGGTGGACTTTTGTGGATGCTTTTGTCATGATTGCCTCGAGCTCCGCGTAGATCTCTTGGATTTTGTGCTACCATTGAGCCTTGTGCATGAGGATGACATTGATTTGACATTTTGTCTTCCTAAACTGGTATCTGGCAGCATACAGATGAAGAGCGGAGACCGTGTTTTATCAGTGGTTGGCAGGAACCCGGATTTTGTCGTGTTTTCCATGAATTTCACCGTTTTAGAACCGAGAACCTGTATCCTGCAAATATGTAACAAACACGGATAAAAAGCACCTACCTATAAACACACGAGCGTAAGAATGGATGGTATAAAATGCAGTATTCTGGTATGAACAAATACCCCCAAACTTAACTTTTGCTAGTCCCGAGCAAAACCAATTATTCATAAAAATAAAATGATAACCGCACTTTCGCAGGGAACGCGATTGCACTGAGCACGTGCAACAAGCCGTTAAACCTCTAGGTGTCCCTAGTAGGAGGAGTGTTGTCTCCTGAGGGTTTTCAGCGGATACTACCCACAAAATCCCGTCAAGCTAGTGTCATAAAATAACTAAGATTCAAACCCTAAAGTTTTGTTTCAGAAAATAACAATTCTATAATCCTAAGTCTAGACTATCGAACCTTTAGTTTTCACACCTCGCTTCTTATTTAACTACAGGTTTTATATGTCTTTACGTGTAGTGCAAATAGTGCCGTTAAGTTCCAGAAAGGTCGATTAAAGTCATCATGTCGCACAATAAAGCCCAGATAACAATTTTAAAAGGATCACATAAGTTTTATAAAGAGTTAAGCATTTTTCAAGTTTCGTTTTCCAGTAAGGTTTCAACTTCAGAATTTCTATCTTCCCTAACAGGAAACTAGGTCTTATTCTTCACTCCACCTTTTTCTTGTTTTCATTTCATACACACCTCTGTGAACGTGCAATAGTCTTTATCATAGAATAAAACCTTCATATCTCCGTTAAAATTTTTATAAAAGCCTGTCTTTTATCAAGATTATTCTCACACAAAGAACCGTTAGGAATTTTAACTCGGAGAGAACACTTGCTTGACTTTGTTTTAAAACTGGACTTTCTAGGCTTCTTAGCGAGCTTTGGGCCAATGCACCCAAACCAGTTGGTTTTAGGGCATTAGGTGTAGAAACACCCCAGCGGACTTAATTACTCAAGTTACCTAGGTCCAGAAAACAAAAGACAGTTTTTTCGTGAAAATCAGATGATTTAATACGAACGGAGGTATAACCGGCAGTTCAAATATTTTTTTGGATAAAAGACGTGTTTAGTGGGTTTGGTGTGTAATCATTCCAATCAAGTTTTAGATGGGTTATTTTTCAGACTTAGCTCCAATTACGGCATCAATAACATTCCTTCATATTCGCTTTACTTCATAAACTATTCTTGACATTACTTATTTCAGAACAAACCTATTTGATCCTCAGAAAATCATTTATCTGTTTAAAAGTTTAAACATGAAAGACTTGTCATCTAATTCCCAAAATTCACGACACGTGTAGTGTGATGTAAAGACGTATATCAGCCATAGTTAACTTCAAAGGAGAGTTATCTTTCAGGTTTTCAAAATCCAAACATAAGATTTAGTTATTCCTATCTTTTCAAACAAAAACCGTCGAATGTTGAATCAGAGTTCTTCCACAAGCTAACTTGACAATTTTTTTTTTTATATTTTTAGAAAATTTTCAGATTTTTATGGATTTTATGGATTTAATATGCAGATGCAAAATATACATATGAATGCGAAGGAAGAAAGCTTACCGAGCACACCCCCAAACTTAAACTTGACAGTGCCCTCACTGTCAGGCTATACCAAGAGGGTCAAAATTGCCGGCGCTTCCTAAAAACAAATTATATACAAAACAAAAAAAAAGGAAAACCAAAAATATATACAAAAAAATGTCCCCCCCAAACTTAAGTAAAACAGTGTTTCCACTGTTAAGCGTTGAAATTCAGGATTAGGGGGGAAATAACAGTATCCATCTATACAAGGCCTTACACAGGCCAAAAGTTAACACCAACCACTCAAAGATTTTATCATGGTAAAGCAGTGGTTGGTGAAAGAAGGTGAAGAGGAAAGAGATGGAAAATACGCGAGACCGCTTGTGGATAGAAGTGGAATGCGGTCTCGGTAGATGAGAAGAAGAAGAATGGCGGAAGGGAAAAAGAAGTGGAGTACGAACTTGAGGGTGCAAATGGAGTAAATAGATTAGCACAATTTGTGATGAGCGATGTGTAAAAAGCGATTGTGCTAATATATTTACCCGTCGAGAGATTGGGTCAAATCCCTCAAGGTTCGTGAGAAACCATGGGTACGCCGAACTTGGTAAACCAGACATATGAAGTGAAAATGATACGGGTTCTTGCAAGGTCGGAACGATGGAAAGGGTGGAGGGAAGGGGTTGAGGAAGGGTATCGGTTAAGGGTTCTGGAGGGTGTACACAGTCAGTGAAAGGAACAGGATGAATTGGAAAATCCGACTCATCATCTAGAACTGTTTCATCCTCAAAAATCTCCTCAAAATTCTCCTCAAAATTTAGCACATCCATGCTCTTCTCTTCAAAGTCCAGACGCATATGGGGTTCGGGAAAAACAGTTAAAGACTCGGGATGATGATTTGAAGAGACAAACTCAGCCAAATCTACGGCTTCATCATCCAAAATATCCCCAGCGTCAATATCCTCAATCCAGTGAAAATCAAAATTCTCTGACACCTCATCAAAAGCATGGATATCAATCAATTCAGGTTCTAAAGTGGAGGTGTAGAGGTCAAAAGGTTTAGGATCGGTTTCACTTGGATGAGTCCCTTCACAATCGGGCAAATCAAACACTACGAAGTCGCACAACTCATTCATCATTCTATCTTCAATTGATAAATCATGTGGGATACTCGATAGACTTTCAAAACAGGAGTTGTGGAATTCAATTTGAGACGGGTAGGTTTGATTTGGAAGGGGGTATATCTCACTCTCTCCACTCAAATTCACAGCCTGTCCTGCCGCCGCATCATACATTGAAAAAGTTGGAGCTAGTTGAAAACTAGCTACCGGATCACTAGGTTGTATGAGGGCGGCCATGGACGCATTCAAATCCATCGTCTGTTGTGAAGCTACCCTAAATTCTTCCAAGGACTGTTCTAAGCTAGACATAGGTTGTGATGGGATTTCAGTAAAAGATGCGAAGTTAGTTGGATACTGGAAACCCCCAAATGGCTGTGTAGAAGCAATGTCTAGGGAAGGTGCAAAAGTAGGGTAGGATTGGTAGGAATTGAATGGCTGGACAGGAGTAGGATCAACATTTGGATAAGTAGGTGAATGGAATTGTTGATCCCAAGAATTTGTAGTGGTGAAAGGAGTGAAAGATCGGCTACGGGATTGTTCGATATGTTCAGCAAGAGACATTGGTCTTGGGGTTACAACTGGATTTTCAAAAGGTGTATCAACGCAAGAAGGGGTGAATGTTTGAAACGGTTGATACGAAGTGGATTGCGGGGTCCAGTTGTTTGTCCTAGACGCGTCTATCCGATCTCTCAATGAAATTTTTGGCATGGATGGATCGTTTGAAGTTCGACCAAAACAAGAACCGTATGAAGTAATGTCTGGTTGTGGATACCAAAGTTCGGCAAGAGTTTTGCGAGGTGGGGTACCCATGATATGAAGAGAGAAGAAGAAAGGTAGAGAAAAAGGATGGGGAAAGAATTTGATTTTTTTTTTTTTTTTTTAGTTAGTTGTTAGCAAAAGAATGAAATATACACAAAAAAGAATATGGACAAAAAATAATCACGACACAAAAAATACCACACACCTAATCGTTCTAGGGTTAACCTAGGTCAACTAGACCTGCTCCAGAACTTGATTGTCGAAGTAAAACTGTGTCGAGAAACAGGCTAAAAAATACACTGATCACGAGGCCAGGTAAGTGCAGAGATAAGGGGAGGTTTTCCAACGCTTTCGCGAAGTTCCTTAATTAAATAACCCTTTCTCTTTTGGCGGTTTCGCCGTGAACACTTTCCTAGACACCCCGTAAACAATATACCGTTAAGCGAGGTTCTAAACACAGTTAACTTCTCCTAGTGAGCGCGAAGTCCTTAAGGCTTACAGTCTAATTTCTTTTAAATTTTGTGCGGGTAAACGTTATGCTCAAGTTCGTGATTTGTGGGCCACGGAAAAGGTGATGAAATCCTTTACCGTATGTTGTAGGGTTCGCTTGCCCTTAAGTCCGTATTAATGTATGCAATGCGCAATTCAAAAATTCTGTAAAGAATCAAACAATCGTTTTTTAGTTTAAGTACGGCACTGCAACAAAAACGGGTTAGTCAATTTTTTTGCGTTTGCTAGCGAACTTGCAAAGAATCCTGCAAAGAATAGTATATTGGATGCGTCGGATTTGAGAAGAAGGTGTTAGGAAAGTACGTACCGTTAAGTTTTGGGTTAGGAAACCCCCGTTGAATCAAATCCGGTAAGCTTGAAAAGTTCGCTTGCGCGGGTCAAACTACCCGGATCTTTGGCACTGTACTTCGTAATCACCTTAACTTTGAACGTACACTTTGCTCCCACAATCGCAGTTTGCAAATACGCAAAAATCTGCACACTTGCCCACAAAAATGATCAAAAAAAAAACAAAAAGATTTTTTTTATTTTTATTTTTTATAAATATATACAAAAAGAATATTAACCCGAATAACAAGAAAGAAAATATGCTACCGTCTCCCCGGCAACGGCGCCATTTGATCGCACGCGGAGGGCGTGTCGGATGTTCAAAGAATTAAAGTATAACCGCGATCAGGACGGTGTCGCTATGCAGCTAGCCGGTTGAGCACGGGTCGGTCCACAGGGAGATGGTGGTATTTTACCTTCTTGTCTTAGACGAGTCAATAAAGAATCTGTATGTGTTTGTTCAAGACTAACCTATGTGTTTATTTGCAAGTATAAAGTTGTTAAGAAAAGATACGAGATTATAAGCTAAAGAAATCCGTACTCAAAACCTTTGAGCCGAGTCTTGACCAATTGAAGCTAAGCAATTGGCAACAACGTGGATTAGGGGATTTAAGCGCGGTATTCGTGGAATCCGGCTTATTTACCCTTGTCCTTCCGTTCTTATCTCTTGCTTTCGCCTCCGGCCAAACCGAACGCAACCGGTCGCGGTTAGGAATCACCGTTACCTTGTCAGGGTAGGGTGCCTAACGGAGCGCGTGCGTATGGTTTGGGCGAAGTTCAAATGGAAAATAACGGGAAAATGAATTGGCAAAGAAATGTTAACTTATAATACCGTATTTCTTCTTAACAATAACAATAATTACAACATTCACAAGATGAACAACAAAGAGCAAAAGAGAAGAACAAAGAAAAGAAAAGATTACAAATATTAAGTGCAAGGAATTAAATTGCAAGTATTTAAAGACAAGGTAATAAAAAGCAAGTAATAAAAAGAACAAGAAATGAAAAATGCAAGAAAGTAATTACAAGAACCGTAGAACTCAAAACAAGCATGGGATCAATAGCCAACCCTTAAACTTGCAAGCTCAATTAAGAGGTTGCAAGATCAAGGGAAGGGTAGAGAACGCATGTGAATTGAAGTACTAAGGAGTGAACAAAATACGACCCTTGAGATCAATAACTAACCCTTAACCATTCAAGCTCAATGAAGAGGTTGAATGATCAAGAGAAAGCAAGAATCTCAAGGGGAAGAAGAAACACAAGAGAATGATACAAAACCCTCATCTT
This sequence comes from Agapanthus africanus, assembly GCA_030015575.1. Lineage (NCBI taxonomy): Eukaryota > Viridiplantae > Streptophyta > Magnoliopsida > Asparagales > Amaryllidaceae > Agapanthus > Agapanthus africanus. The sequence goes on from CM057343.1 coordinate 345,075,218, forward strand.
CATTGATCTCCCACTCAAAAGCTCTCACTACAATTTCATGGAAAAAGAATGAAGAAGAAGAAGAAGAACTATACAAAAGACTACAAAGGAGGAACAAAAGAATCACCCTTGGCTTTGGCAAGTTCTGCTGTATTTATAGGCAGGGAGTTGAAGATCTAGGGCAACCATCAGCCCAGAAATGAAGTACCAAAAATACCCCCAAAATACGACAAAAGGAGGCCACAGTAAGGCCGCGTTTCCGCGGCCAATACCCCCTATTGGCCGCGGAAACGCGGCAGTCTAGTGGAGTTGGGCAGTGGGTTTTCTGGTGGTTTCCTGGTTTGGTGTCCCCTGTTGTCTGGTATACATATTTTCTGAAAATACTTTTACATTTCTTCCAGAATTTCTGTTGAGGAAAGGTGGACTTTTGTGGATGCTTTTGTCATGATTGCCTCGAGCTCCGCGTAGATCTCTTGGATTTTGTGCTACCATTGAGCCTTGTGCATGAGGATGACATTGATTTGACATTTTGTCTTCCTAAACTGGTATCTGGCAGCATACAGATGAAGAGCGGAGACCGTGTTTTATCAGTGGTTGGCAGGAACCCGGATTTTGTCGTGTTTTCCATGAATTTCACCGTTTTAGAACCGAGAACCTGTATCCTGCAAATATGTAACAAACACGGATAAAAAGCACCTACCTATAAACACACGAGCGTAAGAATGGACGGTATAAATGCAGTATTCTGGTATGAACACCACTTCATATGAGATGTGGAAAGGGAAGAGCCCATATCTTAAGTTTGTTAAGATTTGGGGTTGTCCAGCCTATGTCTAAAAGCATAATCCGGACAAGCTCGAGGAAAAGTCAGTTCTGTAGAAGTTTGTTGGATATCCCAAGCATACGCAAGGGAATATCTTCTACCAAACCGAGAAACAAAAGATGTTTTGTTTCTTAATATGCCACCTTTGTGAAAGGGAATTTCTTGTGAAGAAATTAATAGTCATAAGGTAGAACTGGAAAGAGTTCCAGCTATACAAACTGCAGCTGATGATTTGGTGGAACCAAAAGATTCAATAGTAACCAACGAATCTCAGCCTCTCCGTCGATCTAGTAGGGCTCCTAACCCACCGAGAGATACTTTGAGTTTCTCTATGACAGTGGGAGCGAGGAATGCATCATGAGATGATGACCCAACTATTTTCGAGCTGGCCATCAGGAGTGGGACTCTGTAAGAATGGCTGGATGCTTAACGATCTGAGATGGAATCCTTATACACCAACAAAGTATGGACTTTGGTTGCCTTATCTGAAGGGTTAAATCCCCATCAGGAGCAAGTATATCTTGAGAAGATTACTTGGTGTAGATGGAAAAGTTGAGACTTTCAAAGCTAGACTTGTTAATGGTTTTCGTCATCGACCAGGCGTGGATAATGATGAAAACTTTTCCAGTGGCTGTGCTTAAGTCCATCCAGATCCTACTTGCCACGGCTACATACTATGACTACGATATCTGGCGGTTGGGTGTCATGACTGCTTTTCTAAATATTGATTTAGAAGAGTGCGTCTATAAGTATACAGCCAGAGGGCTTCGTAAACAGTGGGAGCAGCGAAAACGTGTGCAAGTTGCTTTACAGGGTAAAGCAGGCATCGCAGAGTTGGAACGTCTGTTTTGATGTGGTAGTCAAAGTGTTTGACTTCATCAAAATAGTAGATGAACCTTGTACATACAAAAAGATAGTATAGAGTAAGGTGGTCATCCTCGTATTGTACGTGGACAACATACTCTTGATAGGAAAAGAGTTTTCTATGCTACGCACGGTCAATCTTCTCTTATCACAAGGATTCTCCATATAGGATCTAGGTGATACCTCCTAAATCCTGAGTTTTGGATCTATGAGATAGATCTAAATGGATGTTAGGATTCTCACTAAAAGTAGTGAGATGGTATCAATCGATCCTGGGGAGAATCACTGGACAGGTTCCAGGGTGATAAGGATGACTGAATGTCAGTCGCAGGCATTGTCTTTACCCTCAGTGGAGGGACGGTATGTTGGAAGAGTTCCAAGCTAGATACTGTGGCAAACTAGAAGATAAAGGCTGGTGACATCGCTATCAAAGATACTACCAAAGAGGCAGTTTGGGTGTATATTAGTTCATGTGACGAACAAGGTTCCTACCATTGTATGACAATGGTGTTGAGGCTTTGGCCCAGGAACCCCGGTCCCATCAGTGACCCAGACATATACTAAGGTAGTATCACCTGATCAAGGAGATAGTTGATCTCCAGGGTGATCGAGGTTAGGAGAGCAGACTCAAGGACAACACGGCGGATCCACTCACAAAGGCCTTTTCCCAGAGAGAGACTTTTATGGGATGGTTAAGTATGAGATACTACAACCACTGCTACAGATGGCCATAGTGCAAGTGGGAGATTGGTATCAGAGTTGGTATGCGGGTGCTCAGTGGAGACTGGGTACACTGAACGGACCCGCCGAGAACTCCCAGATGGTATTATACCTCACGTCAGATGGCAGTTTTTTGGTGACACTGGTACAACTTAGTCTGTTGACCCGAGATCATCATAGAGTCTTGTGTGTCTCCCACTGTTCTTTGATTTCCACCCTACCACGGCTCTACTGAGGCGTGCAAACAGGTGGTTTTTGGGTACAGTCCCGATTCACATGGAGGCAATGAGCGATAGGAGGGGATTCGTCTCTCCCGGTATTGGGGGTTGATGTTGCGCTATGCTCGACTGGCCATAACTGGAAATCCCTGGCCAGGGTTGCACTGATTTACTGGTAAGTGTTATCAGTAGTTTCATGCTTGTTATGGACCTTACATCGGCATGACTTATCAAGCTGCTGGGGTCTGACGTTTACCACCCCTAGGCGAGATATGCGACATATCAGACGAACAGACCGGACTGTGCGGTAAGTGTTACTGATTGGATTCGCAGGAGTGTGACCAGGCTTGCTCGTTGATCTTTTGATCGCTCAATACCCGGATGGCCGTTATGTTTAGCAGACCGCTTGCGGCTTGTGGGTGATTGATATGATCACCGCCTACTGCCGGCGTATTGACAAGTCTTTAGAGTCCTACACAGAGGTTTCCTGGCTTAAGCGAAACGAAATAGGAGCACATATGAGATATGTGCGGGACCGAGAATAATACCAGTATGTGATACTGTATTGTATTCTCGCGATTTGTATCATCGGACGGTTATATGAGATATAGCCGGGTTACCGAATCAAGTGTTGATTCGATATATTGATACACTAGATATTAATCGGTTATATGCGATATGACCGGATCGTTAAATCAAGTGTTGATTTAATGATTTAATGTATAATTGTATATTTGATATATTACTTTACATTAACTAGTATTGGTTCACTTAAGATTGATTTTCTCACTTGATGTGCACAAGTTGTATATGTGATATATGTTTGTGCACTAGTTTGTATCATGATTGATGATACATGAAAACATGGGTGTGTGTGTGACATACACCATGTTAATTATAATTTAGGTTTTTATTTATCTTAATTATTCAAAATAGTGGCTTCTTTTGTCATGGCTTGAAGTTTCATGAAGCTTGAAGCAACTTTGACAAAGTCCACTCATTTTGTCTTGATTAAGATATTCATTAACCAAACCATTATAATTAACTATGGTTTAGTCTCTACAAAGGTTAGCTCACCCATGGTTACATTATGATAGACTTCACTTGATTATTCTTTTTACATAATTCATTCATTTTCTTTTCTTTCTTCTTCTTCTTCTTCAAGAAGAAGAAAAGCTTGCTAGAAAATTATCAAGTGAAGAAACAAAGTGAGAAACCCAAATCCACAGTGAACCCACTTCCTATTTCATCATCATCTACTACTTGCCATTTAGTTTAGGGTGTTATCTTCACAAAGTTCTTGACCTAGTGAAGATGGAGCTTGAGTTTGAGTCTCCTCGACGTAGATCATCTTCGGCCTCGAAGTCAACGACCTAGCCCGCTCATTTCTCCGAGAAAACCATCACTCGAGTCCGGGATCTTGATGATCGCAGCGAAGGGACGTCAACATAGAGCTTTAGAAGTGATGGACCGGATCTACAAAGGTTGTAATCCCTTTCACTTATTGTTAAAGTTGTTTGCTTGCTAGTTTTCGCATAATCTCTAGTATACGATCTTGGTTAGGGTTGTTCGGCATGGCTATTTTTTTTTGAATCGGGCATGGTTGATGCCTTATAGAACCTTGTTAGAGTGCCTAGGAACCCTACATGAATGCACCCCAATAACAGCATTGATCAATGCCAGGGTGAAGCCAGGTGAAACGTGGGTGCGGTATGCAATACGATGGCGGAATTTATGGTCGAATTGCGAGCAACGCATCGAGGAAGCGCCAGCGGTAGGCATGTTCGTGGGCACTCTTGACCCTCAAGCGACCATCTCCCAATTCATGATGTTCTTCAAGCTGACCACCTTTCAGGCCTTGATTGACAAGCTGGCCCAAATGGACCAGATGGGCCATAGGCCTTCCTCTTCAAAGACAAAGCCTTGGAATGAAAAGGGCGAAGGGAAAGCAACCTTCATTGCCAATACTCAACAACGGCCGAGCAACTTAAAGCCGGTTGTTCGCCAAACTAACGTGCGTCCACGCCCATCCCCAGAGGAAAGACTAGGACGTCCTTACTCATTTCCTCAGGATAAAACGAGAAGACTGTTCGAGCTGGCATTGCGCAACAGACTCATCAATCTGCCGGGTCCAAAACGTCCGTTGCATCCAGGCGATCTCAACAATCCTAATTACTGCCTTTACCATCAAGCAGTAAGCCATCCAATCGAAGATTGCTTCGTTTTCAAAGGCTGGATCGAGGACCAGTACCAACAAGGCAAGTTCGCGTTATCCAAAAACTGGAAGGTGAACTCGCCACAGCTTCATGCTCCTAAAAAGGTGGACACGCCGGGGGCATCGTGCTCTTTTATAAAAGAAGCTACCTGGGAGGTCGCTCTTTCAGCCAAGACGAAAAGAATGCTGAAGGATCTCCAAACATGCCCGGCAATCAGGTGGAAAAATCCATTGGAACCTGAAATCGTCGAGGGAATGCTGAAACCGCGCCCAACTACAAAATTCGGTGGTGATGGTCAAAGCGCTCGCACCCAGCCATCAAAGTCTTCGAAGAAGAAGGAGAAGACCCAAAAGCTCACGTAGTTAGATGACAAGCGCACGGATCTGCAAAAACATGTTGACGCACTGGAAGAATATAATCAAAAGGCGCGGACCCCAGTCACATTCCGAGAATTCCTCAGCCACGTCCATGAGGACGGAGATGATGACAATGACTCGTCGGATGAACCTGAGCATTATGTGGCAAGCTGCCATGTGATCTCTCACTCGTCGATAGACGATAAAGAAGCCCCTTGCACCGAGAGACGGGGGGCAGGTTCTGAACCAGAACTTTTATGGCCGTCAGACGAAATGATCGACGCCTTCCTGAGTGAAATTCACCTAAAAAGTAAAGCCGATCGGGAGTGTGAGATGGCCATATTTGAAAAGGCCAAACGCCGACGACTGGACAAAAGGGTCGAAACACTCCCACCAGATCAAAGTACATCCGCCGCAAATGAAAGCAGGATCAAGACAAGGAAACGATTCGCCAAAGCCATATCGATGGGGATGAGGCTACCCTCTTTCAGAGAAAATTCTCCTGGTGGTATACATCTTGATGAAGTGGACGTACATCCTAACTTCTGCTTATATCATCAGAAGATCGCACATCCTACTGAGGACTGCAACTCCTTTAAGTGTTGGTGGCAAAGGTATGTCGCTCACAGGTAACATTTCAACAGGACAAAGCGTGAAGCTCGTAGACAGCAGAAAAATGCGACAGATGAGCGTAAAAGAATTGTCGGCAATTGTCATAGGGTTGATCCCGAGGGACCGCGAGTTCTCACATTCGGGAGCGACTCCGACGAAAAAGTAGCCCTCGGCCCTCTCTTCAAGGAATTCATCTCTAAAACGAAAGAATTGAGGAGTTGCGAGAATATTCAGCTGTGCAATCGCACGCTACCCGGAAAGAATCTCGGACCCCCAAACAAGGGATCGAACAAAAAGGATAAAGGGAAGGAAAAAACGGCCTTCGTCGCCAACGCTCAACAACAATCGAGTGGCCCTAGACCGGTTATTCACCAAAGCAACAAGCGGCAACCTCTCTATGAAAAGTTGAAATGACCTTACTCATTTCCCCGGGATGAAACAAGGAGGCTGTTCGAACTAGCAGTGCGCAACAGGCTTATCACTCTACCGGAGCCGAAACACCAGCTACAACTGAATGATGTCAACAATTCTAATTATTGCCCTTACCACCAAGTATTGGGCCATCCGATCGAAAACTGCTATGTCTTCAAAAACTGGGTTGAAGACCAACACCAACAGGGCAAGTTCGCGCTGTCCGAAAACTGGAAGGTGAGCCCGCCACAACCACACGCTCCGAGAAAGATGGATATGCCGGGGGCATCATGCTCATTCATAGGGAAAGCCCCATGGACCGAAAAGTCCGTAAACTAGAAATTCGCCTCAAATACGGCAACGGTGGACTACTATGTCCTAAAACTGGCTGTTGACCGAAACGTCGTTAAACTAATACAAACCCGCGGCATACCTAGGCCAACGTGCTAAAAAAAACGGTATGCCCATAAGCAAAACGGGCACGGATGAAAACCCGAAAGGGCTCCGTGAGTAAAAAACAGCAGGGCTACCGGCGAGTTCTGTGAAAACCCGAAAGGGCGCAGACTCGTTTAAAAAAAAAACAAAAAAAAACGGTACGTCCACAAGCGAGATGGGCACGGATGAAAACCCAAAAGGGCTCCGTGAGTAAAAACAGCAGGACTACCGGCGCGTTTTGTGAAAACCCGAAAGGGCGCAAACTCGTTAAAAGACACTTGCAAGGTCCTCTCGACCATGTAAGGAGAAGCTACCTGCGTGAGATCCTTACGACTCACGAGGGAGAAATACACTTAGGAATCCTCACGATTCCTAAAGAGAAATTACACTTACGAGATCCTCACGACTCGTAGGGAGAATTCCCCCTTTGAGACCCTCACGGTTCATAGGATTCAAAAGTCTTAAGCTACAGGGATCTGAACCTGTTCTTAAGCGGCCACCACAACCTCCAATGCTGCCCTACAAGCGACTCAATGCTGACCCTTGTATACAATCCACGGGCACGAATAAACATTTCCCTAACAAAGTCCCACCAGCGACTAGGGATATGCTCACATGGTGAACGACCCTTGTAAGTCCTCTCGACTTATAAGGAGAAAACACTCTCGTAAGATCCTTACGACTTATAAGAGAACATACACTTAGGAGTCCTCACGATTCCTAAGGAGAAAGCACGCCTATGAGATCCTCACGACTCGCAGGGAGAAATACCTTTATGAGACCCTTACGACTCATGAAGTCAAAAGCCTTAGTCGACAGGATCCTAACCCTGTTCGCTAAGCCACCTTTGTTCGATATCGACAGAGGAAAATGATGATTTGCTCCTGGCGATATCCCAGTTGTAGTGGTGCTGATGCCGAAATCGGTGTCTAATCCCAAGTTTGCAGCGAAAAGCTAGCAAGCCACACATGCATACGAAACAGCCGAAATGATGGGGCAACTTGCAGACAAAATCAGCAAGCAAAAATATATGCATGCAAAATAGCCGAAATGATTGGGCAACTCGCAATAAAAAGCAGCGAGTAAAAATAAAAATAAAATAGCCGAAATGATCAGGTACCGTGAAAAATAGCCGAAATGATTGAGCAATCGCAATTTTCGTGATATAAAATGCTGCAATGATAGAGCATCGCGGAAAGAATAAAAAAATGATGAAAGGATGAAACATTTTGCCCTACAGGTGAGATCACATCGATCCCCGTATACAATCCAGGGGCACAAACAAAGAGGGAACCATACCTTCCCTACAGGCTCCATCAGAAAGCGAAGCCAAATCTCGACGGTTCATAGACAACCTAGAGACAACCTCGACATTTGTCGCAATATTGCAGACACAATGTCAACAAATGAACTAAAGGAAGATCCCTAGCTTCAGGGTCTCGACATTAACATCGACAACTTAGAGATCACCAACGGCGTTTCTCCTCACTCCAACTAGATGCAGACGTGACGTCAACAATCGACCTCAGAGTTGCAACGAAATGGAACCATAGCAAAGTCACTAGTTCCAAATCTCAATGGACACATCTGCAGCCTGGAGACCAACGACGGTGGGCCTCCTCATTCCAGCATGACACAGATGTTACACCATCAAATGGAGCCATGGCAAAATCCCAGTTCCATCTCAGCATTCGTCTCGATACAGCAGACGAGATGTCAACAATGGCGTTCCTTCGCAGTCCAACAGGATGCAGATGCAACATTAACAAAAGACCTTACGGTTGAAACAAAGCGGAGCGACGGCAAAATCCCAGCTCCATCTCAGCATTCGTCTCGATACAGCAAACGAGATGTCAACAATGGCGTTCCTTCACAATCCAACAGGGTGCAGAAGCAACGTCAACAAAAGACCCCACGGTCTAAACAAAGTGGAGCGACGACAAAATCCCAGCTCCACCTCAACATTCGTCTCGATACAGCAGATGAGATGTCAATAATGGCGTTCCTTCGCAGTCCAATAGGATGCAGAAGCAACGTCAACAAAAGACCTCGTGGTCGAAATAAAGAGGAGTAACGGCAAAATCCCAGCTCCACCTCAGCATTCGTCTCAATATAGCAGACGCAGTCAAAGCAAACGAAGTAAAGGCCAAATTCCTAGCTTCAGGGACTTGACGGCAACTCATAAAAAACCTGAAAGACCATCGGAGATCATCCAACACCAGTGCGGAGTGGTCACCACCTCGATGTTCGTCTCGATACAGCAGACGAGATGTCACTATAGCGTCCTTCCTCCAACCAGATTCAAACGCGACAAAGCAAACGAAGCGAAGGCAATATTCCTAGCTTCAGGGTCTTGACGGTAACTCATATAAAACCTGAAAGACTATCGGAGATCATCCCACATCAGCGCAGAGTGGTCACCACCTCGACGTTCGTCTCGATACAGCAGACGAGATGTCACTACAGCGTCCTTCCTCCAGCAGAATTCGGACACGCCAAAGCAAATAAAGCGAAGGCCAAATTCCTAGCTTCAGGGTCTTGACGGTAACTCATATAAAACCTGAAAGACTATCGGAGATCATCCCACATCAGCACGGAGTGGTCACTGTAAGTCCATGTTGTCCACCCCGGTGCTTACGGGGAGGCGGAAACGGTATAAAAATTCGATTTTTAGAACTCAAGACAACATGGACTAAAAAGAGGATCTTTGCTAAACAAAAACTAACAACCATGCTAAGAGATTTAGCTACTCGGTTAAAGGGTTATACCTAAGTCTTGAACTCCTTCTCTTCTTGATCCTTGGAGTGGGATGAACGGGTCGTCCTCGTCGCCTTCTCTTGCCGAAGAAAGATCCACCCGAGGGCCTCTACCTTTGGCTCCTTCCTCAACCTAGAGGTAACTAAAGTGCTTGGTGTGCAAAACCTAGAACCTTAGGATGAGTAGAGAGTAATTATGGTGTTTTATCTCAAAAGCAAAATGTTTCTCAACTCATGAGAGGGGAGAGCTTTGAGAGAGAGGAAGAGGATGAGAGAGAATGAGAGAGGAAGAGGATGAGAGAGAATGAGCATGAGAGAATGAGGATAATATCAACCATTCTCACATATATGTGAATTATGATAATTAAATAATTAATCAAAGATAATAGTGATGGTTAACTTGAAATGACCATTATCATTTCACATTAATGAATTTTGCAAGAATCAAAGAGCATTTTTCATGTGAAATGATGATGGTCAATATGTCAACATAGGTCAATAAGTCAACCATAGTCAAATGGTCAACAACCCTAACCATAACGCAATTATAATTAATTAATATTAATAATCATATTTCACATATACATTAGGGTTAAGAAAAAGACAACGGTCATTAACCCTAATGAAAGTCCTCTGCCTCTGCTTCAATCAACTGTGCATACACACCCATATCCGTGTTTCGAGGAACACGAATACAATAAGATAAAAACCAATCCCAAAACATATACTAGGATCTGGCTTAAACCAAAGCCCGCTAGTATCATCTGTCCGGACACCAAACGTGCACAAGTGCGCGGATGTGAATGAACCCTGTCGCAAAACCATGCGACCTCTACTCTGTTTTGCCTAAAGGCGAATAACCCTCTGTGTGGGACTCTAAAGACTCGACACTACGCTGGCAGTGGGTTTAACCACAGGCCGCAAGCGGTACTAGCTGTACATAACGGTCCCCAGATAGATGCCGATAAGAAGACTGACGAGGTGAACCCATCTGAACTCCTACTGAGCCTGAATGTGACAGTCTCCATACAGTCCGGTCTGTTCGTCTGAAAATATCGCATGGCGGGCCTAGGGGTGGTAAACGTCAGTCCCCTAATAGCGGTACAAGTCGTATCGGAGTGTAGCTCAGAACACCCTGAGATAACACTGGAAACCTACCAGTATATCTCGCTTTCCCTGGCCAGAGACTTTGTGTAATGGCTCTCCTAGACACAGCGTGATATCAACCCCCAATATCGGGAGAGACGAATCCTGTCTAACCATCACTGCCTCCAAGTGCTTCGGGACTGCACCCAACTGCTACCTGTTTGCAAGACTCTTTTGAGCCGTGGTAGGGTAGCAATCTAAGAACAGTAGGAACACACTCGAGGCGAAGTGACAGTGTCAAGTTAACGGACTAAGCTGTACTCATGTCACCTGGGAACTGATAACTGACGATAGATATAATACCAACCAACAGTTCCAGATGAGTCCTGTCCAGTGTACTCGTAACCTAACGAGCACCCGCATACTATCTCAAGTACGACGTACTGACGGCTGCGGGACAGACCATCTCCCATGCTGGGATGAGAAGTGCATACGCTAGTCTACTCCGGAGTATCGATGCCCTGTCTCGATAGTCCTACGACTAGGGACCTGCATAAGGATGTGCTTGTGGATTACCCAGCCCCCACGAGTGTGACTGCCATCACAACGCTGGTAATCAAGCAAAGATCCTAAGGGCTCCACTAATGTGTAAAGGCGATATGTTATAAGAAACACATGCACATATTAAAGTAGAAACAAACCAAGTAACATACTACTTTTTTGAGCAAGATTGTCTATACAACTGTGAATATCCCAAGCTTCCATTAAGTAATATACAAACTAGTATGATACAGTAATGGCCTCTAGGGCATATACACTAACAATCTCCCACTTGCACTAAGGCCATGTACTGGCGTATCGAAGACCTATCATCTCGATCTGCCGCTCGAACTGAGTCTGGGGTAAGGCCTTCGTGAATGGATCAGCAGTGTTATCTTCCGTAGCAACTCTCCGAACCTCGAGCTCCTGGCGACCCACGATCTCCCTGATCAGGTGATACCGCCTCAAGATGTGTCTGGACTTCTGATGGGACCTGGCTTCCTTCGCTAAAGCTATAGCCCCGTTGCTGCTGCAATACAGAGGTATTGGATCAACAATGGATGGAACCACCTGAAGTTCTGTCAAGAACTTCCTTATCCAGACGGCTTCTTTTGCGGCATCTGCAGCAGCGATATATTCCGCTTCCATCGTCGAGTCAGCAACGGTTTCCTGTTTGGAACTCTTCCAACACACCGCCCCTCCATTGAGGGTAAAGACATAACCCGACATGGACTTGGAATCATCCTTGTCACTCTGGAAGCTGGAGTCAGCAAAGGCCTCGATCTGGAGGTCTTTTCCGCCATACACCAAGAACATCTCCTTAGTCCTTCTCAGGTACTTGAGAATGTTCTTTACCGCTATCCAGTATTTCTCCCCAGGGTTTGACTGATACCGGCTTACCACACTCAGTGCATAAGCTACATCCGGTCTGGTACACAACATCGCATATATTATAGAGCCTACCGTAGAAGCGTAAGGTATAATAGACATGCGATCCCTTTCCAAATCAGTATTGGGAGACATCTTTTTGGAGAGGGTGATCCCGTGACAAGCCGGTAGATTACCGCGTTTGGAATCTTCCATACTGAATCTTTTCAGTATGGTGTCGATGTACCTGGACTGTGAAAGTCCTAATATCCTTTTGGATCTGTCACGATAGATCCGGATCCCCAGAATGTAAAAGGCATCACCCAGGTCTTTCATGGAGAACCTGTGTGATAAGAACCCTTTGACAGATTGTAGCATAGGAATGTCATTTCCTATTAATAGAATGTCATCAACGTATAAAATGAGGAATACAACAGTTCTTGCTACAAATCTACTATAAATGCATGGTTCATCTGGATTTTTGATAAAGCCAAATTCTTTGACCGTCTCATCAAAACAGATGTTCCAACTCCGCGATGCCTGCTTTAGTCCATAGATGGACTTAAGCAACTTGCACTCCTTTCCGCTGCTCCCACTCTGAATGAAACCCTCTGGCTGGTCCATATAGACACACTCCTCTAAATTTCCATTTAGAAAAGCGGTCTTTACGTCCATCTGCCAAATCTCATAACCGTAGATGGCAACAATGGCAAGAAGGATCCGAATGGATTTCAGCATAGCCACTGGAGAAAAGGTTTCGTCATAGTCCAAACCAGGTCTTTGACGAAAACCCTTTGCAACAAGTCTAGCCTTATAGGTCTCAACCTGTCCATCTACACCAATCTTCCTTTTGAAGATCCTCTTGCATCCTACGGGTTTTACCCCATCTGGAGCAACGTCTGTTAGTGTATATTCCCTAGAGGCCATTACTGTATCATACTAGCTTGTATATTACTTAATGGAAGCTTGGGATATTCACAGTTGTACAGACAATCTTGCTCAAAATGGTAGTATGCTACTTGGTTTGTTTCTACTTCAATGTGTGCATGTGTTTCTTTTAGCATATCGCTTATACATATTAGTAGAGCCCTTAGAATCTTTGCTTGATTACCAGCGTTGTGATGGCAGTCATACTTGTGGGGGCTGGGTAATCTATATGCACATCCTTATACAGGTCCCTAGTCGTAGGACTATCGAGAGAGGGCATCGATACTCCGGAGTAGACTAGCGTATGCGCTTCTCATCCCAGCAGGGAGATGGTCTGTCCCACAGCCATCAGTATATCGTACTGGAGATAGTATGCGGGTGCTCATTAGGTTACGAGTACACTGGATAGGACTCGTCGGGAACTGTTGGTTGGTATTATACCTATCGTCAGTTATCAGTTCCCAGGTGACATGAGTACAGCTTAGTCCGCCGACTTGACACTGTCACTTCGCCTCGAGTGTGTTCCCACTGTACTTAGATTACTACCCTACCACGGCTCAAAGGAGTCGTGCAAACAGGTAGTAGTTGGGTGCAGTCCCGAAGCACTTGGAGGCAGTGACGGTTAGACAGGATTCGTCTCTCCCGGTATTGGGGGTTGACATCGCGCTGTGTCTAGGAGAGCCATTACACGAGTAGTCCCTGGCCAGGGCAAGCGAGATATACTGGTAGGTTTCTAGTGTTATCTCAGGGTGTTCTGGGCTACACTCCGACATGACTTGTACCGATATTAGGGGACTGATGTTCACCACCCCCTAGGCCCGCCATGCGATGTATCAGACGAACATACCGGACTGTACGGAGATTGTCACATACAGGCTCAGTAGGAGTTCGGATGGGTTTACCTCATCGGCCTTCTTATCGACATCTACCTGGGGACCGTTACGTACAGCTAGTGCCGCTTGCGGTCTGTGGTTTAATCTACTGCCAGTGTAGTGTCGAGTCTTTAAAGTCCCACACAGAGAGTTTCCCTGCACTGAGCGAAACGTGTAGAGGCCGTATGGTTTTACGGCAGGGCTGCGATCATTTACGTGCACTTGTGTGCGTATGCTGTTCGGGCAGGCAATACTAGTGGGCTTTGGTTTAAGCCGGATCCTAGTATTGCACGGATGGATTTGTTTTGTCTTCTGTGCATTCACATTCTACGGAATGCGGATGCGGGTGTGTATGCACAGTTTTGAGGAGCGATGAAGGAGGAGGTTCCTCATTAGGGTTTTGGCAGTTGGTTCGGCCAAAACCGTTATGTGTGTTAGTTGCATGTATGCCCTAGAGGCCAGTATTGTACAGATGATGTATATTATATTGGATGCTTGGACATATATAGAGATGACTTTCTTGCTCGACATGATAGTATGCTATCTGGTTGCTCTTTATCTTAACATGTACACTAGTCTCTTTATACTGTCTTATAGTTACATGTTGGTAAAGCCCTTAGGATTTGTACTTGACTACCTGGACTATGATGCAGATCATACTAGTGGGGACATGGTAGTCCATAAGTACATCCTTCAAGGTCCCTAGTCGTGGGTGTATCGAGACGGGGCATCGATATACCAGTGTAGACTAGCGTATACGCTTCTCGACCCATGTGATGGGCGATGGATGATCCCATATCCATTGGTGTTTGACATCAGAGATGGTATACGGGTGCTCAGTGGAGACTGAGTACACTGGACGGACTCGCCGAGAACTCCCAGATGGTATTATACCTCACGTCAGATGGTAGTTCTCAGGTGACACTTGTACAGGTTAGTCTGTAGACCCGAGATCGTCATAGAGTCTTGTGTGATTCCCACTGTGCTTTGATCTCCACCTTACCATGTCCATGAGGGCATGCAAAACGGTGGTCTTTGGGCACAGTCCCGAGTCACATGGAGGCAATGAGCGATAGGAGGGGTTTCGTCTCTCCCGGTATTGGGGGTTGATGTTGCGCAGTGCTCGATTGGCCGTAGCAGGAAAGTCCCTGGCCAGGGCTGATCAGAGATTTGCTGGTAAGTGTTACCAGTAGTTTCTCGACCCGTTATGAGCCTCACATCGGCACGACTTATCGGGTTATTGGGGTCTGACGTTTACCACCCCTAGACTTGATATGCGACATATCAGACGAAGAGACCGGACTGTATGGTAAGTGTTACTGGTCGGATTCGCAGGAGTGTGAGCGGGCTAGCTCGTCGATCTTCTGATCGCTCAATACCCGGGTGGCCGTTACGTTTAGCAGACCGCTTGCGGCTTGTGGGTGCTTGATATGATCATCATCTGCTACCGGCGTATTGACGAGTCTTTAGAGTCCTACACAGAGGTTTTCTGGTTCAAGCGAAACGAAATAGGAGCGCATATGAGATATGTGCGGGACCGAGAATGATGCGTGTATG
Source organism: Agapanthus africanus (assembly GCA_030015575.1). Classification (NCBI taxonomy): domain Eukaryota; kingdom Viridiplantae; phylum Streptophyta; class Magnoliopsida; order Asparagales; family Amaryllidaceae; genus Agapanthus; species Agapanthus africanus. The sequence continues at coordinate 345,090,457 of CM057343.1, forward strand.
TGATACCGTATTTAATTCTCGCGATTAATGTTTCGAATGGTTGTATGCGATATAACCTAGTTATCGAATCGAAGATCGATTCGATAAGCCGATACATTGAATACTAGTCGGTCGTGTGTGACATGACCGGATCATTGAATCAAGTGTTGATTTAATGATTTAATGTATAATTATATATTTGATATATTACTTTGCATTGACTAGTATTGGTTCACTTTAAACGGATTTTTCTCACTTGGATTGCACATTGTATATGTGATATACTTTTGTGCACATTGTTGTATCATGTTTGATGATACTTGATCATATGGTTAAGTGAATAGAATTAAACCATGGTTATTATGATAATTAGGGTTTTGCATATTTATTTGTTCATTTAATATTTATTTGTTCATTTATTTGTTTATTCATTTATTTGGATAAGTTTAAATGAGAATGGTGGCATTTTTGTTTCTTATAAGATGCTTCATGAACCCTTGACTTTTGCTACCATTCTTGTCATCATGCTTAACCCTAACCCACCTAACTAACCATGGTATATTCTCTACACTTAACCAAGGTTAAGTTATGATAAGTATTGATTTTCTATTTCATTTTTTGAATTAGAACTTATCATAACTAGCTTCATCTTCTTCTTCTTCTTGAAATAGAAAAGCTTGCTACTTTAATGGCATCTTGAGATCCAAAGTGAGAAATCCAATTCTAAAGTGAACCCACCTCCTATTTCTTCACCCTCTACCTCTTGCCAAGTTGTTTTGGGTGTTTACTTCACAAGTTTCACAAGTTTGTGAAGTCGGAGCTTGAACTAGTGATGCCTCGACGTAGATCATCTTCGGCACGAAGCCGACGACCTAGCTCGCCCGTTTCTCCGACGAAGACGATGCTTGAGTTTGGGATTCGAGATGGACAGCGAGGGCATGACCACGTGGAGCTAAGGAGTTGGATATCCGGATCTACAAAGGTTGTAGCATCTAACTTATAGTTTAGTTGTTAACTAGATTATCGTTTCGCCTAAAAATCTAGCCGACGATCCGTGTTAGGGTTTCTCGGCAACCATAAAATTTTAAATTGGCATGTTCGATGCCTTGTGAGACCTCTATAGTGTGTCTAGGAACCCTACAGTGGTATCAGAGCCTAGCTAGAGCCTTAGGCGAAGTCTAGACGCGATTTGAAGCCCGAACGAACCCGAAACCCTAAACTTAACATGCTCTCTGTACATTTTCTAAAATCTGGGATTTTTCAAGATTAAAAATGCCTAAAAAATTCAGCAGGAATATCTAAGAATTATGGTGAAACACGAGCTCATGAAGCTTCCAAACAGCCGCGGAAACGCGGCAGAAGCATGGCTTCTGCCGCGGTTCCGCCGCCAACTGTTCATATTACCCAATACTGTTTGCACAGTAATTCTTCTTTTCTGGTGCTGAGTTTTATGGGAATTTTTAATAATTATTCAAGAGTTGAATTTTCTGGGGTTGCTTTGGGGATTCGGTGTTTCGATCGGGGTATCAAATTTCGTCTTTGTGTATTTCCGGATAATTTTTTGAATATGTTAAAAAGTTCGACCGGATATAAATACCCAATTTTTCCCCTGTCGGGAAATTTTCAAGTGTTGGATTTTTCCGTAGTTTAACGACGTTCTAAGTAGTGCAAGTAACGAGATGGACCCTCTAGAAGACAACAAACCTTAACTCGATTATGTGACCGTCTTGAACTGCCCTTAGAACCTTCGGGTTTGGGGCAGTACGGCGTGCCACATGTGAGGCGTTGGCTTGACCCTTCTACGGCTGGACCGTTGGTACTGAGGCACGAACTGAATGTTGCTAGACTTATTTCATGTGTTGGACTGTATCGGGAAAACTTGGGTATTCGACTGTTCGATCGGAAAGTTTAACATTTTCTGTTTATCTGGAATGTGATACAATAATTGGAATTCACAAACAGTTATGAGATAACTGAATGAATGTTATAAATTTAGCAGTTTAGTCCCATATGATATTGAAAAGAGTTTTCGATAATGAGACTAAAATGCGGGATTTATATCTGTTAGGCATGTGATGTCTAAGAATTTCATTTGATTAGGCATGCGATGTCTAAAGAGGTTGCGGATTCCAATTGTTGTAGTTTTACATTTTCTTTTCTGTGACCGTAAGTGTAGTATGCTCGTATCGCCGGTTTCATTGCTATATGTCAAAGACAATTGGGGTATACATACTTACTTACGTTGATGACATGTGATGTTATGTGTTGCTGGATATGTTATATTGGATCGTCGTGTTTGAATAGCCGGGGTTTTTTATGTGAGATGAGTGTTTTTCATTTTCATTCATGTAAAAACTTGTATGTAATATTCTTTTATTTGGGGCACTTCCAGGTAGCGGAAGTTGTCACCCTTTGTATATTATTTACTTTTCCGCATTAGGATAGACCCAAGGAGGGGAGCACAAGTAACCGGGTTCTGGGGTCCAGTGGGAGACCAACTCGAGGAGTCGAGTCCGGGTCTCCTAACCTTAGAATTGGCAGGATTGCTTGCCGCTCTCGTAGGGGTCTAGGGGTGTGGGATTGGCTATTCATCACGACCGTGGAATCCGTGTTTTATACTGGCTCGTATTAAAAACACGGACGTCCTAGTATATCCAATATTTCATATGTTTATTCTGCTGCGATATCTGTAATGTGTTTCTGTGATGGATATAGTATATAGTATATATGATATATTATATAGACGTTACTTATGTTTTACACCCGTGCTAGCCCTGCCCTGCTCTGTCGTTAGTTACCTAACCTAACGGTGCACGAGGGGACATCGAGGCGAATGCGGATGGCATAAGTGTACGTCATATCTATCTGTGATGTTTAGGTATTTAAATGATGGGACTTCATTAATGTGATTAATGAAAGAAAAGAAACCTAAGATGTTGTAGAATCAAATTTTAAAACAAAACAGGTAGCTACAGTTCTTGCTTTGCATAGCGGTATATATGATATACCCTGCACCTTATTCGATGAGGAAAGGACCCAGATCCCTTCACCGGGAGTGACTCCTTTAGCAATAACTGGCAGATGCTACACACTCGGTTTGCTTTTGACTGCTTTTGGGTTTTTGCTTTGCACAGCGATATATATGATATATCCCGCACCTCATTCGACGAGGAAAGGGCCGACGATCCCTTCACCGGGAGTGACCCCTTTAGCAAGACTAAAAAAGCCTCAAAATCACTCCATTTCAAAACTTCATTTGATTCTACAACGATATCAAGTTCATTACGCTCATGGTTTTTATGAAAAACCTGCGTAGCCCTCCGTCATTTCAGATAAGTACTAGTTAGTATTCGTGCTGCGGTAGTTTGGCCTCCGTCAAGGCGCAGTGTACGGTAGCTAACTAGTGCTTATCTGCTTGCATATGATGCGATTGGATTAGGGTATTCGTACGGCGTTGTTTGGCCTCCGTCAAGGGTCGTGCGGGTGGGTTTAATTCAATCAGGAAATGACGGGTTGAACTTGACTAGCGGACTATGGGTTGTTTGGCCTCCGTCAAGGTCATAGGATGCTAGGGGCAAAATATTATCGGGAATTTCAAGTGTTGAAATTTGCAATGAGATTACATACCTTCTATGAGATAGTTGGATCCCGATACCCGCTGCGAGTAAGAGTTACTCCTGGGAGAGTTTTACACATTGCAATTAGCCGATCAAGTAGGTGTCTAGAAAGGTGTCAACGGGGTTACGTCTATGGGAAAACGAGGTTTACATTAATTAGGTTCGTGCGAAAGCACGGGGGACCTCCCTCAAAGTACCGACACTGGCCTGGCTGAAAGATTGGCGAACCTGTAGTGTGTAATTAATCCCGGCTAGTCTTTCCTTTTAGGGTTTGAAGGAAGATTTGATAAAAAGCAGTGGGAGCCATCCTGATTAGATAAGATAATAACCAATCTGATCTTGCACGAGCATACGCTAAAGTGTTTTCTTCTCTCTCTCTCCAGGTAGCGACCATTTCATGCCCTAATGAAGATAATAATATGGATGTATTGACCGAACCCGCATGTTATACTGTGCTGGGGAACGTTGGTTCCGTTCTTTCCTATAAGAGTTATAGGAATGAACAGGATATAGGGGAATACCAAGATTCCCATGCCACCCGATTGAAGAAAGTACATGTTGATGCATTTTCTTCGGGTGTGTTCGTTACTGAGAACTGTTTCTCCATTTGCTCTACGTCCTGGGTATTGGATACCGGGTCAGGATCCCATATATGTAATCAGTTACATGGGCTTAGGAAAGGTAGAGAACTTGGAGAAGGTGATAAGGACATAAGAGTAGGAAATGGTGCAATTGTTGCAGCCAAGACTGTCGGGGAATATCACCTTGTATTACCAACTGGTAATACATTGGTTCTGAACGAATGCTATTACATGCCGAACCTGATTTGCAACATTATATCGGTTTCTTTATTAAGTAAAGAGGGATATAATTTTGTATTACAGGACAATGTTATGAACATTTTCCGTAACCAAAAGTTGGTTGGATCAGGCACGTTATGCAATGGCATTTATGTTCTAAATCAATCAACAGTTCTGAGCATAACAAACGCACACAAGAGGAAGAGTTTTGAACTCAACGAATCCTTCTTGTGGCATTGTAGACTGGGCCACATCAATGCGACACGACTAGCTAAGTTGCATAAAGATGGATATTTAAATCCGTTTGAAATTTCATCTTATGACACTTGCCAGTCATGTCTCAAAGGCAAGATGACCAAAACTCCGTTTACGGGACACGGAGAAAGAGTTACCGAACTCTTGGGACTGATACATAGTGATGTATGCGGTCCCATGTCTACACATGCCAGGGATGGTTCTTCGTACTTCATTACATTCACTGACGATCTCTCTAGATTCGGATATGTGTTCCTGATGAAACACAAATCAGAAGCTTTTGAGAAATTTAGGGAATATAAACAAGAAGTTGAGAACCAAACCGGAAAAAGTATTAAAATCCTACGATCTGATCGAGGAGGTGAATACTTGAGCAATGAATTCCGGGACTTCCTAAAAGAGAATGGGATTCTCTCTCAGCTGACTCCTCCATATACACCACAGCACAACGGTGTATCGGAGCGGAGAAATCGCACCCTATTAGATATGGTGCGCTCTATGATGAGTACAGCTGAGTTACTTATTTCCTTCTGGGGATATGCACTGGAGACTGCTGCATACCTACTGAATAGAGTTCCGACCAAATCAGTGCCTACCACTCCATATGAGATATGGAATGGCAAGAGACCATGTCTTAATTTTATTCAGATATGGGGTTGTCCGGCCTATGTTAAAACACAAAATCCGGACAAGCTCGAGGCAAGGTCTGTTCTATGTAAGTTTGTTGGATATCCCAAACATTCGCGAGGGAATATCTTCTACCACTCCGAGGAACAAAAAGTGTTTGTTTCTCGACATGCCACTTTCTTAGAAAAAAGTTTTCTTATGAAACAGATAAGTGGCATTGAGGTAGAACTGGAAGAGGTTCCAGCAATACAGACTACAACAGAAGATTTGGTTGAACCAGAGGATTCCGTAGTTCCCGATGAACCCCAGCCTCTCCGCCGATCTAGTAGGGTTCCTCGCCCACCTGAGAGATACTACGGTTTTCTCATGGATGGTGGGAGCGAGGATTGCATCATGGAGGATGATGACCCAACTAGCTTCGAGCAGGCCATCACGAGTGGTGACTCTGTGAAATGGCTGGATGCAATACGGTCCGAGATGGAATCCATGTACACCAACAAAGTATGGACTTTGGAAGTTGCTCCTGAAGGGGTAAAACCCATTGGGAGCAAGTGGATCTTTAAGAAGAAACTTGGTGTAGATGGGAAAGTGGAGACTTTCAAAGCTAGACTTGTAGCAAAGGGTTTTCGTCAAAGACCAGGTGTGGACTATGACGAGACCTTTTCTCCAGTGGCTATGCTTAAATCCATCCGGATCATGCTTGCCATCGCTGCATATCATGATTACGAAATCTGGCAAATGGATGTTAAGACCGCCTTTCTAAACGGTGATTTAGAAGAGTGCGTGTACATGACTCAGCCAGAGGGCTTCGTAGACAGTGGGAGCAGCGGGAAGATGTGCAAGCTGCTTAAATCCATTTATGGATTAAAGCAAGCATCGCGGAGTTGGAACATCTGCTTTGATGTCGTTATCAAAGAGTTTGATTTCGTCAAAAATCCAGATGAACCTTGTATCTACAAGAAGGTGGCAGAGAGTAAGGTTGTCTTCCTCGTATTGTACGTGGACGACATACTCTTGATAGGAAATGATATTCCTATGCTGCAAGCGGTCAAGCTCTTCTTATCACAAAGATTCTCAATGAAAGATCTTGGTGATGCCTCCTGCATATTGGGAATTAGGATCTATAGAGATAGATCCAAACGGATTTTGGGATTGTCCCAATCCAGGTACATTGACACCATACTAAAGAGGTTTAGTATGGAAGAGTCCAAGCGTGGGAACTTGCCCACGATCTCTGGAGTCACTCTCTCCAAAGAGATGTCTCCCAAGACTGATTTGGAGAGAGCTCGCATGCAAGGGATACCCTATGCTTCGGCAGTAGGCTCTATCATGTATGCGATGCTATGTACCAGACCCGATGTAGCATACTCACTAAGTGTAGTGAGCAGGTATCAAGCTGATCCTGGAGAGAGTCACTGGACAGCTGTGAAGAGCATTCTCAAGTACTTACGAAGGACTAGAGATATGTTCTTGGTGTATGGTAACGGAGAGCTCCAAGTGGAGTCCTTTACCGATTCGAGCTTCCAGAGTGATAAGGACGACTCTAAGTCGCAGTCGGGCTTTGTCTTTACCCTTTTCGGAGGGGCGGTTAGCTGGAAGAGTTCCAAGCAGGAAACCGTGGCAGACTCGACGATGGAGGCTGAATACATCGCTGCCAACGATGCTGCTAAAGAGGCTGTCTGGATCAAGAAGTTCATTACTGAACTTGGTGTGGTTCCATCCATTGAGCATCCAATATCTTTGTATTGCGATAACAATGGAGCAGTGGCTTTGGCCAAGGAACCCAGGTCCCATCAGCGATCCAGGCATATTCTGAGGCGGTATCACCTGATCCGGGAGATAGTTGATCGCCGGGAGATCGAGGTCAGGAGGGTTGACACGAAGGACAATACTGCGGATCCACTCACGAAGGCCATTCCCCAGATACAGTTTGAGAGACTTTTCGGGAGCCTCGGTATGCGATACTACAGCAGCTGGCCCTAGTGCAAGTGGGAGATTGTTAGTTGTATGTATGCCCTAGAGGCCAGTATTGTACAGATGATGTATATTATATTGGATGCTTGGACATATATAGAGATGACTTTCTTGCTCGATATGATAGTATGCTATCTGGTTGCTCTTTATCTTAACATGTATACTAGTCTCTTTATACTGTCTTATAGTTACATCTTGGTAAAGCCCTTAGGATTTGTACTTGACTACCTGGACTATGATGCAGATCATACTAGTGGGGACATGGTAGTCCATAAGTACATCCTTCAAGGTCCCTAGTCGTGGGTGTATCGAGACGGGGCATCGATATACCAGTGTAGACTAGCGTATACGCTTCTCGACCCATGTGATGGGCGATGGATGATCCCATATCCATTGGTGTTTGACATCAGAGATGGTATACGGGTGCTCAGTGGAGACTGAGTACACTGGACGGACTCGCCGAGAACTCCCAGATGGTATTATACCTCACGTCAGATGGCAGTTCTCAGGTGACACTTGTACAGGTTAGTCTGTAGACCCGAGATCGTCATAGAGTCTTGTGTGATTCCCACTGTGCTTTGATCTCCACCTTACCACGTCCATGAGGGCGTGCAAAACGGTGGTCTTTGGGCACAGTCCCGAGTCACATGGAGGCAATGAGCGATAGGAGGGGTTTCGTCTCTCCCAGTATTGGGGGTTGATGTTGCGCAGTGCTCGATTGGCCGTAGCAGGGAAGTCCCTGGCCAGGGCTGATCAGAGATTTGCTGGTAAGTGTTACCAGTAGTTTCTCGACCCGTTATGAGCCTCACATCGGCACGACTTATCGGGTTATTGGGGTCTGACGTTTACCACCCATAGACTTGATATGCGACATATCAGACGAAGAGACCGGACTGTATGGTAAGTGTTACTGGTCGGATTCGCAGGAGTGTGAGCGGGCTAGCTCGTCGATCTTCTGATCGCTCAATACCCGGGTGGCCGTTACGTTTAGCAGACCGCTTGCGGCTTGTGGGTGCTTGATATGATCATCATCTGCTACCGGCGTATTGACGAGTCTTTAGAGTCCTACACAGAGGTTTCCTGGTTCAAGCGAAACGAAATAGGAGCGCATATGAGATATGTGCGGGACCAAGAATGATGCGTATGTGATACCGTATTTAATTCTCACGATTAATGTTTCGAATGGTTGTATGCGATATAACCTAGTTATCGAATCGAAGATCGATTCGATAAGCCGATACATTGAATACTAGTCGGTCGTGTGTGACATGACCGGATCATTGAATCAAGTGTTGATTTAATGATTTAATGTATAATTATATATTTGATATATTACTTTGCATTGACTAGTATTGGTTCACTTTAAACGGATTTTTCTCACTTGGATTGCACATTGTATATGTGATATACTTTTGTGCACATTGTTGTATCATGTTTGATGATACTTGATCATATGGTTAAGTGAATAGAATTAAACCATGGTTATTATGATAATTAGGGTTTTGCATATTTATTTGTTTGTTCATTTATTTATTTATTCATTTATTTGGATAAGTTTAAATGAGAATGGTGGCATTTTTGTTTCTTATAAGATGCTTCATGAACCCTTGACTTTTGCTACCATTCTTGTCATCATGCTTAACCCTAACCCACCTAACTAACCATGGTATATTCTCTACACTTAACCAAGGTTAAGTTATGATAAGTATTGATTTTCTATTTCATTTTTTGAATTAGAACTTATCATAACTACCTTCATCTTCTTCTTCTTCTTGAAATAGAAAAGCTTGCTACTTTAATGGCATCTTGAGATCCAAAGTGAGAAATCCAATTCTAAAGTGAACCCACCTCCTATTTCTTCACCCTCTACCTCTTGCCAAGTTGTTTTGGGTGTTTACTTCATAAGTTTCACAAGTTTGTGAAGTCGGAGCTTGAATTAGTGATGCCTCGACGCAGATCATCTTCGGCATGAAGCCGACGACCTAGCTCGCCCGTTTCTCCGACGAAGACGATGCTTGAGTTCGGGATTCGAGATGGACAGCGAGGGCATGACCACGTGGAGCTAAGGAGTTGGATATCCGGATCTACAAAGGTTGTAGCATCTAACTTATAGTTTAGTTGTTAACTAGATTATCGTTTCGCCTAAAAATCTAGCCGACGATCCGTGTTAGGGTTTCTCGGCACCCATAAAATTTTAAATTGGCATGTTCGATGCCTTGTGAGACCTCTATAGTGTGCCTAGGAACCCTACAATATGGCAGGCTCATTAGGGTTTTGGCAATTCGTTCGGTCAAAACCATTATGAGTCGGAGAAATTATTTACTAATCCTTTTAGTGATAATTTTGTGATGGCTAATTGCTTTGACCATTTGACCACCATGACCTCTCTTGACTTTGTTGACCCGTTGACCGGAGTTGACCATTGACCTTCATGAGAGGTCTACACTCTTCTTTGGATTTCTTTTTCTTTTATGGATTATGAAAATGGTCAATTCAATTAGTAGCCATCAACTTTATCATGAAAGGATTGGTAATGATGTTTTTTTTTGCATTATTGCAACCATGGTTCATTTCTTTTAGCTCATAATTCATTTCTCATTCTCTCTCTTGCTCTTGCTCATGAGAAGAAAAGAAATGCTCCATGGTTGCTAGCTCCTCCTTCTTCCTCATCTTGATTTCATCTTTTGATCTCATGTGTTGAGAGAAAAAGATCCCACAAAGACAAACAGTTCCATGTATCTCTACTACACATCCTAGGGCATCTTGACTAGCGATCTCGTTGCCCTAGTTGCCTCGGCTCGAGGTGGAGCTCGGTGTACATCTCTCGGGTGGATCGTCTTCGATTCAAGGAGGCCGTGGAGGTGACCAAGATCCGGATCGTTCCTTGGAGCTTGGATGGACGAGCGGGACAGCGAAATGAAGACCCGAAGGACCGGTTTCGTGAGGTATAATTTCTACGGCATAGTAGTTAAAGCCTCTAGTAGTTTGCTAGTTTCTAGTTTAGCAAAGATCCAGCTTTTAGTCCATGTTGCCTAGTGCCAAATAATTGTTTTTCGCCGTTTCTGCCTCCCCGTAAGAACCGGGGTGAGCAACGTGGACTTACAACGTCCAACGTCCATACTTTGTTGGTATACATGGACTCCATTTCGGTTCGCATTGCATCCAGCTATTTTACCGAGTCAACTCTCTGAATGGCCTGCTGGAAGCTAGTTGGCTCATCACTATCAATGATGCAATCCTCTATATCCCCGTCTATGAGAAAACCGTAGTATCTCTCGGGCGAATGAGATTGCCTACTACTCCTGCGGAGCGGCGCAGGAATGTCCTGATCTTTTGAACCCTCTGGTTCTACTAAGCTTTCAGTAATAGCTCGTGGTTCTGGAATTTCTTCCAGTTCTATTGCGCTCCCACTTATCTGATTTTCCAAAAACTCAGTTTCCAAGAAATGGGCATGACGAGAAACAAAAACCTTTTGTTCCTCTTCGCAATAGAAGAAATATCCCTTGGAGTTCTTTGGATATCCCACAAACTTGCACTGTACTGAGCGTGCCTCGAGTTTGTCCGCATGCTGCTTTTTGACAAAAGCTGGACATCCCCATGTCTTAATGTGCTTAAGATAGGGTTTCTTCCCACACCACATCTGATATGGTGTAGTAGGCACAGTCTTAGTTGGAACTCGGTACAAAAGGTATGCAGCTGATTCTAGTGCATATCCCCAGAATGATTGCGGTAACTCTGCATTACTCATCATGGAACGTACCATATCCAATAGGGTCCGGTTCCATCTCTCCGATACACCATTATGTTGCGGAGTGTATGGAGGAGTAAGCTGAGAGAGAATTCCATTCTCTTTTAAGTAATCCAGGAACTCGGCACTTAAGTATTCACCACCTCGATCAGATCTCAGTGTCTTGATACTTTTGCCTGTTTGTTTTTCTACTTCATTCTTATATTCCTGGAATTTTCCAAAGGCTTCGGATTTATGTTTCATTAAGAAGACATATCCGTACCTTGAAAAGTCTTCCGTAAAAGTAATGAAGTAAGAATAACCGCTTCGCGCATGCGTAGACATTGGATCGCACACGTCGCTGTGTACGAGTCCCAAGAGCTCGCTCGCTTTTACTCCGTGTCCAGTGAACGGAGTCTTTGTCATCTTTCCTTTGAGACAGGATTGACAAGTTGCATATGATTGATATTCGAACGGATCCAAATATCCTTCTGTATGTAACTTCGTCAACCTTCTCTCATTGATGTGACCTGGTCTACAATGCCATAAGAAAGCCTGATTTGTTTCCGGAGACTTTCTTTTGTGTGTATTCTGGACATTGAAAATCTGTGGTTGGTTTAATACGTATATACCATTGTTTAATGTACCTGACCCAATCAGAACTTGATTAAGGTGAATGTTTACAACATTGCTTACAAATGCAAATTCATAACCTTCTTTAGATATTAAAGATACAGAAATGATATTACAGGTTGCATTGGGTACAAAATAACAATCACACAAAACCAAAACGTGTCCATCTGACAATCCCAGGTGATAGTGCCCCAGCATCCATGCCAGCTCCGTTTGCAACTCTGAGGGTCATATCACCTGCCTTCAAAACCCTATGCTTTCTCAGTGCCTGCAAAGAATTACAGATATGAGATCCTGATCCGGTATCCAATACCCAGGAAGTAGAGTTTATTGATAGACAGTTTTCAATAACATACACACCTGAAGCCGAAGCCGCAACTTGCTTCGGGTCCTAGTTTCTGGCCTTCCAAGCCCTGCAATCCTTTTTCCAGTATCCACTCTTGTGACAGTAAAAGCACTCTTCCTTCCCCACAAGCTTTCCCGCTACCTTTGTTGCCTTTGCCTTTCCCTTCGTATCCACTTTACTAACACCGCCCCTTGGTTTGGTGGAGGTTTTCTTCTTCTTTCCCTTGGCTTTCGCCTTGGACCTAGAAGAGGAAGATCCTCCTACAAACAAAGTGGATGTTTCCCTACCTTTCTGTAGGGTGCCCTCTGCACTCCTCAGTATGTTGAGGAGTTCTGAAAGTTTAACTTCTTTTTCTTGCAAGTTGAAGTTCAGGATAAACTGGGCGTAAGTGGAAGGAAGGGACTGGAGAATCAAGTCAGTATAGAGCTCGTTCTCTAACGTGGTCCCAAGGTCCGCGAGCTCTTCAATATAGTCAATCATCTTAAGCACATGTTCTGCTACCGATGATCCGACGGCCAATCTCGCCGAAAACAGCTTTTTCGAGACTTCGTATCTGGTGATACAGGATTGCTCTCCATACAGTTCTTTTGTATGGAGAAATATGGATTCGAGGTCCATATTCTCGTGCCTCCTCTGATGTTCATTGTCCATAGAGGAAAGCACGAGGCACTTGGCCTTCGCGCAGTCGATTTCCCAGGTCTTACGGATTTCCTTATCCGCGACGCTGGTTTTGGGACCTGGGACATGGGGAGCTTTGGTGGTAAGGAGATACCCCAACTTGTCATAAGTGATTGCCATTTTGACATTCCTGAGCCAATCTTTGTAGTTTGGCCCTGTCAATATGTTTTTATCTAGTAGTAACTTAAGTCCAGTCATGATGTTTGGTCGCTGCAATTAGGAGAGAGAGAAGAAAACACTTTAGCATGATGCTCTTGCAAGTTTAAAGTGGTTTTTAATTTGTCTAAACAGGATGGCTCCCATTGTCTCTCGAATCCCTACTCAAACCAAAAAGGAAGAATTAGTCGGGATCAATCTCACCGTACAATACTTGCTTAACCGTTCAGCCAGGCCAGTGTTGGTACTTCGAGGGAGGTTTTCCAACGCTTTCGCGAAGTTCCGTAATTAAATAACCTCTTTTCCCTGTGGGCGTAGCCCCGCTAACACCTTTCTAGACACCTACTTGGTTTATAGCATTGATCGTTAAGTGAGAAAGTTCCGGAGGAGTAGCATATACTCACAGTAGGATCGGGATCCAAATATCATCGTGTGACAAAACTGAAGGAATCCTACCAGAATCATCACACTCCAAATGGTATGCAGCGCTAGCAAGTTTCAGTTTCTTTAGAAACTCCCGATGTGGATTTTTGCCCCATGCTCTTATGACCTTAACTTTGGCCAACAAATCATAAGTCACATGTCAAGTTCTACCCGTCATTCTCCAGGTTAATTTGAACCCACCCGTACCTACTCTTGACTTTGGCCAATAAGGCAGTACGACTGTCCCAAACTAACACATCTATCTATGTTGCACATGAATACCCAATAGCTACCAATCACTATACCTTGACTTTGGCCAACAAACATAGCTTGAATACTATTGACTATCCATGTGAAACGACGGAGAGCTACGAATGGTTTTGGCGAAACCGTGAACGTAGTGAACTTGATATAATCGATGGAACAAGATAGCTTTTAAAAGGAGTGGCTTAAGCTCCGCGTTTAAAAGTTGTTTTTGAAAAGAAACTGAGTGGTTTTGAAAGTGTTCCAACGACTCTACTTTGGTTTATTTTCTTGCATTAATTTTAATACGTCCCATCATTTAATCCTACCATTGCAGAAAGCAACAAAAATATGACGTACGCTTATGCCATCTGCATTCGCCACGGGGTCCCGTCATCACCTGTTAGGTTACTTAACTAACGACAGAGCGGGGGCTGGACTAGCGTGGATGTAAAACATAAGCAACGCCTAAATAGATATCATATATAGATATATACATTCGTCACATGCAATGATAGCCATTCCAGATCACAGATGAACACATTGGATATACTAGGAATCCGCATTCCGTACGAGCCTGTAATGAAGAGCGGATTACACGATCGCGATGAATAGCCAAGACCCCACCCTAGACCCCTACGGGTGCGGCAAACTACCCGCCAAGTATCCGAAGTGAAGCAACCTCCCTCAACAACGTGAGTAGGCCACTCGGCACTTCGAGGTACCCGGTAATTTGTGCACCCCACCTTGGGTCTATCCTAGAAGCAAAAACAGTAAAATAAATTATACAATGACGGCTACAACCCCATCCCGATTGTGCGGCCATATAAATAATATTACATCAATTAAAAATTACATGAATTGAAAGAAAAAGAAAACTCTCATCTCACAACCCCCCGGCTATTCATCCGTGACAATCCAATGAATTCATATACACAAACTATCAACATTACAGATCACAGATATGTATAACCCATACTAATCGACGTATAGCGATTAGCAGACGTTCAATACATATATCACATCACAGATATAACTCATTAGCCAAAGTCTAGAGAAGTTCGATCAAAATACGGATTTGTAACCACCCCAAAAACAAATTTGTTATCTGGAAAATCTGGGCAGAAACAAACCATCCTAAAAATCCCAAAACATCAATATAAGAACACTGCAGGAGAAACGACCCACGGCCGAGTCAACTCGGCCGCGGATCCGCGGCAAGAGCATGCTCTTACCGCGTTTCCGCGGTGAGTTGGTCGACTCGCTGGATCGTTTTTCTTGGGTGTTCTTTAAAAACCCTGAGCCGATTTTTAGTGTATGATTTATTATTTTTAAAGCAGGTTTAAAAAACGGCAGAAAGTTAGGTTTTTGAAACGTGTTTTGCGATTTTTCTCCGATCGAAATTCTAGATACTTTGCTAACTTGTTAGTTTGTATTTAGCTAGGCTCTGATACCACTGTAAATCCACGTTGCCCACCCCGGTGCTTACGGGGAGGCGGAAACGGTATAAAAATTCGATTTTTAGAACTCAAGGCAACATGGACTAAAAGGAGGATCTTTGCTAAACAAAAACTAACAACCATGCTAAGAGATTTAGCTACTCGGTTAAAGGGTTATACCTAAGTCTTGAACTCCTTCTTTTGTTTCTCCTTGGAGTGGGATGAACGGGTCGTCGTCGTCGCCTTCTCTTGCCGAAGAAAGATCCACCCGAGGGCCTCTACCTTTGGCTCCTACCTCAACCTAGAGGTAACTAAAGTGCTTGGTGTGCTAAACCTAGAACCCTAGGATGAGTAGAGAGTAATTTTGGTGTTTTATCTCAAAAGCAAAATGTTTCTCAACTCATGAGAGGGGAGAGCTTTGAGAGAGAGGAAGAGGATGAGAGAGAATGAGCATGAGAGAATGAGGATAATATCAACCATTCTCACATATATGTGAATTATGATAATTAAATAATTAATCAATGATAATAGTGATGGTTAACTTGAAATGACCATTATCATTTCACATTAATGAATTTTGCAAGAATCAAAGAGCATCTTTCATGTGAAATGATGATGGTCAATATGTCAACATAGGTCAACAAGTCAACCATAGTCAAATGGTCAACAACCCTAACCATAACACAATTATAATTAATTAATATTAATAATCATATTTCATATATACATTAGGGTTAAGTAAAAGACAACGGTCATCAACCCTAATGAAAGTCCTCTGCCTCTGCCTCAGTCAACTGTGTATACACACCCGTATCCGTGTTCCGAGGAACACGAATACAATGAGATAAAACAAATCCTAAAACAAATACTAGGATCTGGCTTAAACTAAATCCCGCTAGTATCATCTGTCCGGACACCAAACGTGCACAAGTGCGCAGATGTGAACGAACCCTGTCGCAAAACCATGCGACCTCTACTCTGTTTTGCCTAAAGGAGAATAACCCTCTGTGTGGGACTCTAAAGACTCAACACTACGCTAGCAGTGGGTTTAACCACAGGCCGCAAGCGGTACTAGCTGTACGTAACGGTCCCCAGATAGATGCCGATAAGAAGACTGACGAGGTGAACCCATCTGAACTCTTATTGAGCCTGAATGTGACAGTCTCCATACAGTCCGGTCTGTTTGTCTGAGAATATCGCATGGCGGGCCTAAAGGGGCGGTAAACATCAGTCCCCTAATAGCGGTACAAGTTGTGTCGGAGTGTAGCCCAGAACACCCTGAGATAACACTGGAAACCTACCAGTATATCTCGCTTGCCCTGGCCAGGGATTTTGTGTAATGGCTCTCCTAGACACAGCGCGATATCAATCCCCAATACCGGGAGAGACAAATCTTGTCTAACCGTCACTGCCTCCAAGTGCTTCGG
The DNA here is from genome assembly GCA_030015575.1 of Agapanthus africanus. Lineage (NCBI taxonomy): Eukaryota > Viridiplantae > Streptophyta > Magnoliopsida > Asparagales > Amaryllidaceae > Agapanthus > Agapanthus africanus. The sequence goes on from CM057343.1 coordinate 345,106,781, forward strand.
GACTGCACCCAACTGCTACCTGTTTGCATGACTCCTTTGAGCTGTGGTAGGGTAGCAATTTAAGAACAGTGGGAACACACTCGAGGCGAAGTGACAGTGTCAAGTCAACGGACTAAGCTGTACTCATGTCACCTGGGAACTGATAACTGACGATAGGTATAATACCAACAGTTCCCGACGAGTCCTGTCCAGTGTACTCGTAACCTAACGAGCACCCGCATACTATCTCAAGTACGACGTACTGACGGCTGTGGGACAGACCGTCTCCCATGCTGGGATGAGAAGCGCATACGCTAGTCTACTCCGGAGTATCGATGCCCTGTCTCGATAGTCCTACGACTAGGGACCTGCATAAGGATGTGCTTGTGGATTACCCAGCCCCCACGAGTGTGACTGCCATCACAACGCTGGTAATCAAGCAAAGATCCTAAGGGCTCCACTAATGTGTAAAGGTGATATGCTATAAGAAACACATGCACACATTAAAGTAGAAAAAAACCAAGTAGCATACTACTATTTTGAGCAAGATTGTCTATACAACTGTGAATATCCCAAGCTTCCATTAAGTAATATACAAACTAGTATGATACAGTAATGGCCTCTAGGGCATATAGACTAACAGTCACCACCTCAACGTTCGTCTCGATACAGAAGACGAGATGTCACTATGGCGTCCTTCCTCCAACAGGATTCAGACACGCCAAAGAAAATGAAGTGAAGGCCAAATTCCTAGCTTTAGGGTCTTGAAGGCAACTCATATAAAACCTGAAAGACTATCGGAGATCATCCCATATCAGCGCGGAGTGGTCACCACCTCGACGTTCGTCTTGATACAGCAAACGAGATGTCACCCCAGCATTCTTCCTCCAACAGGACTCAGATGCGACAATCAAACAACAGAGCCATGGCAAAATCCTTAGTTCCAAATCTCGATGGTTCACATGCAACCTAGAGACAACCGTGACATTCATCTCGATACAGCAGACGCAGTGCTAACAAACGAAGCGAAGGCTAAATTCCTAGCTTCAGGGTCTTGACGGCAACTTATATAAAACCTGAAAGACTATCGGAGATCATCCTACACCAGCACGGAGTGGTTATGACTCATCGGGGCTCTCCAAAATGAGCCTAACCTCAAGTAAAAAGCGGCATGGCAAAATTCCTAACGCTTGCTCTTCTAACGGTCAAACTGCCTAGGAGGATTGCTTGAAGACGTCTTGTCCAGCCCCCGAAGGGATCAGAGACACGACAGTCGCAAGGCTGCTCGAACAACAAGATTTCCTATCGAGGAATACATCAGCCAACGCGACGGTACGACGGACAAAATCCTAGTACCACAGACCCTAACAGACCTTTGTCGTAAAGAGCAGAGGTTAACTGTGACGTTAGGACATCCTTGCGAGAACTTCTCGATTCGTCTCGACTCGTAAGGCAAAGCCTTAGGCAATGGGGATTAAAAAACCTGTTTCCTAAGCACTGGGCCCTGCAAGTCAGTCCAAGATGGACTCTTGCATACTATTCACGGGTCACACTTTCCAAAGTCGAACATCGACAAAGAGGGAAACAACCACTTACAAGTCCTCCCGACTTGTAAGCGGGAAAAATTCTCTTGTGAGATCCTTACGACTTTCAAGAGAAAACACATTTAGGAGTCCTCACGACCCCTAAGGAGAAAATACACCTGCGGGATCCTCTCGACTCGTAGGGAGAAAAGTCTTTATGAGACCCTCACGGCTCATAAAGTTGAAAAGTCTTAGGTGGCAGATCCTAACCCTGTCTCCTAAGCCATCACTGCCCTATAAAGAGGTTAAGATGGACTATCTATGGGCCACACTTGCCAAAGCTACATGCCACTGAAATGGAGAACTTACTCATGAGCGTATAAACTACTTCACGCCAGACTAAGACATAAAGAAATAGAAGGGTGCGGCTCATGGAGTTGAGAGTTTGGAACTATATCTCTTAAGAGTCGAGATTTGAGTCAATGATAAATGACGACGCTTGTGTCCGCTCGTTATCTTCTCAGATCAAGATTCTTAAAGTTATATAGCAACCCGAAACTGGTCATACGCTATGCATCACTATACACTACTTCACCCATGTATATACTTACGTGGGCAAAGTAGTGGGGGGCATTTGTTCCCGCCAAAAATTTCTGCGCAAAAGAGCCTAAGGTATCAAATGGCAGTGATACGCTTAAGAAAATGCGAACCAGTATCTTCCGGGCTGTTTTTTGACAAACTCCCGAATGAGAATCAGCTAAATTCTGATGATATTGGAGGCATCTCGAAAAACCCTTCGATTTGATATATTATGGGCTTCATAATTCATCCGGGATCAAAAGTTATGAGCAAATATGCTATGCACTGTTCCCTGATTAAAAATCAGGAATTACCTCAATGAGATATCACGTGCTCACACGTGATCAATGGTCACGTGTTGACACGTGATAGTTAAAACAGAAATAAAATTGGGTCACGTGCTCACACGTGACCAATGGTCACGTGTTGACACGTGATAGTTAAAACAGAAATAAAAACAAATGACAGAAGGAAATACCTCAATAAGGTATCACGTGCTCACACGTGACCAATGGTCACATGTTGACACGTGATGGTTAAAACTGAAGCGTAAATAAACGCTGAGAAAAGGACTCAATTGGGGGTCACTGATTGATTTGAAAAAGTTGTGTTTAGTAGTTAACCTCAATCAATAACGGTGTCGCGTGTAGCTAGACCGAGATGAGTACGGGTCGTCCTCAGGGAAACGTTGAGTCTTATACTCTTACTTTAGATGTGTTGAGAAAGGAGGAAGAAATAAGAACGTTGTAGAATGGTTTCTAGATCTACGTTAAGCACTGAATGCAAAAAATATAGATCTAGATTATTTTAGGGGTGTAGTTAATATAATAAGGAGGCTTGTAGGGTTCGTTAGGATTTAGTAGTTATGGACGATTAATTAAAAGTTACCCTTTTATCCTTTAATAGATTTAAAACTAGAACGACGGTGATGCGTGTAGATTAGGGTTTCTGGAGGGAAAAGGAATCCCACTCTTAACCCTTATCTCGACACGGAACTCCGTTCATATCTAGCCTTTACCAAAACAATCATTAATCTAATCTCTAATCGCAGTCGGAACTAACAAAGAATTGTTAGCGCGCCCGATTAGGATGTTAATGATTCTTTTGATAAAGTTCATAAACTTTATAGGACTTAAAAAGGGTTTAGAGATATTCATCATCCATTAGCCTACCCTAATCCTACGAACCCTAACAAGCGGAGAATTACTCGCGCATATTGGGAGAAAAAGAGATGGAGAGAAAATTCATAATTAAACTACTAAGAAATAGAATAAGAAAAAGAAAGCTACCTTTATTAATCAACAATATTCATTACACTTTGATTCCTTAGAAAATGATTATAAAGACTAGTTTGCTTCTCGATCTCTTCCAAGGAGGTAGACGAACAGTTGATGATCAGCCTGGATGCGTGAGCCATCTTGGACTTCGTGATCGCGTCGACTTGATAAATTTTTCCAAGAAGCTCTCGGTCTCTATTTATAGTCCCAAGGTCAGAAATTTAGATGCCTAAATTGGGGAATAGTAGTTAAGATTACACCAGGAAAATTCCAGCACCCAATTCCACATTAACGTGGCGGATCCGCAGCATCAAGGGACTAATGCCACGGATCCGCGGCCTGACGATCAGAGCCGTTGATCAAAATCTGTGGTTTTCCTTTACTTGACAGGTGGAGTTCTCTGGAACCTTCATAAATTTTAAATCTTGTCTTTTCTTCTGCCAGACTTGATTTCTTCATTTTGATTTCTTAATTAGGCAGGTTAGCTTTAACAACTTGATTTCCTTGATTTTAGACCTGAAAATTCTGCACAACAACTCAACAAATAATATTTAGTAGACTTAGTTCTACTAGGATTAGGTCAATAATATTATATACATTTTCCTACCAAATGCTAATTATAATATATCAACACATGGAAAATAGTATTTTTACAAATAAACCCTCATATGTATGATATATTATAATAAAGACCTTTTTAAATATGGAAATTGTAGGAAAAAATGTAATAATAAATGTGCAGTTTAATCAACTGAACAGTCATGTGCTCACACGTGACCAAGGGTCATGTGTCAGCACGTGACTGGCTTCGAAAGCCTTACAGTTTAATAAAATTAAATTCTAAAAGCTTCTAAATCTTTCCAAATGGAAAAGGATTATAGGGACCGTTGGATTAAAGATCCAAGGGTGATTAAAAATCACAATTTTATGGAAAAATCCTTAGACAAGGAAAGATTTCCCCTAAATCTCACCGAAAATAACAAACAGAATATTTTTGGATTTAAAATCCAACGGTGAATAAAATTCATTGTGTGATCTAAAGGATTATATTAATTATGAAATCAATTAAAATCTTTCAATGAAAGATTCACAAAATAAGTTGATTCTTTTCTTTCTCCTATAAATAGGAGCCAAGAAGAGAAGAGAAGGGATCTACCTTTTGGAGAGAAGAACAGAGAGAGGAGAATTTAATTCTCAAGAGAGAAGAAAAGAGAGGAGAATTTAATTCTCAACAAAGAAAACCCTAGGTGAGAAAAGAAAGGAAATCAAAACTTTAAACAGAGAATTTAATTCTCAAAATCTAAGAGTTTATCTCTTCTACAAGAACTTAGTTCTTCCTCTGGTTGAAAATCTGCAAAGAGCACATATCCCCATAAGTTGAGAATTTAATTCTCATCGGGTTGAGATCCTGCCATGCAGATCCGAAACTTAGAGGGGGAATTGAGTTTAGAGAATTTAATTCTCCCAAAACAAAACTAGGGTTTAAACCCTATATGAGAATTTAATTCTCCCAAAGTTACAGGAATTTAATTCCTCCAAGATAAAAACTAGGGTTCAACCCTATATGAGAATTTAATTCTCCTGAAAATATAGAAATTTAATTCCTTCAAGATGGACAGAACTAGGGTTTAACCCTATATAAGAATTTAATTCTTTTACATATATAGGAATTTAATTCCTCCAAAACAAAATTAGGGTTTAACCCTACAGAGAATTTAATTCTTAAAGATAAAGAGATCTTCATGCATGCAAAAGAATTACGGTCACGTGTCCCCACGTGACCCCTGAAGAGATCCCCAGAAATGAGAAGGAGGAAAGTTTTGAGGCAATGCCTCACGTGCTCCCACGTGACCTACAAAACACAGAAAGAAAAAGCAAAGGAAATGAAGGCTTTGGGTGCTCTCACGTGTTACCACGTGACCCCTTGGCAAACGCTTTAACAATCAGCGCATAAATCCCCATCACATGTCAACACGTGATGCTCAAAATAAAAATATAAAAAGTGTTTAACACTTAATTGCAGAACGAAGAAAAGGGACATGGTCCCACTTTTGGGCGCTCTCACGCGTCCACACGTGACCCCTCTTTCTTTAGTATTTAACACTAATTTGGGGATTATATTTCCAGTGTTTAACACTGATTGTTTCTAGTGTTTAACACTAAATTGAAGATTATATTTCCAGTGTTTAACACTGATTGTCTTTTAGTGTTTAACACTAATTTGAGAGTTCTACCTCCAGTGTTTAACACTGTTGTTCTCTAGTGTTTAACACTACTTTTAGCCAAATTGGCTAATTTTCCAAAGGCAAAAGTCCCTCCTCCAAATGAATCTCAAAATTGAGGAAATCAAAGACAAAATGTTGTTAGAGCCCCTAAACCTCTGTTTAGCACTGCTGAATGATGAGGGGCTGAACCCAGACAAATGTCTAATGGCCCAAAGGGCCAATATTTCAGACATAATTGGACTTAGCCCAAACTGGCCATAAGTCCTCAAATCATCTTGAACTGAGCACATCTGCTCTTTCAACCAACTCATTGGTTCAAGGGTACATCTCTGAACTCCTCTGATATTTGTCGTTGTAATCCTTCAACGTCTTCAGAGAGGTGATGGGTCCTGACAGCCATACATTTCACGGACTACGATGTCCTTAACATTGGACCACTATGTCCTTAAACTGGTATTGGACCACCATGTCCTTAAACTGGAAATCGACCGCAATGTCCCTAAACTAAACAATTGAGCCCAAACTCTCTCTCTTGTTGGATCTAAATGATCCCGTTAAGTTGATCTTAGTCTGGAAATTAGACTAACATATCTTTAACAAACGTTTAAGTTGATCTTAGTCTCAAATAAGACTAACGTATCCTTAAACCCAAACCAAAACCCAAATCTAAGAAGATACGGATTTGGACTAATCCACGCCCTACGGGCGACAACGTAAATTAGTCTCCGTATACAATCCACGGGCAACCACAAACAAAACAAACACCCATGACACGAAGTGACCATCTGGAGAAGGAGAAAGTTGTTACCGTGATGCGGTAGCGTAATTAACTGCAGGGGCTTGCGCTTGCAGGGAAGAGCGTTCCCACAATCAAAAACCCCTCAAACGAGGGGGAATCTGACGAAGTCTGCTATATCGGCCGCATCCGTTTAAACCTTCGATATATGGTTCCATAAATCAACTTGGCATCTTTGGAGAGGTGGACGGATAGCACCAATTAGCATCTGCCCCGAATCTCAGACCAGACGTTCTGTCGCACCGTCTTTCGGAGGGGAACAGGGTATTCCTAGTAATGCCTCTTCCATTATCATATTCACAACTGTAACCGTGTATTTCTTTGCCATCTCTCCAAATCTCTTTATATGTCTTTAGTCATTACCTTCTGCACACCATCGTTAGGCTAAATGGTTTTCTTCCTTCCCTACCGTTTGGCACTAGTCTATGGTTTGGAAGAAGACTATCCAATAAGCGTAATAGGTGTACTGTTCTAATCCTAGGAGCACTCGCAACCCGAGAGAAGGTAAAGATAAAAGACAACTGAATAAATCTTATTCGTATTTCTCCTGAACCAGAATCCATCCCCGAACTGGAACAAGTTCCTTCGAGTTCGTATATAACCATACGATGGAGTATCCAATAAACTGTGGATCTTCGTAGTGATACGGAGTGTTCTGGAGAAATACAAAGGTGATGTAGGATTGGCGAAGAAATACTTGGTTTGGTCATGAATAGCAGTCGCAATTTACTTTGCCCTCTTACTAATCCCTTTATTTATCTTTACTTAATACATTCTGTACACCTTCGTTAGGCTAATTGGTTTTCTTCATTCCCTACCGTTCGGCACCTGCCTATGGTTTGGAAGAAGACTATCCAATTAGCGTAATAGGTGTACTGTCCTAATCCAAGGAGCACTCGCAACCTGAGAGAAGGTAAAAGGAAAAGACAACTGAATAGTCCTATTCGTTTTCTTCAGAACCGGAAACCATCCTCGAATAAATTCCTCCGAGTTCGTATATAACCATATGATGGTTTTATCCAATGGAAGTGGACGTTCGTAATAATACGGGGTGTCCTGGAGAAAAGGGTAAAAGAAGGAGTGGCAATGAGGTATGCAACTCTGACAATCCAAAAGCCAGTGTTTTTAAGAAGGTTCGGTTAATCTTGGTTACTGAGTCATAGTCAAGGGTCAGGCTATAGTCGCTGCCAAAGAGAGAGAGAAAAGAAACATTCAGCGTGCACTCTAACCTAGATCATTATGGTTATAACTTTATCTAATCAGGAAATCTCCTACTGTCACCTCAAATTCTCCTCCAAACCTGAAAGAAGAATTAGTCGGGATCACCCGAGGAGTAAACCAACTCATCAGTGGGAATCGGGATCCAACTATCATCGCATGATAACGTGATGGAATCTACTCACGTTATCATACTCCAGAAGGTATGCGCATGCTTGGCAAGTTTCCGTTTCTTTAGAAACTCCCGATGTGATTTTTACCCCATGCTCTTATGACCTTGACTAAGGCCAACAAATCATAAGTCACATGTCAAGTTCTACCCGTGATTGTCCAGGTTAATTTGAACCCACCCGTACAAGCCCTTGACTAGGGCCAACAAGGCTGTACGACTGTCCCAAACCAACGCATCTATCTATGCAACAGAAAAGTAACAGATAGCTACCATACACTATGCCTTGATTAAAGCCAACAAACATAGCATGAATACTAAGTGCTACTCGTCTGAAATGACGGAGGGCTACGAATGGTTTTTGGCGAAAAACCTTTAACGTAATGAACTTGATATCGTTGAAGGATCCGGATAGCTTTTTATAAAAATATAGTAGCGAAAACCTTTGCTAAAGAGGTCACTCCCGGTGAAGGGATCTCGGCTCTTGCCCCGTAAAATGAGGTGCAGGATATTCCAACTGAATACCACGATGCAAAGCAAAAGGCAATCGGCTATAGTGAAGTTATTACCCCGATGCAAACTTCTGTCCAAGGGGTCACTCCCGGTGAAGGGATCTCGGCCCTTGCCTCGTCGACTGAGGTGCAGGATATTCCAACTGAATACCACTGTGCAAAATAAAAGGGAACGTCCTTGTAATAACAACTTTTTGAAAAATGTTCCAACAATATCAGAATAGGTTTGTTTAGCTTTCATTGATCCGAATCAATGCAGTCCCATCAATTAGTCACACCACAAAAGAACGAAAATACGATGTACGTATATGCCATCTGTATTCGCCACTGGGTCCCGTCATCACCCGTTAGGTTACTTAACTAACGACAGAGCGGGGACTAGACTAGCGCGGATGCAAAACATATACAACATCTACTAGTATATATATCAATATATAATATTCGCTTAAGGCGTGATAAAATGCAACATCACAGAAAAGTAATAAGCATCACAGAAAATACAGATAAACTGGGATCCCCGGGTTTCATAGAGCCGCTACTGAAACCCGACGTTTCCCTGGTCATGTGGATAGCCTGTGCAATGAAATCCTAGACCCGTACGGGCGTGGTAAGTTACTCGCCAAAACCTGAAGCGAGGCAGCCCCCTTCAACAAAGTGAATGGACCACCTAGCACTTCACGGAATTCGGTAACTTGAGCGCCCCTCCTTAGGTCAACCTATACCCCCTACGAGTGCGGCGAATAGCCCGCCAATTCTAGAGTAAAGCCCCCTCCGTCTCAAAGCCATGAGATGCGGGTCCATTGCCCTCTAGAACCCGGCTACCCGTGCACCCCTCCGCGGAGTAATCCTAGTACAGAAAGTAAAAATATACAACAGGTACATCGACCTCAGCCCGGTCGTGCCTCAAAAGAATAATATACAAACAGGCAGTGATGGCGGTCCATATGTCGGACGCTCGCCCCGCAATATCAAATGTACAAATACAATCAAACTGTACTACCATTGTATCCAGGCTATCCACCATGACAAATCCGCAACATCACAGCACAACACAGAACATCAATATGAATGTCACGTTCGCAAATCCGTCTAAAAGGGCTATAGAAATTAGACAGGATTTACCGATCAAATGACATTCACGGTCATATATATAATGTAAATACTGTGAACTAACATGTTTAAAATTTTTGATCGACAAAATTTCCCTAAGTGGGCCCCAAGTACAATACCCAGTACTCAAATAAATCTGGGCCCAAACAAAAAATACCAGAAACCCTATTTCCATGTCAGAAAGCACTGTAGAAATTTTGGTGCAGTAAGGGCACAGAATGGCGGCGGAACTGCGGCCGGAAGAGGGTTATTGCCGCGGTTTCGTGGCGGGACCGTACGATCATGCAACTAAAATTTCTCAGAACTCCTAAAAAACCCTGCCTGATTTTCTGCAGCACACCAAATAATTTTTTGACAATAGAAAAATTTCGACAGAAACGGTTGACTTGGAAATGCAGTTATTAGAAAATTCGTTCAATCGGTATTTTAAATACGTTAAAGCAAGCTAGTAAAGGTTAATGGCGTGGCTCTGATACCATGTAAGTCTACGGTAGTGCCCCGGCCGTCTATCCGAGGCCAAAATGCGGAAACAAAAAACTTTTTCTTAACTTGAAAACCGGCGCTTTCGTATGCTTAAAAACCCGGATCGAACCATTAACCTACAACTAGCTACTAGAGAAAGGGTTGGAAAGCTATGCCGATCGATCCGTGTCCTTCGGTCTTTGGCCACCATCCCAAGCTCCTCGCGGCATCTCTGGTCTTGATCTCCTCGTCGGAAAGGGCACCACATCTACGAGTCTTTTTACGGGCTCCCGCTTCATCCGAAGCAACTCGGGCATGAAGTGTGCTAGCCGACGCGTCCAAGGTGTTGTAGAGAATGTTTGTGATCACTTTGTCTCTTACATCTATTGCTTGGATGGAGGTTAGAGGTGTTGCCATTGATGGAGGCTATGAGCTAGAGGAAGAAGAAGAAGAGAATGCTTTCTATTCTTTTTCTTTTCTTGTGTTCAAAAAATGAGAGAGTTAGCATCAAAAATACAAAACCAAACTATATGTCATGGCAGCCCCTCTCTCTCTCTTCATCAAATCAAGACACAAATCAATCCACTAATGTGACATTTTTCACAAAAAAGAGACCATGAGTCATGGTATATGTCTATGTCACATTAATGCATCTCATGATGAAATTCTAGCTCATTATTTCCATTAACAAACATTAATCCAAATGTTTGCAACAATAAAAAGATACGGCAACATCTAAAGTAAACTCGTGACGGATCACAAGGATACCCCTCACCTGTATATACATACCTGCATCCGCATTCCGACTAAATGCGAATGCGATGAGGCTAAAGTAATCCAACAAATCTAATACTAGGATCCGGCTTAAACTAAAGCCCACTAGTATGATCCGTCCGATCATGATCCGTGCAATACCGCACGTACATGATCGAACCCTGCCATATATCATACGGCCTCTACAACGTTTCGCCCGAAACTTGAGAAACTGTCTGTGGGGGACTCTAAAGACTCGTCAATATTTTGGCTGTGGATTTAATCACTAGCACGTCAGAGGTATTAGCCGTGCGTAACGGGCTACCAGGTATTGACCAAAAGGGAAGTCGATGAGCGAACTCATCCTGACACCCTACTGAGCCTGTCAGTGACAATATCCGTACAGTCCGGTCCATTCGTCTATGAGCATCGCATGGCGGGCCTAGGGGGTTGGTAAAAGTCAGACCCCCAAAAGCGGTATAAGTCGTGTCAGATTATAGCCCAGAACACCCTGAGATACTACTGGAATACCTACCAGTAAATCTCCTGCCTTGGCCAAGGACTTCGTGTAATGGCTCTCCTAGACACAGTGCGATTACTGGGAGAGACGAAACCCCTGCCGATCCGCTCACTGCCTCCATGTGGCTCGGAACTGTACCCAACTAAAACCTGTTTGCACGACTCCTTTGAGCCGTGGTAGGGTAGTAATCAAAGCACAGTGGGAACTCACACGAGACAAATGACGATCTCAGGTCGATGAACTAACCTGTACACATGTCACCTGGGAACTGCTATCTAACGTCAGGTATAATACCAACTAGCATGTTCCCGGCGAGTCCTGTCCGGTGTACTCATAAACCAATGAGCACCTTTATACATCTTAGGTGAACCAACTGACACCAGTGGCTTATGAGACCGGCCACCGCCTCTCGTCGGGGTCTCGAATGTATACACTAGTCTACTCCGGAGTATCGATGCCCTGTCTCGAAAACTCCCATGACTAGGGACCTTTTTAAGGATGTGCTTATAGACCCCAGCTCCCACGTATATGATCGCCATCATACTGCTGGCCGTCAAGCAAGAATCCTATGGGCTCTATCAACGTGCAATAGTGACCAGTAAGGTCACCTAAAGCAGTACACGATGATAAAGATAAACCAGATAGCATACTATCATCTTGAGTAAGACTGTCCTACCGGTATAGGTCCTCACTCAATCATTGCAATCACGTGCCTGTGATCCAATAATTGACTCTGAGGGCACTATATCCAACAAAAGAAACCCTAAATGTTTAATTACAAGAATAAGAAATGGCAACATCAAAGTAAACTCGTAACGGATTACAAGAATACCCTTCATCTGTATATACATACCTGCATCCGTATGCCGACTGAATACGAATACAACGAGACGAAAATAATCCAACAATATAATACTAGGATCCGGCTTAAACCAAAATCCACTAGTATTATCCGTCCGATCATGATCCGTGCACAAGTACACGAATATGATCAAATCCTGCCATAAAACTATACGGCCTCTACAATGTTTCACCCGAACCATAGAAACCCTCTGTGTGGGACTCTAAAGACTCGTCAATATGCTGGCAGTGGGTTTAACCATAAGCACGTCAGTGGCACTAGCTGTACGTAACGGCTGCCCAGGTATTGAGCGAAAGGGAGGCCAACGAGCAAACTCATCCTGAAACCCTACTGAGCCTGACAGTGACAATATCCGTACAGTCCGGTCCGTTCGTCTATGAGTATCGCATATCGGGTCTGGGGGGGTGGATAAAGTCAGAACCCTAATAACGTGATATTTAGTGTCGGTATGAAGTCCATCACCACCTGAGAAACTACCGATCCAAGATCAGTAATTCTCGACTACCTTGGCCAAGAATTTCTGGTGATGTCCATCCGTGCACATCGCGACATCTACCCCCAATACCGGGAGAGACGAATCCTCTGACGATCCGCTCACTGCCTCCATGTTGCTCGGGACTGTACCTAACTAAAACCTGTTTGCACGACTCCTTTGAGCCATGGTAGGGTAGTAATCAAAGCACAGTGGGAACTCACACGAGACAAATGACGATCTCAGGTCGGTAGACTAACCTGTAAACATGTCACCAGGAAACTGCTGTCCGACAATAAGTATAATACCAACTATCATGTTCCCGGCAAGTCCGTCCTGTGTACTCATAACCCAATAGGCACCTGTATACATCTTAGGTGAACCAACTGACACCAATGGCTTGTGAGACCGGCCACCGTCCCTCGCTGGGGTCTCGATCCGTATACACTAGTCTACTCATGGAGTATCGATGCCCAGTCTCGAAACTTCCACGACTAGGGACACTTTAAGGATGTGCTTATAGACCACCCAACTCTCACATATATGATCGCCATCATACTGCTGGTGGTCAAGCAAGAATCCTATGGGTTCTATCAACATGTAATAGTGATCTGTAATTTCACCTGAAGCATGTACACAATGATAAAGACAAACCAGATAGCATACTATCATCTTGAGTAAGACTGTTCTACCGGTATAGGTCCTCCCTCAATCATTGCAATCACGTGTCTACAATCCAATAATTGACTTTGAGGGCACTATAGCCAAAAATACTTAGCCGAGGTAAAGAGACTACGAAAAAGTTTCGACGAAGTTCAAGTGGAGCAGATTCCTCGGCACCTGAACGCCCAGGCCGACGCACTGAGCAAGCTAGCCTCTTCCTATATGGCCAACAATAAGAGGATTATCCTCTTCGAAGTCTTGCCATGGCCCAGCATGGATGACAGAGAGGCAACGCTTCAAGTATACACTACTCAGGAGGAAGGGCGGGATTGGAGAAAGCCCCTCGTAGAATTCCTGAAGGAGGGTACACTTCCAGAGGACCGAGGGGAAGTCCGTCGCCTTCGAGCTAAAGCCCGCCATTTCGTCTGGAGTAATGGAAACCTTTACAAGAAGTCATACACATAGCCTCTGCTCCGGTGCGTCGACCCCCACGAAGCCGACTACGTCCTGCGTGAGATACATGAAGGAGTCGGCGGAGCGCATCAAGGGGCCTGTACCTTAGTCCAGAAGACGCTGCTCTAAGGGTACTATTGGCCACGATTCACCAAGACGCTCAAAAGCTCGTCAGAAGATGAAAAAGCTGTCAACTCCAAGGCAGCATACCCCTATTGGATATATGTATGCCTCAGAGGCCATTATATGATAGTGGATGTATCGGTATATGTATATATATGTTCAGAGGACATTCTTGCTCGACATGATAGTATGCTATCTGGTTTACTTTATCTTGACATGGTCATTTGATCATGCATCTTACTCATTTGGTACATGTTGATAAAGCCCTTAGGATGTTTACTTGACTACTGAGACTATGATGCAGATCATACTAGTGGGACAAGTGTAGTTTATAAGCATATCCTTGAAATGTTCCTAGTCGTAGGTGTATCGAGACGGGGCATCGATATTCCAGAGTAGACTAGCGTATACGGTTCTTATCCCATATGATGGGCGATGGATGATCCCATATCCATTTGGTGTGATGACACCAAAGATTGTATACGGGTGCTCAGTGGAGACTGGGTACACTGAACGGACTCGCCGAGAACTCCTATGTGGTATTATATCAATCGTCGGATAGCAGTTCTCAGGTGACACTGGTACAGGTTAGTCTGTAGACCCGAGATCGTCATAGAGTCTTGTGTGTCCTCCCACTGTGCTTTGACCTCCACCCTACCACGGCTCTACTGAGTCGTGCAAACAGGTGGATTTTGGGTACAGTCCCGAGGCACATGGAGGCAATAAGCGATAGGAGGGGTTTCATCTCTCCCGGTATTGGGGGTTGATGTTGCGTTATACTCGATTGGCTATAACAGGAAGTCCCTAACCTGGGATGATGAGATTTATTGATAAGTGTTATCAGTAGTTTCTCGATCTGTTATACACCATATACCGGCATGACTTATTGAGTTATTGGGGTCGACGATACCATCCCTAAACTCGATATGCAACATATCTGACGAAGAGACCGGACTGTATGGTAAGTGTTACCAGTTGGCTCGACGGGAGTTTTGACAGGTTCGCTTGTTTTTCTTCTGATCGCTCAATACCCGGGTGGCCGTTACGTTAAGCTTACCGCTTGTGGCTTATGGGTGTTTGATATGATCATCACCTACTTCCGGCGTATTGACGAGTCTTAGAGTCCCACATAGGAGTTTCCTAGCTCAGGCGAAATGATGTGGGGTGCATATGAGATATGCGCGGGAGCTCGATTAAATACGTGTATATGATACCGTATTTTAATCGAGCATTTTCTATTGGTCGGGTCATATGTGATATGACCGGTTTATTAAATCAAGTGTTGATTTAATATTAACTTTTAGCTCATTTATTTAAACCTTTTCTATTTGGATGTATGCATGAATGTATGCATGTATATACATGTTGATATTAATGCACACATGCATGCATACTTGTGTCATGGTTATTGATACAATGGAGGTGGCATTGCAAGACTCACATGGAATAAATAGATGTATATATTTATTATTGAGAAAAAGAAAAAGGGAATTAAATCATGGTTCATAGTTTCTACATTCTTGTTCCACTAACCTTGACTTTAACCCATGGTTTAATTTCCTTTGTTCTACTCACTAATAAAAATATCTAGATATTTATTTACCATGATTTTTTGAGAGTGTGGCTCTCATATATATTCCTTTTCTTTTCTCTTTTTATTAAGAGATAATCACAATTGAGCTCAAGCTTTGCCATCTCCTTCTTCTTTCTCCTTCATGCTCTCTTGTGTTTTCTATTGAGTGAGGAATACAAAAAGAAAGGGTTTTTAAGTAAGAATACAAACCACATCACCAATCTATACTACTCTATCCCATTAGTGTAGGTTTTTTGCTCTACTTCTTCATAGATCAAGTGTAGCTAAGAGCTTGTGCAAAGGGACTCCGGGTGGATCATCGCGGACTTGAAAGGATTCTAGCGAGCTGGTTCAAACCATTGTTGATCCAAAGAGTCAAGGAGGGAAGTCTACAAAGGTTGTATTTTTCCCTACTTAGTGTTAGACACTACTTTGTATGTGATACTTTATGTTGTTACTTTAAATTTCTAGTTCGATTCCTAGGTTAGTTTGCTTAGCACCCCCTAAAATTCTTAAAGTGACATGTGTGATGCTTAAAAACCCTAGGCATGGTGCTATGGAAACCCTACAGTGGTATCAGAGCCAAGCTAGAGTTTTAGAGTAACCTAGACGACGTTAAAAACTTCGAACGAATATCGATTACTCCGAAAATTGTTCTCTGGAAATTTTTCAAAATGTTGGAATTTTTCACATTAAAAATATTTAGAAAATCATGCAGGTAATTCTATGGACCCTCTAGAAGAACGATACCCTAACTCGATCAAATGACCGCGGAACCACAGCGGAAGTATGATTTTAGCGGCGGTTCCACGACGCCATTTGTGAGGCACGGGTCAGCCCTTCTACGGTTGGTCCATAGATATTGTGGCATGCTTCTGGGTATTTTTAATACTGCTCAGGTGTTGAGCTTCTCAGTGGATTTTTTGGGCAATTGATCGATCGATCAAATGGTTTAACATCGCCTAATTTATTTGAATGTAATACAATAATTGGAATCTACACTTATTAGTTTTGTGAAAATTAATTATTACTTGTAAATTTATCATTTCGGTCACAGATGGAATCGGGAATCTTGTTGAATTACCCGGTTTCTTTTGAAAAGGTGTTTTAATTGTTGCGACCTAAATGTTAGATTTGCAGTGCTAGGTATGAAATCCAGAATATAAGATATTCCGGGTTTATGATGTCTAAGGATAGTTACGATTCCAAATATTGTATATTAACATTCTATTCTGTGACTGTAAGTGTAGTATATGGTGTATCGCCGGTTTCGTTGCTATATATCAACGACAATTGGGGTACGCATACTTACTTACGTTGATGATATGTGATATTATGTGTTGCTGGGATATGATGTGCAGGATCGTCGTGATTGAATAGCTGGGTGTTTTATGTGAGATGAGAGTTTTATTTTCATTCATGTAAAATTAATTGTATGTAATATTCTTTTATTTGGGGCACTTCCGGGTGAGGATGATGTCACCATTGTTGTCTATTATATACTTTTTCGTATTAGGATAGACCCAAGGAGGGGAGCGCAAGTGACAAGGTTCTAGGGTTCAGTGGGAGGCCATCTCGAGGAGTTGAGACCGGGTCTCCGAAACTCTAGAATTGGTAGGGTTACTTGCCGTAGGGGTCTTTTCACGACCCGTAATATTAGCTCGTGACCAGCACTTAAATTACGCAACGTCTAAAAGCGTAACGTAATTCAAGTAAGCTGAAACCCATAAATCTAAACCTTTTTAAGAAAATAAAAGTGGTGAAGTTTTGGAATAAAGGTATAATGAATAATGCAAGTGAAATTTACTAGTTTGAAAATATGTTTCGTCTTTTAAAAATTTGGGCAGCACCTCCTTTGTATATTTTGATCTAAAACCACAATACATGATAATATAAAGGCATCCCCAAGCGGGAGCTGGCTCTTTGCCAAACGACGGATCCACAACCATGCAAATCATAAATATAAGTATACGACGTCCAACGGCGAAGATCACCATAAAAGATAAATAAATAAGCAAGACATCAAAACAACAAGTAGCGGAATACCCCTCGCTCTAAGTCTCGCAACCACAAGTCTCACTAAGCCTCAATACTTATACAAATACTAGTTTGATTGATGGAGTTGACTAGATACAATATGAATAATAAATACAAGAGGGGTACGATCCAATATGTACCACCTACCAAAGCAATCACCCGAAAGCAACTGTGTGCCAGCGATACCGCTACCATGCGGTCAACCTGCAAGAACTGTGGCACAATGGGGGTGAGTTGCCAACTCGTGAGTAGAAAAAAATATCAACAGGTAGAAATCGAATAAACAACGACTCCTAGATCAACTATATCATAAAGGAAATACTATGATATCTAGGGTGACCGTATCTGCATGTGTGCCAATAATAACATCAAAGTCTGTATGCATATAGATATCATCCAACAATATAATCAATGCCTGTATGCATGTGGATTTCGTCCACGTATCAACCACTGACACAACAACATCATGCATGTAAATATCATAAAAGCATATGCATGAGGGTATGAGGATATAAATCGACGTGTGACCCTCGCGATACATAAAAATCATGGAACCTGAGTGTCCAACATCGACACTCGAAACATTATGAAACCCGTGCCCAGCATCGACACGTAAATCCTTGTATCTCTCGGGCTCCATCAGTCCGGATCGGCCCATATCATCTCACGACTCCGGTTGGTATCCTCCGGATAACCGCCAGGTCCAACCAATCACTGGTAGGTACTAGCTACCCTGCCGGGCTCATCGTCTACTCCATGAAAAACATTTCTCGCCCCGGGGAACCATACCGGGTCCACCATGAACCCGCAAATGGATCATCCAACTCCTAGATTCGGGTTTCACATATCACACGTCTCAGAATCGAGAAAACGCATGGTGGACGCACTAAAACATCATATCAAGAGAAACCGGGTTTTTAAAACAATACATACTTTCTTTTAAAAGATCCACGGTTCTCAAATCCAGCAATCTCATGAAAATAGCATATCTCAATGCGTATAATCGTAAAGCATGATGTATGCGACATATAACAGAAATGTAAGCATATCCGTATATCATGCAACTATTGGCTATAGTGCCCTCAAGGCAATTATCATAGTCCCAGGCAGGTGATTATGATGATTGAGCGAGGACCTATACCGGTAGAACAGTCTTTCTCGAGATGATAGTATGCTATCTGGTTTGTCTTTATCATCATGTATATATTGATAGAGCCCATAGGATTCTTGCTTGACTACCGGCATTATGATGGTGATCATATACGTGGGAGCTGGGGGTCTGTAAGCACATCCTTAAATGTTTCTAGTCGTGGGAGTATTGAGACTGGGCATCGATACTCCAGTGTAGACTAGTGTATACTTATCCAGACCCTGACGAGGGGCGGTGGCCGGTCTTACAAGCCATTGGTGTCAGTTGTTCATCGAAGATAGTATACAGGTGCTCATTAGGTTATGAGTACACTGGACGGACTCGCCGGGAACATGCTAATTGGTATTATACCTATTGTCAGATAGCAGTTCCCTGGTGACATGTGTACAAGTTAGTTTGTCGACCTGAGATCGTCATTTGTCTCGTGTGAGTTCCCACTGTGCTTTGATTACTACCCTATCACGGCTCATAGGAGTCGTGCAAACAGGTTTTAGTTGGGTACAGTCCCGAGCCACATGGAGGCAGTGAGCGGATCGTTGGGGATTCGTCTCTCTCGGTATTGGGGGTTGATGTCGCGCAGTGCACGGGTGGCCATCACCTGAAATCCTCGGCCGGGGTATACGAGAATTACCGATCCAGGATCGATAGTTTCTTAGGTGGTGATGGGTTACATACTGACACGAATTATCGCGTTGTTAGGGGTCTGACTTTATCCACCCCTAGACTCGATATGCGATACTCATAGACGAACAGACCGGACTGTACGGATATTGTCAATGTCAGGCTCAGTAGGGTTTCTGGATGAGTTCCTCATCGGCCTCCCTTTCGCTCAATACCTAAATAGCCGTTACGTACAGCTAGTGCCACTGACGTGTTTGTGGTTAAACCCACTGCCAGCGTATTGACGAGTCTTTAGAGTCCCACACAGAGGGTTTCCCTGATTCGGGCAAAACGTTGTAGAGACCGTATGGTTTTATGGCAGGGTTCGAACATACACGTGCACTTGTGCACGTGTCATGATTCGGACGGATAATTCTAGTGGGATTTGGATTAAGCCGGATCCTAGTAATATATTGTGATGGAATATTTTAGTCTCGTTGCATTCGTATTCAGTCGGAATACGGATGCGGGTATGTATATACGGACGAGAGGTATTAATGTAATTCGTTACAAGATTACTTTTGCAGTGCCAATTTTTCCATTTATGTCAAACATCTGATTTATTGTTTTTGGCTTCATTTCTTTTTGGGCTAAAAAAAGAATTCGAAATTCATGGGTGTGTGTGCAATTAATAGGGCATGGGCAGTGAGAAATTTGTTGCATGCATGTGTGCAATTTGGTGTGTCTTGCTATGCATTAATTAGGCATGGTCCATTTCTTTTCACTATGGAAATTTCGTGGGCAGGAAATGGCTTTGGGAGGTGACTCATCTTTTTCATTAATTTCTTTTGTTTTGTGAAGGATATGATTGTAAGTGCTGTGGATTATTATTTTGGGGTGGAGATTAATTAATCTAGATATACCTCACCACTTCATTCTGAGATACACACAGAGCCCCATTCTTCCAAAATTGGCAGAGATCACATAGGGAATGGCCGAGCCCATTCATTTTCCTTCACAAGCAATTTTTTTTAGCCTCACTTCTACTTCTCATCCATGGCAACTTCAATTTACCTCCACTCAAATACTTGGGTGCCTTGAGACAAAATATCCCACACTCTCTCTATTTCAACCTTAAACATGTCGGCTAGCAAACTTCATGTTCGAGTTACTTCGGTTTGAGGCGAGAGCCCGTATTAAGAATTCTCGAGGTGGATCGTCTTCGACGAGGGAGACTGGAGAGCGAGCTTGTTCGGGACAGCCGCGAGGAGCTTGGGAAGAGGTTGAAGACCAAAGGACACGGATCGATCGGTATAATCTCTCCAAACTCTTTTATAGTTTTCTAGTTTACGGTTAATGGAATGATCCGGGTTTTAAGCTTACGTTAACGCCAGTTTTATAAAAGTTTTTGTTCCTCATTTGGCCTCGGATTAACGGCCGGGACGCTACCGTAGACTTACATGGTATCAGAGCCAAACTATTAACCGTTTACTAGCTTGTTCTAATGTGTTTAAAACATCGATTGACGGAATTTTCAAAACTGCATTTCCAATATTTTAAGTTTCTGCCGAATTTTTAAAGTCGTTGAAAAATAGTTTTCAGTATGTCAGAAAATCATGCAGGCTTTTCTAAGACCCCTAAAGAAATTTGAAAGCACGATCTCACCATCATGCCGCGGAACCGCGGCAGAGCAGGCATGTTCGCCGCGGTTGCGTGGTGGAATTGTGGACTCAGCGCTTCATTTTTCTTCTGGGTGTCAGGTATATGATAATGTGGTTTCTGAGTTTTTTTGTTTATGGCCCATTTTTTTTGAGTGCTGGATTTGTACTTGGGGTCATTTTGGGAAATTTTGTCGATCAAAATTTTAAATACATTGGTTTACAGTGCATTACATTTCTATCTGCGACCGTGAATGCCATTTGATCGGTACAACTCATCTAATTGCTATATGTTCTTTTAGACGGGTTTGCGAACGTGACATTCACGTTGATATTCTGTGTTGTGCCGTGATGTTGGCTGGATCGTCGTGGTGGATAGCTTGGGTGCAATGATAGTACAGTTTAGTCTCATTTGTACATTTGATATTGCGGGGCGAGTTTCCGATATATGGACTGCCATCACTGCCAGTTTGTATATTATTTGTTTAGGGCACGACCGGGTTGACATCGATGTCACCCTTGTATTTTATTTTCTTTTCTGTACTAGAATTACCCCGCGGTGGAGTGCATGAATAGCTGGATTCTAGAGGGCAACGAGTCTGCATCTCATGGCGTTGAGACGGAGGGGACCTTACTCTAGAATTGGCGGGCTATTCGCCGCACTCGTAGGGGGTATAGGTTGACCCACGGAGGGGTGCTCAAGTTACCGGATTCCGTGAAGTGCTGGGTGGCCCATTCACGTTGTTGAAGGGGGTTGCCTCGCTTCTGGTTTTGGTGGGTAACTTGCTGCGCTCGTAGGGGTCTAGGTTTCATTGCACAGGCTATCCACACGACAAGAAACGTCGGGTCTTATTTGCGGCTCAAGTGAAACCCGGGGCTCCAAGATTATCCACCATTCTGTGTTGCTTCTGTGATGTTTCTGTGATGTTGCTTTATATCATGTCTAAGACGAATGTTATATATACATTTATATATACCAGTAGATGTTGTATATGTTTTGCACCCGCGCTAGTCCAGTCCCCACTCTGTCGTTAGTTAAGTAACCTAACGGGTGATGACGGGACCCAGTGGTGAATGCGGATGGCATATACGTACATTATATTTTTGTTCTTTTCTGATGTGATTAATTGATGGGACTGCATTGATTCTTATCAATACAAGGATAAAACAAATCTATATATATGATGTTGTTGGAACCAATTTTAAAAACTGACATTACAGACGTATGCTTTTGTTTTGCACAGTGGTATTCGGTTATGAATATCCAGCACCTCATTCGCCGAGGCAAGGGCCGAGATCCCTTCATCGGGAGTGACCCCTTGAGTAAAAGTTTGTGTCAACATAATAACTTTACTATAGTCGATTATTTTTGCTTTGCATCGTGGTATTCGGTGTGGAATATCCTGCACCTCATTCGATGAGGAAAGAGCCGAGATCCCTTCACCGGGAGTGACCTCTTTAGCAAAGATATTCGCAGCTATATTTTTATAAAAGCTATCCGGTTCCATCAACGATATCAAGTTCATTACGTTAAAGGTTTTTCGCCAAAAATCATTCGTAGTCCTCCGTCATTTCAGACGGGTATCACTTAGTATTCATGCTATGTTTGTTGGCCTACGTCAAGGCATAGTGTATGGTAGCTATTTGTTAATTTTTTGTTGCATAGATAAATGCGTTGGTTTGGGACAATCGTACTATCTTGTTGGCCTACGTCAAGGGTATATACGGGTGAGTTCAAATTAACCTAGACAATGACGGGTAGAACTTGACACGTGACTTATGATTTGTTGGCCAACGTCAAGGTCATAAGAGCATGGGATAAAAATCACATCGGGAGTTTTAAACATACAGGAAACTTGCCAGGCATGCGCATGTAAGTATACGGTAGCGCCCCGGCCGTCTTTCCGAGGCCAAAATGCGGAAACTAAAACTTTTTCAAAACTTGAAACCGGCGCTATCGTATGCTTAAAACCCGGATCGAACCATTAACCTACAACTAGCTATCTAGAGAAGGGATAGAAAGGCTATACCGATCGATCCGTGTCCTTCGGTCTTTGGCCACCTTTCCAAGCTCCTCGCGGCATCTTCGGTCTTGATCTCCTCATCGGAAAGGGCACCATATCTACGAGTCTTTTTATGGGCTCTCGCTTCATCCGAAGCAACTCGGGCACGAAGTGTGCTAGCCGACGTGTCTAAGGTGATGTAGAGAATGTTTGTGATCACTTTGTCTCTTGCATCCATGGATTTGGATGGAGGTTAGAGGTGTTGCCATTGATGGAGGTTATGAGCTCAAGAGAAGAAAAGAGAGGAAGAAGAAGAGCTCTCTTTTTCTTATGTGTTTCTTATGATAAAAAGGGAGAGTATGAGATATCAAACAATACAAGACCAACCTTACCTCATGGCAGCCCCTTTCTCTCTCTTGTTATCATATCAACACAAATCAATCACAATATGTGACATTTGCACAAGAAATGATACCATGAGTCACCCATGAAGTACATGTATCATTTAATGCATAAAATGATGGCTTAAGCTCCCAATTTCCATTAACAAACATTAATCCAAATGTTTGCAACAATAAAAAAATACGGCAACATCTAAAGTAAACTCGTGACAGATCATAAGGATACTCCTCACCTGTATATACATACCTGCATCCGCATTCCGACCGAATGCGAATGCAATGAGACTAAAGTAATCCAACAAATCTAATACTAGGATCCGGCTTATACCAAAGCCCACTAGTATGATCCGTCCGATCATGATCCGTGCAATACCACACGTATATGATCGAACCCTGCCATATATCATACGGCCTCCACAACGTTTCGCCCGAAACTTGATAAACTGTCTGTGGGGGACTCTAAAGACTCGTCAATATTTTGGCTGTAGATTTAACCATAAGTACATCAGAGGTATTAGCTGTACGTAACGGGCTACCAGGTGTTGGAGATAGTGCCCTCAAAGTCAATTATTGGATCGCAGGTACGTGATTGCAATGATTGAGGAAGGACCTATACCGATATGACAGTCTTGCTCGAGATGATAGTATGCTATCTGGTTTGTCTTTATCATCGTATACATGCTTTAGTTCACTATTGCATGATTGATAGAGCCCATAGGATTCTGCTTGACAGCTAGCAGTATGATGGTGATCATATACGTGGGAGCTGGGGTCTATAAGCACATCCTTAAAGTGTCCCTAGCCATGGGAGTTTTCGAGACTGGGTACGATACTCCAGAGTAGACTAGTGTATACAGTCGAGACCCCGACGAGGGGCAGTGGCCGGTCTCACAAGCCACTGGTGTAAGTTGGATCACCTAAGATGTATACAGGTGCTCATTGAGTTATGAGTACACCGGACAGGACTCGCCGGGAATCTGCTAGTTGGTATTATACATATCGTCAGATAGCAATTCCCTGGTGACATGTGTACAGGTTAGTTCATCGACCTGAGATCGTCGTTTGTCTCATGTGAGTTCCCACTGTGCTTAGATTACTACCCTACCACGCTCAAAGGAGTTGTGCAAATAGGTTTTAGTTGGGTACAGTCCCGAGCCACATTGGAGGCAAGTGAGCGGATCTCGGGGATTCGTCTCTCCCGGTATTGGGGGGTGATGTCGCGCAGTGCACGGGTGGCCATCACTAGGAATCCTCGGCCGAGGTAGTGGAGAATTACTGATTTGGATCAGTAGTTTCTCAGGTGGTGATGGGCTTCATGCCGACACGATTTATCGCGTTATTAGGGGTCTGAATTTATCCACCCCCTAGACTCGATATGCGATACTCTTTAGACGAATGGACCGGACTGTATATACATTGTCACTGTCAGGCTCAGTAGGGTTTATAGATGAGCTCGCTCGTCAACTTCCCTTCCAATCAATACATAGGCAAAACGTTACGTGCAGCTAGTACCTCTGACGTGCTAGGGGTTATACCCAGTGCCAGTGTGTTGATGAGTCATTAGAGTCCCCCACAGACACTTTCCCAAGTTCGGGCGAAACGTTGTAGAGGCCGTATGGTGTTATGGCAAGGTTCGGAAAAAGCACGTGCGTTTTCGCACGTGTCGTTTTTCGGACAGATAATACTGGTAGGCTTTGGTTTAAGCCGGAACCCAGTATTATACTGTGTAGATATAATATCTTTGTCTCAGTTGCATTTGTATTCGGTCGTAATACAAATGCGGGTATGTTTATACTGATACGGGGTTATCCTGAAATTCGTTTCAGGATCACTTTTGGAAGTTGCCAGTTTCCAGTTTTCTATCAGCCGTATTTAACAGTCGGTTAAATATGGATTTATCTTTTCTTGATGAGGTGAGTCAGTGTTCTAGATGCTTCTAGATGTGATGACTAAGCTAGTGACTCATTAGTGTCATTAATGGTTCATTAATGATGGAGGATGACTAAGTTAAATTTGATTGGTTTGCTTTTAATGCATTCATACTTTGTGTTCACACTAGATATTTTGCTTAGTGTTACCTCCCTTGCTCCTACACTCACCCTCTCCTCTATATATAATGGCCGGCCCCTCCCCTCTCTCTTACTGACTGGAGAAATGGTTGTTGTTCACTAGAAAAAGATTATGATAGATTCGGGTTCACGAAAAATAGACAGCCTCTTTCTCATTTCACCCGATCCAATAGGCAACTTCCATATCCGTTCTTCCGTGACCTCGGACGTAACGAGACAAAGTGTTCTACTCAGTCTCTACTTCATCTTGGTCGTCTCTTTTAGCAAACTTGACGATCGAGTTGCCTCGGTTCAGAGGCGGGAGCCCGTTTAAAGATCCGTCGACGTGGTGCCACCTGGACGACAAGATTGAGATTCAGGAGATCGAAGCAGCCGCAACAAAGCGTGGGATGATGGTTAAAGACCGAAGGACTCGGATCATTCGGTATAACGTTTCTACCCCTTTGTAGTTTGTTAGTTTAGCTTTAATGGCAGATCCGGGTTACGGTACACGATGGCGCCAGTTTCGTTAAAAGTTTTTATTCCGCATTTGGCGTCTGTTAGACGGCCGGGGCGCTACCGTAGACTTACAGTGGTATCAGAGCTTCACCATTAAGCTATACTAACTTGTGCTAACACCTTTAAAAGATCGATCGAACGGATTTCGCAAAACTACATTTTTCTGGCCACTGAGTTTCTGTTGATTTTAAACAGTGTCTAAAAATAATTCTACATATCACAGAAAATTCAGCAGGGATTTCTAAGCTCACCGTCAAAATTTGGTCACGTGATCTCACAAGACCGCCGCGGAATCGCGGTCAAACCTAGGGTTTGACCGCGCTTCCGCGGCCATTCTGTGAGATCAGTGCACCAAATTTGCACAGTGGCTTTTTTACTGGAAATTGGGGTTTTTGGTATATATTTTTTGGGCCCAGATTTTGTTACTGTACAGCAGTTGTTCGTGGGGCCCACTTCGGGAAATTTAGTAGATTGAAATTTTAAATTTGTTAGTTTACAGTATTTACATTATATCTCCGACCGGGAATGTCATTTGATCGGTAAACCGCGTCTGATTGCTATAGTTCTTTTAGACGGGTTTGCGAACGTGACATTCGCGTTGATGTTCTGTGTTGTGCTGTGATGTTGCAGATATGTCGTGGTGGGTAGCAGGGTGCTATGATAGTGCAGTTTGGATTTATTTGTACATTTGATATTGCGGGGCGAGCGTCCAACATGTGGACTGCCGTTACTGCCTGTTTGTATAATATTCTTTTGGGGCACGACCGGGTCGAGGTCGATGTACCCGTTGTACATATTTTTATTTCTGTACTAGGTTTATCCCGCGAAGGAGTGCACGGATAGCCGGGTTCTGGAGGGCAACGGGTCCGTATCTCATGGCTTTGAGAGGCAGAGGGACCTCACTCTAGAATTGGCAGACTATTCGCCGCACTCGTAAGGGGTACAGGTTGATCCAAGGAGGGGTGCTCAATTTACCGGATTCCGTGAAGTGCCGGGTGTTCCATTCACTATGCTGTGGGGACCACCTCGTTTCAGGTTTTGGCGGGTAACTTGCCGCACCCGTAGGGGTCTAGGTTTCATTGCACAGGCTATCCACACGACTAGGGGAACGTCAGGTTTCAGCAGCGGCTCTGTGAAACCTGGGGATCCCAGATTATCTGTATTGTTCTGTGATGCTTATTACTTTTCTGTAATGTTGCATATTATCACGCCTGGAGCGATTATTGTATATTGGTATATATACTATTAGATGTTGTATATGTTTTACACCCGCGCTAGTCCTGCCCCCGCTCTGTCGTTAGTTAAGTAACCTAACGGGTGATGACGGGACCCAGTGGCGAATGCGGATGGCATATACGTACATTATATTTTCGTTCTTTTCTGGTGTGATTGATTAATGGGACTGTATTGATTCTGATCAATACAAGGATAAAACAAACCTATATTTGATGTTGTTGGAACAAATTTTAAAAGGTGTTATTACAAAGATGTTTCCTGTTGCTTTGCATAGTGATATTCAGCTAGAATATCCTGCACCTCATTCGACGAGGCAAGGGCCGAGATCCCTTCACCGGGAATGACCCCTTGGGCAGAAATTTACGTCAGGGTAGTAACTTTAATATAGTCGATTACAAGTTGCTTTGCATCGCGGTATTCCGTTGGAATATCCTGCACCTCATTCCACGAGGAAAGAGCCGAGATCCCTTCACCGGGAGTGACCTCTTTAGCAAAACGTTTTCGTTACTATATTTTATAAAAAGCTATCAGGTTCCTTCAGCGATATCAAGTTCATTACGTTAAAGGTTTTTCGCCAAAAACTAGCCGTAGACCTCCGTCATTTCTTATGGGTGGTCAGTAATATTCAAGCTATGTTTGTTGACTAAAGCCAAGGCATAGTGTTTGGTAGTTGCTGGGTATTCGTATGTTGCATTGATAGATGTGTTGGTTTGGGACAGTCGTATTACCTTGTTGACTAAAGTCAAGGGTATGTACGGGTGGGTTCAAATCAACCTGGACAATGACGGGTAGAACTTGACATGTGACTTATGATTTGTTGACTAAAGTCAAGGTCATAAGAGCATGAGGCAAAAATCACATCGGGAGTTTCAAACATAAAG
This sequence comes from Agapanthus africanus, assembly GCA_030015575.1. Taxonomy (NCBI): domain Eukaryota; kingdom Viridiplantae; phylum Streptophyta; class Magnoliopsida; order Asparagales; family Amaryllidaceae; genus Agapanthus; species Agapanthus africanus. The sequence continues at coordinate 345,134,583 of CM057343.1, forward strand.
CAAACTTGCCAGATATGCGCATACCTTCTGGAGTGTGATAACTTGAGTGGCTTCCATCAAGTTATCATGCGATGATAGTTGGATCCCGATTCCCACTGATGAGTTGGTTTACTCTTCGGGTGATCCCGACTAATTCTTCTTTAGGTTTGGAGGAGAATTTGAGATTACAGTGGGAGGATTCCAGATTAGATAAAGTGATAACCATTCTGATCTAGGTTAGAGTGCACGCAGAGTGTTTCTTTTCTCTCTCTCTTTGGCAGCGATCTTTTACCGACCTTAGACTATGACTCAGTGACCAAGTTGACCGAACCTTCTTAAAATACTGGCTTTTGGATTGTCCGAGTTGCATAAGTCATTGCCGCTCCTTCTTTTACCCTTTGTATTTCTCAGAACACCCCGTATTACTACGGACATCCACTTCCATTGGATAGATCCATCGTATGGTTATATACGAACTCGAAGGGACTTCTTCGAGGATGGATCCAGGTTCAGGAGAAATTGAATTGGTTTATTCAGTTGTCTTTTATTATCACCTTCTCTCAGGTTGCGAGGGCTCCTCAGTTTTAGGAGAGTACACCTATTACGCTTATTGGATAGTCTTATTCCAAATCATAGGCTGGTGCCGAAAGGTAGGGAATGAAGAAAACCAATTAGCCTAAGTAGGGTATACAGAAGGTAATAACTAAAGACAAAATAAAGGGATTAGAAAGAGGGCAAAGTAAATTGCGACTGTTATCATTCACGACCAAACCGCGTACTTCATCGCTACTACTATTTCACCTTTGCTTTTTCCCCAGTTCGGGAGAAATAGAATAAGGTTTTATTCAGTTGTCTTTTATCATCGCCTTCTCTCAAGTTACGAGTACTCCTAGGATTAGGAGAGTACACCTATTATGCTTACTGGATAGTCTTCTTCCAAACCATAGGCTGGTGCCGAACGGTAGGGAAAGAAGAAAACCATTTAGCCTAACGATGGTGTACAGAAGGTAACGACTAAAGACAAATTAAAGGGATTTGGAGAGATGGCAAAGAAATATACGGTTATAGTCATGAATTGGATTATGGAAGAGGCATTACTATGAATACCAGGATACCCCTACGAGACATTTTAATGTTTCAGTTTCGCTGCGCATTGTTAAAAGAAAACTGTTTTCCCGATTAGATACTTACTCCAGGGTATGTATTTACCAGGTTTCATTCTCATATCTGTATAGTTTTACAGATGATGAGTGGGAGTAAGTTAATGGGAATTAGGTAATCATCCTCATTATATCGGAATTCGTTGTAATTAGTGATATTTGAGAAAATCGCCTGGGTACAGTTTTCAACCTACGATGCACAGGTTTTGAGTTATTCAACTCAGCGGACTTATACAGAGTATTGTATGTTGTCCAATGTCCGTAAGAACAAAGGGGTAGGTCCTCGTACTATGTTCTGTTTACTTATCACTTCTCTAGTTTTTAGACAAGTGTTTCGTAGAAATACAATGTCTAAGTTTTGAGAAGTTGTGGGTATAAGAATAAAGTAGAGAACCAGGGATCGCAAGTATCGGGATTCTTCAAAGAGATCGAAGATGTAGATTCTTGTGATTGGTATTCAGTTGATAGTAATGGTTCTGAGAAACTCGTTTCTCTTTCAGGTTACTCATAATTGGATGGATTCCTAAGTTGAGTAATGCTGATTAGCCTTTTTCCATTAAATTGTTATGCACTAGAGACAGCTGCATGATTTGAATCTGGTTCCAATTAAATTAGTGCCTCTGTTTCTATATTGGATATAGAATGGTTCATATCTTAACGTTGTTAAGGTAAGGGGAGTTGTCCAGCTTATGCTTAAAACCAGACACTGGATAACTCAAGGCACGTTTCTGTAATGGCTGTTTGTGGGTTGACCCTGGCTTAGACAAGGGTTGACATTTCTACCATTTGGAAGATCAATAGTGATATTGTTCTTGACTCGCCACAGTTTTAGTAAAATGGATTTTTTCAGAAAACAGTAAGTGGGAGTATGGTAGAACTGGAAGTGATTCCAGAACCGCAAACGATTATGGAAAATTTAATAGGACCTATATATTCAATCAGTTTTGACATTCCAATAGCCACTCCGCATATATGGTGGGTAACCTCAGACACCCGAGAGGTACTCCAGTAGCCTCAAGGACGGTGACAGGGAGGTTCTTGTTTACCCAGACTTGACATTACTGTTGTTCCAGACTATGAGACCCGGCAAGAGGATAAGTATAACGTCGTTCTAAACTAGCTTTAGAAGTGTACGTAGATATTATTCTGCCAGAGGGTTGTCGTAGTCAGTGGGAGCAGCGGAAGCATAGTGGGCAAGTGGCTTATGTCTATTTATAGACTTGAGCAGATATAGCGGAAAAAGATCATCTAATTTTGATGTGACAGTCATGTGTTTGACTTCATCAGAATAGGGAATGGATCTGTTAAGAAGGTAGTAGGGTGTGATGTCCTGGTATTTGGATGACATACACACAGTAGGAAGTAAAATTCCTATACTACGATCGGTTGTACTGTGGTCGTCACACCGTTGTTTATCCAAAAAGGATATGGATATAATATCAGACATTCTGGTTTCTAGATCTATGGTTTTAGATCTAGATTTGGGTAGTTTCCCAATGTGGGTACTTTGACAGTATTCTAATAGTATTTTAGAATAGATGACTCCTGGCATGGTGGTGTACCTGCAGGTGATGGAATCACCCTCTCTAAAGGTGTCTTATAGACTAAAGCAGAGAGGGATGTGCATGATTGGCAGATCACTTGCTTAGGCAATTGAGTCGATCATGAAATGTCAAGTACCACACCAAATGTTGGTTTTGCACTAGATGCGATAAGTTTATATTAATCCAATCCTGAAGAAACATAATGAAGCAGTTTTAGAACATAAGTGCATATTCTACGGATTTAATGACGGCAGCCTCCTTCGGGAGACGGTTATCATTCCAGGCTTCAGAGGTGACATGGATGACAGAGTGATTGTCAGAGTTATAGTTTTCCCTCTGATAAGGGACAGTATTATGGACAGGTGGTCCAAGAGGATACTGTGGAGGCATGGTGCTGGATACTGATTAGGTTCAGTTATCAAAACAGTCTAAGAAGTTTGGATTTGGAGTTCATTTATGAACGAGGTCCCATCAGATATCCAGACATATTCTAAGACAGGTATTACTCAATTCGGGAGATGGCTTTCTCCGCGAACTTGAGATTGAGAGGGATATAGAAAGAAACATTAGGGCGGATCCACTCACTGAGGCTATTTCTCGAACACAAGAGTTTTACAAACTAGTTTTGTGAAACTGATTAGTAGAGGAGTTGGATGTTCGGTATCACACGGGCTGTGAGTATGCGACATCGCAATAATTAGCCTTAAGTGCAAGTGGGAGATTGTTGGAGATAGTGCCCTCAAAGTCAATTATTGGATCGCAGGTACGTGATTGCAATGATTGAGGAAGGACCTATACCGATATGACAGTCTTGCTCGAGATGATAGTATGCTATCTGGTTTGTCTTTATCATCGTATACATGCTTTAGTTCGCTATTGCATGATTGATAGAGCCCATAGGATTCTGCTTGACAGCCAGCAGTATGATGGTGATCATATACGTGGGAGCTGGGGTCTATAAGCACATCCTTAAAGTGTCCCTAGTCGTGGCAGTTTTCGAGACTGGGCATCGATACTCCAGAGTAGACTAGTGTATACAGTCGAGACCCCGACGAGGGGCAGTGGCCGGTCTCACAAGCCACTGGTGTAAGTTGGATCACCTAAGATGTATACAGGTGCTCATTGAGTTATGAGTACACCGGACAGGACTCGCCGGGAATCTGCTAGTTGGTATTATACATATCGTCAGATAGCAATTCCCTGGTGACATGTGTACATGTTAGTTCATCGACCTGAGATCGTCGTTTGTCTCATGTGAGTTCCCACTGTGCTTAGATTACTACCCTACCACGCTCAAAGGAGTTGTGCAAACAGGTTTTAGTTGGGTACAGTCCCGAGCCACATTGGAGGCAAGTGAGCGGATCTCGGGGATTCGTCTCTCCCGGTATTGGGGGGTGATGTCGCGCAGTGCACGGGTGGCCATCACTAAGAATCCTCGGACGAGGTAGTGGAGAATTACTGATTTGGATCAGTAGTTTCTCAGGTGGTGATGGGCTTCATGCCGACACGATTTATCGCGTTATTAGGGGTCTGACTTTATCCACCCCCTAGACTCGATATGCGATACTCTTTAGACGAATGGACCGGACTGTATATACATTGTCACTGTCAGGCTCAGTAGGGTTTATAGATGAGCTCGCTCGTCAACTTCCCTTCCAATCAATACATAGGCAAAACGTTACGTGCAGCTAGTACCTCTGACGTGCTAGGGGTTATACCCAGTGCCAGTGTGTTGATGAGTCATTAGAGTCCCCCACAGACACTTTCCCAAGTTCGGGCGAAACGTTGTAGAGGCCGTATGGTGTTATGGCAAGGTTCGGAAAAAGCACGTGCGTTTTCGCACGTGTCGTTTTCCGGACAGATAATACTGGTAGGCTTTGGTTTAAGCCGGAACCCAGTATTATACTGTGTAGATATAATATCTTTGTCTCAGTTGCATTTGTATTCGGTCGTAATACAAATACGGGTATGTTTATACTGATACGGGGTTATCCTGAAATTCGTTTCAGGATCACTTTTGGAAGTTGCCAGTTTCCAGTTTTCTATCAGCCGTATTTAACAGTCGGTTAAATACGGATTTATCTTTTCTTGATGAGGTGAGTCAGTGTTCTAGATGCTTCTAGATGTGATGACTAAGCTAGTGACTCATTAGTGTCATTAATGATTCATTAATGATGGAGGATGACTAAGTTAAATTTGATTGGTTTGCTTTTAATGCATTCATACTTTGTGTTCACACTAGATATTTTGCTTAGTGTTACCTCCCTTGCTCCTACACTCACCCTCTCCTCTATATATAATGGCCGGCCCCTCCCCTCTCTCTTACTGACTGGAGAAATGATTGTTGTTCACTAGAAAAAGATTATGATAGATTCGGGTTCACGAAAAATAGACAGCCTCTTTCTCATTTCACCCGATCCAATAGGCAACTTCCATATCCGTTCGTCCGTGACCTCGGACGTAACGAGACAAAGTGTTCTACTCATTCTCTACTTCATCTTGGTCATCTCTTTTAGCAAACTTGACGATCGAGTTGCCTCGGTTCAGAGGCGGGAGCCCGTTTAAAGATCCGTCGACGTGGTGCCACCTGGACGACAAGATTGGAGATTCAGGAGATCGGAGCAGCCGCAACAAAGCGTGGGATGATGGTTAAAGACCGAAGGACTCGGATCATTCGGTATAACGTTTCTACCCCTTTGTAGTTTGTTAGTTTAGCTTTAATGGCAGATCCGGGTTACGGTACACGATGGCGCCAGTTTCGTTAAAAGTTTTTGTTCCGCATTTGGCGTCTGTTAGACGGCCGGGGCGCTACCGTGGACTTACACCAGGTATTGACCAAAAGGGAGGTCGATGAGAGAACCCATCCTGACACCCTACTGAGCCTGTCAGTGACAATATCCGTACAGTCCGATCCGTTCGTCTATGAGCATCGCATGGCGGGCCTAGGGGGTTGGTAAAAGTCAGACCCCCAAAAGTGGTACAAGTCGTGTCGGAGTGTAGCCCAGAACACCCTGAGATACTACTGGAATTCCTACCAGTAAATCTCCAGCTTTGGCTAAGAACTTCGTGTAATGGCTCTCCTAGACACAGCGCGATTTCACCCCCAATACCGGGAGAGACGAAACCCCTGCCGATCCGCTCACTGCCTTTATGTGGCTCGGGACTATACCCAACTAAAACCTATTTACATGACTCCTTTGAGCCATGGTAGGATAGTAATCAAAGCACAGTGGGAACTCACACAAGACAAATGACGATCTCAGGTCGATGAACTAACCTGTACACATGTCACCAGGGAACTTCTATCTGACGTCAGGTATAATACCAACTAGCATGTTCCCGGCGAGTTCTGTTCGGTGTACTCATAACCCAATGATCACTTGTATACATCTTAGGTGATCCAACTGACACCAATGGCTTGTGAGACCGGCCACCGCCCCTCGTCGGGGTCTCGACTGTATACACTAGTCTACTAATGGAGTATCGATGCCCAGTCTCGAAACTCTCACGACTAGGGACCTTTTAAGGGTGTGCTTATAGACCCCAGCTCCCACGTATATGATCGCCATCATACTGCTGGTTGTCAAGCAAGAATCCTAAGGGCTCTATCAACGCGCAATAGTGACCTGTAAGGTCACCTGAAGCAGTACACGATGATAAAGATAAACCAGATAGCATACTATCATCTTGAGTAAGACTGTCCTATCGGTATATGTCCTCCCTCAATCATTGCAATCACGTGCCTGTGATCCAATAATTGACTCTGAGGGCACTATATCCAACAATCTCCCACTTGCACTCAAGGCTAATTATTGCGCTGTCGCATACTCACAGTCCGTGTGATACCGAACACCCAACTCCTCTACTAATCAGTCTCATAAAGCCCGTTTGCGAAACTATTGCGTTCGAGGAATAGCCTCAGTGAGTGGATCCGCCCTGATGTTTCTTTCTATGTCTCTCTTTATCTCAAGTTCGCGGAGAAAGCCATCTCCCGAAATGAGCAATACCTATCTTAGAATATGTCTGGATATCTGATGGGACCTAGTTCATAAATGAACTCCAAATCCAAACTTCTTAGACTGTATCGTCAACTGAATTTAATTAGTATCCTGCGCCATGCCTCCCTCAGTATCCGCTTAGACCACCTGTCCAAAATACTGCCCCTCGTCAGAGGGAAAACTGTAACTCTGATAGTCACTCTGTCATCCAGGTCACCTTGGAAGCCTGGAATGATAACCGTTTCCTAAATGAGGTTGTTGTTATCATATCCCTAGAACATCCACTTATATTCTAAAACTGCTTCCGAACGTTTCTCCAGGATATGATTAATATCAACTTATTGCATCTAGTGCAAAAACAACATCTGGTGTGGTACTTGACATCTCATGATTGACTCAATTGCCTAAGCAAGTGATCTGCCAATCATGCACATCCCTCTCCCCTTTAGTCTGTAAGACACCTTTAGAGAGGGTGACTCCATCACCTGCAGGTGCACTACCGTGCCAGGAGTCGTCCATTCTAAAACACCTTTAGAATGCTGTCTAAGTACCCTGATTGGGACACTTCCCAAATCTAGATCTAAAACCATAGATCTAATAACCAGAATATCTGATATAATGTCTATGTCCTATATGGAGAAACCACTGTGTGATAACCAAAGTATAACCGATCTTAGTATAGGAATTTCACTTCCTACTCTGTGTATGTCATCCAAATACCAGGACATCACACCCTACTACCTTCTTAACAGATCCATCCTCTATTCTGATAAAGTCAAATCTATGACTGTCACATCAGAAATAGATGATCTATCTCCGCTATATATGCTTTAGTTCGTAAATAGACATAAGCTACTTGTCCACTATGCTTCCGCTGCTCCCACTGACTACGACAACCCTCTGGCAGAGTCATATACTCGTGTACTTCTAAAGCTAGTTTAGAATGACGCTATACACATCCTACTGCCGGGTCTCATAGGCTTGAACAACAGTAGTGTCAAGTTTGGGTAAACAAGAACCTCCTTATCACCGTCCTTGAGGCTACCGGAGTACCTCTCGGGCGCCTGAGGTTACCCACCATATCTGCGGAGTGGCTAATGGAATGTCACACCAGATTGAATCTTTAGGTTCTTATCAAATTTTCAATAATCGTTTGCGGTTCTGGAATCACTTCCAGTTCTACCATACTCACACTACTGTTTTCTGAAAATATCCATTTTTATCAAAACTGTGGCGAGTCAAGAACAATATCACTATTGATCTTTAAGATGGTAGAAAGTCAACCCTCGTCATCGCCTGGGTCAACCCACAAACAGCCATTACAGAAACGTGCCTTGAGTTATCCAGAGTCTGGTTTTGACCATAAGCCGGACAACTCCCCGTACCTTAACATCGTTAAGATATGAACCGTTCTATATCCAATATAGAAACGGAGGCACCGATTTAATTGAAACCAGATTCAAATCATGCAGCTGTCTCCAGTGCATGTCAACTAAATGGAGAGAGGCCGATCAGCATTAATCAACTTCGGAGTGCTTCCAATTATGAGTAACCTGAAAGAGAAGCAAGTTCTCTTAATCATTACTATCAACTGAATACCATACACAAGTATCTACATCTTCGATCACCTTGAAGAATCCTGATACTTGCAACACCTGGTTCTCTATTTTATTCTTATACCTATAACTTCTCAAAACTTAGACCTTGCATTTCTACAAAACACATGTCTAAGAACTAGAGAAGTCACAAGTAAACAGAATATAGTACGAGTACCAACCTCTCTGTCCTCATGGACACTGGACAACATACAATACTCTGTATAAGTCCTCGGAGTCTAATAACTCACTCCCTGTGTGTCGTAGGTTGAAAACTGTACTTATGGTTAAGAAGAATTACACCGCTGTTTAATGCTCCTTACCTAACCATCCACTGATATAGGTAAATGTCATGGACAAAATTTCAAAAATTTATATCTCACTTTATAAAAATAAATGTACAGATATATCAATTTGAAATTGGTGCATAACAACGGATATTCAAAACCAAATATTTGCCGTCCGGCAAACAACCCTGGCGATTTCCTCAAATATCACCAATTACAACGAATCCCGATATAATGAGGATGATCACCCAATTCCCAATAACTTACTCCCACTCATCATCTGTAAAACCATACAGATGTGAGAATCAAACCTGGTAAATACATACCCTGGAGCAAGGGCTAATTGGGAAATCAGTTTTCTTTTAACAATACACAATGAAATTGAAACATGCAAATGTTTCGAAGGGGTATCCAGGTATTCCTAGTAATGCCTCTTCCATTATCAGATTCACAACTATAACCGTATATTTCTTTGCCATCTCTCCAAATCCCTTTATATGTCTTTAGTCATTACCTTCTGTATACACATTTAGGCCAAATGGTATTCTTCCTTCCCTACCGTTCGGCACCAGCCTATGGTTTGGAAGAAGACTATCCAATAAGCGTAATAGGTGTACTGTCCTCATCCTAGGGGCACTCGCAACTTGAGAGGAGGTAAAGATAAAAGACAACTGAATAAAATCTTATTCCTATTTCTCCTGAACCAGAATCCATCCCCGAACTGGAACAAGTTCCTTCGAGTTCGTATATAACCATACGATGGAGTATCCAAATAACTATAGATCTTCGTAGTGATACGGAGTGTCCTGAGGAAATACAAAGGTGAAGTAGGAGTGGCGATGAAATACTTGGTTTGGTCATGAATAGCAGTCGCAATTTACTTTGCCCTCTTGCTAATCCCTTTATTTTTCTTTACTTAATACCTTCTGTACACCTTTTAGGCTAAATGGTTTTCTTCATTCCCTACCGTTCGGCACCTGCCTATGGTTTGGAAGAAGACTATCCAATAAGCGTAATAGGTGTACCGTCCTAATCCAAGGAGCACTCGCAAGCTGAGAGAAGGTAAAAGGAAAAGACAACTGAATAGTCCTATTCATTTTCTCCAGAACCGGAAACCATCCTCGAATCTGGAATAAGTTCCTTCGAGTTCGTATATAACCATACGATGGTTTTATCCAATGGAAGTGGATGTTCGTAGTAATACGGGGTGTTCTGGAGAAAAGGGTAAAAGTAGGAGTGGCAATAAGGCATGCAACTTTGACAATCCAAAAGCCAGTATTTTAAGAAAGTTCGGTTAACTTGGTTACTGAGTCATAGTCTAGGGTCGGGCCATGGTCGCTGCCAAAGAGAGAGAGAGAAAAGAAACACTCTACATGCACTCTAACCTAGATCAGAATGATTATCAATTTATCTGATCAGGAAATCTCCCACTGTATCCTCAAATTCTCCTCCAAACCTGAAAGAAAAATTAGGCGGGATCACCCGAGGAGTAAACCAACTCATCGGTGGGAATCGGGATCCACCTATCCTCGCATGATAATGTGAAGGAATCCACTCACATTATCACACTTTAGAAGGTACGCGCATATCTGGTAAGTTTCAGTTTCTTTAGAAACTCCCGATGTGATTTTTACCCCATACTCTTATGACCTTGACTTTGGCCAACAAATCATAAGTCACATGTCAAGTTCTACCCGTCATTATCCAAGTTAATTTGAACCCACCCGTACCTACCCTTGACGTTGGCCAACAAAGCAGTACGACTGTCCCAAACCAACGAATCTATCTATGCAACAGAAAAGTAACAAATAGCTACCATACACTATGCCTTGACTTTGGCCAACAAACATAGCATGAATACTAAGTGCTACCCGTTTGAAATGACGGAGGGCTACGAATGGTTTTTGGCGAAAAACCTTTAACTTTGTCACGACCCAAAATTGGCACGTGACGGCCCTAATACTACGCAACGCCTACAGACGTAACGCAGTAAAAGAAAGCCAAAACCCAGAAATCTAAACCATGAAAATACGGAAAAGATAATTAAAGTTTTTGAAACATTTGAAATCACAACCCAAATTCTTTAAAAGAGTCCACTTTCTTTCTTTAAAATTTTGGCAGCACCCCTTTTGTAAAAACTAACCCCAAAATGGGTACAACAAATAAAGATAAAATAATGCATTCCCAAACGGGAGCAAGTACACGCCCAAAGGTGGAATAAACAAACACCACCATAAATATACGACGCCGTAGCGAAGAAATAAGAGACAAAAGAAAGGAAACTGTATAAAAAGCAACAAATCCACAATAATATACAATATCGTCCTCATCAAGTCTCTAAGTCACAACATACTAGTAGATGGAGAGTACAAGATACAACGAATATACAATACAAAATACAGATAACCAACAAAACCCACCTAAGCAAACGGCACACTGTGAGTCGATGCGGTATCTGAAGCAAAAGATGATATGAAGGATGGAAATAGCCTGCCTCTGACTACTCCGGAAAACACCTGCAACCACTGTGGCACAACGGGGGTGAGTTACCAACTCGTGAATAGTAAAAAACATATGCAGGTAATCGCAAGTATGCACGTACTGCGCGAATCTAAGATATGCAATTATCAGTAATAACATGTCATATGAATGCAGAATAATGGAAAGTACACTAGCAGGTACAACCAATATATATAAATAAATAATGATATGACAACAGTATGCAATAATCATGTGATAGGGATATGAGAATGTAAATGTGCAATAATCATAAAAGGTACACTAACAGGTACTACTAATACATGAAGCAGTGCTCTAACAGATAAAAGGGAGGTATGGAGTGAAATATGTCATTTCCACGGAATCCTGACATCGTGGTAGGATCACAATCCATCAAGACAAATCAAATCCCAATTTCTCAAATCAGTCCCCAAATTGGCTCTCATATCATCTAAATACCACATCTCCTCAATTTCACAATATCAAGTATATTTCGTATATCCCGAATGTACAACATCAAGTAGATCTCACATATCTCGTATGTACAATATCAAGTATATCTCATATATATCGAATGTACAACATCAAGTGGATCTCACATATCTATCCAGTATCCAATCCCAAATGAATCTCTTATATCCCGAATCAATTCTCCAGCAAAATTCTAACATCCTAAATATAATGACATAATTAATTATGATGAGGTCAATACACATATATTAGCGTCCCATTCCCCTAATATTGGTGTAAGGGTATATATAACGGCGGCTCAATCCCCTGTTATATATACAAATGAGTAATTAGAAATATCATGAAACCAATGTGCCAAGCATCGACATAGAAATGCTGATCCATCAGGTGCTGTCTCCATGACTGGCCCCTTGTTAGGTACGTATCATACGCTATCCCGAAAGCTCGAGTGCCTAGCTCTGACCCTCGCCTCTCGACGTTTCCATACGTACATGACTCCCGTCGGTATCCACATGATAGCCGCTGAGTCATTGGTCTTGTCACCGGAAAGTATGGTTCCCCCACTAACTCATCTCCTCACTGAGATTCTTGCCCCGGGGTACCTCCGGGCCCCACCATGTACCCGTACACGGATCCCTCCTTTCCTCGCATAAGGTATACACATCATAAACGACAAATCTCATGGTGGCTGCTAAAATATCATATCAAGGAAACCGGGTTTTTCAAATAATGCATAATTTCATGAACTCCCGTGGTTCCCAAATCCAGAAAATATCATGAAAAATCCATATAACAATGCGAAAATCCATGAATATAATATGTGCGCCATATCTAAAATGCAAGCATATAAAGGAAAAACCGCTAATTAACTGCATCAAATTAATACAAATATCATGCGGTTTCTATTTATCCACTTCTAAATAACATCAAGTGAAGGTAAACATGTAGCTAAAACCAGATGTATGTGAAATCAATAAGGTATAGAAAGATAATGTGTCTACCTATAAGCAATGATATAGTATACCCCCTGGGTATAAGAATAGTATGTGCAAGATATACCTGTAGCTATGTCAGGAGTGTGTATGTACCTATCACTAATGGTACAATACTCTATAAGAATACAGGTATGCTAAATGCCATATATGATAAGCAGTATGAATCAATGTCACAATGTCCCTAACCAAGCAATATAACATCTATAAGTGGTTTGTGTGTGACATAACAATTATTGACGGTGTGTGTAGCATACAATCAGTGCTCGAGCAATATGAATCGTCAATAATATGTGCAGTGTCCTACTACTACTAGTCCAGGCACAACTACTTCTAAGTAATAGGGTAAAGGCGCAATTATAACAATAACGTAGAATATGCGACAAGTAATAAAATCTCTAGCCTTGACGCATAATGCCATGCGGGCGATTCCCCTGTAGATATTAAATCTACTCACCAACGCTCCTGGCTAAGTGATGCCTAACACCTGTTTTCCCTTCGTCGCAGCGTCCGAAGTCCCGCCTGCGAACCTGAAATTTCACAACATATCACATAAGCTAAATATCCTACATCGATAAAAAGACATCGAAACGCTAGAATAACGCTCTGAAAAATGTACTACGCACTTAGCGCATCAATCGTGCACGAAAATGGCCAAAAACCCTAACAAGGGTCGCTAAACTACGAAACACCTAGTCCAGATTCTGATCATCCCGATCGCGCATTCAAAACACAATAATAAATGTGGTCTCAATATATATAACGTCGCAACGTCAAAAGAACTCACGCCTAAAAGTTACCGAAATCTAGTAAGCAGTATTTATCTTTCTAGCACAAAACTGCAAGTTTTACCAAAACTATATTTTACAAACATCTTCAAATAGCAAGGTTAAACCATTTAAACCTTTACTAAAATTTTAGCTTTCGCCTAATTAGGATTAGCAAAAGTCTAGTTTGTAATTAAGCTAATTAGGTAATTAGGAAAAATAACAATTATCATTTTCACAAAATACTTCACTTTTCCAAAACTAAGCTTCAAGATTAACCACTTTAACCATACAAAAACCTAACTTGCAATTTATACTAATCATCATGAATTAGCAAAACATGAATTTTTTTAAGCAATAATAAACACTAAATAAGCAAGTTAATGATTAAACACAGCAAATAAGGATTTGGGTTAGGATTTTTATACCTCCTCAAAAGATCCAAAAACAAGTTTGCTAGCCCACAACTTCAAGATTGAAGTAGAAAGAATGTAGAATACTTTGCCTCAAGGTACCCAACGAATCGGGTGAAAGTTAATTGATGTGGCCTTCTTGGGTTTGGATGAACAAAGGAGTTTTAGCATTCAAAAAAAAATCAAGCAAACAAATTTAGCATGCACAATACTTCGGCAGCCAAATTGTGCTCAGCCAAATCAAAAGGAGGGGGCTAAATAATTGCTCACTGTGAATTTATGGGGGGGTGATCATAAGCAAGGATGGTGACCAATACAAAGAAAGAGGTGGGAAATTGAATAATGCAAATCAACCAATCTTTTTCTCCAAGTGGGCTCGGCCAGATGAGGCTGCTCATTTAATGAGATCGGCCAAGTTGGGAGGGGTGAGAACAAGGATGTGGAGGGTGACCTTAAGGAATATTTCAACACAAAAGATCAACAAAAAAAAATATCCTAAGAATTACAAAAGGAATTGAATGCAAAGGATGAGTCACATAACACCTCTTCAATTCTAGAAACATTAACAACCATGACTCACCCATCCAAATGAATCCCCCCATTAAAGAATTCGGCCAAGAACAAAGATAAACGATAAATGTAATTTTGGCAAAAAATGATATACTCACATTAAAATAATATTTTATTTGGGAAAAATTCTATCTGAACCAAAACCTCCCAAATACTCCCAAAGTTCGTGCACAAGCTTTATTTTAGCCAAAAGTAGGTGCCAGTAAGCTTATACGGACGTTTGATCGAAATCGGGTTAAAACGGGAAAAACCGACAATTTTGCCCTAAAACGGAAAAATTCGCAAAACGATTTCTGAAACGTTACAATCTCCCCCTTATAAAAATTCGTCCCCGAATTTAAAATTTTCACTAAGCGTACGTTCAAAAAGAAGAGTACAAAACTCCCAATTCTCGCTCGCAGCCTCCCGAGTGATCATCTCACTATACGGCTACGTCCAATAAAACTCTCCACAGATAGCAAGACCCTTGACCGAAGTTTCTCCACCTGCCGGGCCATTAATACCAATGGCTGCCGGTGAGCGAAAAGATCGCGTTAAAGCAAATGGTCTAATGCTGAATCATGTGAAAAAAGTCATGAAGGTAATTGCAAAGTATCAACACAAAGAATGCGGGGTGAAAACTCAATAATCTGGGCGGAAGTGCCAAATTAAAGGCAACGAACAAACTCGCTTAACGGATCTCAAAAGGACTTACAATCCTGGGATAAGATTCCCAAAACTCCACACGTCATTTATCGGAAAATCCATAGGAATACATGATCTCCTACTGCGAACTCAGGCCTGTGACTACCCTGGTCGGCATAAGATCTCTGTCCGTACAGGACTGTCATCATCCTGACCTGAACAACTGGATCATCTCCGAAGTCTCTAGACTAGCTGGGGTCCAAAAATCCAACAACGCAGAGTCAGAAAAAACAGATTGGTGATCGACACGACCTAACCCCTAAACCTAAAAGTTGCCAATTGGAGTGTCTCCTGATAACAACTATCGAAGGAGAATCCTAACAATGGCGAGTGACGATCCCCAACTGCCGACAACAACAACACGAACGCATAAACATATCCTCCAGAGTCGGTATATCCCGCTCTTTCAAACCCATCATCCTGCGGATGGAAAGATGGAGCTAAAGCTTAACCAGTACCCAAGGCTTCCTGAAGCTTCTGCCCAAGACGGCAAGCGAACAGGGTGCCTTCATTGGATACGACCCTCGAAGGAACTCCGTGCAACGCACAACTTAACAAAGAACAACTGAGCAAGCCGAGTAAAACCAGACAACAAGCATCCGAAAGGAGTCACACCCTGACTAAACCTGGGTAGACCCATAATGAAATTCATGGAAATCTGCCCCCATTCCCACTTCGGAACGGTTAAAGGTTGCAACTCTCCAGCCGGTCTCAGATGCTCAACCCAAAACACACAACAAGACAAACACTTTGAAACGAAACCTGAAATTTCTCTTTACATTCCTGCCCACCCGTAACTATTTCACAAGTCACATCAATGTTGGTGGAACTTGAATGAATACAGAGAATTGACAGAAGTGCCTGCTCTAGGATTTCACGTCTCTACCCGATAATATCAAGTACACAAACGCGTCCCTAACTTAGCATACTATTGTCACAAATCAAGGACTCCGAATCATTACCCAGCCGAGTATGCTCAAGTATCTCTAACGAACGAGCGTCGGCGGCAGTGTCACATCCGCACACAATCGAGCCACTTTCGTGAAACATTACAGTTAAACCACAAAGTCGCCCGAACAAAAAGCAAAGAACTGATGTAGTTGCTAACTGAATCTCTAACTGCCGAAAACTCCGTACACATGCCTCAGTCCAAAGAAAAGAAACCTTCATTCCGGTCATTCCAGTCCACGGTGCAGCAATACACTAGTAATCCTGCACGAAACGGCGGTAAAAACCTGCTAAGCCCAAAATCAACGGACCTCTGTCCGTACACAAGTCTGGGCCAAAGCTGTACGGTCTTGATCTCCTTCGGAACCATACGAAACCATCTCCCGTAACTACAAGACCTAGGAGTCAACACAAACAAGCCTAAATAAACACTCCGAGAATCTAGCAAACAGCTGGGGCTCTCCCAATGTCTGCAAAACAAATCCTCAAGTGCTTCTCCTGTTCCTCAAGACACATTAGAATAGACCAAAATGTCGTTAATATCACAACAAAAACTGGTCGAGGAACGGCCTGAAGAAATCTGGTGTATCATGTCTACGAATGCTGCTAGGGCATTGGCGAGTCCAAAGACACCACCAAAACATACAAAGCCGTTGCATGCACAAGGCAGCCTTCGTAATGCCATCACTCCGAACCCGCAACAATGATGACCTGATCCCAACAACTTAGAAAAATTCTCGCACTTAGGAGCCGATCGAAGAAATCGTCAATGCGAGGTAAATGATATCTATCCGCACCGTAAGCCGGTTCAATTGACGATCTATCAATACACAACCTCAACTGCCGTCCTTCTCCTTGATGAACAGAAATAGGAGCTCCTCAAGGCGAACACTCAGACGCACAAACCTCCCAACAACAACTCTGCAGCTGATCCTTAAGCTCCCTAAGCTTCGCCGGCTCATTTAGAACAACGTCGGAAAAATCTCGCACGATAAGTACCCGGTCCAATAAACCAACTGTGGCTCCGGTATCTCGAATGAACACCAAGAATCCTCGACATCTCCTCCAAAAGCTGAATAGCGAAAAAGGCTGAATTCAAGCTGTGAGAGGCGGTACAACTATCCACCTGCACAATAAGAACTGACTCTCCAGGAAAACAATTCCTGACTGTTTCCTCATGGTAGTCCACAGACGCCTAACACGTAGCTAACCAATCCATGCCCAGGAGAACGTCAAGTCCAACATCTCTAGAAAGATCCATTTACGGAAGAATTTCCTCACCGATTGGCATACGACTGAAATACGTGTCGCGCAACAAAAGAATCGCTGACAGAAGTTAACACAACAAACGGCTGATCTAGCTAACACGATTCTCGTCCCAACCACGGCACAAAGTGTGAAAAAAACCAACAAGTACAACAAAAGAACATGTGAATTAAGGATACCTGAAAACTCTGCATTGAACGCCCGTGCGTCCCGATGAGTAGAAGCAAACTCCTGTGTCTGCCCCCTACCCGCAGCTGACTGTACTTCTCCTCTACCAGACTGACCCCTCTGAGCGAACCTTCCACGTCTACGACCTCTCTGATTACGACCCTGACGCGGCGCTAAGGAACAACCCCTGATGAGGTGATGAAGGCTCCCACATCGATAACATCCAATGTAACGCTGCTGCCCCTCCTGGGGATGAGAGCTGAACGACTGTCCACGTCCTAAGCCTCTGCTACTCCCATGGCGGCCACGAAATCTGTCTCGACGACTAAGCCTCTGTCTCTGGGCTGGTACACTGGTACGAGTCCTCCACTGTCCTGGAACTCTTAGAGTCTCTGGAATATGTGCCTCGTCAACTGGGGCTGCATCTACTGGTGCTAAGTGGGTGACGGACTGCTGCATGCTGATCCCAAGGAACAACTAAGTAACAGGGGAGACAACCTCCTGTCGCTGCGCTCGAACGGCATCAACTAATGATTTCATCATCTGGCGCAAGTCCTGCATCTCTGCCACAAGTCTAGCAAGCTGCTCTGTCGAAGGATGATCCGTCTGCACCTGTGCAACTAGCGTGCCATCCTGGTCAGTGCTCGTCTCACCCGAGCCAACTCTAACCCCGGCCCTCGCTGCATCATTCTGAGTCACCATAGTCATCGACGGCAAGGCTATAAATAGAGATGAGATTTGATAAGGACACGGAAATCGAATCATAAGGATATGAATCATCAAGGAAGGAATTTCAAGCAATTTGTACTTAGGTCACTTTAGGCGAAGTACCGCATCGTGAGCATGCTGTAGACATACACACACTACGTTACTTTGCTTAAGCTACCTACTCCATCATACCAAGGTCATCCTACTCTCCGAAAGGTAAAACCTAACGCTCTGATACCAACTTTGTCACGACCCGAAATTGGCACGTGACGGCCCTAATACTACGCAACGCCTACAGACGTAACGCAGTAAAAGAAAGCCAAAACCCAGAAATCTAAACCATGAAAATACGGAAAAGATAATAAAAGTTTTTGAAACATTTGAAATCACAACCCAAATTCTTTAAAAGAGTCCACTTTCTTTCTTTAAAATTTTGGCAGCACCCCATTTGTAAAAACTAACCCCAAAATGGGTACAACAAATAAAGATAAAATAAAGCATTCCCAAACGGGAGCAAGTACACGCCCAAAGGCGGAATAAACAAACACCACTACAAATATACGACGCCGTAGCGAAGAAATAAGAGACAAAAGAAAGGAAACTGTATAAAAAGCAACAAATCCATAATAATATACAATATCGTCCTCACCAAGTCTCTAAGTCACAACATACTAGTAGATGGAGAGTACAAGATACAACGAATATACAATACAAAATACAGATAACCAACAAAACCCACCTAAGCAAACGACACACTGTGAGTCGATGCGGTATCTGAAGCAAAAGATGATACGAAGGATGGAAATAGCCTGCCTCTGACTACTCCGGAAAACACCTGCAACCACTGTGGCACAACGGGGGTGAGTTGCCAACTCGTGAATAGTAAAAAACATATGCAGGTAATCGCAAGTATGCACGTACTGCGCAAATCTAAGATATGCAATTATCAGTAATAACATGTCATATGAATGCAGAATAATGGAAAGTACACTAGCAGGTACAACCAATATATATAAAGCAATAACGATATGACAACAGTATGCAATAATCATGCGATAGGGATATATGAGAATGTAAATGTGCAATAATCATGAAAGGTACACTAATAGGTACTACTAATACATGAAGCAGTGCACTAACAGATAAAAGGGAGGTATGGAGTGAAATATGTCATTTCCACGGAATCCTGACATCGTGGTAGGATCACAATCCATCAAGACAAATCAAATCCCAATTCCTCAAATCAGTCCCCAAATTGGCTCTCATATCATCTAAATACCACATCTCCTCAACTTCACAATATCAAGTATATTTCGTATATCCCGAATGTACAACATCAAATAGATCTCACATATTTCGTATGTACAATATCAAGTATATCTCACATATATCGAATGTACAACATCAAGTGGATCTCACATATCTATCCAGTATCCAATCCCAAATGAATCTCTTATATCCCCAATCAATTCTCCAGCAAAATTCTAACATCCTAAATATAATGACATAATTAATTATGATAAGGTCAATACACATATATTAGCGTCCCATTCCCCTAATATTAGTGTAAGGGTATATATAACAGCGGCTCAATCCCCTGTTATATATACAAAGGAGTAATTAGAAATATCATGAAACCAATGTGACAAGCATCGACACAGAAATACCGATCCATCAGGTGTTGTCTCCATGACTGGCCCCCTGATAGGTACGTATCATACGCTATCCCGAAAGCTCGAGTGCCTAGCTCTGACCATTGCCTTTCGACGTATCCATATGTACATGACTCCCGTCAGTATCCACATGATAGCCGCTGAGTCATTGGTCATGTCACCGGAAAGTATGGTTCCCCCAATAACTCATCTCCTCACAGAGATTCTTGCCCCGGGGTACCTTCGGGCCCCACCATATACCCGTACACGGATCCCTCCTTTCCTCGCGTAGGGTATACACATCGTAAACGACAAATCTCATGGTGGCTGCTAAAATATCATATCAAGGAAACCGGGTTTTTCAAATAATGCATAATTTCATGAACTCCCGCGGTTCCCAAATCCAGAAAATATCATGAAAAGTCCATATAACAATGCGAAAATCCATGAATATAATATGTGCGCCATATCTGAAATGCAAGCATATAAAGGAAAAACCGCTAATTAACTGCATCAAGTTAATACAAATATCACGCGGTTTCTATTTATCCACTTCTAAATAACATCAAGTGAAGGTAAACATGTAGCTAAAACCAGATGTATGTGAAATCAATAAGGTATAGAAAGATAATGTGTCTACCTATAAGCAATGATATAGTATAACCCCTGGGTATAAGAATAGTATGTGCAAGATATACCTGTAGCTATGTCAGGGAGTGTGTATGTACCTATCACTAATGGTACAATACTCTATAGGAATACAGATATGCTAAATGCCATATATGATAAGCAGTATTAATCAATGTCACAATGTCCCTAACCAAGCAATATAACATCTATAAGTGGTTTGTGTGTGACATGGCAATTATTGACGGTGTGTGTAGCATACAATCAGTGCTCGTGCAATATGAATCGTCAATAATATGTGCAGTGTCCTACTACTACTAGTCTAGGCACAACTACATCTAAGTAATAGGGTAAAGGCGCAATTCTAACAATAACGTAGAATGTGCGACAAGTAATAAAATCTCTAGCCCTGACGCATAACGCCATGCGGGTGATTCCCCTGTAGATGTTAAATCTACTCACCAACGCTCCTGGCTAAGTGATGCCTAACACCTGTTTTCCCTTCGTCGCAGCGTCCGAAATCCCCGCCTGCGAACCTGAAATTTCGCAACATATCACATAAGCTAAATATCCTACATCGATGAAAAGACATCGAAACGATAGAATAACGCCCTGAAAAATGTACTACGCACTTAGCGCATCAATCGCGCACGACAACGGCTAAAAACCCTAACAAGGGTTGCTAAACTAGGAAACACCTAGTCCAGATTCCGATCGTCCCGATCGCGCATTCAAAACACAATAATAAACGTGGTCTCAATATAAATAACGTCGCAACGTCAAAAGAACTTATGCCTAAAAGTTACCGAAATCTAGTAAGCAGTATTTATCTTTTTAGTACAAAACTACAAGTTTTACCAAAACTATATTTTACAAACATCTTCAAATAGCAAGGTTAAACCATTTAAACCTTTACTAAAATTTTAGCTTTCGCCTAATTAGGATTAGCAAAAGTCTAGTTTGTAATTAAGCTAATTAGGTTATTAGGAAAAATAACAATTATCATTCTCACAAAATACTTCACTTTTCCAAAACTAAGCTTCAAGATTAAGCACTTTAACCATACAAAAACCTAACTTGCAATTTATACTAATTATCATGAATTAGCAAAACATGAATTTTTTTAAGCAATAATAAACACTAAATATGCAAGTTAATGATTAAACACAGCAAATAAGGATTTCGGTTAGGATTTTTATACCTCCTCAAAAGATCCAAAAACAAGTTTGCTAGCCCATAACTTCAAGATTGAAGTAGAGAGAATGTAGAATACTTTGCCTCAAGGCATCCAACGAATCGGGTGAAAGTTAATTGATGTGGCCTTCTTAGGTTTGGATCAACAAAGGAATTTTAGCATTCAAAAAAAATCAAGCAAACAAATTTAGCATGCACAACAGCCAAATCGTGCTCAGCCAAATCAAAAGGAGGGGGCTAAATAATTGCTCACTGTGAATTTATGGGGGGTGATCACAAGCAAGGATGGTGACCAATACAAAGAAAGAGGTGGGAAATTGAATAATGCAAATTAACCAATCTTTTTCTCCAAGTGGGCTCGGCCAGATGAGGCTGCTCATTTAATGAGCTCGGCCAAGTTGGGAGGGGGTGAGAACAAGGATGTGGAGGGTGACCTTAAGGAATATTTCAACACAAAAGATCAACAAAAAAAATATCCTAAGAATTACAAAAGGAATTGAATGCAAAGGATGAGTCACATAACACCTCTTCAATTCTAGAAACATTAACAACCATGACTCACCCATCCCAATGAATCTCCCCCATCAAAGAATTCGGCCAAGAACAAAGATAAACGATAAATGTAATTTTGGCCAAAAATGATATACTCACATTAAAATAATATTTTATTTGGGAAAAATTCTATCTGAACCAAAACCTCCTAAATACTCCCAAAGTTCGTACGCAATATTTATTTTAGCTAAACTAGGTGCCAGTAAGCTTATACGGACGTTTGATCGAAATCGGGTTAAAACGGGAAAAACCGACAATTTTTCCCTAAAACGGAAAAATTCGCAAAACGATTTCTGAAACGTTACAAACGTAATGAACTTGATATCATTGAAGGAACCAGATAGCTTTTTATAAAAATATAGTGGCGAAAACCTTTGCTAAAGAGGTCACTCCCGGTGAAGGGATCTCGGCTCTTTCCCCGTAGAATGAGGTGCAGGATATTCCAACTGAATACCACGATGCAAAGCAAAAGGCAATCGGCTATAGTGAAGTTATTATCCTGACGCAAACTTCTATCCATGGGGTCACTCCCGGTGAAGGGATCTCGGCCTTTGCCTCGTCGACTGAGGTGCTGGAAATTCATAACCGAATACCACTGTGCAAAACAAAAGAGAACGTCCTTACAATAACAGCTTTTTGAAAAATGTTCCAACAACATCAGAATTGGTTTGTTTAGCTTGCATTGATCCGAATCAATGCAGTCCCATCAATTAATCACACCACAAAAGAACGAAAATATGATGTATGTATATGCCATCCGCATTCGCCACTGGGTCCCGTCATCACCCGTTAGGTTACTTAACTAACGACAGAGCGGGGACTGGACTAGCGCGGGTGTAAAACATATACAACATCTACTAGTATATATATCAATATATAATAATCGCTCATGGCGTGATAAAATGCAACATCACAGAAAGTAATAAGCATCACAGAACAATACAGATAATCTGGGATCCCCGGGTTTCATAGAGCCGCAACTGAAACCCGACGTTCCCCTGGTTGTGTGGATAGCCTGTGCAATGAAATCCTAGACCCCTACGGGCGCAGCAAGTTACCCGCCAAAACCAGAAGTGAGGCAGCCCCTTTCAACAAAGTGAATGGACCACCCAGCACTTCACGGAATACGGTAACTTGAGCACCCCTCCTTGGGTCAACCTGTACCCCCTACGAGTGCGGCGAATTGCCCGCCAATTCTAGAGTGAAGCCCCCTCCGTCTCAAAGCCATGAGATGCGGGCTCGTTGCCCTCTAGAACCCGGCTATCTGTGCACCCCACCTTGGGGTAATCCTAGTACAGAAAGTAAAATATATACAACGGGTGCATCGACCTCAGCCCGGTCGTGCCCCAAAAGAATAATTTACAAACAGGCAGTGACGGCAGTCCACATGTCGGACGCTCGCCCCGCAATATCAAATGTACAAATACAACCAAACTGTACTACCATGGCATCCAGGCTATCCACCACGACAAATCCGCAACATCACAGCACAACAGAGAACATCAACGTGAATGCCACATTCGCAAATCCGTCTAAAAGAACTATAGCAATTAGACAAGATTTACCGATCAAATGACATTCACGGTCGCAGATATAATGTAAATACTGTGAACTAACATGTTTAAAATTTTCGATTGACTAAATTTCCCGAAGTGGGCCCCAAGCATAATACCCAATACTCAAACAACTCTGGGCCCAAACAAAAATTACCAGAAACCCCATTTCCAAGTCAGGAATCACTGTAGGAAAAATGTGCAGAGACGTTACTGTTTTGTGGCGGAACCGCGGCTAAAAGGGGGTTACGGCCGCGGTTCCACGGCGATACAGTGACCTCATGCAACCGTTTTTCTGCAGTGTTCTCTAAAAACCCTGCCTAATTTTCTGCAATACACCAAATAATTTTTTGACAACAGAAAAATTTCGACAGAAACTGATGGCTTGGAAATGCAGCTTTTGAAAATTTCGTCCGATCGAACTTCTAAACACGCCAGAGCAAGATAGTAAAGGTTAATGGCGTGGCTCTGATACCATGTAAGTATATGGTAGCGCCCCGGCCGTCTTTCCGAGGCCAAAATGCGGAAACGAAAACTTTTTCAAAACTTGAAACCGGCGCTATCGTATGCTTAAAACCCGGATCGAACCATTAACCTACAACTAGCTATCTAGAGAAGGGATAGAAAGGCTATACCGATCGATCCGTGTCCTTCGGTCTTTGGCCACCTTTCCAAGCTCATCGCGGCATCTCCGGTCTTGATCTCCTCGTCGGAAAGGGCACCACATCTACGAGTCTTTTTACGGGCTCCCGCTTCATCCGAAGCAACTTGGGCATGAAGTGTGCTAGGCGACGTGTCCAAGGTGATGTAGAGAATGTTTGTGATCACTTTGTCTCTTGCATCCATGGATTTGGATGGAGGTTAGAGGTGTTGCCATTGAGGGAGGTTATGAGCTCAAGAGAAGAAAAGAGAGGAAGAAGAAGAGCTCTCTTTTTCTTATGTGTTTCTTATGATAAAAAGGGAGAGTATGAGATATAAAATAATACAAGACCAACCTTACCTCATGGAAGCCCCTCTCTCTCTCTCTCTTGTTATCATATCAACACAAATCAATCACAATATATGACATTTGCACAAGAAATGATACCATGATTCACCCATGAAGTACATGTATCATTTAATGCACAAAATGATGGCTTAAGCTTACAATTTCCATTAACAAACATTAATCCAAATGTTTGCAACAATAAAAAGATACGGCAACATCTAAAGTAAACTCGTGACGGATCACAAAGATACCCCTCACCTGTATATACATACCTGCATCCGCATTCCGACCGAATGCGAATGCGATGAGAATAAAGTAATCCAACAAATCTAATACTAGGATCTGGCTTAAACCAAAGCCCACTAGTATGATCCTTGCAATACCGCACATATATGATCGAACCTTGCCATATATCATACGGCCTCTACAACGTTTCGCCCGAAACTTGAGAAACTGTCTGTGGGGGACTCTAAAGACTCGTCAATACTTTGGCTGTGGATTTAACCACAAGCACGTCAGAGGTATTAGCTGTACGTAACAGGCTACCAGGTATTGACCAAAAGGGAGGTCGATGAGAGAACTCATCCTGACACCCTACTGAGCCTGTCAGTGACAATATCCATACAGTCCGGTCCGTTCGTCTATGAGTATCGCATGGCGGGCTTAGGGGGTTGGTAAAAGTCGGACCCCCAAAAGAGGTACAAATCATGTCGGAGTGTAGCCCATAACACCCTGAGATACTACTGAAATACCTACCAGTAAATCTCCAGCCTTGGCCAAGGACTTCGTGTAATGGCTCTCCTAGACACAGCGCGATCTCACCCCCAATACCGGGAGAGACGAAACCCCTGCCGATCCGCTCACTGCCTCCATGTGGCTCGGGACTGTACCCAACTAAAACCAGTTTGCATGACTCCTTTGAGCCGTGGTAGGGTAGTAATCAAAGCACAGTGGGAACTCACATGAGACAAATGACGATCTCAGGTCGATGAACTAACCTGTACACATGTCACCAGGGAACTGCTATCTGACGTCAAGTATAATACCAACTAGCATGTTCTTGGCGAGTCCTGTCCGGTGTACTCATAACCTAATGAGCACCTGTATACATCTTAGGTGATCCAACTGACACCAATGGCTTGTGAGACCGGCCACCGCCCCTCGTCGGGGTCTCGACTGTATACACTATTCTACTAATGGAGTATCGATACCCAGTCTCGAAACTCCCACGACTAGGGACCTTTTAAGGGTATGCTTATAGACCCCAGCTCCCACGTATATGATCGCCATCATACTGCTGGCCGTCAAGCAAGAATCCTAAGGGCTCTATCAACGCGCAATAGTGACCTGTAAGGTCACCTGAAGTAGTACACGATGATAAAGATAAACCGGATGGCATACTATCATCTTTAGTAAGACTGTCCTACCGGTATATGTCCTTCCTCAATCATTGAAATCACGTGCCTGTGATTCAATAATTGACTTTGAGGGCACTATATCCAACAATCTCCCACTTGCACTCAAGGTTAATTATTGCGGTGTCGTATACTCACAGCTCGTGTGATGCCGAACACCCAACTCCTCTACTAATCAGTCTCACAAAGCCCGTTTGCGAAACTATTGCGTTCGAGGAATAGCCTCAGTGAGTGGATCCGTCCTGATGTTTCTTTCTATATCTCTCTTTATCTCAAGTTCGCGGAGAAAGCCATCTCCCGAAATGAGCAATACCTATCTTAGAATATGTCTGGATATCTGATGGGACCTAGTTCATAAATGAACTCTAAATCCAAACTTCTTAGACTGTATCGTCAACTGAATTTAATCAGTTTCCTGCGCCATGCCTCCCTCAGTATCCGCTTGGACCAACTGTCCAAAATACTGCCCCTCGTTAGAGGGAAAACTATAACTCTGACAGTCACTCTGTCATCCAGGTCACCTTGGAAGCCTGGAATGATAACCGTCTCCTAAAAGCGGCTGTTGTTATCATATCCCTAGAACATCCACTTATGTTCTAAAACTGCTTCCGAACGTTTCTCCCGGATAGGATTAATATCAACTTATTGCATCTAGTGCAAAAACAACATCCGGTGTGGTACTTGACATCTCAGGATTGACTCAATTGCCTAAGTAAGTGATCTGCCAATCATGCACATCCCTCTCCCCTTTAGTCTGTAAGACACTTTTAGAGAGGGTGACTCCATCACCTGCAGGTACACTACCGTGCCAGGAGTCGTCCATTCTAAAACACCTTTAGAATGCTGTCTAAGTACCCTGATTGGGACACTTCCCAAATCTAGATCTAATTCCATAGATCTAGTAACCAGAATATCTGATATAATGTCTATATCCTATGTGGAGAAACCACTGTGTGATAACCAAAGTATAACCGATCATAGTATAGGAATTTCACTTCCTACTCTGTGTATGTCATCCAAATACCAGGACATCACACCCTACTACCTTCTTAACAGATCCATCCTCTATTCTGATGAAGTCAAAGTTATGATTGTCACATCAGAAATAGATGAGCTATCTCCGCTATATATGCTTTAGTCCATAAATAGACATAAGTTACTTGTCCACTATGCTTCCGCTGCTCTCACTGACTACGACAACCTTCTGGCAGAGTCATATACTCGTGCACTTCTAAAGCTAGTTTAGAACGACGCTATACACATCCTCCTGCCAGGTCTCATAGCCTGGAACAACAGTAGTGTCAAGTTTGGGTAAACAAGAACCTACTTATCACCGTCCTTGAGGCTACCGGAGTACCTCTCGGGCGCCTGAGGTTACCCACCATATCTGCGGAGTGGCTAATGGAATGTCAAACCAGATTGAATCTTTAGGTTCTTATCAAATTTTCAGTAATCGTTTGCGGTTCTGGAATCACATCCAGTTCTACCATACTCACACTGCTGTTTTATGAAAATATCCATTTTTATCAAAATTGTGGTGAGTCAAGAACAATATCACTATTGATCTTCCAGATGGTAAAAAGTCAACCCTCGTCATAGCCCAGGTCAACCCACAAACAGCCATTACAGAAACGTGCCTTGAGTTATTCAGAGTCTGGTTTTGAGCATAAGCCGGACAACTCCCCGTACCTTAACATTGTTAAGATATAAACCGTTCTATATCCAGTATAGAAACGGAGGCACCGATTTAATTGGAACCAGATTCAAGTCATGCAGCTGTCTCCAGTGCATGTCAACTAAATGGAGAGAGGCCGATCAGCATTACTCAACTTAGGAGTGCTTCCAATTATGAGTAACCTGAAAGAGAAGCAAGTTCAAATGTACAAATAAAACCAAACTGTACTGCCATTGTATCCAGGCTATCTACCACGACAAATCAGCAACATCACAGCACAACACAGAGCATCAACGTGAATGTCACGTTCGCAAATCCGTCTAAAAGAACTATAGCAATTAGACAAGATTTACCGATCAAATGATATTCACGGTCGCAGATATAATGTAAATACTGTGAACTAACATGTTTAAAATTTTCGATCGACTAAATTTCCTGAAGTGGGCCCCAAGCACAATACCTAGTACTCAAACAAATCTGGACCCAGACAAAAATTACCAAAACCCCCATTTCCAAGTCAGGAATCACTGTAGGAAAAATGGTGCAGAGACGTTACTGTTCTGCGGCCGAACCGCGGCCAAAAGGGGGTTACGGCCGCGGTTCCGCGGCGATACATGACCTCAAGCAACCGTTTTTCTGCAGTGTTCTCTAAAAACCTTGCCTAATTTTCTGCAATACACCAAATAATTTTTTGACAACAGAAAAATTTCGACAGAAACTGATTGCTTGGAAATGCAGTTTTTGAAAATTTCGTCCGATCGAACTTGTAAACACGCTAGAGCAAGCTAGTAAAGGTTAATGGCGTGGCTCTGATACCATGTAAGTATACGGTAGTGCCTCGGCCGTTTTTCCGAGGCCAAAATGCGGAAACGAAAACTTTTTCAAGACTTGAAACCGGCGCTATCGTATGCTTAAAACCCGGATCGAAACATTAACCTACAACTAGCTATCTAGAGAAGGGATAGAAAGGCTATACCAATCGATTCATGTCCTTCGGTTTTTGGCCACCTTCCCAAGCTTCTCGCGGTATCTCCGGTCTTGATCTCCTCGTCGGAAAGGGCACCACATCTATGAGTCATTTTATGGGCTCCCGCTTCATCCGAAGCAACTCGGGCACGAAGTGTGCTAGTCGACGTGTCCAAGGTGATGTAGAGAATATTTGTGATCACTTTGTCTCTTGCATCCATGGATTTGGATGAAGGTTAGAGGTGTTGCCATTGATGGAGGTTATGAGCTCAAGAGAAGAAAAGAGAGGAAGAAGAAGAGCTCTCTTTTTCTTATGTGTTTCTTATGATAAAAAGGGAGATTATGAGATATCAAACAATACAAGACTAACCTTGTAAGTCCACGGTAGCGCCCCGGCCGTCTAACAGACGCCAAATGCGGAACAAAAACTTTTTACAACTGGCGCTATCGCGTACTATAACCCGGATCTGCCGTTAAAGCTAAACTAACAAACTACAAAGTGAGTAGAAGAGTTATACCGAACGATCCGAGTCCTTCGGTCTTCAACCATCATCCCACGCTTGTTGCGGCTGCACCGATCTCCTGAATCTCCAGTCTCGTCGTCCAGGTGGCACCACGTCGACGGATCTTTAAACGGGCTTCCGCCTCTGAGCCGAGGCATCTCGATCGTCAAGTTTGCTAGAAGAGACGGCCAAGATGTTGTAGAGAATGAGTAGAACACTTTGTCTCGTTACGTCCAAGGCTATGGACGAACGGTTAATGAAGTTGCCTTTTGGAATCGGGTGAAATGAGAAGTGAGGCTTATCTAATTTCCATGAGTCCAAAACAATATCAATCTTTTTTCAAGCAACCATGAACCTCCACCAAGGGGTGGCCGGCCACTAAATAGGCAAGGGGAGTGAGTGTAGGAGGAGGGATGGGTGACCATAAGCATTGAACTTATCATAACCAAACATCAAAGCATGACTCACAAATGACACCAAGTATGAACACAATAAATGCACAATTAAAGCACCATTAAGGAACAAATGAGTCACAAGCCTATTCACCACTTCTAGAACCTTCTAGAAGCATGACTCACCCTCATGACTCACCCAAGAAGAAAATATAAATCCGCATTTAACCGAATGTTAAACACGGCCGATAGAAAACTGGAAACTGGCAACTTCCAAAAGCGATCCTGAAACGAATTTCAGGATAACCCCGTATCAGTATAAACATACCCGCATTTGTATTACGACCGAATACAAATGCAACTGAGACAAAGATATTATATCTACACAGTATAATACTCCGATCCGGCTTAAACCAAAGCCGACCAGTATTATCTGCCCGAAAAATGACACGTGCGAGAACGCACGTGAATTTTCCGAACCTTGCCATAAAACCATACGGTCTCTACAACGTTTCGCCCGAACTTAGGAAAGTGTCTGTGGGGGACTCTAATGACTCATCAACACACTGGCACTGGGTATAACCACTAGCACGTCAGAGGTACAAGCTGTACGTAACGGTTTGCCTATGTATTGATTGGAAGGGAAGCTGACGAGCGAACTCATCTATAAACCCTACTGAGCCTAACAGTGACAATATATATGTTGCCCGGTCCGTTCGTCTATGAGTATCACATATCTGCCTAGGGGGCTAGTAACGTCAGACCCTCAATAGCGGTATAAGTCGTGTCAGAGAGTGGCCCAGAACACCCTGAGATACTACTGGAGTACCTACTAGTAAATCTCCTGCCTCGGCCGAGGGCTTTGTGTAATGGCTCTCCCAGACACAGCGCGATCTCACCCCCAATACCGGAAGAGAAGAATCCCCTGCCGATCCGCTCACTTGCCTCCATGTGGCTCGGGACTGTATCCAAAAAAGACCTGTTTGCACGACTCCTTTGAGCCGTGGTAGGGTAGAAATCAAAGCAAAGTGGGAACTCACACGAGACAAATGACGACCTCAGGTCGATGAACTAACCTGTACACATGTCACCAGGGAATTGCTATCTGACGCTAGGTATAATACCAACTAGCAGATTCCCGGCGAGTCCTGTCCGGTGTACTCATAACCCAATGATCACCTGTATACATCTTAGGTGAACCAACTAACACCAATGGCTTGTGAGACCGGCCATCGCCCCTCGTCGGGGTCTCGACTGTATACACTAGTCTACTCTGGAGTATCGATGCCCTGTCTCGAAACTCCTACGACTAGGGACACTTTAAGGATGTGCTTCCAGACCCCAGCTCCCACGTATATGATCGCCATCATACTGCTGGTAGTCAAGCAAGAATCCTATGGGCTCTATCATCATGCAATAGTGAACTAAAGCATGTATACGATGATAAAGACAAACCAGATAGCATACTATCATCTCGAGCAAGACTGTCATATCGGTATAGGTCCTGCCTCAATCATTGCAATCACGTACCTGCGATCCAATAATTGATTTTGAGGGCACTATCTCCAACAATCTCCCACTTGCACTTAAGGCTAATTATTGCGATGTCTCATACTCACAGCCAGTGTGATACCGAACATCCAACTTCTCTACTAATCAGTTTCACAAAGTCAGTTTATAAAACTCTTGTGTTCGAGAAATAGCCTCAGTGAGTGGATCCGCCCTGATGTTTCTTTCTATGTCTCTCTTAATCTCAATTTCGCGGAGAAATCCATCTCCCGAATCGAGTAACTCCTGTCTTAGAATATGTCTGAATATCTGATGGGACCTAGTTCGTAAATGAACTCCAAATCCAAACTTCTTAGACTGTAGTGATCACTGAACCTAATCAGTATCCAGCACCACGCCTCCCACAGTATCCTCTTGCACCACCTGTCCATAATACTATCCCTCGTCAGAGGGAAAACTATAACTCTGACAGTCACTCTGTCATCCATGTCACCTTTGAAGCCTGGAATGATAACCGTCTCCTGAAGGAGGCTGCCGTCATTAAATCCGTAGAACATGTACCTTATGTTCTAAAACTGCTTCCTTACGTTTCTTCAGGATTGGATTAATATAAACTTATCGTATCAAGTGCAAAAACTACATCTGGTGTGGTACTTGACATCTCATGATTGACTCAATTGCTTAAGCAAGTGATCTGCCAATCATGCACATCCCTCCCTCCTTTAGTCTCTAAGACACCTTTAGAGAGGGTGACTCCATCACCTGCAGGTACACCACCATGCCAGGAGTCATCTATTCTAAAATACTATTAGAATACTGTCAAAGTACCCACATTGGGAAACTATCCAAATCTAGATCTAATACCAAAGATCTAGTAACCAGAATGTCTGATATTATATCCATATCTTGTCTGGAGAAACAACTGTGTGACGACCACAGTACAACCTTATCGTAGTATAGGAATTTTACTTCCTACTCTGCGTATGTCATCCAAATACCAGGACATCACACCCTACTACCTTCTTAACAGATCCATCCTCTATTCTGATGAAGTCAAACCTATGACTGTCACATCAAAATTAGATGATCTATCTCCGCTATATTTGCTCAAGTCTATAAATAGACATAAGCTACTTGCCCACTATGCTTCCGCTGCTCCCACTGACTACAACAACCCTTTAGCAGAATAATATCCACGTACACTAATAAAGCTTGTTTAGAATGACGTTATACTTATCCTCTTGCCGGGTCTCATAGTCTGGAACAACAGTAGTGCCAAGTCTGGATAAACAAGAACCTCCCTGTCACCGTCCTTGAGGCTACCTGAGTACCTCTCGGGTGTCTAATGTTACCCAACAAATCTGCGAAGTGGCTATTGGAATGTCAAACCTGATTGAATATATAGATCCTATTAAATTTTCCGTAATCATTTGCGGTTCTGGAATCACTTCCAGTTCTACCATACTCCCACTACTGTTTTCTGAAAAAATCCATTTTACTAAAACTATGGCGAGTTAAGAACAATATCATTATTGATCTTCCAAATGGTAGAAAAATCAAACCTCGACATAGCCCAGGTCAACCCACAAACTACCATTACAGAAACGTGCCTAGAGTTATCCTGTGTCTGGTTTTAAGCATAAGCTGGACAACTGTTCACAATATAATATTGCATTATTATATTCCCCATTCTTATTCTTTTTATAAATAAACAGGTACTTTTGACGCATGTCTGCTACATGTTACAGGTTACAGGCTTTTGGACAGAAAACAGTGAAGACGATGTAAAGACGATGAAAATATGAACTTTTGACCAATAAATGGGAGGATCTTAGTCAAGCCTACATTGAAAGACAGTTCACAATCAACAAGGCAATGCAAGATCCAGAATATCAAGGCAAATGGTTAAAAAGCCATTGCAAAATTGTTCACTGAAGATCTGGAACCAATGAAGAAGCCCAAGTGAAGAAAGAACCAAATAATATTAAAGCCCAGAAAGCCCAGAGCAAAACCAGAAATTTTCAGCATTCAAGCCTCTTATTGGGCCGCGGAACCGCGGCCCAACCCCTACTCCCGCCGCGGTTCCACGGCCATATAGTGTCCGTACTTGGTGAAAAATTTACCATAATATGAAGGCGGCTCTGACTAGTCAACCTAGGGCTATTTTTGTAAAATTAGACATGCGGTTCAAGATGTAACTTAGGGTTTCTATTTCCTATAAATAGAACTCTAAAGCTTGTAATTTCTTATGCCTCCTTTTAATAAAAATTCAGAAATCCTTTTTGGAGTGCATCGGTGTTTCCTTTCCATTCAGAAATTCAGATCTGACAACCCTGCATGGATGATTGGAGGGATGCATCTGTAAGTAGATTTAATTTCTCGCCCTAGTTTAGATTTCAATTCTTTGCCCTAGGTAGATTTAATTTCATGCCCTAGGAACTTGTTTAGGGTTTAGCTTTGGGGAAGGATTTTGAGAGATGAGATCTCTCATCCCTTTCTTACCCACCAAATATTTACAATAGGACTCCATGCATACACGCACATACCGCGCCCTACGGCATCCTACCCCTCGAGGTAACGATGACACCGTAGTATAAAAGCCCGGTTGCGCGCGTTTTCCATGGAGGTTAGGGTAAGGATCTCTAAAGGAAGGACAAGAACGTAGAGGAAGGAACACCTTCCCAAATGGATCTAATCCCCTTTATTGATAATTACCATAACTCCTCATAAATCTTCATTCGGGTATGAAAGCGTTGAGATTTACTTGCATTTCCAAACTATCCCTAAACCTAACCCTAGCAAGAATAGATCTAGATAATCGTAGATACAATAATTTAGGTTTTTAGATTTAATAACCAATCCGAACACCCTTCGGAATTAATTCGTTAGCGCGACTAGGAGATTCACAACATCCCTGTGGACCGACCCGTACTCACCGGCTAGCTTCATGCGACGCCGTTCTTGATTGCGGTTTATAAATAGTTTTTGACATACGAATCAAATGGCGCCGTTGCCGGGGATGGCGTAGAACTTTCCTTTTCACGATTTCGGGTTAATCATAGAATTTAAAAAAATCATAAAAATCTGAAAAATCAAAAAAAAAATATAAAAATATATATATTTTGTTATTTTTGGAAAGGATACTTGTTTAAATTTTGCAGGATATACAAAATCGGATCTGGAAATTTCCAGAAAGCAAACCAGAAAACGAGATATCGGAACAGAAAGGATTTTAAAAAACAGAAGAGCAAAAAAAATTTTGATCCCTAACTCCCCCAATCCGCCGCGATTCCGCGGCCAAAACCCACCTTAGGCCGCGGAACCGCGGCCATCTTGGAGAATCAGAACGTCAGAAATTTTTTTGGGGTTCGTGCTGACGAGACCGCCGCGAAAACGCGGCATTAATGCATTTAAACCGCGGAAACGCGGCCTTATGGTGTCTTCAGGTGATGGAATTTGCACTGTAAGCTCTCTGATATTTCTCCTCTGTAAATTTTAAGATATTTTCTGGAAAATGCCTGCAGGATTTGTAGCGCTTTAAAAAAAAATTCCCCTTCCAAATAACAATCTTGTGCAGGATTTTTAGGCTCCGCTTGAAATAAAATTGATTGCAAGTAATATTTAGCTGTTGCATATCTTTTCTATAAAATATTTTGCTGTTGCATATCTTTTCTCTAAAATCTTTTTGCAAATTTTTTTTTCCAAATAAAGAGAAAAAGAATGAAAATAAAAAGGACAAATATTTTATAAAAAACTTGCAAAATTCTTTTGCCACAAATAAATCCTTGCACCACCACAACCCTTCTTTCCTTTCCCCTTCTTCTAACATGGGTACCCCATACAATAAATCATTAGCCGAACTTTGGTATCCCGAACCTAATTTTGCGTCGTATGTCAATTTGTTTGGTCAATTTAAAGACGATCTCTCCATGCCTAAAAAATCTTTGAAAGATCACATAGAGGCGTCTAGAAGAAACAGTTTGACTTTTCAACCTAGTTTGTGTCAACCAAGTCAACCTTTACCACCTACATATGTTGATACCACTTCTTCAAGTCCTACTGTCACTCCTAGGCCGATGTCCATTGCTGAGCATATTGCTCAATCTCACAGCCGATCTTTCATCCCTCTCCACTCATCTAGTTCTAGGGATCCACATGATTATTCACCTTGTTATCCACATGTTGACCCTACCCCTGCCCAATCACCCACTTCCTACCAGTCTTACCCGACCTTCCCACCTTCACTAGACACTGTTTCTACACAGCCATTAGGGAGTTTCACATATCCAACCAATTTCGAATCTTTCACCGAAACCCCCTCACCACCTAAGTCTAGTTTGGAAGAGTCGTTGGAGGCGTACATTGCAGCAACAAATAAAATGACTAGGAACCTGATAGCTTTTTATAAAAATATAGTAGCGAAAAACCTTTGCTAAAGAGGTCACTCCCGGTGAAGGGATCTCGGCTCTTTTCTCGTGGAATGAGGTGCAGGATATTCCAACTGAATACCGCGATGCAAAGCAACTTGTAATCGACTATAGTGAAGTTATTATCCTGACGTAAACTTATGCCCAAGAGGTCACTCCCGGTGAAGGGATCTCGGCCCTTGCCTCGTCGAATGAGGTGCGGGATATTCTAACTGAATATCACTATTCAAAACAAAAGTAAATATCTTTGTAATAACACTTTTTAAAATTTGTTCCAACAACATCAAATATAGGTTTGTTTTATCCTTGCATTGATAAGAATCAATGCAGTCCCATCATTCAATCACACCAGAAAAGAACGAAAATAAAATGTACGTATATACCATCAGCATTCGCCACTGGGTCCCGTCATCACCCGTTAGGTTACTTAACTAACGACAGAGCGGGGGCTGGACTAGCGTGGGTGTAAAACATATACAACATCTAATAGTATATATACCAATATACAATAATCGCTCCAGGCATGATAATATGCAACATTACAGAAAAGTAATAAGCATCACAGAACAATACAGATAATCTGGGATCCCCGAGTTTCACAGAGCTGCTACTGAAACCCGACGTTCCCCTGGTCGTGTGGATAGCCTGTGCAATGAAACCTAGACCCCTACGGGTGCGGAAAGTTACCCGCCAAAACCTGAAGCGAGGTAGTCCCCCACGGCATAGTGAATGGAACACCCGGCACTTCACGGAATCCGGTAAATTGAGCACCCCTCCTTGGGTCAACCTGTACCCCCTACAAGTGCGGCGAATAGTCTGCCAATTCTAGAGTAAGGTCCCTCTGCCTCTCAAAGCCATGAGATACGGACCCGTTGCCCTCCAGAACCCGGCTATCCGTGCACTCCTTCACGGGATAAACCTAGTATAGAAATAAAAATATGTACAACGGGTACATCGACCTCAACCTGGTCGTGCCCCAAAAGAATATTATACAAACAGGCAGTAACGGCAGTACACATGTTGGACGCTCGACCCGCAATATCAAATGTACAAATAAATCCAAATTGCACTATCATTGCACCCTGCTATCCATCACGACAAATCCGCAACATCACAGCACAACACAGAACATCAACGCGAATGTCACGTTCGCAAACCCGTCTTAAAGAACTATAGCAATTAGATGCGGTTTACCGATCAAATGACATTCTCGGTCGGAGATATAAAGTAAGTATGGCATACTAACAAATTTAAAATTTCGATCGACTAAATTTCCCGAAGTGGGTACCACGTACATCTGTTATACAGTAAAAAAATCTGGGCCCAAAAGAACTATACCAAAAACCACATTTTCCAAAAAGAAGCTCTCTATGAAAAATTGATGCATTGTTCCCACTAAAGCGCCGTGGTTCCGCGATCAAACCCTAGGTTTGACCGCGGATCCGCGGTGCTCTTATGGGATCACGTGCCTAGTTTTCAGACGTATGCTTAAAAAACCCTACTTAATATTCTGTGATATGTAAAATTATTTTTAGACCCTGTTTAAAATCGACAGAAACTTAAGCACTTGAAAATTGTGATTTCGGAAATTCCGTTCGATCGATCTTTTAAACACGTTAGCAAAAGTTAGTATAGCTTAATGGTGAGGCTCTGATACCACTGTGAGTCCACGGTAGCGCCCCGGCTGTCTAACAGACGCCAAATGCGGAACAAAAACTTTTTACAACTGGCGCTATCGCGTACTATAACCCGGATCTGCCATTAAAGCTAAACTAACAAACTACAAAGTGGGTAGAAGAGTTATACCGAACGATCCGAGTCCTTCGGTCTTCAACCATCATCCCACGCTTGTTGCGGCTGCTCCGATCTCCTGAATCTCCAGTCTCGTCGTCCAGGTGGCACCATGTCGACGGATCTATAAACGGGCTCCCACCTCTGAGCCGAGGCAACTCGATCGTCATGTTTGCTAGAAGAGACGACCAAGATGTTGTAAAGAATGAGTAGAACCCTTTGTCTCGTTACGTCCAAGGCTATGGACGAACGGTTAATGAAGTTGCCTTTTGGAATCGGGTGAAATGAGAAGTGAGGCTTATCTAATTTCCATGAGTCCAAAACAATATCAATCTTTTTTCAAGCAACCATGAACCTCCACCAAGGGGTGGCCGGCCACTAAATAGGCAAGGGGGGTGAGTGTAGGAGGAGGGATGGGTGACCATAAGCATTGAACTTATCATAACCTAACATCAAAGCATGACTCACAAATGACACCAAGTATGAACACAATAAATGCACAATTAAAGCACCATTAAGGAACAAATGAGTCACAAGCCTAATCACCACTTCTAGAACCTTCTAGAAGCATGACTCACTCTCATGACTCACCCAAGAAGAAAAGATAAATCCGCATTTAACCGAATGTTAAACACGGCCGATAGAAAACTGGAAACTGGTAACTTCCAAAAGCGATCCTGAAACGAATTTCAGGATAACCCCGTATCAGTATAAACATACCCGCATTTGTATTACGACCGAATACAAATGCAACTGAGACAAAGATATTATATCTACACAGTATAATACTCCGATCCGGCTTAAACCAAAGCCGACCAGTATTATCTGCCTAAAAAATGACACGTGCGAAAACGCACGTGCATTTTCCGAACCTTGCCATAAAACCATACGGCCTCTACAACGTTTCGCCCGAACTTGGGAAAGTGTCTATGGGGGACTCTAATGACTCATCAACACACTGGCACTGGGTATAACCACTAGCACGTCAGAGGTACAAGCTGTACGTAACGGTTTGCCTATATATTGATTGAAGCTGACGAGCGAACTCATCTGTAAACCCTACTGAGACTAACAGTGACAATATACATACAGTCCGGTCCGTTCATCTATGAGTATCGCATATCTGCCTAGAGGGCTAGTAACGTCAGTCCCCCAATAGCGGTATAAGTCGTGTCAGAGAGTGGCCCAGAACACCCTGAGATACTACTGGAGTACCTACCAGTAAATCTCCTGCCTCGGCTGAGGGCTTTGTGTAATGGCTCTCCCAGACACAGCGCGATCTCACCCCCAATACCGGGAGAGACGAATCCCCTGCCGATCCGCTCACTTGCCTCCATGTGGCTCGGGACTGTACCCAAAAAAGACCTGTTTGCACGACTCCTTTGAGCTGTGGTAGGGTATAAATCAAAGCACAGTGGGAACTCACACGAGACCAATGACGACCTCAGGTCGATGAACTAACCTGTACACATGTCACCAGGGAATTGCTATCTGACGCTAGGTATAATACCAACTAGCAGATTCCCGGCGAGTCCTGTCCGGTGTACTCAAAACCCAATGAGCACCTGTATACAACTTAGGTGAACCAACTAACACCAATGGCTTGTGAGACCGGCCATCGCCCCTCGTCGGGGTCTCGACTGTATACACTAGTCTACTCTAGAGTATCGATGCCCTGTCTCGAAACTCCCACGACTAGGGACACTTTAAGAATGTGCTTACAGGCCCCAGCTCCCACGTATATGATCGCCATCATACTGCTGGTAGTCAAGCAAGAATCCTATGGGCTCTATCTGTTAGTTGTATGTATGCCCTAGAGGCCAGTATTGTACAGATGATGTATATTATATTGGATGCTTGGACATATATAGAGATGATTTTCTTGCTCGATATGATAGTATGCTATCTGGTTGCTCTTTATCTTAACATGTATACTTGTCTCTTTATACTGTCTTAGAGTTACATGTTGGTAAAGCCCTTAGGATGTGTACTTGACTACCTGGACTATGATGAGGATCATACTAGTGGGGACATGGTAGTCCATAAGTACATCCTTCAAGGTCCTTAGTCGTGGGTGTATCGAGACGGGGCATCGATATACCAGTGTAGACTAGCGTATACGCTTCTCGACCCATGAGATGGGCGATGGATGATCCCATATCCATTGGTGTTTGACATCAGAGATGGTGTACGGGTGCTCAGTGGAGACTGGGTACACTGGACGGACTCGCCGAGAACTCCCAGATGGTATTATACCTCACGTCAGATGGCAGTTCTCAGGTGACACTTGTGCAGGTTAGTCTGTAGACCCGAGATCGTCATAGAGTCTTGTGTGATTCCCACTGTGCTTTGATTTCCACCTTACCACGTCCATGAGGGCGTGCAAAACGGTGGTTTTTGGGTACAGTCCCGAGTCACATGGAGGCAATGAGCGATAGGAGGGGTTTCGTCTCTCCCGGTATTGGTGGTTGATGTTGCACTGTGCTCGATTGGCCGTAACAGGGAAGTCCCTGGCCAGGGCTGATTGGAGATTTACTGGTAAGTGTTACCAGTAGTTTCTCGACCCGTTATGAGCCTCACATCGGCACGACTTATCGGTTATTGGGATCTGACGTTTATCACCCCTAGACTTGATATGCGACATATCAGACGAGGAGACCGGACTGCACAGGTAGTGTTGCCGGTTGGCTCGACGGGAGTTGTAGCAGGTTCACTTGTTCTCTTCTGATCGCTCAATACCCGGTTGGCCGTTACGTTTAGCTGACTGCTTGCGGCTTGGGGGTGCTTGATATGATCATCACCCACTGCCGGCGTATTGACGAGTCTTAGAGTCCCACAAATGAGTTACCTAGTTCAGGCGAAATGTTGTGGTGCGCGTATACGATATGCGCATGGACCCGATTAAAATGCGCGTATAGCATGCCGTATATTGATCGGGCGGCTTGCTTTTGGTGGGGTCGTATGTGATATGGCCGGATTGATAAATCAAGTGTTGATTTATCATTTAACCATTAGTTTCTCACTAGAAATCCTTTCTTGTGTTTGATGGATGTATGCATGCATGTATGCTTTCTTTATAGATTCATGCACATATGGATGTGCATACATACATACATACATACATACATAGATACATACATCATCTATCATGATTGTTTATACATAGAAAATGGTGGCAATATAAGACTCACACCATAGTTTATATTATGGATTTTTATTTCTATTTATGCTAAAACAAAATAAAAGAGATAAGATTAAATCATGGATGAGTTTCTACACTCTTCTTTTGACCTAAGCATGTTCACCTACCTTTTGACCATGGTTTAATCTTTCTCTTGTGTTTTAACTAAAGTAAAATAAAATATCCATAAAAGATAACCATGGTTTGAGATGAAGAAAGAAAAATATATATGCTTATCTTTTTCTTTTTCTCATTGGAGTTATTCTTCTCTTCTTCTAAAAATAGCCATCATCTTCTTCAACCTTGATCTCTTGCTCTCTAGAATTTTCAAGTGAGAAAAATACTCAACAAGATAGGATTTTGAAGTGAGAAAGAGAACCACAACACCATTCTACACAAGTCTAGCCCACTTGTTTAGAGTGTAAGCTTCATTTCATTCTCTAGATAAATTGAAGTTGGAAGCTTGGACAAAGCGGACTCCGGGTGGATCATCGTGGACCTAGAGGAGTTCAAGCGGACTTTTTCCAAACCCCAAGTAGCCGAGGAGTCTAGCGTAGGGAGCTACAAAGGTTGTACTCTCAAAACCCTAGCTTTTCATACTTGTGATGAAGTGTAGTTTTAGAAACCCTAATTTTTCTAGGAACGATCCGATGTTTGTTAACTTAGCACCCTAAATATTCCATCTTTGGTACATGTGATGCTTCCAAACCCTTCATGAGGTGCTAGGTTATCCCAACATTGGTATCAAAGCCAACCTAGAACATTAGGCGACACTTTAACAATGTAAAAACTCCGATCGAACAGAAATACGGCTTTTTAAAACCCTCTCTGGACATTTTTCCGAACCTGGTTATTTTCAGAATTAAAAATATGTAAAAAATAGAGCAGGGAATTCTAAGAAATACTGTGAAAATTGAAACCCTAATTCGCCAATTCCACCGCGGAACTGCGGCCATAGCTTGCTTAGGCCGCGGCTCTGCGGCCGTACAGAGCCTTTAAGGCTTCATTTTTTGTATAGTGTGTTCTTGTCTGCTTGTAGATTGTTTTGGGTATTTTTAATTTGAATTTACTACTGTATATTCTGGAGATGGTTTTGGACTCGTCGATTCGATCGGAATTTTCATTTCGTGACTTTTCCGGATAAATTAGAAAGTATTGAAGTGTTTGAACGAGTATCATTTGCTCACTTTTCACGGGGTTTAAATCTTTTGGAGATACGTGCAAGTTTTGTGGTGGACCCTCTAGAAGACAACAAACCTTAACTCGATTATGTGACCATCTTGAACTGCCCTTTGAACCTTAGGGTTTGGGGCAGTACGGCGTGCCACATGTGAGGCGTTGGCTTGACCCTTCTACGGCTGGACCGCTACTACTGTGTCACACTCCGGGTTTTTGAACTCCGCTCAAGTGTTGAGCTTTAGGGAATCTTGGGTATTAGATTGTTCGTACAAAAACTTTAATACTGTCTATTTATCTGGAATGTGATGCAATGTGTGGAATTCATATTATAAGACATGAAATACGAGGTATGTGATATTTCGCATTTACGATGTCTAAAGTGAATGTGGATTCCAGATATTGCAGTTTTACACTTTCTTTTCTGTGACCGTAAGTGTAGTATGTAGTGGTATTGCCGATTGTCGTTGCTATACGTCAACGACAATCGGTGTATGCATACTTACTTACGTTGATGATATGAGATATTATGTGTTGCTGAGATATGATGTGCAGGATTGTCGCGATTGAATAGCCGGGTTTTTTTTTGTGAGATGAGAGTTTTATATTTTCATTCATGTAAATTCAAATGTAATGTAATATTCTTTTATTTGGGGCACTTCCGGGTTGAGATTGATACCACCAGTGTTGTATATTATTTACTTTTCCATATTAGGATGGACCCAAGGAGGGGAGCACGGGTGACCGGGTTCTGGGGTTCAGTGGGAGGCCATCTCGAGGAGTCGAGACCGGGTCTCCTAAACGCCAGAATTGGTAGGGTCTCTTGCCGCTCTCGTAGGGGTCCAGGGTGTGGGTTTGGCTAATCATCACGACTGTGGAATCCGTATTTTCTATTGTTGGCTAAATACTAAATACGGACGTCCTAGTATATCCCACATTATATCTATGTTTCTGCTGCGATATCTGTGATGTGATCATGTGATGTGCTGTGATAGATACAGTATATAGTATATATGATATATTATATAGACGTTACTTATGTTTCACACCCGCACTAGTCCTGCCCTGCTCTGTCGTTAGTTACCTAACCTAACAGTGCACGAGGGGACATCGAGGCGAATGCGGATGGCATAAGTGTACGTCGTATTTATCTGTGATGTTTAGGTGACTTAAATGATGGGACTTCATTAATGTGATTAATGAAAGAAAAGAAACCTAAAAGATATTGTAGAATCGAATTTTCAAAAAGGGTAGCTACAGTTTTGCTTTGCACAGTGGTATATATGATATACCCTGCACCTTATTTGATAGGGAAAGAGCCGAGATCCTTTCACCAGGAGTGACCTCTTTAGCAAAACTGGCAGATGCTACAACACTCGGTTTGACTTTTGACTGCTTTTGGAGTTTTGCTTTGCACAGTGATATATATGATATATCCCGCACCTTATTCGATGAGGCTAGAGCCGAGATCCCTTCACCGGGAGTGACCTCTTTAGCAAAACTAATAAAAGCCTCAAAATCACTCCATTTCAAAATTCACTAGATTCAACAACGATATCAAGTTCATTACGCTCATGGTTTTTCTGAAAAAACCTGCGTAGCCCTCCGTCATTTCAGATAAGTACTACTTAGTATTCATGCTGCGGTAGTTTGGCCTCCGTCAAGGCGTAGTGTATGGTAGCTAACTATTGCTTATCTGCTAGCATATGATGCGATTGGATTAGGGTATTCGTACGGCATAGTTTGGCCTCCGTCAAGGGTCGTACGGGTGGGTTTAATTCAATCAAGAAATGACGGGTTGAACTTGACTAGCGCCCTATGGGTAGTTTGGCCTCCGTCAAGGTCATGGGACGCTAGGGGCAAAAGCATTATCGGGAATTTCAAGTGTTGAAATTTGCAATGAGATTGCATACCTTCTATGAGATAGTTGGATCCCGATACCCACTGCGAGTAATTGTTACTCCCGGGAGAGTTTTACACAGGACAATTAGCCGATCAAGTAGGTGTCTAGAAAGGTGTCAACGGGGTTACGCCTCTGGGAAAACGAGGTTTACTTTAATTAGGTCCGTGCGAAAGCACGGGGAACCTCCCTCAAAGTACCAACACTGGCCTGGCTGAAAGATCGGCGAAGTTGTAAGGTGTAATTAATCCCGGCTAGTCTTTCCTTTTAAGGGTTTGAAGGAAGATTTGATAAAAACAGTGGGAGCCATCCTGATTAGATAAAATAATAACCAATCTGATCTTGCAAGAGCATACGCTAAAGTGTTTTCTTCTCTCTCTCTCCAGGTAGCGACCATGTCATGCCTTAATCAAGATAATAATATGGATGTATTGACCGAACCCGCATGTTATACTGTGCAGGGGAACGTTGAACCCGTTCTATCTTATAAGTGTTATAAGACTGAACAGGA
Source organism: Agapanthus africanus (assembly GCA_030015575.1). Lineage (NCBI taxonomy): Eukaryota > Viridiplantae > Streptophyta > Magnoliopsida > Asparagales > Amaryllidaceae > Agapanthus > Agapanthus africanus. The sequence goes on from CM057343.1 coordinate 345,178,644, forward strand.
AACAGGAGAATATCTGGATTCTCACGCCGCCCAAACGGAGAACATGCATGTTGATGCACCTTCTTCGGGTGTGTTTGTCATTGAGAACTGTTTTTCAGTTCACCCTACATCCTGGGTATTAGATACCGGATCAGGATCCCACATATGTAAACAGTTACATGGGCTACGGAAAGGTAGAGAACTGGGAAAAGGTGATCATTCCGTTCAAGTAGGGAATGGTGCAAGTATTGCAGCCAAAGCAGTTGGCGAATATCACCTAGTATTACCAAGTGGTGATACGATGATTCTAAATGAGTGCTATTATATACCGAACATGATGTGCAACATTATATCGGTTTCTTTATTAAGTAAAGAAGGATATAATTTTGTAGTAAAGGATAATGTTATGAACATATTCCTAGATCAAAAGTTGATTGCATCAGGCTCATTACATAATGGCATATTCATTCTAAATCAAAATACAGTCCTCAATACACAAAACACAAACAAGAGGAAAAGTTCAGAAATGAACGAATCCTTCTTATGGCATTGTAGACTTGGTCATATCAATGCGACACGACTGGCTAAGTTATGTAAAGATGGATATTTGAATTCGTTCGAATTATCATCTTATGATACTTGCCATTCATGTCTCAAAGGCAAGATGACCAAAACTCCGTTTACGGGACACGGAGAAAGAGTTACGGAACTCTTGGGACTGGTGCATAGCGATGTATGCGGTCCCATGTCTACACATGCCAGGGATAGTTCTTCCTACTTCATTACATTCACTGACGATCTCTCAAGATTCGGATATGTGTTCCTAATGAAACACAAGTCTGAAGCTTTTGAGAAATTCAGAGAATATAAAAATGAAGTAGATAACCAAACGGGCAAAAGTATTAAGATCCTTCGATCTGATCGAGGAGGAGAATACTTAAGCAATGAATTCAGAGATTATCTAAAAGAGAATGGGATTCTCTCTCAGCTTACTCCTCCTTATACACCACAGCACAACGGTGTATCGGAGCGGAGAAATCGCACCCTATTAGATATGGTGCGCTCTATGATGAGTGCAGCTGAGTTACCTATTTCCTTCTGGGGATATGCACTGGAGACAGCTGCATACCTATTGAATAGAGTTCCAACCAAATCAGTGCCTACCACTCCATATGAGATATGGAATGGTAAGAGACCATGTCTTAATTTTATTCAGATATAGGGTTGTCCGGCCTATGTTAAAACACAAAACCCGGATAAGCTCGAGGCAAGGTCTGTTCTATGTAAGTTTGTTTGATATCCCAAACATTCGCGATGGTATATCTTCTACCACTCTGAGGAACAAAAAGTATTTGTTTCTCGACATGCCACTTTCTTAGAAAAATGTTTTCTTATGAAACAGACAAATGGCATTGAGGTAGAACTAGAAGAGGTTCCAGCGACACAAACTATAACAGAAGACTTGGTAGAACCAGAGGATTCAGTAGTACCTGACGAACCCCAGCCGCTCCGCCGATCTAGCAGGATTTCTCATCCGCCTGAGAGATACTACGGTTTTCTCATTGATGGTGGAAGCGAGGATTTCATCATGGAAGATGATGACCCAACTAGCTTCGAGCAGGCCATCACGAGTAGGGACTCAGTGAAATGGCTGGATGCAATGCGGTCCGAGATGGAATCCATGTACACCAACAAAGTATGGACTTTGGAAGATGCTCTTGAAGGGGTAAAACCCATTGGGAGCAAGTGGATCTTCAAGAAAAAACTTGGTGTAGATGGGAAAGTGGAGACTTTCAAAGCTAGACTTGTTGCAAAGGGTTTTCGTCAAAGACCAGGTGTGGACTATGACAAAACCTTTTCTCCAGTGGCTATGCTTAAATCCATCCGGATCATGCTTGCCATCGCTGCATATCATGATTACGAAATCTGGCAAATGGATGTTAAGACCGCCTTTCTAAACGGTGATTTAGAAGAGTGTGTGTACATGACTCAGCCAGAGGGCTTCGTAGATTGTGGGAGCAGCGGGAAGGTGTGCAAGCTGCTTAAATCCACTTATGGATTAAAGCAAGCATTACGGAGTTGGAACATCTGCTTTGACGTCGTTATCAAAGAGTTTGATTTCGTCAAAAACGTAGATGAACCTTGTATCTACAAGAAGGTGGCAGAGAGTAAGGTTGTCTTCCTCGTATTGTACGTGGAAGACATACTCTTGATAGAAAATGACATTCCTATGCTGCAATCGGTCAAGCTCTTCTTATCACAAAGATTCTCAATGAAAGATCTTGGTGATACCTCCTGCATATTGGGGATTAGGATCTATAGAGATAGATCCAAACGGATATTGGGATTGTCCCAATCCAGGTACATTAACACCATACTAAAGAGCTTTAGTATGGAAGAATCCAAGCGTGGGAACTTACCCACGATCTCTGGAGTCACTCTCTCCAAAGAGATGTCTCCCAAGACTGATTTGGAGAGAGCTCGCATGAAAGGGATACCCTATGCTTCGGCTGTAGGCTCTATCATGTACGCGATGCTATGTACCAGACCCGATGTAGCATACTCACTAAGTGTAGTGAGCAGGTATCAAGCTGATCCTGGAGAGAGTCACTGGACAGCTGTGAAGAGCATTCTCAAGTACTTACGAAGGACTAAAGAGATGCTCTTGGTGTATGGTAACGGAGAACTCCAAGTGAAGTTCTTTACCGATTCGAGCTTCCAGAGTGATAAAGACGACTCTAAGTCGCAGTCGGGATTTGTCTTTACCCTGTACGGAGGGGCGGTTAGTTGGAAGAGTTCCAAGCAGGAAACCGTGGCAGACTCGACGATGGAGGCTGAATATATCGCTGCCAACGATGCTGCCAAAGAGGCTGTCTGGATCAAGAAGTTCATTACTGAACTTGGAGTGGTTCCATCCATTGAGCATCCAATACCTTTGTATTGCGATAACAATGGAGCGGTGGCTTTGGCCAAGGAACCCAGGTCCCATCAGCGATCCAGGCATATTCTGAGGCGGTATCACCTGATCCGGGAGATAGTTGATCGCCGAGAGATCGAGGTCAGGAGGGTTGACACGAAGAATAACACTGCGGATCCACTCACGAAGGCCATTCCCTAGACACAGTTTGAGAGACTCTTTGGGATGCTCGATATGCGATACTACAGCAGCTGGCCCTAGTGCAAGTGGGAGATTGTTAGTTGTATGTATGCCCTAGAGGCCAGTATTGTACAGATGATGTATATTATATTGGATGCTTGGACATATATAGAGATGACTTTTTTGCTCGATATGATAGTATGCTATCTGCTTGCTCTTTATCTTAACATGTATACTTGTCTCTTTATACTGTCTTAGAGTTACATGTTGGTAAAGCCCTTAGGATGTGTACTTGACTACTTGGACTATGATGCGGATCATACTAGTGGGGACATGGTAGTCCATAAGTACATCCTTCAAGGTCCATAGTCGTGGGTGTATCGAGACGGGGCATCGATATACCAGTGTAGACTAGCGTATACGCTTCTCGACCCATGAGATGGGCGATGGATGATCCCATATCCATTGGTGTTTGACATCAGAGATGGTGTACGGGTGCTCAGTGGAGACTGGGTACACTGGACGGACTCGCCGAGAACTCCCAGATGGTATTATACCTCAAGTCAGATGACAGTTCTCAGGTGACACTTGTGCAGGTTAGTCTGTAGACCCGAGATCGTCATAGAGTCTTGTGTGATTCCCACCGTGCTTTGATTTCCACCTTACCACGTCCATGAGGGCATGAAAAACGGTGGTTTTTAGGTACAGTCCCGAGTCACATGGAGGCAATGAGCGATAGGAGGGGTTTCGTCTCTCCCAGTATTGGGGGTTGATGTTGCACTGTGCTCGATTGGCCGTAACAGGGAAGTCCCTGGCCAGGGCTGATTGGAGATTTACTGGTAAGTGTTACCAGTAGTTTCTCGACCCGTTATGAGCCTCACATCGGCACGACTTATCGGTTATTGGGGTCTGACGTTTACCACCCCTAGACTTGATATGCGACATATCAGACGAGGAGACCGGACTGCACGGGTAGTGTTGCCGGTTGGCTAGACGGAAGTTGTAGCAGGTTCGCTTGTTCTCTTCTGATCGCTCAATACCCGGGTGGCCGTTACGTTTAGCTGACCGCTTGCGGCTTGGGGGTGCTTGATATGATCATCACCCACTGCCGGCGTATTGACGAGTCTTAGAGTCCCACAAAGGAGTTACCTAGTCCAGGCTAAATGTTGTGGTGCGCGTATGCGATATGCGCATGGACCCGATTAAAATGCGCGTATAGGATACCGTATATTGATCGGGCGGATTGCTTTAGGTGGGGTCGTATGTGATATGGCCGGATTGATAAATCATGTGTTGATTTATCATTTAACCATTAGTTTCTCACTAGAAATCCTTTCTTGTGTTTGATGGATGTATGCATGCATGTATGCTTTCTTTATAGATTCATGCACATATGGATGTGCATACATACATACATACATACATACATCATCTATCATGGTTGTTTATACATAGAAAATGGTGGCAATATAAGATTCACACCATAGTTTATATTATGGATTTTTATTTCTATTTATGCTAAAACAAAAGAAAAGAGATAAGATTAAATCATGGATGAGTTTCTACACTCTTCTTTTGACCTAACCATGTTCACCTACCGTTTGACCATGGTTTAATCTTTCTCTTGTGTTTTAACTAAAGTAAAATAAAATATCCATAAAAGATAACCATGGTTTGAGATGAAGAAAGAAAAATATATATGCTTATCTTTTTCTTTTTCTCATTGGAGTTATTCTTCTCTTCTTCTAAAAATAGCCATCATCTTCTTCAACCTTGATCTCTTGCTCTCTAGAATTTTCAAGTGAGCAAAATACTCAACAAGATAGGATTTTGAAGTGAGAAAGAGAACCACAACACCATTCTACACAAGTCTAGCCCACTTGTTTAGAGTGTAAGCTTCATTTCATTCTCTAGATAAAGTGAAGTTGCAAGCTTGGACAAAGCGGACTCCGGGTGGATCATCGTGGACCTAGAGGAGTTCAAGCGGACTTTTTCCAAACCCCAAGTAGCCGAGGAGTCTAGCGTAGGGAGCTATAATGGTTGTACTCTCAAAACCCTAGCTTTTCATACTTGTGATGAAGTGTAGTTTTAGAAACCCTAATTTTTCTAGGAACGATCCGATGTTTGTTAACTTAGCACCCTAAAAATTCCATCTTTGGTACATGTGATGCTTCCAAACCCTTCATGAGGTGCTAGGTTATCCCAATACTATCATCATGCAATAGTGAACTAAAGCATGTATACGATGATGAAGACAAACCAGATAGCATACTATCATCTCGAGCAAGACTGTCATTTCGGTATAGGTCCTGCCTCAATCATTGCAATCACGTACCTGCGATCCAATAATTGATTTTGAGGGCACTATCTCTAACAAACCTTACCTCAAGGCAGCCCCTCTCTCTTTCTCTTGTTATCATATCAACACAAATCAATCACAATATGTGACATTTGCACAAGAAATGATACCATGAGTAACCCATGAAGTACATGTATCATTTAATGCACAAAATGATGGCTTAAGCTCACAATTTCCATTAACAAACATTAATCCAAATGTTTGCAACAATAAAAAGATACGACAACATCTAAAGTAAACTCGTGATGGATCACAAGGATACCCCTCACCTGTATATACATACCTGCATCCGCATTCCGACCGAATGCGAATGCGATGAGACTAAAGTAATCCAACAAATCTAATACTACGCTCCGGCTTAAACCAAAGCCCACTAGTATGATCTGTCCGATCATGATCCGTGCAATACCGCACGTATATGATCGAACTCTGCCATATATCATACGGCCTCTACAACGTTTCGCCCGAAACTTGAGAAATTGTCTGTGGGGGACTCTTAAGACTCGTCAATATTTTGGCTGTGGATTTAACCACAAGCACGTCAGAGGTATTAGCTGTACGTAACGGGCTACCAGGTGTTGACCAAAAGGGAGGTCGATGAGAGAACTCATCCTGACACCCTACTGAGCCTGTCAGTGACAATATCCGTACAGTCCGGTCCGTTCGTCTATGAGCATCGCATGGAGGGCCTAGGGGGTTGGTAAAAGTCAGACCCCCAAAAGCAGTACAAGTCGTGTCGGAGTATAGCCCAGAACACTCTGAGATACTATTGAAATACCTACCAGTAAATCTCCTGCCTTAGCCAAGGATTTCGTGTAATGGCTCTCCTAGACACAGCGCGATCTCACCCCCAATACCGGGAGAGACGAAACCCCTGCCAATCCGCTCACTTACCTCCATGTGGCTCGGGACTGTACCCAACTAAAACCTGTTTGCATGTGTCACGACCCGCAGGGTACGGAACGTGACTGGCACTTAAGTTTACGAAACGTCTAAAGGCGTCCGTAAAATAAGTAAGCCAAAACCCAGAAAACAAAACCAATTAAGCAAAAGAGTGAAGAAAACCCAAACATTTGAAAGCAAGTTTATCAAATAAGTCATGTAAAACCCTTTTTAAAAACAATACTAATTTTTCCGAAAATTTCGGCAGAGTCTCCTTTGTAAATACTGGCCCCCAAAATGGGTACAACAAAATATATACATGAATCCAACAAAATAGGGCATCCCCAAGCGGGAGCTAGCTCTTCGCCATAAGGCGGTCACAAATCCCACGCAATGTAAATGACAACAAGCATAATAATCATAAGGGAGCATAAAAAAGTAGCATGTCGGCTCAAGTGAGCTCGACCCCAAAATACAGCATAAAATCCACAAACCTCACTGTCTCATCTCTAGGTCAATATACAATAATCTGGTAGAAACAGTAGATGGAGTACACTAGATACAAAGAATATACAAGTGGTACAAAATAATAACATAACCCACCTATGAGCAAAACTCGAGCTCAGGCAAAAGAGGCAAAAGACAAGTGCGCCCGCCGCTACTGAACTGACGGAGCGGACCTGCAAAGGACTGTGGCACAACGGGGGTGAGTTGCCAACTCGTGAGTAATAAATAACATCTGCAAAGGCTATCGTATGCATGCACACAAGCATCCTAGCATCTAAAATACAGGTATGACTGGATGCACTAGCAGGTGTGTATATCATATCAGTGTGCTAATATGTATGCAACATGAAAATCTGAGGTCTCAATAGGTATATATAAGAAATATTTTATCTCTTTTTTTTGTTTTTTTTGAAACTCTTTTAGAATGCCAGCATAATGTCAATGAATCGACGAAAATCGGTGTCCAGCAACGACACCCAAAAGCTGTCTCAAATCTCATAAATGTATCTCTGGCCTCAGCCGTCCGGCTGATCCATCTCAAATATCAATATATCATCATCTAGCGGCCACGGTCGGTATCCTCTGGATATCCGCCGTCCCAAACAGTCACCGGTAGGTAATCCATCCCCTGCCAGGCTCAACGTCATCACCACATTCCTCTTGCCCCGGGGTACCTTACCGGGCCCACCATGTACCCGTGCCGGTTCCTCCACTCCTCGACACGGATTTCCAAATCCACAGCAAACTCATGGTGGACGACACTTACATCACTAGAAAACCGCAATTTTTACATATTTTAAAATATAATAAGTTTAGAAAATTTGCGGTTTTCCCCCCGAAATCCAGCAATATCATAAAATCTCAAGAAATCCTCATAAGTGCATATATCAATGATAATGAATGCGTATGATATCAATAATCAAGTCGCGATGTGTGATTAATGTATTAAGCATGAACAATTAATATGATGAAGTACATGCACATGAATAGCAATACTACGGTTTCATTTTTAAGGAATTAAAGGCAAAAGCAGCAGTTTAAGTATCAATTAGTAAAAGGTTTAATTTAAATGTTATCTAGTGTGGTGGCATGGCAATTACCAGGGTGTGTGTGTAAGCATGAATAGTGCTCGTGCTGCATATAAAAACCTGGTAATGGTGCATGTGTCCTACAATTGAGTTTGCGTATATGGATATAACATATTGATCTAATTGCAGCAATTATCATGCCAGTATTATTATTCTAATGTCACAAGTGATTATCCAATTTACTATTTTCCAGTTTACTAAATCTATCGGGCGACTTGCGCCATCCAAACGATCGTCCCCCGTAGATGTTAAATCTACTCACCGGGATCCCTGGCTAGCTGTGTCCAATCACCGCCTTTCCCTTTCGCGCCGCGTCTGACGTCTCCGCGACCGAACCTGGAATTTACATCAATACCAGACATAAGGTTACACATTCAAGAACGACGCTAAACCCCAACGAAACTACTAAAGTTCGCTAGCTAGGTACAACGTGCACAAAGTGCGCGGAACACACGCGAAAATCGCAAAACTGCCGAAAAACGCCGATTTGGGTCGCCCGGCAAAACTAAAACCCGACTACCCAAAAACCGCACTCACGCATCCTAAAAGTCGCAGGACAAGCCATTACAATCATCAAGATATCAAAATTAATCCATCACATAATTTATATAAAAATCTAGTAAGCATACACATTCCAAAAATCGGTGCAACAATTGCCGATTTGCGACAAAACGACTACAATCTAGCACAATCGCCCAACCACACTACGAGCAATCTACAAACACTAATTATAACACAACAACAATGATTCCAATCCAATTTTCCATAAACAACCATTCTTGAATTTATAACTTAGCAAAATCCAATCAGTTTCCTCACTTGAAACTTTAAATTAACACAACAAAGCCCACTTAAGAAAATTAACCTCTTAGGTTAGCTTAGCAAAATACTAGATAACAAGTTAGGTTTAATCAATTAAATAATGCTTTCTAAAACTTAATCCACTCACTAATCAAGCTTCACAAACCAATTCCATACAAAACCCTCTCTTGAAAATCCTAAAAAGCAATTTCACACTTCTAAATTTAATCAAATTAGCATAATTGAAAACTACATCAACAAGATAACTATATGGATTAGTTAATTAACCACTAGATTAACTATAAAACAATCTAATTAAGTATTATGGCTTCAAAACCCTAGCTAAAATTTTCAAGCAAAACCTAAGAAACTAGATTAAACTACACTAAATTAACACTAAACCATCTAACATAAGAACTTAAACAAAAGAATTTAACATGATAGAAATTATACCTCTTGATCTATGGATCAAGCAAGAAAATTTTGCTCCAAATGATGGCCTCAACACCAAGATCCAAGCAAGAATGGCTAAGGATAATGATAGCTTAAGGATTTTGTTTGGATTTTTGAATTAAATCATGGATTTTGATGTATTTTCTTGAAGAAATTGAAGAAAATGAAAAGAAAAGAGAGGAAGAAGAGGGTGTGCAGGATTTTCGGCCAGAGGAGGAATGGGGGAGGGTGTGGGCAAGTGGGGAAGGTCATGGGTCAAGTCCACAAAGTCAAATGCACCTTACTTTATTCCTTTTAATTAAAATAAACCCAAAAAACCCCTTAAATCACTCAAGAAAGCAACTAAAGAAAAGAGATCAGAATTTTCTGGTCTCACACAAGGTGGGGCTGTCCTAGGGCTGAGAAAAAAGAGAGAGGGGTTTTACAAAAGAAATTTTATGCAAAAAGGCCCCCTACAACTCAAAAATTGCAAGTTTTAGCCCAAAATTCAATAAATTCGTTTCATATCATAAAAATTTGATAAAAATCAAAATAAATTACTAAAAATTTATGTTATCACTAGATTATAATTATCATAATTTTAGAGATTAAAATTAGCCCAGAAAAATTTGTATTTATCGCTTATTTAATGTATTTTCATACCGGCTTAAAATAATATTAAAAAATTGACAAATTAGGGAAAATTTTTAAACGACCAGAATTTCATATTTAACTCATTAGCTACTAAAAACAAGTAATTACCTACCCATTTAAGGTATAATTAGCCCTAAACTGCAAAATATCGAGAAAAACGGTTTTCGGAAAAATACCGAATTTTCACCGAATTTCAGGAAAACACCAAAACGACTTTTCAAGACGCTACAATCTTCCCCCCTTAAAGAAATTCGGTCCCCGAATTTAAAAAAAATAGCTACGCGTACCTTCAAAGAGATAGGGATACTTCTTCCTCATCTCGCCCTCGGTCTCCCAGGTAACCTCCTCGCTGCTCGGGCTACGCCAAAGGACCTTGACGGTTGGTATAATCTTCGACCTCAACTTCTTCACCTGCCGATCCAGGATGGCCACCGGCTGCTCTGCAAAAGAAAGGTCGCGCTCTAGCTGGACTGTCGGGTGCTGAATCGCATGCGAAGGGTCGTGAAGGTACTTGCGGAGCATCGAAACATGGAAGACGGGGTGAACATCGGGAAAGCTGGGAGGAAGAGCCAAACGATATGCAACAGCGCCAACACGCTCGAGGATCTCGAAGGGACCTACGAATCTAGGGCTAAGCTTCCCCTTTCTCCCAAAACGCATCACGCCCTTCATCGGAGAGACCCTCAGAAAAACATGGTCGCCAACTGCGAACTCTAATCTGCGACGGCGCCTGTCAGCATACGATTTCTGCCTGCTCTGAGCCGCTCTCATCCGGTCTCGGATCAACTGGATCTTCGATGTCGTCTCCTCAACAAGCTGCGGCCCCAAAATGCTGCTCTCGCTGAGCTCTGTCCAACAAACGGGCGATCTGCATCTCCTCCCATACAATGCCTCGAAAGGTGCCATCTGAATAGTATCCTGGAAGCTGTTGTTGTAGGAGAACTCCACTAGAGATAAATGACGATCCCAGCTACCCCCAAAGTCTAACACGCATGCTCTGAGCATGTCCTCGAGAGTCTGAATGGTCCGCTCTGACTGTCCGTCTGTCTGCGGATGAAACGCTGTGCTGAAGCTCAAACGAGTGCCCAAAGCCTCCTGAAGTCTCTGCCAAAGTCGGCTGGTGAAATGAGTGCCTCGATCTGACACGATACAAGTCGGTACGCCATGTAGTCGCACGATCTCGTCAATATAGAGCTGAGCATACTGAGCGAAGCTGAAAGTCGTCTTCACTGGCAGGAAGTGAGCCGCTTTCGTCAATCTATCCACGATCACCCAGATGGAGTCGTACCCTCGACTGGTCCTGGGTAGACCCACAACGAAATCCATCGAAATCTGCTCCCATTTCCACTCTGGAATGGGTAACGGCTGTAGCTCTCCTGCGGGCCTCTGGTGCTCGTCCTTGACTTGCTGACAAGTCAGGCATCTCAAAACGAACTCCGCAATGTCCCTCTTCATCCCGTCCCACCAGTAGGTCTCTCTCATATCATGGTACATCTTGGTGGAACCGGGGTGGACACTATACACTGATCGGTGTGCCTCCTCAAGAATGTCGCGCCGTAATCCATCAGCATCTGGTACGCACAGTCTAGATCCATATCGTAAAATCCCCTGATCGTCAACCACGAACTCGGAAAATCTGCCCTGTCCCACCTGTGCCATGATCTCTGAGCAACGGTCGTCACTGCGCTGTGCCTCATATATACGGTCAAGCAACTGTGGGCGTGCACGAACATGCGCGAGCTGTCCCCCTGTCTGAGTGAACTCGAACTCAACTCGGCTGTCGCATAACATCTGCCAATCTGCTGACGACTGCCTCTGCACTGCGCGCAAAAAGGATAGACTACCCCCGGGCCTCCTACTCAACGCATCTGCCACCACATTTGCCTTGCCGGGGTGATATAAGATCTCGCAGTCGTAGTCTTTCACCAACTCCATCCAACGACGCTGTCTGAGGTTCAGGTCTCGCTGCTGAAATATGTACTTTAAGCTCTTGTGATCGGTGAATATCTGACACGACTCGCCGTAAAGGTAATGTCGCCAAATCTTCAGTGCAAAGACCACTGCAGCCATCTCCAAATCATGAGTGGGGTAGTTCTGTTCATGCTTCTTCAACTGCCGAGAAGCATAAGCGATCACCCGGCCATGCTGCATCAAAACGCATCCTAATCCCACTCGCGAAGCATCACAGTAGACAACAAATCCGCCTGATCCCGAAGGCAAAGATAATACCGGCGCCGTAGTCAAACAAGTCCGTAGCTGCTGAAAACTGCGCTCGCACTCCTCTGTCCAGACGAAAGGAACTCCCTTCCGGGTCAAACCGGTCAACGGTGCAGCTATACGGGAGAAGTCCTGAACAAAACGCCTGTAGTAGCCCGCCAAGCCTAGAAAACTACGGATCTCAGTAACTGATGTAGGTCGGGGCCACTACTGAACAGCCTCAATCTTCTTCGGGTCCACACAAATGCCATCTCTCGTAACCACGTGACCCAAGAATCCGACGCTGTCCAGCCAGAATGCACACTTGGAGAACTTCGCGAACAGCTGGTGCTCCCTCAGAGTCTGTAACGTAATCTGCAAGTGCTGCTTGTGCTCCTCTCTGCTCCGGGAGTACACCAAGATATCGTCGATAAATACGATGATGAACAAGTCAAGATACGGCCTGAATGTACGGTTCATCAAATCCATAAATGCAGCTGGGGCGTTGGTGAGTCCGAACGACATCACCAAAAACTCGTAGTGGCCATAGCGTGTACGGAAAGCTGTCCTCGGTATATCCTCCTGTCGAACTCGCAGCTGATGGTATCCTGATCGCAAGTCGATCCTCGAAAAATACCCCGCACCCTGAAGCTGGTCGAACAAATCATCAATGCGTGGCAACGGATATCTGTTCCGAACGGTAACTTTGTTCAGCTGGCGGTAGTCGATACATAAGCGCAAACTTCCATCCTTCTTCTTGACAAACAGGACCGGAGCACCCCACGGAGAAACACTCGGTCGAATAAGCCCCTTATCCAACAAATCCTGCAACTGATCCTTCAGCTCTCGAAGCTCTGCCGGGGCCATCCGATAAGGCGGTACAGAAATAGGCCCCGAACCGGGAATCAAATCAATGCAGAACTCAACATCGCGCTCAGGCGGTAGCCCAGGTAGCACATCAGGGAAAACATCAGGGAACTCACAAACTACCGGAACCCGGTCTAACGGAACCTCTGCAGCTCGAGTATCACAAACAAACGCTAAGAATCCCTGACATCCCTTCCGCAAGAGCTGACCAGCGCGAAGAGACGAAATTAAGCTGGGAAGGGTGACACTGCGGTCTCCCTGAATAACAAGGACTGGCTCTCCCGGAAAGCTAAATCTGACTGCCTTCTCACGGCAGTCCACCGAAGCATAACAAGTGGCTAGCCAATCCATGCCCAGAAGCACATCAAAGTCCAACATATCGAGGAGTATCAAATCAACTGATGAATCCCTCTCCCCGATACGAACGGAACACAAACGAAATACAAAACGAGCGACAAACGACTCGCCTACCGGAGTAACAACAACAAGCGGCCGATCTAACGACGACGACTCACGGCCCAACATCGGTGCAAAGTGTGTAGATACGTACGAATGTGTGGAACCTGGGTCGAATAATACCCGTGCGTCGAAAGTACAAACTGGAAAGGTACCTGTCACAACGGCATTGGATGCCTGCGCATCCTGCGGTGTCAAAGCAAAAACTCGGGCCTGTCCTCCACCGATAGCGGGCTGACCTCGACCTCGGCCTCTGCCTCCTCGTCCTCTCTGAACAGGACCGCCGCGTCCACGGCCTCTCGGTGCACCTAACTGGCGTGGATCATCGCCTGGGGTAGGAAGTAGGGCTCTCTGAGGAGGGGGTGGTGATGGTGGTAGGGTCACGTGCGGAACTGTCGCTGCTCCCTGTCGTCTCACCGGACAGTCTCTGACAAGATGGTGCAAACTCCCGCACCCAAAACATCCTGGCGACGGCTGCTGCTCCTGGGGATAAGAACCATATAACTGTCCCCGCCTAAATCCTCTGCCAGGCCTATCTCTCGGAAAGAATCTGGCGCGCTGCCTCTGAGGCGGTACATCGGTGCGCATCCTCTTCGGCCCAGAAACGGCCGAAGTCCGTGATATGCATGCCTCCATCCGTAATACCGTATCCATAGCAGCTGAATAAGTGTCGTAGTGCTGGGCGCCAATGGCAAGATATAGCTGGGCATCAAGTCCCTATACGAACCTCTTCACCATCTTCTCTTCGGTATCCACCAAATACTGAGCATATCGGGATAACTGTGTAAACTGGATATCATACTCAGACACCGTCATCCCAGGTGTCTTGACTAAGGCCTCGAAGCTGCGAGCTCTGGCGTCACGAACGCTCTCTGGAAGGAAACGGGCTAGAAAGACCGCTGTAAACTCGACCAAAGTCATAGGCGGTAGATCTGCAGCTCGACCTCTCAAGACTGACTCCCACCATGTCTGCGCGAGACCCTCTAGTCGGAAACTCGCAAGCTCTACCCATCGATCATCCGAACATCTCAGCGAACGGCAGATCCTGGCTAAACTGTCAAGGAACGTCTGTGGGTCCTCCGCTGTCTCGGTGCCGGTGAATACTGGAGGTCTCAGCCTCATGAAATCCTGTAGTGAAACCGGAATGGCCACGGTGGTAGTAGTAGGAGCAGGTATCATGGTCGTCTGTGATGTAGTAGGTACGTCATCCGGCCTCGGTGTACGACTGGCTGCAACTAGGGATCCTACCATCTGACGCAGCTCCTGCATGCCTCCCATCATCTGTCGCAACTCCTCCATACCGGTCTCGAGCCTATCCATACAGCCTGGGGAAGGTGGATCGGTCTGTCCCTACGGCGTAGGCATACCGCCCTGCTCAGTCCTAGTCTCGGACGAGCCAGCTCGAATCTCGTCTCTGGCGGCAGCCCTCTGTGCCCTCGTAGCCTTCGGCGGCATAGTGGCTGTTACAGGATAACGGATAGTAAGAACAGTGCAATAGGATCATAGGATACACTGAATTGAAGAAGGATTTTTTTTTTCAAGCAAGTATCCTAAAGTCTCTTAGGCGGAGTACCATATCGTAAGTATGCCGCGGACATACGCACGCTACGTTACCCTGCTTAAGTCACTTACTCCATCTACCAAGGGTCATCCTACACTCACAAAGGTAAAACCTATTGCTCTGATACCAACTTTGTCACGACCCGCAGGGTACGGAACGTGACTGGCACTTAAGTTTACGAAACGTCTAAAGGCGTCCGTAAAATAAGTAAGCCAAAACCCAGAAAACAAAACCAATTAAGCAAAAGAGTGAAGAAAACCCAAACATTTGAAAGCAAGTTTATCAAATAAGTCATGTAAAACCCTTTTTAAAAACAATACTAATTTTTCCGAAAATTTCGGCAGAGTCTCCTTTGTAAATACTGGCCCCCAAAATGGGTACAACAAAATATATACATGAATCCAACAAAATAGGGCATCCCCAAGCGGGAGCTAGCTCTTCGCCATAAGGCGGTCACAAATCCCACGCAATGTAAATGACAACAAGCATAATAATCATAAGGGAGCATAAAAAAGTAGCATGTCAGCTCAAGTGAGCTCGACCCCAAAATACAGCATAAAATCCACAAACCTCACTGTCTCATCTCTAGGTCAATATACAATAATCTGGTAGAAACAGTAGATGGAGTACACTAGATACAAAGAATATACAAGTGGTACAAAATAATAACATAACCCACCTATGAGCAAAACTCGAGCTCAGGCAAAAGAGGCAAAAGACAAGTGCGCCCGCCGCTACTGAACTGACGGAGCGGACCTGCAAAGGACTGTGGCACAACGGGGGTGAGTTGCCAACTCGTGAGTAATAAATAACATCTGCAAAGGCTATCGTATGCATGCACACAAGCATCCTAGCATCTAAAATACAGGTATGACTGGATGCACTAGCAGGTGTGTATATCATATCAGTGTGCTAATATGTATGCAACATGAAAATCTGAGGTCTCAATAGGTATATATAAGAAATATTTTATCTCTTTTTTTTGTTTTTTTTGAAACTCTTTTAGAATGCCAGCATAATGTCAATGAATCGACGAAAATCGGTGTCCAGCAACGACACCCAAAAGCTGTCTCAAATCTCATAAATGTATCTCTGGCCTCAGCCGTCCGGCTGATCCATCTCAAATATCAATATATCATCATCTAGCGGCCACGGTCGGTATCCTCTGGATATCCGCCGTCCCAAACAGTCACCGGTAGGTAATCCATCCCCTGCCAGGCTCAACGTCATCACCACATTCCTCTTGCCCCGGGGTACCTTACCGGGCCCACCATGTACCCGTGCCGGTTCCTCCACTCCTCGACACGGATTTCCAAATCCACAGCAAACTCATGGTGGACGACACTTACATCACTAGAAAACCGCAATTTTTACATATTTTAAAATATAATAAGTTTAGAAAATTTGCGGTTTTCCCCCCGAAATCCAGCAATATCATAAAATCTCAAGAAATCCTCATAAGTGCATATATCAATGATAATGAATGCGTATGATATCAATAATCAAGTCGCGATGTGTGATTAATGTATTAAGCATGAACAATTAATATGATGAAGTACATGCACATGAATAGCAATACTACGGTTTCATTTTTAAGGAATTAAAGGCAAAAGCAGCAGTTTAAGTATCAATTAGTAAAAGGTTTAATTTAAATGTTATCTAGTGTGGTGGCATGGCAATTACCAGGGTGTGTGTGTAAGCATGAATAGTGCTCGTGCTGCATATAAAAACCTGGTAATGGTGCATGTGTCCTACAATTGAGTTTGCGTATATGGATATAACATATTGATCTAATTGCAGCAATTATCATGCCAGTATTATTATTCTAATGTCACAAGTGATTATCCAATTTACTATTTTCCAGTTTACTAAATCTATCGGGCGACTTGCGCCATCCAAACGATCGTCCCCCGTAGATGTTAAATCTACTCACCGGGATCCCTGGCTAGCTGTGTCCAATCACCGCCTTTCCCTTTCGCGCCGCGTCTGACGTCTCCGCGACCGAACCTGGAATTTACATCAATACCAGACATAAGGTTACACATTCAAGAACGACGCTAAACCCCAACGAAACTACTAAAGTTCGCTAGCTAGGTACAACGTGCACAAAGTGCGCGGAACACACGCGAAAATCGCAAAACTGCCGAAAAACGCCGATTTGGGTCGCCCGGCAAAACTAAAACCCGACTACCCAAAAACCGCACTCACGCATCCTAAAAGTCGCAGGACAAGCCATTACAATCATCAAGATATCAAAATTAATCCATCACATAATTTATATAAAAATCTAGTAAGCATACACATTCCAAAAATCGGTGCAACAATTGCCGATTTGCGACAAAACGACTACAATCTAGCACAATCGCCCAACCACACTACAAGCAATCTACAAACACTAATTATAACACAACAACAATGATTCCAATCCTATTTTCCATAAACAACCATTCTTGAATTTATAACTTAGCAAAATCCAATCAGTTTCCTCACTTGAAACTTTAAATTAACACAACAAAGCCCACTTAAGAAAATTAACCTCTTAGGTTAGGTTAGCAAAATACTAGATAACAAGTTAGGTTTAATCAATTAAATAATGCTTTCTAAAACTTAATCCACTCACTAATCAAGCTTCACAAACCAATTCCATACAAAACCCTCTCTTGAAAATCCTAAAAAGCAATTTCACACTTCTAAATTTAATCAAATTAGCATAATTGAAAACTACATCAACAAGATAACTATATGGATTAGTTAATTAACCACTAGATTAACTATAAAACAATCTAATTAAGTATTATGGCTTCAAAACCCTAGCTAAAATTTTCAAGCAAAACCTAAGAAACTAGATTAAACTACACTAAATTAACACTAAACCATCTAACATAAGAACTTAAACAAAAGAATTTAACATGATAGAAATTATACCTCTTGATCTATGGATCAAGCAAGAAAATTTTGCTCCAAATGATGGCCTCAACACCAAGATCCAAGCAAGAATGGCTAAGGATAATGATAGCTTAAGGATTTTGTTTGGATTTTTGAATTAAATCATGGATTTTGATGTATTTTCTTGAAGAAATTGAAGAAAATGAAAAGAAAAGAGAGGAAGAAGAGGGTGTGCAGGATTTTCGGCCAGAGGAGGAATGGGGGAGGGTGTGGGCAAGTGGGGAAGGTCATGGGTCAAGTCCACAAAGTCAAATGCACCTTACTTTATTCCTTTTAATTAAAATAAACCCAAAAAACCCCTTAAATCACTCAAGAAAGCAACTAAAGAAAAGAGATCAGAATTTTCTGGTCTCACACAAGGTGGGGCTGTCCTAGGGCTTAGGAAAAAGAGAGAGGGGTTTTACAAAAGAAATTTTATGCAAAAAGGCCCCCTACAACTCAAAAATTGCAAGTTTTAGCCCAAAATTCAATAAATTCGTTTCATATCATAAAAATTTGATAAAAATCAAAATAAATTACTAAAAATTTATGTTATCACTAGATTATAATTATCATAATTTTAGAGATTAAAATTAGCCCGGAAAAATTTGTATTTATCGCTTATTTAATGTATTTTCTTACCGGCTTAAAATAATATTAAAAAATTGACAAATTAGGGAAAATTTTTAAACGACCAGAATTTCATATTTAACTCATTAGCTACTAAAAACAAGTAGTTACCTACCCATTTAAGGTATAATTAGCCCTAAACTGCAAAATATCGAGAAAAACGGTTTTCGGAAAAATACCGAATTTTCACCGAATTTCAGGAAAACACCAAAACGACTTTTCAAGACGCTACAGCATGACTCCTTTTAGCCGTTGTAGGGTAGTAATCAAAGCACAGTGGGAACTCACACGAGACAAATGACGATCTCAGCTCGATGAACTAACCTGTACACATGTCACCAGGGAACTGCTATCTGACGTCAGGTATAATACCAACTAGCATGTTCCCGGCGAGTCCTGTCCGGTGTGCTCATAACCCAATGATCACCTGTATACATCTTAGGTGATCCAACTGACACCAATGGCTTGTGAGACCGGCCACCGCCCCTCGTCGGGGTCTCGACTGTATACACTAGTCTACTAATGGAGTATCGATGCCCAGTCTCGAAACTCCCATGACTAGGGACCTTTTAATGGTGTGCTTATAGACCCCAGCTCCCACGTATATGATCGCCATCATACTGCTGGCCGTCAAGCAAGAATCCTAAGGGCTCTATCAATGCGCAATAGTGACCTGTAAGGTCACCTGAAGCAGTACACGATGATAAAGATAAACCAGATAGCATACTATCATCTTGAGTAAGACTGTCCTACCAGTATATGTCCTCCCTCAATCATTGCAATCACGTGCCTGTGATCCAATAATTGACTCTGAGGGCACTATATCCAACAGCGCATACCTTCTGGAGTGTGATAACTTGAGTGGTTTCCATCAAGTTAGCATGCGATGATAGTTGGTTCCCGATTCCCACTGGTGAGTAGGATTACTCCTCGGGTAATTCCAACTAATTCTCTTTTTGGGTTTGGAGGAGAATTCGAGGAAACAGTGGGAGACATCCATATTAGATAAAGTGATTAACCATTCTGATCTAGGCTAGAGTGCACACTGAGTGTTTCTTTTCTTTCTCTCTTTGACAATGACCATGGCCCGACCCTAGACTATGACTCAGTGACCAAGTTAACCGAACTTTCTTAAAAACTCTGGTATTTGGATTGTCTGAGTTGCATACATCATTGCCACTCCTTCTTTTACCCTTTTCATTTCTCCAGAACACCCCGTATCACTACAAACATCCACTTCCATTGGATAAATTCATTGTATGGTTATATACGAACTCGAAGGAACTTGTTCTAGATTCCAGGATGGATTCTGGTTCTGGAGAAAATGAATAAGACTATTCAATTGTCTTTTCCTTTTACCTTCTCTCAGGTTGTGAGGGCTCCTAGGATTAGGAGACGGTACACCTATTACGCTTATTAACCATAGGCAGGTACCAAAAGGTAGGGAATGAAGAAAACCAATTATCCTAAGTGTGGTGTACAGAAGGTAATAAGTAAAGACATATAAAGGGATCAGGAAGAGGGCAAAGTAAATTGCGACTGTTAACATTCACGACCAAACCACGTATTTCATCGCCACTCCTACTTCACCTTTGTATTTCTCCAGAACACCCTGTATCACTACGAACATCCAATTCCATTGGATAAATCCATCGTATGGTTATATACGAACTCGAAGGAACTTTTTCGGTGATGGATTCTGGTTCAGGAGAAATAGGAATAAGGTTTATTCAGTTGTCTTTTATCTTTACCTTATCTCAGGTTGCGAGTACTCCTAGGATTAGGAGAATACACCTATTATGCTTATTGGATAGTCTTCTTCCAAACCATAGGCTAGTGCTGAACGGTTGGGAAGGAAGAAAACCATTTTAGCTTAAGGGGGTGTACAGAAGATAATCAGTAAAGACAAACAAAGGGATTTGGAGAGATGGTAACGAAATATACGGTTACAGTCATGAATCTGATAATGGAAGAGGCATTACTAGGAATAGCCGGATACCCCTTAGAAATATTTTCATGTTTTAGTTTCACTGTGCATTATTAATTGAAAACTGATTTCCCAATTAGACCCTTGCTCCAGGGTATGTATTTATCAGGTATGATTCTCACATCTGTATGGTTTTATAGATGATGAGTGGGAGTAAGTTATTGGGAATTAGGTGATCATCTTCATTATATCGGAATTCGTTGTAATTGGTGATATTTGAGGAACTTATACAAAGTATTGTATGTTGTCCAGTGTATGAGTTATTCAACTCAGGGAACTTATACAAAGTATTGTATGTTGTCCAGTGCCCATTAGGACAAAGGGGTTGGTCCTCGTACTGTATTCTGTTTACTTGTGACTTCTCAAGTTTTAGACAAGTGTTTCGTAGAAATACAAGGTCCAAGTTTGAGAAGTTGTAGGTATAAGAATAAAGTAGAGAACCATGTGTTGTAAGTATCAGGATTCTTCAAGGTGATCGAAGATGTAGATACTTGTGGTTGGTATTCATTTGATAGTAATAGTTTATGAGAACTTGCTTCTCTTTCAGGTTACTCATAATTGGACGCACTCCTAAGTTAAGTAATGCTGATCGGCCTCTCTTCATTTAGTTGACATGCACCGTAGACAACTGCATGATTTGAAACTGGTTCCAATTAAATCAGTGCCTCTGTTTCTATATTGTATATAGAATATTTCATATCTTAACGATGTTAAGGTACGGGGAGTTGTCCGGCTTATGCTTAAAACCAGACTCTGGATAACTCGAGGCACATTGCTGTATTGGCAGTTTGTGGATTATCCCAGGCTATGACGAGGGGTAACTTTCTACCATCTGGAAGATCAATAGTTATATTGTTCTTGACTCGCCACAGTTTTAGTAAAATGGACTTTTTCAGAAAACAGTCGTGGGAGTTTGGTAGAACTGGAAGTGATTCCAGAACCACAAACGATTACTGAAAATTTAATAGAACCTAAAGATTCAATCAGGTTTGACATTCCATTAGCCACTCCGTAGATATGGTGGGTAACCTCAGGCGCCCGAGAAGTACTTCGGTATTCTCAAAGACAGTGACAGGTAGGTTCTTGTTTACCCAGACTTGACACTGCTGCTGTTCCAGACTATGAGACCCGGCAGGAGGATGAGTATAGCGTCGTTCTAAACTAGCCTTAGAAGCGTACGTGTATATGACTCTACCAGAGGTTTGTTGTGGTCAGTAGGAGCAGCGGAAGCATAGTGGATAAGTAACTTATGTCTATTTATAGACTAAAGTAGATATAGCGGAGATAGATCATCTATTTCTGATGTGACAGTCATAAGTTTTGACTTCATCAGAATAGGGGATGGATCTGTTAAGAAGGTAGTAGGGTGTGATGTCTTGGTATTTGGATGACATACACATAGTAGGAAGTGGAATTCCTATACTACGATCGGTTATACTGTGGTTGCCACACAGTGTTTTTGCCACATAGGATATGGATAAAATATCAGGCATTCTGGTTACTAGATCTATGTTTTTAGATCTAGATTTGGGTAGTTTCTCAATCTGGCTACTTAGACAGTATTCTAAAGATATTTAGAATGGATGACTCCTGGCATGGTGGTGTACCTGCAGGTGATAGAGTCACCCTCTCTAAATGTGTCTTACAGACTAAAGGGGAGAGGGATCTGCATGATTCGCGTATCACTTGCTTAGGCAATTGAGTTAATCATGAAGTGTCAAGTACAACACCAGATGATGTTTTTGCACTAGCTGTAATAGACATATATTAATCCAATCCTGGAGAAATGTAAGGAAGCAGTTTATGAAAATAAATGGATGTTCTTCGGATATGGTAAGGGCAGCCTCCTTTGGGAGACAGTTATCATTTCAGCCTTCCAAGGTGACCTGGATGACAGAGTGGCTGTCGGAGGTATAGTTTTTCCCTCTTCTGAGGGACAGTATGTTGGACAGGCGGTCCAAGCGGATACTGAGGAAAGGCATGGCGCATGCAGTCTAGGAAATTTGCTGGATTTGAAGTTCATTTGTGAACTGGGTCCCATCAGATATCCAGACAAATTCCAAGACAGGTATCGCTCATTTCAGGAGATAGCTTTCTCCGCGAAGTTGAGATATAGAGAGATATAGAAAGAAACATTGGAGCGGATCCACTCACTAAGGCTATTTCTCAAACACATTAGTTTCACAAACAGGCTTTGTGAGACTGATTAATAGAGAAGTTGGGTGTTCGGTGTCACACGGGCTGTGAGTATGCGACATCGCAATAATTGGCCTTAAGTGAAAGTGGGAGATTGTTGGCTATAGTGCCCTCAAGGCAATTATCATAGTCGCAGGCAGGTGATTATGATGATTGAGGGAGGACCTATACCGGTAGAACAATCTTACTCAAGATGATAGTATGGTATCTTGTTTGTCTTTATCATCATGTACATGTTGATAGAGCCCATAGGATTCTTGCTTGACTATCGATATTATGATGGCGATCATATACGTGGGAGCCGGGGGTCTATAAGCACATCCTTAAATGTCCTTATTCGTGGGAGTATCGAGACTGGGCATCGATACTCCAGTGTAGACTAGTGTATACTTATCCAGACCCTGACGAGGGGCGGTGGCCGGTCTCACAAGCCATTGGTGTCAGTTGTTCACCTAAGATAGTATACAGGTTCTCATTGGGTTATGAGTACACTGGACGGACTCGCCGGGAACATGCTAGTTGGTATTATACCTATTGTCAGATAGCAGTTCTCTGGTGACATGTGTACATGTTAGTTTGTCGACCTGAGAGCGTCATTTGTCTCGTGTGAGTTCCCACTGTGTTTTGATTACAATCCTACCACGACTCAAAGGAGTCGTGCAAACAGGTTTTGGTTGGGTACAGTCCCGAGCCATATGGAGGCAATGAGCGGATCGTTGTGGACTCGTCTCTCTCGATATTGGGGGTTTATGTCGCGCAGTGCACGGGTGGCCATCACCTGAAATCCTCGGCGGAGTATACGAGAATTACCGATCCAGGATCGATAGTTTCTCAGGTGGTGATGGGTTACATACCGACACGAATTATCGCGTTGTTAGGGGTCTGACTTTATCCAACCCCCTAGACTCGATATGCGATACTCATAGACGAACAGACCAGACTGTACGGATATTATCACTGTCAGGCTCAGTAGGGTTTCTGGATGAGTTCGCTCATCGGCCTCCCTTTCGCTCAATACCAGGGTAGCCGTTACGTACAGCTAGTGCCACTGACGTGCTTTTGGTTAAACCCACTGCCAGCGTATTGACGAATCTTTAGAGTCCCACACAGAGGGTTTCCCTGATTCGGGCAAAATGTTGTAGAGACCGTATGGTTTTATGGCAGGGTTCGAATATACACGTGCACTTATGCACATGTCATGATTCGGACGGATAATACTAGTGGGATTTGGATTAAGCCGGGTCCTAGTAATATATTGTGATGGAATGTTTTAGTCTCGTTGCATTCGTATTCAGTCAGAATACGGATGCGGGTATGTATATACGGACGAGATGTATTCTTGTAATTCGTTACACGATTGCTTTTGAAGTTGCCAATTTTTCCATTTGTGTTAAACATTTGATTTATTGTTTTTGGCTTCGTTTCTTTTTGGGCTACATAAAAGAATTCAAAATTCATGGGGGTGTATGCAATTAATAGGGCATGGGCAGTGAGAAATTTGTTGCATGCATGTGTGCAATTTGGTGTTTCTTGCTATGCATTAATTAGGCATGGTCCATTTCTTTTCACTGTGGAAATTTCGTGGGCAGGGAATGGCTTTGGGAGGTGACTCATCTTTTTCATTAATTTCTTTTGTTTTGTGAAGGATATGATTGTAAGTGCTGTGGATTATTTTTTTGGGGGTAGAGATTAATTAATCTAGATATACCTCACCACTTCATTCTGAGATACACACAGTGCCTCATTCTTCCAAAATTGGCAGAGATCACATGGGGAATGGCCGAGCCCATTCATTTTCCTTCACAAGCAATTTTCTTTAGCCTCACTTCTACTTCTCATCAATGGCAACTTCAATTTACCTCCACCCAAATACTTGGGTGCCTTGAGACAAAATATCCCACACTCTCTCTACTTCAATCTTGGACATGTCGGCTAGCAAACTTCATGTCCGAGTTGCTTCGGTTTGAGGCGAGAGCCTATATTAAGAATTCTCGAGGTGGATCGTCTTCGATGAGGGAGACTGGAGAGCGAGCTTGTTCGGGATAGCCGCGAGGAGCTTGGGAAGAGGTTGAAGACCGAAGGACACGGAACGATCGGTATAATCTCTGTTAGTTATATGTATGCCCTAGAGGCTATTACTATACATACGTTGTATATTGTAGTGGATGCTTGGACATATATAGGGAGGACTTTCTTGTTCGACATGATAGTATGCTATCTGGTTACCCTTTATCTTAACATGTAATCTGATTGTCTTTATGTCACATGTTGATAAAGCCCTTAGGATGAGTACTTGACTACCAGGACTATGATGCAGATCATACTAGTGGGGACAGTGTAGTCGCCAAGTACATCCTTCAAATGTTCCTAGTCATGGGAGTACCGAGACAGGGCATTGATACTCCAGAGTAGACTAGCGTATGCGCTTCTTGACCCATATGATGGGCGATGGATGATCCCATATCCATTGGTGTTTGACATCAGAGAAGGTATACGGGTGCTCAGTGGAGACTGGGTACACTGGACGGACTCGCCGAGAACTCCCAGATGGTATTATACCTCACGTCAGATGGCAGTTCTCCGGTGACACTGGTACAGGTTAGTCTGTAGACCCGAGATCGTCGTAGCGTCTTGTGTGATTCCCACTGTGCTTTGATTTCCATCATACCACGTCTAAGA
The DNA here is from genome assembly GCA_030015575.1 of Agapanthus africanus. NCBI lineage: Eukaryota > Viridiplantae > Streptophyta > Magnoliopsida > Asparagales > Amaryllidaceae > Agapanthus > Agapanthus africanus. Next base: position 345,203,940 of record CM057343.1, read on the forward strand.
GGGCGTGCAAAAAGGTGGCTTTTGGGTACAGTCCCGAATCACATGGAGGCAATGAGCGATAGGAGAGGTTTCTTCTCTCCCGGTATAGGGAGTTGATGTTGCGCTGTGTTCGATTGGCTATAACTGGAAATCCCTGGCCAGGGTTGCTGAGATTTACTGGTAAGTGTTATCAGTAGTTTCTCGAACTGTTATGGACCTCATATCGACACGGCTTATCAAGCTAATGGGGTCTGACGTTTACCACCCCTAGGCGAGATATGCGACATATTAGACGAAGAGACCGGACTGTACGGGAGTGTTACTGGTTGGATTCATGGAAGAATGTACAGGCTTGCTTGTTGATCTTCTGATTTCTCAATATCTGGGTGGCTGTTACGTTTAGCTGACCGCTTGTAGCTTGTGGGTGTTTGATATGATCATCACCTACTGCCGGCGTATTGACGATTCTTTAGAGTCCTACACAGAGGTTTCCTGGCTCGGGCAAAACGAAGTAGGAGTACATATGTGATATGTGCGGGAACGAGAATAATACGTGTATGCGATACCGTATTAGATTCTCACGATATGTGATATCGGCCGGGTATATGTGATATACCCGGGTCATCGAATCAAGTGTTAATTCGATGAACTGATACAAATTATATTAGTCGGTTATTTGTGAAATAGCCGAATTATCGGATCAAGTGTTGATTCGATAATTTAATGTATAATTATATATTTGATATATTACATTAACTAATATAAGCCCACTAAAAGAATCTTTTTCTCACTCGGGTAATACATTGATATATATGCGATATATGTTAATTGTATTATTTTATTTTGTTACAAAATATATTATATATGTGATATATAATATTGTAACAAGTTAAGGTTACAAATGCAACATGTTTTGTGGAGTTTAAACATGGTTAGGGTTTGGATTAGGGTTAAACCTTCTTGAAGCTTCTAGAAGCTTTGCTTTTGTTTTTAACTAAAGATATTTTCTAAAGATATTTTGGTTGATATTTGTTAACCCAACCCAACCCTTCACCATGGTTAAGTCTCTACATGGGTTAAGTTATCATACTTAACCCATGGTTGCATTTCTAACCTCACAAGATTTCATTATTCATCACAAAAGGATTGGATAATTTCTTCTTCTTCTTCCTTGCATGAAAAGCTTTCTAGCTTTTTGTGAAGTGATGAAAATGAGTGAGAAATAGAAACTAAATGAGAGCTAAATTCCTACTTCATCATCCTCATCTATTCTATCCACTTAGATTAGGGTGTTTGCTTTGCTAATACTTGATTAGCAAAGAAAGAGCTTGGGTTTGAGTTTCTTCAAGGTAGATCATCTTTGTTATCGAAGATCAGAAGCAAGCTTGCATCTTTCTCTTCATGGAGCCTCTCTTGAGTTCGGGTACTCGATGATCACAGCGAAGGGACCTCAACACGAAGCTTTAGAAGTGAAGGAACGGACTACAAAGGTTGTAATCCCTAACTCTTAGAAGTAAAGTTGTTTACTTGATATTTGTTTCGCCTAATCTCTAGTCTAAGATCTTGGTTAGGGTTGTTCGGCACGTCTAAATTTTAAATCGGGCATGGTTGATGCCTTATAGACCTTTGTGACAGTGCCTAGTAACCCTACAGTGGTATCAGAGCCAAGCTAGAGCTTTAGGCGAAGTCTAGAAGAAATTTAAAGTCCGATCGAACCCCGAAACCCCATTTTACACCCTTCTCTGGAAATTTTTTAAAATGTTGATTTTTTCTGTATTAAAAATACTCAGAAAATTAAGCAGGGAATTCTAAGGACTACTGTGAAAAACGAGCCCATAATCCCTTTAAAGCGCCGCGGAACCGCGGCAATACCCTGCCTTGCGCGGCGGTTCCGCGGCAGTACAGTTGAATTAGGGTTAGTGCTTTGCACAGTAACATCCGTATGTATTTCCTGATGTTTCTGGGAATTTTTAATTTTACTAAGTGTTGAGTTTTCTGGAGATCTTTTGTATTCGTTAATTCGATCGGAAAGTTTAACTTCGTTTAAGTTTTTCCGGGTAATTTAGAAAGTGTTAAAAAGTTCGAACGGATATCAATAACTCACTTTTTCCCCTGCCGGAAAATTTCCAAGTGTTGGATTTTTTCCTTAATTAAAGAACATTCATAGTCGTGCAAGTAACGCGGTGGACCCTCTAGAAGAACACAAATCTTAACTCGATTATGTGACCGTCTGAACCGCCTCTAAATCTTAGGGTTTGGGGTAGTACGGCGTTGCCACATGTGAGGTGTTGGTTTGACCCTTCTACGGCTGGACCATTGGTACTGTGGCATGTGATGGATACTTTTTGAACTCCGCTCAAGTGTTGAGCTATTTGGGAAATCTTGGGTGTTTGTTTATTCGATCGGAAAGTTTAACATTGTCTATTTATCTGGAATGTGATACAATATTTGGAATCCACAAGTAGTTATGAGATAACTAATTTGAATGTTATAAATCTAGCAGTTTAGTCTCATTTGATCGGTTGCCACGGGATTTTGATGTGATCAAAAGTCCGTCGCAATCACGTAGCGTACGCGGATACTCGCTGGGTAAACTTGATAGATAGCCACGCCACATAGCCTTGACAAATTGACTGTAGGAGAACCCCGTCGCCAAAAGCATCCGTTCGGGTCTCGCGGCAGCGGTGTTCCGCCTTAGTGCACTTCGTCGACGGCATCCGGGGGTGCGACCGTCTACTAAAGTTTGCGATAAGCATTCAATCAGGATGTCGGAAATTTTGTTGAATTGCCCAACTTGATATTGAAAAGTGTTTTCGAGATCGAGACTAAAATGCGGGGTTTATAATTATTAGGCATGCGATGTCTAAGGAATTCATTTGGTTAGGCATGAGATGTCTAAGAAGGTTGCGGATTCCAACTGTTGTAGTTTTACACTTTCTTTTCTGTGACCGTAAGTGTAATATGTGGTGTATCTCCGATTTCGTTGCTATACATCAACGACAATTGGGATATGTATATTTACTTATGTTGATGATATGAGATATTATGTGTTTCTATGATATGTTATATTGGATCGTCGCGTTTTGAATAGCTTGGGGTTTTATGTGAGATGAGAGTTTTTCTTTTTCATTCATGTAAAATTCATTGTATGTAATATTCTTTTATTGTGGCACTTCCGGGATGAGGATGATGTCACCATTGTATATTATTTACTTTTCCGCATTAGGATAGACCCAAGGCAGGGAGCACAAGTAACCGGGTTCTAGGGTCCAGTGGGAGACCATCTCGAGGAGTCGAGACCGGGTCTCCTAACCCTAAAATTAGCAGTGTTGATTGCCGCTCTCGTAGGGATCTAGGGATGTGGGTTTGGCTATTCATCGCGACCGTGGAATCCGCGTTTTATACAGGCTCGCATAAAACACGGAAATGCTAGTATATCCAATATTTCATATGTTATCTTCTGCTGCAATGTTCTGTGATGAGATCATATTACTGCCTGAGACGAATGTTTATATTATATATATGAGATATATGTTATATTGCAGATTTCGTTTCAAATGTGATGCTTGTGAAGCATAATAAAATGGGACTTCATTAATGAGATTAATGAAACTAAAAGAAACCTAAATATGTTGTAGAAACTTGTTAAAAAACTGGTAGCTCTAGTGCTTGCTTTGCATAGCGATGTTCCTTGTAGAACATCCAGCACCTTATTCGATAAGGAAAGAGCCGAGATCCTTTCACCGGGAGTGACCTCTTTAGCGAAACTAGCAGATGCTACAAACTCGGTTTGTCTTTTGATTGTTTCTATAGTTTTTGCTTTGCATAGTGGTATTTGTGAAATATCCTGCACCTTATTCGATAAGGAAAGAGCCGAGATCCCTTCACCGGGAGTGACCTCTTTAGCAAAACTAGAAAAGGCCTAAAAAACATTCCATTTAAAATCGCTCGATTCTACAACGATATCAAGATCATTACGCAAAGGGTTTTCTTAAAAACCTGTCGTAGCCTCCGTCATTTCAGATAAGTACTACTTAGTATTCGTGCTACGTTTGTTGACCTTAGCCAAAGCGTAGTGTGCGGTAGTTAATTAGTGCTTATCTATATAAGCATATGATACGATTGAGTTAGGGTAGTCATGCGACTTTGTTGACCTTAGCCAAGGGTCGTGCGGGTGGGTTTAATTCAATCGGGAAATGACGGGTTGAACTTGGCTAGCGCTTATGATTTGTTGACCTTAGCCAAGGTCATAAGTTGCTAGGGGCAAAATATTATCTGGAATTTCAAGTGTTGAAATTTGCAATGAGATTGCATACCTTCTATGAGATAGTTGGATCCCGATACCCACTGCGAGTAAGAGTTACTCCTTGGAAAGTTTTACACATTACTATTAGCCGATCAAGTAGATTTCTAGAAAGGTGTCAACGGGGTTAAGCCTCTGAGAAAACGAGGTTTTCTTTAATTAGGTCCGTGCGAAAGCGCGGTGAACCTCCCTCAAAGTACCGACACTGGCCTGGCTGAAAGATTGGCGAACTTGTAGGGTGTAATTAATCCCGGCTAGTCTTTCCTTTTAGGATTTGAAGGAAGATTTGACTAAAACAGTGGGAGACATCCTGATTAGGTATATTAATAACCAATCTAATTTTGCAAGAGCATACGCTGAGTGTTTTCTTCTATCTCTCTCTCCAGGTAGCGACCATGTCACGCCTTAAATCAAGATAATAATACGGATGTATTGACCGAACCCGCTTGTTATACTGTGCTAGGGAACGTTGGTCCCGCTCTAACTTATTATTGTTATAAGACAGAGTAGGAAATAGGGGATTACCAGAATTCCCGTGCCGCCCAAACGAAGAAAGTGCATGTTGATGCATCATCTTCGGGTGTGTTCATTACCGAGAACTGTTTCTCAGTGTCCTTTACGTCCTGGATATGAGATACCGGATCAGGATCCCGTAAATGTAATTTGTTACATGGGATACAGATAGGTAAAGAACTAAGAACGGGTGATAAGTTTCAAGAGTTGGAAATGATGCAAGTGTTGCAGCCAAGTCTGTTGGCAGTTATCACCCTGTATTACCAGAATACATTGATTCTGAACGAATGTTATTAGATACCGAACCTGATATACAACATCATATCAGTCTCTTTATTAGTAAAGAAGGATATAATTTTGTATTGTTGGATAATGTTTTGAACATTTCCTATATCAAGAGTTGATCGGTTCAGGCACTTTATCTAAAAGAATAGACGTTCTAAATCAAACCACAGTTCTTAATGTACAGAACACACACAAGGGGAAGAGTTCAGAAATGAACGAATCCTTCTTGAGGCATTGTAGACTAGGTCATATCAATGCGAACCGACTAGCTGAAGTTACATAAAGATGCATATTTAAATTAGTTTGGATTTACATCTTGTAAAACTTGCCAGTCATGTCACAAAGATAAGATGACCACAGCTCCGTTTATTGCAAACAGAGAAAGAGTTAGAGAACTCTTGAGATTGATACACGCTGATGTATGAAAGTCCCCTGTCTACACATGCCAAGACCGGTTCTTTGTACTTCATTACATTCACTGATTATCTCTCAAGATCCGGACATATGTTCCTGTTGAAACACAAGTCTGGAACTTTTGAGAAATTCAATGAATATAAGTTAGAAGTAGAGAACCAAAAATGGGTATAAGTATTATGTCCTTTGATGAGATCAAGGAGGAGAATACTTAAGCACGGAATTCCTGGACTATTCTAAAGGAGAATGAGATTCTCTTTCAGCATTACTCCTCCAAATACACCACAGCACGTCGGTGTATTGGGGCGGAGCAATCACACCCTATGCGAAATGGTGTGCTCTATAATGAGTACTACTGAGTTGCCTATTTTCTTTTGGGGTTATGCACTTGAGAAGTTGCATACTTAATGAATAGGGTTCCAACCAAATCAGATGCCTACCACTCCATAAGTGATATGGTATGGGAAGAGCCCATCTCTTAAAGATGTTAAGATTTAGGGTTGTCCGGCCTATGTCAAAAGCAAAATCCGGACAAGCTCGAGGCAAGGACAGTTCTGTGGAAGTTTGTTGGATATCCCAAGCATTCGCAAGGGAATATCTTCTACCACACCGAGGAACAAAAGTTGTTTTATTTCTCGGCATACCACTTTTCGAGAAAAAAGGGATTTCTTATGAAGAAATTAGTGGTCATGAGGTAGAACTGGATGGAGTTCCAGCTATACCAATTGCAGCTGATGATTTGGTAAACCCGGAGGATTCAATAGTTTCCAACGAACCTCAGTCTCTCCGCCGATCTGGTAGGGTTCCTCATCCACCTAAGAGATTCTTCGGTTTCTCTATGACAGTGCGAGTGAGGATTGCATCATGAGATGATGACCCAACTAGTTTCAAGCAGGCCATCAGGAGTAGGGGACTTTGTAAGAATGGCTAGATGCTTAGCGATCTGAGATGGAATCCTTATACACCAACAAAGTATGGACTTTGGTTGCTTTATCTGAAGGGTTAAATCCCCATCAGGAGCTAGTATATCTTTAGAAGATTACTTGGTGTACATGGAAAAGTTGAGACTTTCAAAGCTATGCTTAAGCTATGCTTAAGTCCATCCAGATCCTACTTGCCACGGCTACATACCATGACTACAATATCTGGCGGTTGGTTGTCATGACTGCTTTTCTAAATGATGATTTGGAAGAGAGCGTCTATAAGTACACAGCCAGAGGGCTTCGTAGACAGTGGGAGCAGCGGAAACGCGTGCAAGATGTTTTATGTGATAAATCAGGTATCGCGGAGTTGGAACGTCTGTTTTGATGTGCTAGTTAAAGAGTTTGACTTCATTAAAATGGTAGATGAACCAAGTATATCCAAAAGGTTAATAGGGAGTATGGTGGTGATCCTCGTATAGTACGTGGATGACATACTCTTGATAGGGAAGAAGTTTCCTATGCTACGCTCGGTCAATCTCCTCTTATCACATAGATTCTCTATATAGGATCAAGATGATACCTCCTAAATCCTAGGTTATGGATCTATGGGATAGATCTAATTGGATGTTAGGATTCTCACTAGTTGTAGTGAGATGGTATCAATCGATCCTGGGGAGAATCACTGGAAAGGTTCCAGGGTGATAAGGACGACTGAATGTCAGTCGCAGGCATTGTCTTTACCCTCAGTGGAGGGACGGTATGTTGGAAGAGTTCCAAGCAATATACCGTGACTTACTAGACGATTAAAGGCAAGATACATCGTTACCAAAGATGCTACCAAAGAGGCAGTATGGATATATATGAGTTCATGAGATGAATTTCGTTCCTACCATTTTGTGACAATGGAGTTGTGGCTTATGCCAAGGAACCCCCGTCCCATCAGAGATCCATACATATTCTAAGCCAGTATCATCTGATCATGGAGATGGTTGATCTCCAGAGAGATCGATGTTAGGAGAGTAGACACAGAGGACAACAACGCAGATCCACTCACAAAGGCCTATTTCCCAGAAGAGACTTTTATGGGATGGTTGAGTATGAGATACTTCAACCACAGCTTATTGTTGGGTTTGAGATACGACAACAGATGGCCCTAGTGCAAGTGGGAGATTGTTAGTTATATGTATTCCCTAGAGGCCATTACTGTACATACGTTGTATATTGTAGTGGATGCTTGGACATATATAGGGAGGACTTTCTTGCTCGACATGATAGTATGCTATCTGGTTACCCTTTATCTTAACATGTACTCTGATTGTCTCTATGTCACATGTTGATAAAGCCCTTAGGATGACTACTTGACTACCAGGACTATGATGCAGATCATACTAGTAGGGACACTGTAGTCGCCAAGTACATCCTTCAAATGTTCCTAGTCGTGGGAGTACCGAGACAGGGCATCGATACTCCAGAGTAGACTAGCGTATGCGCTTCTTGACCCATATGATGGGCGATGGATGATCCCATATCCATTTGTGTTTGACATCAGAGAAGGTATACGGGTGCTCAGTGGAGACTGGGTACACTGGACGGACTCACCGAGAACTCCCAGATGGTATTATACCTCACGTCAGATGGCAGTTCTCTGGTGACACTGGTACATGTTAGTCTGTAGACCCGAGATCGTCATAGAGTCTTGTGTGATTCCCACCGTGCTTTGATTTCCATCATACCACATCCAAGAGGGCGTGCAAAAAGGTGGCTTTTGGGTACAGTCCCGATTCACATGGAGGCAATGAGCGATAGGAGGGTTTCTTCTCTCCCGGTATAGGGAGTTGATGTTGAGCTGTGTTCGATTGGCTATAACTGGAAATCCCTGGCCAGGGTTGCTGAGATTTACCGGTAAGTGTTATCAGTAGTTTCTCGAACTGTTATGGACCTCATATCGACACGACTTATCAAGCTAATGTGGTCTGACGTTTACCACCCCTAGGCTAGATATGCGACATATCAGTCGAAGAGACCGGACTGTACGAGAGTGTTACTGGTTGGATTCACGGGAGAATGTACAGGCTTGCTTGTTGATCTTCTGATTGCTCAATACCTGGGTGGCTGTTACGTTTAGCTGACCGCTTGCAGCTTGTGGGTGTTTGATATGATCATCACCTACTGCCGGCGTATTGACGATTCTTTAGAGTCCTACACAGAAGTTTCCTGGCGCGGGCAAAACGGAGTAGGAGTACATATGTGATATATGCAGGACCGAGAATAATACGTGTATGCGATACCGTATTAGATTCTCACGATATGTGATATCGGCCGAGTATATGTGATATAGCCGGGTCATCGGATCAAGTGTTGATTCTATGAACTAATACAGATTATATTAGTCGGTTATTTATGAAATAGCCGGATTATCGGATCAAGTGTTGATTCGATAATTTAATGTATAATTATATATTTGATATATTACATTAACTAATATAAGCTAACTAAAAGATTCTTTTTCTCACTCGGGTAGTACATTGATATATATGCGATATATGTTAATTGTATTATTTTATTTTGTTACAAATTATATTATATGTGTGATATATAATATTGTAACAAGTTAAGGTTACAAATGCAACATGTTTTGTGGAGTTTAAACATGGTTAGGGTTTGGATTAGGGTTAAACCTTCTTGAAGCTTCTAGAAGCTTTGCTTTTGTTTTTAACTAAAGATATTTTCTAAAGATATTTTGGTTGATATTTGTTAACCCAACCCAACCCTTCACCATGGTTAAGTCTCTACATGGGTTAAATTATCATACTTAACCCATGGTTGCATTTCTAACCTCACAAGATTTCATTATTCATCACAAAAAGATTGGATAATTTTTTCTTCTTCTTCCTTGCATGAAAAGCTTTCTAGCTTTTTTATGAAGTGATGAAAATGAGTGAGAAATAGAAAATAAATGAGAGCTAAATTCCTAGTTCATCATCCTCATCTATTCTAGCCACTTAGATTAGGGTGTTTTCTTTGCTAATACTTGATTAGCAAAGCAAGAGTTCGGGTTTGAGTTTCTTCAAGGTAGATCATCTTTGTTATCGAAGATCGGAAGCAAGCTTGCATCTTTCTCTTCATGGAGCCTTTCTTGAGTCCGGGTACTCGATGATCGCAGCGAAGGGACCTCAACACGGAGCTTTAGTAGTGAAGGAACGGACTACAAAGGTTGTAATCCCTAACTCTTAGAAGTAAAGTTGTTTACTTCCTATTTGTTTCGCCTAATCTCTAGTCTAAGATCTTGGTTAGGGTTGTTCGGCACCTCTAAATTTTAAATCGGGCATGGTTGATGCCTTATAGACCCTTGTGACAGTGCCTAGTAACCCTACAATCTCTCCAAACTCTTTTACAGTTTTCTAGTTTAAGGTTAATGGAACGATCCGGGTTTTAAGGTTACGTTAGCGCCAGTTTTGTAAAAGTTTTTGTTCCGCATTTGGCCTCGGATTAACGGCTGGGACGCTACCGTAGACTTACAGCAACATGGAACAGTAATATGCACATATCAGGGGAAAACCGCTCTTTTAAATAAATTCAGTTTTTAAAATATATCCCGCGGTTCCCAAATTCTCCAAAGTCCAGTACGACATCGTATAAAGGTGCATATGCAACTATAGCAAGTAAATTATGTAAGGAGTCATATCATGATGCAACAATCCTACTGTGTAGTAACATGGCAATTATCGATAATGAAGTGTGTGAGCCGGCCAATCTGTGTAAGTGTAGCATACGCATCATCGATAATGGTGTAGGTGTACTAGCACAGGTATATATGATGCAATGAGAATGACATGTGCGTAGAAAAAATAAATCGTAAGCTCAATGTTAAAGGTATACGTGTCTATAATATATCCAAGTCGGTGAATCTATCAATCGACATCTAGCCTCACAACATCACGTACGGTAAAATCCATCGTACGGCATCCTCTAGTCAAGGGTATGGATCAATCATAAAGTCAAACTCATCACGTACGGAAAATCATCGTACGGCGGCATTAAACCATCAGGGATCCTATCAACCTATAAGACAATGAGGCTACGGACCTAACGTCTCGTACGACATATCACTCAAGATTCACAACATATATATATATATATATATATCAATGTCCCAGGTCACATCCATAACAATCTCATATCAGGGGACCGGCAAAGGTATCAATCATCTCCTATCGACTCGCATCCGTATCCCAACATATCATCAAGTCATCATCTCACATCGTATTTCCTTTTCATCACATTAAGTCAATTTTATATATACATTCTACCTTATTAATTTAGTTTCATGTTAGTCTAAATCTCAAGGCTTATTCTAGTGTAACTACCTATCTATAAGTCGTAATTCACTTTCACTTTTCATATCGCTAAAGCTTTCATCTCATATCTCAATATACATATTCCATCATTCATATCATCTCTAACTATCTTTCTAACCATATCCATAGTTTTCTAATCTAGGTTTCCTTAACCATATTCTATGAATCGGTTTCCATCAAAAGCTTGCGGGGGTGCTATATGCCATCCACCCGACTCCCCCCGTAGATATAGATCTACCCACCTTAATCCTTGCTTGCCAAAGTCGATGATGCCATGCTCCATCGTCTTAGAATCCACGCAAAGGTACCTACAATAATACACAATCGCTATTAAAATCGAATCCGGAAAACCAATACGGCACACGGTTCGCTCATAGGTTAAAACCTATAGCCTACGCATACAAAACAATCAAACAACCTTTGTTGTTGACGTACAAACGCCCCACAACCAAATACAATACAAATTTCCAAAACCAAGCATTCAAAACATGGAAAACATAACCAAAAATCACACTAATGTGCTCCCAGATTTTCCATTAGGCAAAATTAGCCAATTTTGCATATGGGGTTGCTCTAGATATAGGATAACAATGCCCCAGACCAAAAATCATTGAATTCCACCAAAATGTGGCCACAATTTGCGGCCATAATGAATAAATCTGTAGGGTTCCTAGGCACACTAAGGAGGTCTCACAAGGCATCAACCATGCCAATTTCAAATTTTACGGGTGCCGAGAAACCCTAATATGGATCGTTAACTAGATATATAGGCGAAACGATAAGCTAGTTAACAACTTAACTATGAGTTGAACGGAAATACAACCTTTGTAGATCCGGTGCTCAACCTCCACAGCTCCGTGATGATGTCTCCTCGCTGCGATCATCGGATCCCGGGCTCTAGCATCGACTTCATCGGAGAATGGACGGGCTAGGTCATCGACTACGCTGCCGAAGATGATCTACGTCGAGGCATCACAAGATCAAGCTCCACCTTCACCCAGCCATGAAAACTTGTGAAGGAAACACCCTATACTACTTGGCAAGAGGTAGAGGATGAAGAAATAGGAAGTGGGTTCACTTTAGAATTGGATTTCTCACTCATTTTCTCACTTTGCCATTGATGGAGGCAAGGTTTTCTTCAAGTAGAAGATGAAGAAGAAGAAGAAGATAATATGATGAGTATTAAGTAAAATCAAAATAATAATAATACTTATCATCTACCAACCATGGTCAAGTGTAGAGACTAAACCATGGTTGTGTAATGGTTAGGGTTTTCATTTCATTTTATTATTCATTTAATTATTGATTTATTCTTTATGGAAAATGAAAAGCATAAAGAGAAAAATGGTTGCTAACTTTGTTTGTATTATGAAGCTTCATGAAGCTTTGACTTAGTGACCATTTTGTCTCATGCTTAACCCTAACCATTCCCACTAACCCTAGTTTAGTCTCTACACTTGACCATGGTTGGTAGATGATAAGTATTATTATTATTTTGATTTTACTTAATACTCATCATATTATCTTCTTCTTCTTCTTCATCTTCTACTTGAAGAAAACCTTGCCTCCATCAATGGCAAAGTGAGAAAATGAGTGAGAAATCCAATTCTAAAGTGAACCCACTTCCTATTTCTTCATCCTCTACCTCTTTCCAAGTAGTATAGGGTGTTTCCTTCACAAGTTTTCATGGCTTGGTGAAGGTGGAGCTTGATCTTGTGATGCCTCGACGTAGATCATCTTCGGCAGCGTAGTCGATGACCTAGCCCGTCCATTCTCCGATGAAGCCGATGCTAGAGCCCGGGATCCGATGATCGCAGCGAGGAGACATCATCACGGAGCTGTGGAGGTGGAGCACCGGATCTACAAAGGTTGTATTTCCGTTCAACTCATAGTTAAGTTGTTAACTAGCTTATCGTTTCACCTATATATCTAGTTAACGATCCGTATTAGGGTTTCTCGGCACCCGTAAAATTTGAAATTGGCATGGTTGATGCCTTATGAGACCTCCTTAGTGTGCCTAAGAACCCTACAGTGGTATCAGAGACTAGCTAGAGCCTTAGGCGATGCGTAGACGGAGTTTGAAGTCCGATCGAACCAAAACCCTAACCCGAAACATGCTCTCTGGACTTTTTCTAAAAACTGGGTTTTTTCCAGATTAAAAATGCTTAAAAAATTCAGCAGGGAATTCTAAGAATTACGGCGCAAAATTTGTCTCATGATCCCTCGAATGCGCGGCGGAACCGCGGCATAAGCCTAGCTTATGCGGCGGTTCCACGGCTAAAGTGTGACGTCACGCTCCCAATTTTGCGCAGTAACTTCTTTTATTCAGTGCTGAGTTCTCTGGGTATTTTTTAAATTTTATTCAAGAGTTGAATTTTCTGGGGTTGTTTTGGGGATTCGGTGTTTCGATCGGAGTATCAGATTTTGTCTATGTGGCTTTCCGGATAAATTTTAGAATATGTTAAAAAGTTCGACCGGATATTAATACCTAATTTTTCCCCTGTCGTGAAATTTCCAAGTGTTGGATTTTTCCGTAGTTTAACGACGTTCTAAGTAGTGCAAGTAACGCGATGGACCCTCTAGAAGACAACAAACCTTAACTCGATTATGTGACCGTCTTGAACTGCCCTTTGAACCTTCGGGTTTGGGGCAGTACGGCGTGCCACATGTGAGGCGTTGGCTTGACCCTTCTACGGCTGGACCGTTGGTACTGAGGCACGAACTAAATGTTGTTAGACTTATTTCATGTGTTGAGCTGTTTCGGGAAAACTTGGGTGTTCGAATGTTTAATCGGAAAGTTTAACATTTTCTAATTATCTGGAATGTGATACAATAATTGGAATTCACAAAGAGTTATGAGATAATTGAATGAATGTTATAAACATAGAACTTTAGTCTCACTTGATCGGTTGCCACGGAATTTTGATGTGATCAAAAGTCCGTAGCAATCACGTAGCATACGCGGATACTCGCCGGGTAAACTTAATAGACAGCCTCACTCCATAGCCCCGACCAAGTGACTGTAGGAGAACCCCGTCGCCGAAAGCATCCGTCCGGGTGCTTGCGGCAGCGGTGTTCCGCCTTGGTGCACTTCGTCGACGGTATCGGGGGTGCGGCCGTCTACTGAAGTTTGCAACGAGTATTCGATCAGGATGTCGGGAATCTTGTTGAATTGCCCGACTTGATATTGAAAAGAGTTTTCGATAATGAGACTAAAATGCGGGGTTTATAATTGTTAGGCATGCGATGTCTAAAGAATTCATTTGGTCAGGCATGCGATGTCTGAGGTGGTTGCGGATTCCAACTGTTGTAGTTTTACACTTTCTTTTCTGTGACCGTAAGTGTAATATGTGATATCGCCGGTTTCGTTGCTATATGTCAACGACAATTGGGATGACCATATTTACTTACGTTGATGACATGTGATGTTATGTGTTGCTGGATATGTTATATTGGATCGTCGTGTTTGAATAGCCGGGGGGTTTTATGTGAGATGAGTGTTTTTCATTTTCATTCATGTAAAAACTTGTATGTAATATTCTTTTATTGGGGCACTTCCAGGTTGCGGAAGATGTCACCCTTTGTATATTATTTGCTTTCCCGCACTAGGATAGACCCAAGTAGGGGAGCACAAGTAACCGGGTTCTAGGGTCCAGTGGGAGACCAACTCGAGGAGTCGAGTCCGGGTCTCCTAACTCTAGAATTGGTAGGGTTGCTTGCCGCTCTCGTAGGGGTCTAGGGGTGTGGGTTTGGCTATTCATCGCGACCGTGGAATCCGTGTTTTATACTGGCTCGTATTGAAAACACGGACGTCCTAGTATATCCAATATTTCATATGTTTCTTCTGCTGCTATATCTGTGATGTGATCATGTGATGTTCAGTGATGGATACTTTATATAGTATATATGATATATTATGTAGATGTTACTTATGTTTTACACCTGCGCTAGCCCTACCCTGCTCTGCCGTTAGTTACCTAACCTAACGGTGCATGAGGGGACATCGAGGCGAATGCGGATGGCATAAGTGTACGTCGTATTTATCTGTGATGTTTAGGTACTTTAATGATGGGACTTCATTAATGTGATTAATGAAATAAAAGAAACCTAAGATGTTGTAGAATCGAATTTCAAAATAAAACAGGTAGCTACAGTTCTTGCTTTGCACAGCGGTATATGTGATATATCCTGCACCTTATTCGATGAGGAAAGGACCGAGATCCCTTCACCGGGAGTGACTCCTTTAGCAATAACTGGCAGATGCTACACACTCGGTTTATCTTTTGATTGCTTTTAAGAGTTCTGCTTTGCACAGTGATATATATGATATATCCCGCACCTCATTCGACGAGGAAAGGACCGACGATCCCTTCACCGGGAGTGACTCCTTTAGCAAAACTAGAAAAGCTTCAAAAACACTCCATTTTTAAAATCATTTGATTCTACAACGATATCAAGTTCATTACGCAATAGGTTTTCAGAAAAACCTGTCGTAGCCCTCCGTCATTTCAGATAAGTACTAGTTAGTATTCATGCTGCGGTAGTTTGGCCTCCGTCAAGGCGTAGTGTACGGTAGCTAACTAGTGCTTATCTGCTAGCATATGATGCGATTGGATTAGGGTATTCGTACGGCGTTGTTTGGCCTCCGTCAAGGGCCGTGCGGGTGGGTTTAATTCAATCAGGAAATGACGGGTTGAACTTGACTAGCGGACTATGGGTAGTTTGGCCTCCGTCAAGGTCATAGGACGCTAGGGGCAAAATATTATCGGGAATTTCAAGTGTTGAAATTTGCAATGAGATTGCATACCTTCTATGAGATAGTTGGATCCCGATACCCACTGCGAGTAAGAGTTACTCCTGGGAGAGTTTTACACATTACAATTCGCCGATCAAGTAGGTGTCTAGAAAGGTGTCAACGGGGTTACGCCTCTGGGAAAACGAGGTTTACATTAATTAGGTTCGTGCGAAAGCACGGGGGACCTCCCTCAAAGTACCAACACTGGCCTGGCTGAAAGATTGGCGAACTTGTAGTGTGTAATTAATCCCGGCTAGTCTTTCCTTTTAGGGTTTGAAGGAAGATTTGATAAAAAACAGTGGGAGCCATGCTGATTAGATAAAATAATAACCAATCTATTCTTGCAAGAGCGCACGCTGAGTGTTTTCTTCTCTCTCTCTCCAGGTAGCGACCATATCACGCCTTAATCAAGATAATAATACGGATGTATTGACCGAACCCGCTTGTTATACTGAGCTGGGGAACGTTGGTCCCGCTCCAACTTATAATTGTTATAAGACAGAGCAGGAAATTGGGGATTACCAGAATTCCCGTGCCGCCCAAACGAAGAGAGTGCATGCTAATGCATCATCTTCGGGTGTGTTCATTACAAAGAACTGTTTCTCAGTATCCTTTACGTCCTGGGTATGTAATACCAGATCAGGATCCCAGATATGTAATCTGTTACATAGGGCTACAGAAAGGTAAAGAACTGAGAACGGGTGATAAGTTTCATGAGGCAGAAAACGGGGCAAGTGTTGCAGCCAAGTCTATTGGTCACTGTCATCCTGTATTACCAATACATTGATTCTGAACGAATGCTATTAGATACCGAACCTGATATACAAAATCATATCTGTCTCTTTGTTAATAAAGAAACGATAAAATTTTGTATTGTTGGATAATGTTTTGAACATTTCCTATATCAAAAGTTGATCGGTTCAGGCACGTTATCTAAAAGCATTGATGTTCTAAATCAAACTACAGTTCTTTTGTATACAGAACACACACAAGAGGAAGAGTTCAGATATGAACGAATCCTTCTTGAGGCATTGTAGACTAGGTCATATCAATACGACCCGACTGGCTGAAGTTACATTTTAGATGCATATTTAAATCAGTTTGAATTTACATCTTATGAAACTTGCCAGTCATGTCACAGAGATAAGATGACCATAGCTCCGTTTACTGGAAACAGAGAAAGAGTTAGTGAACTCTTGGGATGATACATGTTGATGTATGTAAGGTCCCCTGTCTACACATGCCAAGACTGGTTCTTTGTACTTCATTACATTCTCTGATGATCTTTCGAGATTCAGACCTATGTTCCTGTTGAAACACAAGTCCGAACCTTTTGAGATATTCACAGAATATAAGTTAGAAGTAGAGAACCAAATACGGGTCAAAGTATTATGTCCTATGATGAGATCAAGGAGGAGAATACTTGAGCACGAAATTCTTGGACTTTTCTAAAGGAGAATGAGATTCTCTCTCAGCATTACTCCTCCGCATACACCATAGCACGATGGTATATCGGGGTGGAGCAATCACACCCTATATGATAAGGTGTGCTCTATGATGAGTACTACTGAGTTACCTATTTCCTTTTTGGGAGTTATGCACTTGAGAAGCTGCATACCTATTGAATAGGGTTCAAATCAAATCAGTTGCCTACCACTTCATATTTGATATGATAAGGGAAGAGCCCATATCTTAAGTTGGTTAAGATTTGGGGTTGTCCGGGCTATGTCTAAAAGCATAATCCGGACAAGCTCGAGGCAAGGTCTGTTATATACAACTGGAAAGGTTCCAGCTATACAAACTACAGCAGATGATTTGGTAAAACCAAAGGATTCAATAGTTACCAACGAATCTCAGCCTCTCCGCCGATCTAGTGAGGTTCCTCACCCACCTGAGAGATACTTCGGTTACTCTATGACAGTGGGAACGAGGATTGCATCATGAGATGATGACCCAACTAGTTTCGAGCTGGCCATCAGGAGTGGGACTCTATAAGAATGGCTGGATGCTTATCGATCTGAAATGGAATCCATGTACACCAACAAAGTATGGACTTTGGATGCTATATCTGAAGGGTTAAATCCCCATCAGGAGCAAGTATATCTTGAGAAGATTACTTAGTGTAGATGGAAAAGTTGAGACTTTCAAAGCTAGACTTGTTAAAGTTTTTCGTCATCGACCAGGCGTGGACAATGATGAAACCTTTTCAAGTGGCTATGCTTAAGTCCATCCAGATCCTACTTGCCACGGCTACATACCATGACTACGATATCTGGTGGTTGGGTGTCATGACATCTTTTCTAAATGATGTTTTAGAAGAGGGCGTCTATAAGTACACAGCCAGAGGGCTTCGTAGACAGTGGGAGCAGCGGAAACGTGTGCAAGATGTTTTATGTGATAAAGCAGGCATCGCAGAGTTGGATCATCTGTTTTGATGCAGTAGTCAAAGAGTTTGACATCATCAAAATGGTAGATGAACCTTGTATAAACAAAAAGGTAGTAGGGAGTATGGTGACGATCCTCGTAGAGTACGTGGATGACATACTCTTGATAGGGAAGGAGTTTCCTATGCTACGCTCGGTCAATCTCCGCTTATCACAATGATTCTCCATATAGGATCAAAGTGATACCCCCTAAATCCTGGGTTTTGGATCTATGAGATAGATCTAATTGGATGTTAGGATTCTCACTAGTTGTAGTGAGATGGTATCAATCGATCCTGGGGAGAATCACTGGAAGGGTTCCAGGGTGATAAAGACGACTGAATGTCAGTCGCAGGCATTGTCTTTACCCTCAGTAAAGGGACGGTATGTTGAAAGAGTTCCAAGCTAGATACCGTGGCATACTAGACGATAAAGGCTCGATACATCGCTATTTAAGATGCTACCAAAGAGGCAGTCTGGATGTATATTTGTTCATGAGATGAACTTAGTTCCTCCAATTGTGTGACAATGGGGTTGTGGCTTATGCCAAGGAACGTCCGTCCCATCAGTGATCCAGACATATTCTAAGGCAGTGTCACCTGATCATGGAGATGTTTGATCTCAAAGGGATCGAGGTTAGGAGAGTAGACTCAGAGGACAACACGGCGGATCCACTCACGAAGGCCTATTCCCAGAGAGAGATTTTTATGGGATGGTTGAGTATGAGATACTGCAACCACTGCTACAGATGGCCCTAGTGCAAGTGGGAGATTGTTAGTTATATGTATGCCCTAGAGGCCATTACTGTACATAGGATGTATATTGTAGTGGATGCTGGGACATATATAGGGAGGACTTTCTTGCTCGACATGATAGTATGCTATCTGGTTGCTCTTTACCTTAACGTGTATACTGATTGTCTCTCTGTTACATATTGGTAAAGCCCTTAGGATGCGTACTTGACTACCTGGACTGTGATGCGGATCATACTAGTGGGGACATGGTAGTCTATAAGTACATCCTTTAAAGTCCCTAGTCATGGGTATATCGAGACGGGGCATCGATATACCAGAGTAGACTAGCGTATACCTTCTCGACCCATACAGATGGGCGATGGATGATCCCATATCCATTGGTGTTTGACATCAGAGATGATATACGGGTGCTCAGTGCAGACTGGGTACACTGGACGGACTCGCCGAGAACTCCCAGATGGTATTATACCTTACGTCAGATGGCAGTTCTCTGGTGACACTGGTACAGAGTAGTCTGTTGACCCGAGATCGTCATAGAGTCTTGTGTGGTTCCCACTGTGCTTTGATTTCCATCTTACCACGTCCAAGAGGGCGTGCAAAATGGTGGCTTTTGGGTACAGTCCCGAATCACATGGAGGCAATGAGCGATAGGAGGGGATTCGTCTCTCCCGGTATAGGGAGTTGATGTTGCGCTGTGTTCGATTGGCTATAACCGGAAATCCCTGGCCAGGGTTGCTGAGATTTACTGGTAAGTGTTACCTGTAGTTTCTCGAACTGTTATAGACCTCATATCGACACGACTTATCGAGCTATTGGGGTCTGACGTTTACCACCCCTAGGCGAGATATGCGACATATCAGATGATCAGACCGGACTGTACGGTAAGTGTTACTGGTTGGATTCACAGGAGTATGAGCGGGCTTGCTCGTTGATCTTCTGATCTCTCAATACCCGGGTGGCCGTTACGTTTAGCAGACCGCTTGCGGCTTGTGGGTGTTTGATATGATCATCACCTGCTGCCGGCGTATTGACGAGTCTTTAGAGTCCTACACAGAGGTTTCCTGGCTCAAGCGAAACGAAATAGGAGCGCATATGAGATATGTGCGGGACCGAGAATAATGCGTGTATGTGATACCGTATTCTATTCTCGCGATGAATGCATCGAATGGTTATATGCGATATAACCTAGTTATCGAATCAAGTATTGATTCGATAAGCTGATACATAGGATACTAGTCGGTTATATGCGATATGACCGGATCGTTAAATCAAGTGTTGATTTAATGATTTAATGTATAATTATATATTTGATATATTACTTTGCATTAACTAGTATTGGTTCACTTTAAATGGATTTTCTCACTTGGATTGTGCACATTGTATATGTGATATACTTTTGTACACAAGTTTGTATCATGTTTGATGATACATGCTAACTTGAGCATGTGTAAAGATTAAACCATGGTTGTGTAATGGTTAGGGTTTTCCTTTCATTTTATTATTCATTTAATTATTGATTTATTCTTTACACATGCTCAAGTTAGCATGTATCATCAAACATGATACAAACTTGTGTACAAAAGTATATCACATATACAATGTGCACAATCCAAGTGAGAAAATCCATTTAAAGTGAACCAATACTAGTTAATGCAAAGTAATATATCAAATATATAATTATACATTAAATCATTATATCAACACTTGATTTAACGATCCGGTCATATCGCATATAACCGACTAGTATCCTATGTATCGGCTTATCGAATCAATACTTGATTCGATAACTAGGTTATATCGCATATAACCATTCGATGCATTCATCGCGAGAATAGAATACGGTATCACATACACGCATTATTCTCGGTCCCGCACATATCTCATATGCGCTCCTATTTCGTTTCGCTTGAGCCAGGAAACCTCTGTGTAGGACTCTAAAGACTCGTCAATACGCCGGCAGCAGGTGATGATCATATCAAACACCCACAAGCCGCAAGCGGTCTGCTAAACGTAACGGCCACCCGGGTATTGAGCGATCAGAAGATCGACGAGCAAGCCCACTCATACTCCTGTGAATCCAACCAGTAACACTTACCGTACAGTCCGGTCTGATCATTTGATATGTCGCATATCTCGCCTAGGGGTGGTAAACGTCAGACCGCAATAGCTCGATAAGTCGTGTCAATATGAGGTCTATAACAGTTCGAGAAACTACAGGTAATACTTACCAGTAAATCTCAGCAACCCTGGCCAGGGATTTCCGGTTATATCCAATCGAACACAGCGCAACATCAACTCCCTATACCGGGAGAGACGAATCCCCTCCTATCGCTCATTGCCTCCATGTGATTCGGGACTGTACCCAAAAGCCACCGTTTTGCACGCCCTCTTGGACGTGGTAAGATGGAAATCAAAGCACAGTGGGAACCACACAAGCCTCTATGACGATCTCGGGTCAACAGACTACTCTGTACCAGTGTCACCAGAGAACTGCCATCTGACGTAAGGTATAATACCATCTGGGAGTTCTCGGCGAGTCCGTCCAGTGTACCCAGTCTGCACTGAGCACCCGTATATCATCTCTGATGTCAAACACCAATGGATATGGGATCATCCATCGCCCATCTGTATGGGTCGAGAAGGTATACGCTAGTCTACTCTGGTATATCGATGCCCCGTCTCGATATACCCACGACTAGGGACTTTAAAGGATGTACTTATAGACTACCATGTCCCCACTAGTATGATCCACATCACAGTCCAGAAAGTCAAGTACGCATCCTAAGGGCTTTACCAACATGTAACAGAGAGACAATCAGTATACACGTTAAGGTAAAGAGCAACCAGATAGCATACTATCATGTCGAGCAAGAAAGTCCTCCCTATATATGTCCCAGCATCCACTACAATATACATCCTATGTACAGTAATGGCCTCTAGGGCATACATATAACTAACAAAATCTACGGTCAGAAAAGATCCATAGGGGCTAGGGTTTCAGGTGTTGCTTCATGGTTGCTTGCACGTCTCACTGTCAAGGGAACTTTATTTACAATGTTCTCGGGTCATCCCAGATCTCTAAATACCATCACTAAATCCACAAAAACCTGATATCAGCAATTATAAAGTTTGTATTCTCTATTTTTAGGCAAGGAATCCATACTAGGGTCTTGTAAACAGCCACTAGGCATCACCCGATCCGTACAACACTCAAACCCTTCTCTAGGACTTTCCAAGCTCACAAATCCTCACCTTAACCTAATTCTAACTAACTAGAATGATAGGAAAATATAAACTAAACTAAATGGAAGGGATTATACCTCATGGATAAAACTCAAGAGAAACCCTAGCTTCACAAAGTTATCAAAATCCAACTTTGCTTGGTCCATTGTGTAGAGGATGAATAGTGGATCAACTTTTGTGGAGAGGGTGTAGGGTTTTGGCAAGGTTTTTGAGATGGATCTTAGGGTTGAAGGTGGAGGGAAGTGAGGAAGAAGAAGGAGAAGAAATTGATGGAGAAAACAAATGGGGGTGAGGTTAGATGGCAGCTCTCTCTCTCTCACTCTCTTATTCTCACCCACTCTCACACTCTTTTACCCTTTTACCCTTCTCTCTTTTCTTTTATCTTTTCTTTTAAAACCAAACCATAAAATACCCCAAAACAACACAAGAAAAAATATGTAACCAAAATGCAACATGACATGGTACACTAGCCATGAAAAACTGTAGAAACACGGATTTGGCTTAATCCCAATTAGTAGTGCATTAATCGGTTTTCATTTAAACTGCATATAATTGATTTTAAAAATGCCAAATCCTTTAAATATATTTTTAAATGAATAATTCATTTTAAATTTCTAATTATTTCTTAATTATTGGTATATATTTATACCCTTTTTCGAAAACCCCAATTTCGCAAATCGGGCAGTTTTCGGGAAATATATTATTTTAATATTAAATTCCAAACATAATATTTTATATTTTCTGAAATGTTACAGGTCTAGGGGTGTGGGCTTGGCTATTCATCGCGACCATGGAATCCGTATTTTCTATTGTTGGCTGAATACAAAATACGGACCTCCTAATATATCCTGTATTTTCATATATGTGCTTCTGCTGTTGATATTATGTGATGTGATCACTTTATATGATGAAATGAATGGTGTATTATATATATGATATATAATAAACGTTGCTTATGTTTTACATCCACGGTAGTCTCGCACCACTATGCCGTTAGTTAAGTAACCTAACGGTGCATAACGGGACATTGTGGCGAATGCGGATGGCATAAGTGTACGTTCTATTTTCTTTTCTTTTCTATGATGGCTTAAGGACTTTAATGATGGGACTACATTAATGAGATTAATGTAAAGAAAAATGAACCTAAAATATGTTGTAGAATCGGTTTTGAAACCTACTCGGCTTTTTATGAAAAAGCAAGTTTTCAAAGTGCGGAGCTTAAGCCACTCATTTTAAAACCCATTTGATTCTACAACGATATCAAGTTCAAAGCGTTAAAGGTTTTCTTAAAAACCATTCGCAGCCCTCTGTCATTTTAAGATGTAGAGTACTTAGTATTCGTGTTACGTATGTTGATTATAGTCAAGGCGTAGTATACGGTAGCTAAGTGATGTCTTCCTACACAGCATATGATGCGATTAATTACGACATTCATGTGATTATGTTGATTATAGTCAAGGGTTATGTGAGTGGGTCTAATTAATCATGAAATGATGGGTAGAACTTGACTAGTACTTATGATATGTTGATTATAGTCAAGATCATAAGTTACTAGGGGTAAAAACCATATCGGGAGTTTCAAGAGTTGAAATTTGCAAAGAAATTGCATACCTTCTATGTGATAGTTGGATCCCGATCCCACTGTGAGCAAGAGTTGCTCCTAGGAGAGTTTTGCACTTTATAATTAGCTAACCCATTAGGTGTCTAGAAAGGAGTCAACGGGGCTACGCCTCTGAGAAAATGAGGTTTACTTTAATTAGGTCCGTGCGAAAGCATGGGGAACCTCCCTCGAAGTACCGACACTGGCCTGGCTGAATGGTTAGCGAAGTTGTAGACTACAATTAATCCTGGCTAATTTTCTTTTTAAGATTTGAAGGAAAATTTGATAAAAGCAGTGGGAGACATCGATTAGATAAGATAATAACCAATCTGATCTTTGCAAGAGCTTTCGCTGAGTGTATTCTTTTCTCTCTCTTAATGGCAGATACCAATGACAGGCCTTAAGCTTTTACTAGATAAAAACAAGCTGACCGGACCGAACTATAAAGACTGGCTGAGGAATATTAACATTGCTCTCACATATGATAAAGTATCATATGTCCTCACTGTAAGTCGACGTTGTACACCCCACGAGTTGCGGGGAGGCGGAAATATGAAAAACAATCTTTTTCTTTAAACTAACATCGACTAACCGTACGGATCTTTGCTAAACTCTAACTAACATTATCATAGAAGGAATTAGCTACTATGAAAGAAGATTAAACCTAATGAACCAAGTCCTTCTTCTTCTCGTTAACTACCTCCTCGTCGGCCTCCTCTTTGTAATAGAAGATCCACCCGAAAGCTACTACTCCAAGCTTTGCCTCTAACTTGAGGAAACCAGGTTACTCAAAGTGCTAATCAAAGCAACCTAGGGAATATAGAGTGTGATTAGGGATTAATAAGTCTTGCTAATCCTTGATCTCAACACATGAGAGGTTAGGGTTTGAAGAGAGAGAGCTTGGGGAGAGAGAAGGTGAGAGTGAGAATGAAATGAAATAATATCTCATCTTGAATATATGAAGCATAATGATTTATTAAATGAATAAATCAAATGATTTATCAACCATGCTTCATTTATTCACTTTGTGTGATTCATCTCATGAGTCATTAGTCATTAAATGCATCATTAACTCCATGGATGAATCATACAAATGAGTCACTAAATCAATAAATGCAAATGCCACCTTAGCCTCCAAGTCATCATCCTTCTAGAAGCTTCTCGACAATTTATGAGAACGCCCCTCCTATTCGTGAAAATACGGAAATACTTTAGACTGTATAAATCCAATAATCCGATACTAGAATCTGGCTTAAACCAAAGCCCGCTAGTAAAAACTGTCCGAACATCGTAGGTGCATAAATGCACGTGCGTGTCCGAACCCTGTCGTAAAACCATACGACCTCTATATCGTTTCGCCCGGAGCAGGGAAACTCTCTGTATGGGACTCTAAAGACTCGACTACTACGCTGGCAGTAGGTTTAACTACAGACCGCAAGCGGCACTAGCTGTACGTAATGGTCCCCAGGTAGATGTCGATAAGAAGGACGATGAGAAAACCCATCCGAACTCCTACTGAGCCTGATGTGACAATCTCCGTACAGTCCGGTCTGTTCGTCTAGGACTATCGCATATCGGGCCTAGGGGGCGGCAAGCGTCAGTCCCCTAAAAGCGGTATAAGTCATGTCGGAGAGAAGCCCATTACACCTTGAGAAACTACTGGAAAACCTACCAGTAAATCTCGCTTGCCCTGGCCAGGGACTTTGCGTAATGGCTCTCCAGATACAGTGCGATATCAACTCCCAATACCGGGAGAGACGAATCCTGTCTAACTGCCACTGCCTCCAAGTGTTTCGGGACTGCACCCAACTGCTACCTGTTTGCACGACTCCTTTGAGCCATGGTAGGATAGCAATCTAAGAACAGTGGGAACACACTCGAGGCGAAGCAACAGTGTCAAGTCTGCGGACTATGCTGTACTCATGTCACCTTGGAACTGTTAACTGACGACGGGTATAATACCAACCAACAGTTCCCTGCGAGTCCTGTCCGGTGTACCCGTAACCCAACGAGCACCTGTATACTATCTCCAGTACGACGTATTGATGGTTGTGGGACAGACCATCTCCCCAACTGGGATGAGAAGCGTACACACTAGTCTACTCCGGAGTATCGATGCCCTGTCTCGATAATCCTACGACTAGGGAGCTGAAAAAGGATGTGCTTGTAGACTACCCAGCCCCCACTAGTTTGACTGCCATCACAACGCTGGTAGTCAAGCAAGATTCTAAAGGCTCTATCAATACTTACACACATATTAAGATAGATATAAACCAAGTAGCATACTACCATGTTCAGCAAGACTGTTAATATAACGGTGAATATCCCAAGCTTCCATTAAGTAATATACAAGCTAGTATGATACAATAATGGCCCCTAGGGCATACACACTAACAATCTCCCACTTACATTAGGGCCATGTACTGGCATATCGAATATCGATCATCTCGAGTAGCCTCTCGAACTGAATCTGAGGTAAGGCCTTTGTGAATGGATCAACATTGTTCTCCTCTGTAGCAACTCTCCGGACCTCGATCTCCCGGCGATCTATGATCTCCCTGATCAGGTGATACCGTCTTAAGATGTGTCTGGACTTCTGATGGGTCCTGGGTTCCTTCGCTAAAGCTATAGCTCCGTTATTGTCGCAATATAGCGGTATTGGTTCAACAATGGTAGGAACCACCTGAAGTTCTGTTAGAAAATTCTTCATCCAGACCGCTTCTTTTGCGGCATCGCAAGCAGCAATATACTCCACTTCCATCGTCGAGTCAGCAACGGTGTCCTGCTTGGAACTCTTCCAGCACACCGCCCCTCCATTGAGGGTAAAGACATAACCTGACATGGACTTGGAGTCATCCTTATCACTCTGGAAGCTGGAATCAGCAAAGGCCTCTATCTTGAGGTCTTTTCCGCCGTAAACCAAGAACATCTCCTTAGTTCTTCTCAGGTACTTGAGAATGTTCTTTACTGCTATCCAGTGCTTCTCTCCTGGGTCTGACTGATACCTGCTTACCACGCTCAGTGCGTAAGCTACATCTGGTCTGGTGCACAACATCGCATACATTATAGAGCCTACCGCCAAAGCGTAGGGTATAACTGACATGCGATCCCTTTCCAAATCAGTCTTGGGAGACATCTCTTTGGATAGGGTGATTCCGTGACAAGCCGGTAAATTACCATGCTTAGAATCTTCCATACTGAATCTTTTCAGTACAGTGATATACCTGGACTGCGAAAGTCCCAACATCCTCTTGGATCTATCACGATAGATCCGGATCCCCAGAATGTAAGAGGCATCACCCAGGTCTTTCATGGAGAACTTGTGTGACAAGAATCCTTTGATAGATTGTAGCATAAGAATGTCATTTCCTATCAATAGAATGTCATCCAAGTACAAGACGAGGAATACGACAGTTCGTGCTACAATTTTACTATATATACATGGTTCATCTGGATTTTTGATAAAGTCATATTCTTTGACCGTTTCATCAAAACAGATGTTCCAACTCCGCGATGCCTGCTTTAGTCCATAAATGGACTTAAGCAACTTGCATACTTTCCCGCTGCTCCCACTCTCATTGAAGCCTTCTGGATGATCCATATAGACGCACTCTTCTAAATTACCATTTAGAAAAGCCGTCTTTACGTCCATCTGCCAGATCTCATAATCATGGAAGGCGGCAATAGCAAGAAGGATTCGAATGGATTTGAGCATAGCCACTGGAGAAAAAGTTTCGTCATAGTCCAAACCAGGTCTTTGATGAAAACCCTTTGCAACAAGTCTAGCCTTATAGGTTTCCACCTGTCCATCTACACCAATCTTTTTCTTGAAGATCCATTTGCATCCTATGGGTTTTACCCCATCTGGAGCAATGTCCAAAGTCCATACTTTGTTGGTGTACATGGACTCCATCTCGGTCCGCATTGCATCTAGCCATCGTACCGAGTCGTCGCTCTGGATGGCCTGCTGGAAGCTAGTAGGTTCATCATCATCAATGATGCAATCCTCTCTATCCCCATCTATGAGAAAACGTAGTATCTTTCAGGCGGATGAGACGGCCTACTACTCCTGCGGAGGGGTGCGGGAATGTCCTGTTCTTCTTGAACTACTGGTTCTACCAAACTTTCAGTAGTAGTTTGTGGTTATGGAATTTCTTCCAGTTCTATTTCGCTCCCACTTGTTTCCTTTTCTAAAACCTGCTGTTCTAGAAAATGGGCTTGACGAGAAACAAAAACCTTTTGTTCCTCTGCGTAATAGAAGTAATACCCCATGGAGTTCTTTGGATATCTCACAAACTTACACTGCACTGAACGTGCCTCGAGTTTGTCCGCATGCTGCTCTTTAACAAAAGTTGGACATCCCCATAGCTTTATATGCTGAAGATAGGGTTTCTTCCCACTCCGCATCTGATATGGCGTGGTAGGCACAGTCTTGGTAGGAGCCCTGTTCAAAAGATATGCCGCTGATTCTAGCGCATAACCCTAGAAAGATCGCGGTAACTCAGCATTACTCATCATAGAACGTACCATATCCAATAGGGTTTGATTCCGTCTCTCCGATACACCGTTATGCTTTGGAGTGTATGGAGGAGTAAGCTGAGAGAGAATTCCTTTCTCTTTTAGGTAACCTAGGAACTCGGCACTTAAGTATTCACCACCTCGATCAGATCTCAGTGTCTTGATACTTTTGCTGGTTTGGTTTTCTACTTCATTCTTATACTCTTGGAATTTCTTAAAAGCCTCGGATTTATGTTTTATCAAGAAAATGAATCCGTTCCTAGAGTAATCATCCGTAAAAGTAATGAAATAGGAAAAACCACCTCTTGCATGTGTAGACATTGGACCACATAGATCACTGTGTATGAGTCCTAAGAGCTCGCTCGCTCTTACTCCATGTCCAGTGAATGGAGTCTTTGTCATCTTTCCTTTGAGACATGATTGACAAGTGGCATAAGATTGATTTTCGAACGAATCAAAATATCCTTCTCTATGTAACTTAGTTAACCTTGTCTCATTGATGTGACCTAGTCTACAATGCCATAAGAAAACCTTATTTAAATCTGGAGACTTTCTTTTTAGTGTGTTCTGGACACTGAAAATCTGTAATTGGTTTAAGACATATAAACCGTTATCCAGTGTACCGGACCCAATCAAACCATGATTAAGGTGGATGTTTACAACATCGCTTACAAACGTGAAATCATAACTTTCTTTTGATAACAACGAAACTGATATGATATTACACGTTAAACTAGCTACACAAAAATTATTATGCAAAACCAAAATATGTCCACTCGTCAATCCAAGGTGATAATCCCCTATGGACACAGCACCCACGCTAACTCCGTTAGCAACCTGAAGGGTCATATCACCAACCTTCAGCTCTCTACGGTCTCTCAGTGCCAGCAATGAATTGCATATATGAGATTCTGATCCGGTATCCAATACCCAGGAAGTACAGTTGATTGACAGACATTTTTCAATTAGAAACACACCTGAAGTCGAAGCCACAACTTGCTTCGGTTCCTGGTTCTTGGCATTCCAAGCTTTGCAATCCTTTTTCCAGTGCCTTTTCCTATGACAGTGGAAGCACTCGTCCTTTGCCACTACGGGCACCGCAATCTTTTTCTTTCCCTTCACTCCCACCTTACGAACACCTCCTCTAGGTTTGGTGGCGGCCTTATTCTTCCTTCCTTTGGCCCTAGCCTTAGACCCGGAAGAAGAAGCACCGCGAACAAACATAGCGGGTGTTTCCCTCGCCTTCTGCAAGGTGCCCTCTACACTCCTCAACATGTTAAGGAGTTCTGGAAGTTCAACTTCTTTTCTTTGAATGTTGAAATTCAGAATAAACTGGGCGTAGGTGGAAGGAAGGGACTGGAGAATCAAGTCTGTATAGAGCTCGTCCTCCAAAGTCGTCCCGAGGTCTGCGAGCTCTTCTATATAGCCAATCATCTTTAGTACATGTTCTCCTACAGATGATCCGACGGCCAACCTTGCCTGAAACAAGTTCTTTGAGGTCTCGTATCTTGCTATACGAGATTGCTCTCCATAAAGTTCCTTTGTATGGAGAAATATGGCATCAAGATCCATATCCTCGTGCCTTCTCTGATGTTCATTATTCATCGAGGCAAGCACGATGCACTTGGCCCTCGCGCAATCTAACTCCCAGGTCTTGCGGATTTCTTTGTCCGCATGTCACGACCCGAAGGTACGGAACGTAACTGGCACTTAGATTACGAGACGTCTAAAGGCGTACCGTAACCTAAGTCAGCCAAAGCCCAGAAAAATCTAAACCAAAATCAAAAGAGAGTGAAGGAAAACCTTAAATGAAAACGGTTTTGAAATCAATTAAGTTGCATAGAACCCCTTTTAAAAAAAACATCAAAAATTCCCGAAAATTTCGGCAGAGTCTCCCCCGTATTTTCTATCCCCCAAAATGGGTACAACAAGATAATAAACCTGTAATCATAAAAAATGGCATCCCCAAGCGGGAGCTAACTCTTCGCCCAAGGCGGATCACAACCACATGCAATATAATAGCAATATCAAGAAAAGAGCATAAAAGAAACGCAAAATATCAGAAAACACAACGCCGGCTCAAGTGAGCTCGACCCAAAAGAAACCACAAATATACCAATCTCTCAATCTCACCCCTAGGTCACATATACAATATAAAGTGGTAGTTGGAGTATACTAGATACAATGATAAAGCAAAAAGAAATAAAGTGTGCTCGCAACCCACCTACGGGCGATGTCGCGAGTCTGAGCAAAAGGAACTGATGATAAGATAGCCCGCCGCTACAAGACTGACGGGTCCGACCTGCAAGACACTGTGGCACAACGGGGGTGAGTTGCCAGCTCGTGAGTAAATATAACATCTAATAAGGCAATCGTAAGAATGCACGCAAGGCACCACAACATGCGTGTCCATATGTGATATAATAGCTCTAGTATGCATGCACATGTATGCAATGTCATTTCTAACTCTTTAAGTGTTTTAAATGCTAAGGATACTGTGTTCTTAACTTTAGAAAATGAATATCTGTATAATAGCTAAGTACCATCAAGAAATCATCTGAAAACCCTTGTCAAGCATCGACACCAAATAAGAATCATATCTGTCTCAATATCGGGCTCCGTCAGTCCGGATCGGCCCATATCATAAATCTCACGACAACGGTCGGTATCCTCCGGATATCCACCTCGCCAGACATCACCGGTAGGTAGTCTTCCCCTGCCAGGCTCATCGTCTACAACTCGATCTTCTTGCCCCGGGGTACCATACCGGGCCCACCATGTACCCGAGACGGTTCATCCACTCCTCGAATCGGGTCTCGAAATCCAACAGAAAATATGAAAACTCATGGTGGACGACACATACATCATGAGAAAACCGCAACTTTGTTTTAAAAATGATAAATACAAGCTTTTGTTAAATTCTTGCGGTTTTCCCCAAAAATCCAGAAATCACAGAAAAACTGAAATCCTCAAGAAAATCATAGTGTCCACATGTTAAATATGATAAATGTCTATGATATCAATGTATATGATGTGAATTTTGGATAAAATCTATGTAAATATGATGATAATGCGAGGTATAAGCAAGCTATGCAATTTCATATATCATGTATGAATGCAAGTGGCGATACTAAGTTAAACAGGTTCTATAGTGCACGTGGCATGGCAATTACCAAAGACGTGTGTATCACATGGATAGTGCGCGTGCAGCAGATGCCAATGGTAACGGTGTTCATGTCCTACGAAGTGTTATCGCATATGTGTATATGAATGTTATATGAATGTCCATGCAATTTAGTATACGGTTAGCTGTGAGGGTATGCAATGCAATAAAGGGGTAAGCTATCTAGCAACACAAGTCTTGCAAGAAATAGGGTAACCCTAACTAGGGGGGGCGCATCGCGCCATCCAGACGATTTCCCCCATAGATGAATACATCTACTCACCTGAAATCCCCGCTAATCCGATCCGACCACCGCCTTGCCTTTACGCGCCGTGTCCGAAGTTTCCCCGATCGATCCTATATTTGCACAATATCAAGCATAAGATTACAAAACCTAAAACGATACAAGTCACAATATACAATTATCGACGCTCTCGAATTTAACATAACATGCACTCGGTGCGCGGGAAAACGCATGAAAATCGCTAATCTTTAACTAGAATCGTCATTTCGGGGAATTCGACAAAACTAAAATCCGACTAGACGAAACCCCGCATTCGCGCACTCTAATAGTCCTATACGAAGCTAATTACATCGCTAAAATAACGCAATTAGATCGTATCCTAATTTTTATAAAAATCTAGTAAGCAAATTTCAAACCGATTCGATGCAAACGTCGCAATTTATCGATTTAGCGAGCGCAACCTTACACAATTAACCACTCTAACCAATTAGGTAACCAAAGCCCTAACTTTAATCCAACAACCATGCTACAAACCCTATTTAAAAATCAAATCCCTTTCTTGATTTTTATGAACAATTAATTACAACTAAATTAATGCTTCAAAATTCAATTTTAGCACATTTAAACTACAAGTTAACAAACTAGTTTAGAAATTTCACCTTACAAGTTGAACCCTAGTTTGCTCAAGCCACCAAAGATGCCTCCTTTCTTCAAGTTTTGGACTAAATTGGTTTGAGGAGAGAGTGGATTAAGGTTGTGGTTTGAATTTATGAAGAAAATGGTGAATTTTTATGGATTTTTCTTGATTTTTCATGATTTTTGAAGCAAGAATGAAGTGAGAAGATGAGGGATTTCAGCAAGGAGGCTCGGCCAGCAGCTAGAGGAGATGGTGTGGGATTTTTGGAGAAGTTTCTAGGTCAAAAAGATCCCTCAAATCTCATTTAATGCATTTCACATCAACTTTTTACAAAAAAAACCCTTTTTACTTCATTTTTTCACAAATTTCCAATCATAAAACTAAAATCTTAGCAAGTCATAATACAATTTATTAGCACCCTATTTTATCTTATAAAGATTCCTAATTATGAAATTTACCTAATTAAATTTGTATTTATCACTAATTTAATGTATTTTTAAAAGCTTAAAATAATAAAAAAAAAATAATTAATTACGAATTTTTTTTTATTTAACTAGAAAATTATAAGTGACATTTTAGTGAAAAAATTATAGTAATATCTTATCTAAATTTTGTATAATTAGGTCTACAATGAAAAATACCTATTTTGACTTTTTACAGAAAAAGCCGAAAAATTAGCCGATTACCGAAAAACTGCCTAAACGATTTTCGAAGGGTTACAATCTTCCCCCCTTAAAGAAATTCGGTCCCCGAATTTAGAATATAACTACGCGTACCTTCAAAAAGATGGGGATATCTCTTCCTCATCTCGACCTCGGTCTCCCAGGTGACCTCCTCGCTGTTCGGGCCACGCCAAAGGACCTTGACGGACGGTATAACCTTCGACCTCAATTTCTTCACCTGCCGATCCAGAATGACCACCGGCTGCTCGGTGAATGAAAGATCACGCTTTAGCTGGATCGTCTGGTGCTGAATCGCATGGGAAGAATCATGAAGGTACTTGCGGAGCATCGAGACATGGAATACGGGGTGAACATCGGGGAAGCTGGGCGGAAGAGCTAACCGATAAGCGACCGGACCAACACGCTCTAGGATCTCGAAAGGACCAACATATCTAGGACTCAGCTTCCCTTTCCGCCCAAATCTCATCACACCTTTCATCGGAGAGACCTTCAGGAAAACATGATCGCCAACAGCGAACTCGAGTCGGCGACGGCGCCTGTCAGCATATGATTTCTGCCTGCTCTGTGCCGCTCTCATCCTGTCCTGAATCAGCTGTATCTTCTCGGTCGTCTCCTGTACGATCTGCGGTCCAAAAAAACTGCTCTCCCTGAGCTCTGTCCAACATACAGGCGATCGACATCTCCTCCCATATAAAGCCTCGAAAGGTGCCATCTGAATCGTCTCCTGGAAGCTATTGTTGTAGGAAAACTCGATCAAAGGCAAATGACGATCCCAGCTACCACCAAAATCTAAAACACAAGCTCTGAGCATGTCCTCAAGAGTCTGAATAGTACGCTCCGACTGACCGTCAGTCTGCGGATGAAAGGCTGTGCTAAAACTCAATCGGGTGCCTAAAACTTCCTGGAGTTTCTGCCACAATCGGCTGGTAAACTGGGTGCCACGGTCGGACACGATGCAAGTCGGAACACCATGCAATCGCACGATCTCATCAATATAGACCTGGGCGTACTGAGAAAATCCAAAAGTGGTCTTCACTGGCGGGAAGTGAGCCGCTTTCGTCAGTCGATCCACAATCACCCAAATAGAGTCATACCCTCGACTGGTCCTGGGTAGACCCACAATGAAGTCCATGGAGACCTGCTCCCACTTCCACTCAGGGATGGGCAAAGGCTGTAACTCGCCGGCTGGCCTCTGGTGCTCGGCCTTGACTTGCTGACAAGTCAGGCATCTCGACACAAAGTCTGTAATATCCTTCTTCATCCCGTCCCACCAGTAAACCTCTCTCAAATCACGGTACATCTTGGTGGAACCTGGATGCACACTGTACACTGATCTATGTGCCTCCTCGAGAATATCACGCCTCAGTCCCTCTGAATCTGGCACGCACAGTCGAGTCCCAAATCGAAGTATCCCCTGATCGTCAATCACGAACTCGGATACTCTGCCCTTCCGAATCTGCTCAATAACCTCTAATGTACGGGCATCGCCGGACTGTGCCTCGCGGATACGGTCAAGTAACTGTGGGCGTGCTCTGAAATGGGCTAGCTGTCCCCCTATAGGAGTAAACTCGAACTGCACTCTGCTGTCACATAACACCTGCCAATCCGCCGACGACTGCATCTGCACTGCGCTCAAACAAGATAAGCTACCTCCGGGCCTTCTACTCAAAGTATCTGCCACCACATTCGCCTTGCCCGAATGGTATAAAATCTAGCAGTCATAATCTTTCACCAACTCCATCCAACGGCGCTGTCTCAGGTTCAGGTCTCGCTGCTGGAAGATATACTTCAAACTCTTGTGGTCAGTGAATATCTGGCATGACTCACCGTATAGGTAATGTCTCCAGATCTTAAGTGAAAATACCACTGCAGCCATTCTAAATCATGGGTGGGGTAGTTCTGTTCGTGTTTCCTCAGCTGCCGAGAAGCATACGCAATAACTCTGTCGTGCTGCATCAATACACATCCCAGCCCCACTCTAGAAGCATCACAATATACCACGAACCCGCCTGATCCTGAAGGCAATGCTAACACTGGTGCAGTAGTCAGACGAGTCTTCAACTGCTGGAAACTATCCTCACATGCCTGGGTCCAATCAAAAGGAACCCCTTTCCGGGTCAACCCGGTCAACGGTGCAGCAATGCGGGAGAAATCCTGGACAAAACGTCGATAATAGCCGGCCAGACCTAGAAAGCTGCGAACCTCTGTAACTGATACCGGTCTACGCCAACGCTGAACTGCCTCGATCTTCTTCGGGTCCACACAAATACCATCTCTCGTCACCACATGACCCAAGAATTCGACACTATCTAGCCAGAATGCGCACTTAGAGAATTTGGCGAACAGCTGATTCTCCCTCAAAGTCTGTAATGTGATACGTAAGTGCTGCTCATGCTCCTCCCGGCTCCGAGAATAAACCAAGATGTCGTCAATGAACACAATAATGAACTGATCGAGATACGGCCTGAATACATGGTTCATCAAATCCATAAATGCTGCCGGGGCATTGGTGAGCCCGAACGACATCACTAAGAACTCATAATGACCATATCGAGTATGGAAGGCGGTCTTCGGAATATCCTCCTTCCGAACTCGGAACTGGTGAAACCTGACCGTAAATCAACCTTCGAGAAGAACCCTGCACCCTGGAGCTGATCGAATAAGTCATCAATGCGGGGTAGGGGATACCTGTTCCGCACAGTAACCCGGTTCAGCTGACGATAATCAATGCATAAACGCATACTTCCGTCCTTCTTCTTAACAAACAAGACGGGAGCACCCCAAGGTGACACACTCGGTCGGATAAGCCCTTTGTCCAGCAAGTCCTGTAACTGATCCTTTAGCTCTCTCAGCTCCGCCGGGGCCATCCGATAAGGCGGTATAGAGATAGGCCCCGTGTCAGGGATCAATTCAATACAGAACTCAATCTCGCGCTCCGGTGGCAGACCAGGCAGCTCGTCAGGGAATACACCAGGAAACTCTCTCACAACAGGGACCTGGTCCAACGGAACCTCTGTGGAGCTAGTATCACAAACATAGGCTAAGAATCCCTGACACCCTTTTCTCAAGAGCTGACCAGTGCGAATAGATGAAATCAAGCTGGGAAGGGTAGCACTACGATCTCCCTGATTAACAAGAACCGGCTCCCCTGGAAAACTGAATCTGACTGCTTTTTCACGGCAATCCACGGATGCATAACAGGTGGCTAGCCAGTCCATACCAAGAAGAACGTCAAAGTCTAGCATATCGAGGAGAATCAAATCTACTGAAGAATCTCTCTCCCCGATACGAACGGAACACGATCGGTACACAAAACGGGCAACAAAAGACTCGCCTACCGGGGTAATAACGACAAGCGGCTGATCTAACGGAGAAGACTCTCGGCCTAACCTCGGTGCAAAGTACGTGGAAACATAGGAATGTGTGAAGCCTGGATCAAATAATACCCGTGCATCAAAAGAACATACTGGCAGAGTACCTGTCACGACGGCATTGGATGCCTGTGCATCCTGAGGAGTCAACGCGAACACTCGGGCCTATCCACCACTAATAGCTGGCTGTCCTCTGCCTCTACCTCGGCCTCTGCCTCTGTCGCCTCATCCTCTCTGAACCGGACCGCCACGCCCACGGCCTCTAGAAGCATCTGGCTGGCGTGAAGCATCATCAGGAGTAGGAAGTAAAGCTCTATGAGAAGCTGGTGAGGGTGGTAAGGTCACATGCAGGACTGTCGCCGCTCCCTGACGTCTTATGGTACAGTCTCTGACACGGTGGTACTGACTCCCGCACCGAAAACATCCTGGAGACGACTGCTGGGTCTGTGGATATGAACCAAATAACTGACCTCGTCTCAATCCTCTGCCTCCACCATCTCCCGGAAATAATCTATCACGGTGTCTACCCATCTGCCGCTGAGCTGGCGTATCAGTACGGATCCTCTTCGGCCCAGAAACGACCGGAGTCTCAGAAATACGCTCCTCCAAAAGTAAGGCTGCATCCATTGTGGCAGTGTATGTATCAAAGTGCTGGGTGCCGATGGCAAGGAATAGCTGTGTATCAAGCCCTCGTACAAACCTCTTTATTCTCTTCTCTTCTGTGTCGACTAGGTACGGAGCATATCGAGACAACTGTGTAAACTGTATATCATACTCCGACACTGTCATCCCAGGAGTCTTGCGCAAAGACTCAAAACTATGGGCTCGAGCATCTCGGACACTCACCGGAAGAAAACGGGCAAGAAATGCAGATGTAAACTCATCCCAGGTCATAGAAGGTAGACCTGCAGCTCGGCCTCTCTCTACTGAATCGTACCATGTCTGGGCAAGACCCTCCAGACGAAAACTCGCAAACTCCACCAATCTATCATCAGAACACCTCAACGAACGGCAAATCCGAGCCATCCTATCAAGAAATGCCTGTGGGTCTTCTGTCGCATCTGTGCCGGTAAAAGCTGGAGGTCTCAATGTCATGAACTCCTGTAGTGAAACAGGGATAGTCTCCGTAGTAGCAGCAGGAGTGACCATCTATGCAGCAGGTACGATCGTGGTCTGTGCGGTGAAAGGAACGTCCTCGGATCTCTGTGCCCGGCTGGACTCAACTAAAGATCCCATCATCTACCGCAACTATTGCATGCCGGCCTCTAATCTGGCAATACGGTCTGGATAAGGCGGATCAGTATGACCCTGAGGGAAAGGTGTATCATCCCGCTCGATCCTCGCCTCAGACGGGCCCGCCCGAATCTCATCCCTAGCGGCAGCCCGCTGAGCTCTCGTAGTCTTTGGCGGCATCGAAGCTAGAATAAGAAACAGGATTGATAAGATCATTGCAATTGAATCAAGGAATCAAGAAAGGAAATACAACCAATTATGTCGTAAGGTCACTTAGGCGGAGTACCGTATTGTAAGTATGCCGCGGATCATACCCACGCTACGCCACTCTGCTTAAGTCACCTACTCCATCTACCAAGGTCGTCCTACACTCAGAAAGGTAAAACCTACGCTCTGATACCAACTTTGTCACGACCCGAAGGTACGGAACGTGACTGGCACTTAGATTACGAGACGTCTAAAGGCGTACCGTAACCTAAGTCAGCCAAAGCCCAGAAAAATCTAAACCAAAATCAAAAGAGAGTGAAGGAAAACCTTAAATGAAAACGGTTTTGAAATCAATTAAGTTGCATAGAATCCCTTTTAAAAAAAACATCAAAAATTCCCGAAAATTTCGGCAGAGTCTCCCCCATATTTTCTATCCCCCAAAATGGGTACAACAAGATAATAAACCTGTAATCATAAAAAATGGCATCCCCAAGCGGGAGCTAACTCTTCGCCCAAGGCGGATCACAACCACATGCAATATAATAGCAATATCAAGAAAAGAGCATAAAAGAAACGCAAAATATCAGAAAACACAACGCCGGCTCAAGTGAGCTCGACCCAAAAGAAACCACAAATATACCAATCTCTCAATCTCACCACTAGGTCACATATACAATATAAAGTGGTAGATGGAGTATACTAGATACAATGATAAAGCAAAAAGAAATAAAGTGTGCTCGCAACCCACCTACGGGCGATGTCGCGAGTCTGAGCAAAAGGAACTGATGATAAGATAGCCCGCCGCTACAAGACTGACGGGTCCGACCTGCAAGACACTGTGGCACAACGGGGGTGAGTTGCCAGCTCGTGAGTAAATATAACATCTAATAAGGCAATCGTAAGAATGCACGCAAGGCACCACAACATGCGTGTCCATATGTGATATAATAGCTCTAGTATGCGTGAACATGTATGCAATGTCATTTCTAACTCTTTAAGTGTTTTAAATGCTAAGGATACTGTGTTCTTAACTTTAGAAAATGAATATCTGTATAATAGCTAAGTACCATCAAGAAATCATCTGAAAACCCGTGTCAAGCATCGACACCAAATAAGAATCATATCTGTCTCAATATCGGGCTCCGTCAGTTCGGATCGGCCCATATCATAAATCTCACGACAACGGTCGGTATCCTCCGGATATCCGCCTCGCCAGACATCACCGGTAGGTAGTCTTCCCCTGCCAGGCTCATCGTCTACAACTCGATCTTCTTGTCCCGGGGTACCATATCGGGCCCACCATGTACCCGAGACGGTTCATCCACTCCTCGAATCGGGTCTCGAAATCCAACAGAAAACATGAAAACTCATGGTGGACGACACATACATCACGAGAAAACCGCAACTTTGTTTTAAAAATGATAAATACAAGCTTTTGTTAAATTCTTGCGGTTTTCCCCAAAAATCCAGAAATCACAGAAAAACTGAAATCCTCAAGAAAATCATAGTGTCCACATGTTAAATATGATAAATGTCTATGATATCGATGTATATGATGTGAATTTTGGATAGAATCTATGTAAATATGATGATAATGCGAGGTATAAGCAAGCTATGCAATTTCATATATTATGTATGAATGCAAGTGACGATACTAAGTTAAACAGGTTCTATAGTGCACGTGGCATGGCAATTACCAAAGGCGTGTGTGTCACATGGATAGTGCGCGTGCAGCAGATGCCAATGGTAACGGTGTTCGTGTCCTACGAAGTGTTATCGCATATGTGTATATGAATGTTATATGAATGTCCATGCAATTTAGTATACGGTTAGCTGTGAGGGTATGCAATGCAATAAAGGGGTAAGCTATCTAGCAACACAAGTCTTGCAAGAAATAGGGTAACCCTAACTAGGGGGGGCGCATCGCGCCATCCAGACGATTTCCCCCATAGATGAATACATCTACTCACCTGAAATCCCCGTTAATCCGATCCGACCACCGCCTTGCCTTTACGCGCCGTGTCCGAAGTTTCCCCGATCGATCCTATATTTGCACAATATCAAGCATAAGATTACAAAACCTAAAACGATACAAGTCACAATGTACAATTATCGACGCTCTCGAATTTAACATAACATGCACTCGGTGCGCGGGAAAACGCATGAAAATCGCTAAGCTTTAACTAGAATCGTCATTTCGGGGAATTCGACAAAACTAAAATCCGACTAGACGAAACCCCGCATTCGCGCACTCTAATAGTCCTATACGAAGCTAATTATATCGCTAAAATAACGCAATTAGATCGTATCCTAATTTTTATAAAAATCTAGTAAGCAAATTTCAAACCGATTCGATGCAAACGTCGCAATTTATCGATTTAGCGAGCGCAACCTTACACAATTAACCAGTCTAACCAATTAGGTAACCAAAGCCTTAACTTTAATCCAACAACCATGCTACAAACCCTATTTAAAAATCAAATCCCTTTCTTGATTTTTATGAACAATTAATTACAACTAAATTAATGCTTCAAAATTCAATTTTAGCACATTTAAACTACAAGTTAACAAACTAGTTTAGAAATTTCACCTTACAAGTTGAACCCTAGTTTGCTCAAGCCACCAAAGATGCCTCCTTTCTTCAAGTTTTGGACTAAATTGGTTTGAGGAGAGAGTGGATTAAGGTCGTGGTTTGAATTTATGAAGAAAATGGTGAATTTTTATGGATTTTTCTTGATTTTTCATGATTTTTGAAGCAAGAATGAAGTGAGAAGATGAGGGATTTCAGCAAGGAGGCTCGGCCAGCAGCTAGAGGAGATGGTGTGGGATTTTTGGAGAAGTTTCTAGGTCAAAAAGATCCCTCAAATCTCATTTAATGCATTTCACATCAACTTTTTACAAAAAAACCCCTTTTTACTTCATTTTTTCACAAATTTCCAATCATAAAACTAAAATCTTAGCAAGTCATCATACAATTTATTAGCACCCTATTTTAGCTTATAAAGATTCCTAATTATGAAATTTACCTAATTAAATTTGTATTTATCACTAATTTAATGTATTTTTAAAAGCTTAAAATAATAAAAATAATTAATTAATTACGAATTTTTTTTTATTTAACTAGAAAATTATAAGTGAAATTTTAGTGACAAAATTATAGTAATATCTTATCTAAATTTTGTATAATTAGGTCTACAATGAAAAATACCTATTTTGACTTTTTACAAAAAAAGCAGAAAAATTAGCCGATTACCGAAAAACTGCCTAAACGATTTTCGAAGGGTTACACCGCATTACTGGATTTAGGACCAGGGACAGCAGGTGCCTTAGCAGTAAGGACATACCCCAATTTGTCATAGGTCAAAGCCATCTTGACATTCCACAGCCAATCTTTATAGTTTGGCTCTGTCAATATATTTTTTTCTAGTAGTAACTTAAGTCCTGTCATGTTCTGGGTCGCTGCAATTAGGAGAGAGAGAGAGAACACTTTAGCATGATGCTCTTGCAAGTTTAGAGTGGTTTTTAGTTTATCTAAACTGGATGGCTCCTACTGTTTCTCGAATCCCTCCTCAAACCAAAAAGGAAGAACTGGCCAGGACTATTCTCACCGTACAGTACTTTCTTAACCGTTCATCCAGGCCAGTGTCGGTACTTCGAGGGAGGTTTTCCAACGCTTTCGCGAAGTTCCTTAATTAAATAACCTCTTTTCTCTGGGGGCGTAGCCCCACTGACACCTTTCTCGGCACCTACTTGGTTTATAGCATTGATCGTTAAGTGACGAATCTCCTGATGAGTAGCAGATACTCACAGTAGGATCGGGATCCAAATATCATCGTATGATAATGCTGAAGGAATCCTACCAACATTCATCAAACTCCAAATGGTATGCATCTCTTCGCAAATTTCAGTTTCTTTAGAAATTCTCGATATAAATTTTTGCCCCATGCTCTTATGACCTTGGCTTTGGTCAAAATGTCATAAGTCACATGTCAAGTTCTACCCATCATTATCTTGTTAATTTGAACCTATCCGTACATACCCCTGACTTTGGTCAAATGATAATACGACTGCCCGAAACTAACTCATCTATCTATGCAACAAATGAATACCCAGCAGCTACCAAACACTATGCCTTGACTTTGGCCAAAATACATAGCTTGAATACTACTGAATACCCAAATGAAATGACAGAGGGCTACGAATGGTTTTGGCGAAACCGTGAACGTAGTGAACTTGATATGACCGAAGGAACCTGATAGCTTTTAAAAGGAGTGGTTAAAGCTCCGCAATTTAAAAAATATCCTCTGTTTTAAAATAACCGAGTGGTTTCTTTTAAACTGTTCCAACGATTCAACTTTAGTTTATTTTCTTTGCATTAATATAATGCGTCCCATCAATTAACCTATCATTGCAGAAAACAATGAAAATACAACGTCCTCTTATGCCATCCGCATTCGCCACTGGGTCCCGTCATCACCCGTTAGCTTACTTAACTAACGACAGAGCGGGGCTGGGCTAGCGTGGGTGTAAAACATAAGTGACGTCTAAATAGCTATCATATATAGATATTGTACATTCGTCAGACGCAATAATAGGCATTCCATATCACAGATGAACATATTGGATTTTCTACGAATCCGCATTCTTTTGAGCCTGCAAAGAAAAACGGATTACACAGTTGTGATGAATAGCCATTACCCCACCCTAGACCCCTACTGGTACGGCAAACTACCCGCCAAGTACCCGAAGTGAAGCGGTCTCCCTCAACAACGTGAGTAGGCCACTAAACACTTCAAAGTACCCGGTAGTTTGTGCACCCCACCTTCAGTCTATCCTAGGAGCAAAAATCAGTAAATGAAATAATACAACGGTGGCTACAACCGCAACTTGGATGTGCCCCGCAAAAGAATATTACATCATATTACAATTTACATCGAATGAATGAATATAAAAACCCATCTCAAACCCCGGCTAATCATCACAACGATCCAATCAAGTTCATAAACACAAACAGTAAAAACATTATAGAAATGTGCAACCCCCTGCCAACCGACATACTAGCAGTTAGGGGAGTTTACGAATACATTATACAAATCAAAGATATAATCTAATTAGCCAAATATCATAGAATTTCGATCGAGCAAACGCAAATGATTCTACTCTAAAAACTTCTCTGTGCACCTGAGACTTGAGCAGAAATAAAATATCCCAGGAATACCAAAATTAACACAGAAGAGTTACTGGGGAATTTTGGGGTGAGTCGGCTTCAACTCGGCCACGGATCCGCGGCGGATCGCATGGATTGGCGGCGGTTCCGCGGCTGTTTGGCCGAGTCAGGAACCCAAATTTCTTCAGTAATCTTATAATTCCCTGCTTGTAATTTTAAGGGTCCCTGAAAAATTTTTAGACCCCGTTTTAAAATCGACAGAAACTTTGTGAAAATAATGATTTTTCCGGTTCGTTTCGCGAACGAATTTCTAACGACTTTGCTAACAAGTTAGTTATGGTTTAGCGAGGCTCTGATACCACTGTAAGTTGACGTTGTACACCCCACGAGTTGCGGAGAGGTGGAAATATGAAAAACAATCTTTTTCTTTAAACTAACATCGACTAACCGTACGGATCTTTGCTAAACTCTAACTAACATTATCATAGAAGGAATTAGCTACTATGAAAGAAGATTATACCTAATAAACCAAGTCCTTCTTCTTCTCATTAACCACCTCCTCGTCGGCCTCCTCTTTGTAATAGAAGATCCACCCGAAAGCTACTACTA
Organism: Agapanthus africanus; assembly: GCA_030015575.1. Classification (NCBI taxonomy): domain Eukaryota; kingdom Viridiplantae; phylum Streptophyta; class Magnoliopsida; order Asparagales; family Amaryllidaceae; genus Agapanthus; species Agapanthus africanus. Next base: position 345,247,363 of record CM057343.1, read on the forward strand.
CAAGCTTTGCCTCTAACTTGAGGAAACTAGGTTACTCAAAGTGCTAATCAAAGCAACCTAGGGAATAGAGAGTGTGATTAGGGATTAATAAGTCTTGCTAACCCTTGATCTCAACATATGAGAGGTTAGGGTTAGGGTTTGAAGAGAGAGAGAGCTTGAGGAGAGAGAAGGTGAGAGTGAGAATGAAATGAAATAATATCTCATCTTGAATATATGAAGCATAATGATTTATTAAATGAATAAATCAAATGATTTATCAACCATGCTTCATTTATTCACTTTGTGTGATTCATCTCATGGGTCATTAGTCATTAAATGCATCATTAACTCCATGGATGAATCACACAAATGAGTCACTAAATCAATAAATGCAAATGCCAACTTAGCCTCCAAGTCATCATTCTTCTAGAAGATTCTCGACAATTTACGAGAACGCCCTTCCTATCTGTGAAAACACGGAAATACTTTAGACTGTATAAATCCAATAATCCGATACTAGAATCTGGCTTAAACCAAAGCCCGCTAGTAAAAACTGTCCGAACATCGTACGTGCATAAATGCACGTGCGTGTCCGAACCCTGTCGTAAAACCATACGATCTCTATATCGTTTCGCCCAGAGCAGGGAAACTCTCTATGTGGGACTCTAAAGACTCGACTACTACGCTGGCAGTGGGTTTAACCACAGACCGCAAGCGGCACTAGCTGTACGTAACGGTCCCCAGGTAGATATCGATATGAAGGCCGATGAGGAAACCCATCCGAACTTCTACTGAGCCTGATGTGATAATCTCCGTACAGTCCGGTCTGTTCTTCCAGGACTATCGCATATCGGGCCTAGGGGGCGGCAAGCGTCAGTCCCCTAATAGCGGTGTAAGTCGTGTCGGAGCGAAGCCCATTACACTTTGAGAAACTACTGGAAAACCTACCAGTAAATCTCGCTTGCCCTGGCCAGGGACTTTGTGTAATGGCTCTCTAGACACAGTACGATATCAACTCCCAATACCGGGAGAGACGAATCCTGTTTAACTGTCACTGCCTCCAAGTGCTTCGGGACTGCACTCAACTGCTACCTGTTTGCACGACTCCTTTGAGCCGTGGTAGGGTACAATCTAAGAACAGTGGGAACACACTCGAGGCGAAGCAGCAGTGTCAAGTCTGCGGACTATACTGTACTCATGTCACCTGGGAACTATTAACTGACGATGGGTATAATACCAACCAACAGTTCCCTGCGAGTCCTGTCCGGTATACCCGTAACCCAACGAGCACCTGTATACTATCTCCAGTAAGACGTACTGATGGCTGTGGGACAGACCATCTCCCCAGCTGGAATGGGAAGCGTACACACTAGTCTACTCCGGAGTATCGATGCCCTGTCTCGATAATCCTACGACTAGGGACCTAAAAAAGGATGTGATTGTAGACTACCCAGCCCCCACTAGTGTGACTGCCATTACAACGCTGGTAGTCAAGCAAGATCCTAAGGGCTCTATCAATACGTACACACATATTAAGATAGATATAAACCAAGTAGCATACTACCATGTTTAGCAAGACTGTTAATATAACTGTGAATATCCTAAGCTTCCATTAAGTAATATACAAGCTAGTATGATACAATAATGGCCCCTAGGGCTTATACACTAACACTCACTGCCTCAGCCCCGCCCAGCCCAGGACCTAAATCTTCTGTTGCGGATAAGGAGATCCGCAAAACGTGGGATATTGACTGTGCTACTGCCAAATGCCTCGTGCTTGTATCGATGAACACTATACATCAAAAGCAACACGAGCAGATGGATGTTCAATCCATCTTTCTCCATACAAAAGAGTTGTATGGGGAGCAATCTCGGACCTTGAGATACGAAGCATTTCGAAAGTTGTTTCAGATGCGGATGGCTCCTGGCACACCAGTAGGCGATCACGTTTTGAAGATGATAGCTCTTATGGAAGAGCTTAAGGACCTCGGATGGACAATGGACAACGAATAGTATACTGATATTGTTCTTCAGTCTCTTCCCTCCGCCTTTGCTCCATTCATAGTGGACTTCAACATGCATATCATGGAGAAGTCACTACCCTAACTTTTCAATTTGTTGAGAAGTGCGGAGAGCACGCTTAAGGCAAAGTATCCCAATCTGCTTGTTGGACAATCTTTCTCTTCCGTACCAAAAGCCAAAGCCAAGGGAAGGAATAAGAAGAAATCCACCAAACCAAGAGGTGGAATTAAAAAGGCGAAGGGGAAAGACAAATCCAAAGCCGCGGAGTCAGGGAAAGGAGAATGTTTTTATTGCAAGAAGTCAGGGCACAGGAAGCAAAATTGTACTGAGTACTTGGATCTCAAGAAAAAGAAGCATGGTGATGCTTCCGCTTCAGGTGTGTTTGTAACTGAAAACTGTTTCTCTATTAACTCTGCTTCCTGGGTATTGGATACCGGATTGGGTTCTCATATCTAAAATTCTCTGTAGGCGTTGAGAAATAGCAGAGTTTTGAAGAAAGGTGATCATACTCTCCGAGTTGGAAATGGCTCTAATGTACAAGCAGTTTCAGTGGTAGAGATATATGTTATATTGCAGATTTCGTTTCAAATGTGATGCCTGTGAAGCATAATAAAATGGGACTTCATTAATGAGATTAATGAAACTAAAAGAAACCTAAAGATGTTGTAGAAACTTGTTTAAAAACTGGTAGCTCTAGTTCTTACTTTGCATAGCGGTATTCCTTGTAGAATATCCAACACCTTTTTCGATAAGGAAAGAGCCGAGATCCCTTCACCGGGAGTGACCTCTTTAGCGAAACTAGCAGATGCTACAAAATCAGTTTGTCTTTTGATTGTTTTTATAGTTTTTGCTTTGCATAGTGATATTTGTGAAATATCCTGCACCTTATTCGATGAGGAAAGAGCCGACGATCCCTTCACCGGGAGTGACCTCTTTAGCAAAACTAGAAAAGGCCTCAAAAACATTCCATTAAAAATCATTCGATTCTACAACGATATCAAGTGCATTACGCAAAGAGTTTTCTTAAAAACCTGTCGTAGCCCTCCGTCATTTCAGATAAGTACTACTTAGTATTCATACTACGTTTGTTGGCCTGCGTCAAGGCGTAGTGTGCTGTAGCTAACTAGTGCTTATCTGCAGCATACGATGCGATTGGATTAGGGTAGTCGTGTGACTTTGTTGGCGTGTATCAAGGGTCGTGCGGGTGGGTTTAATTCAATCAGGAAATGTACGGGTTGAACTTGACTAGAAGACTATGGTTTGTTGGCCTGCGTCAAGGTCATAAGACGCTAGGGGAAAAAATATTATTGGGAATTTCAAGTGTTGAAATTTGCAATGAGATTGCATACCTTCTATGAGATAGTTGGATCCCAATACCCGCTGTGAGTAAGAGTTACTCCTGGGAGAGTTTTACACATTACAATTAGCCGATCAAGTAGGTGTCTAGAAAGGTGTTAACGGGGTTATGCCCCTGGGAAAATGAGGTTTACTTTAATTAGGTCCGTGCGAAAGCACGGGGAACCTCCCTCAAAGTACCGGCACTGGCCTGGCTAAAAAATTGGCGAACTTGTAAAGTGTAATTAATCTCGGCTAGTCTTTCCTTTTAGGGTTTGAAGGAAGATTTGACTAAAACAGTGGGAGCCATCCTGATTAGATAAATTGATAACCAATCTAATCTTGTAAAAGCGCACGCTGAGTGTTTTCTTCTCTCTCTCCAGGTAGCGACCATGTCACGCCTTAATCAAGATAATAATACAGATGTATTGACCGAACCGATTGTTATACTGCGCTAGAGAACGTTGGTCCCGCTCCAACTTATAATTGTTATAAGACAGAGCAGGAAATTGTGGAATACCAGAATTCCCGTGCCACCCAAACGAAGAAAGTGCATGCTGATGCATCTTCTTCGGGTGTGTTCATTACAGAGAACTGTTTCTCAAGTATCCTTTACATCCTGGGTAAGAGATACCGGATCAGGATCCCACATATGTAATTTGTTATATGGGCTATAGATAGGTAGAGAACTGAGAACGGCTGATAAGTTTCATGAGATAGAAACGGTGCAAGTGTTGCAGCCAAGTCTGTTGGTAGTTATCACCCTGTATTAACAAATACATTGATTCTGAACGAATGTTATTAGATACCGAACCTGATATACAACATCATATCAGTCTCTTTATTAGTAAAGAAGGATATAATTTTGTATTGTTGGATAATGTTTTGAACATTTCCTATATCAAGAGTTGATCGGTTCAGGCACGTTATCTAAAAGCATAGAAGTTCTAAATCAAACCACAGTTCTTAGTGTATAGAACACACACACGAGGAAGAGTTCAGAAATGAACGATTCCTTTTTGAGGTATTGTAGACTAGGTTATATCAATGTGACCCGACTAGCTAAAGTTACATTTAGATGCATATTTAAATTAGTTTGAATTTACATCATGTGAAACTTGCCGGTCATGTCACAAAGATAAGATGGCCATAGCTCTGTTTATTGAAAACAGAGAAAGTGTTAGTGAACTCTTGGAATTGATACATGATGATGTATGTAAGTTCCCTGTCTACACATGCCAGGACTGGTTCTTTGTACTTTATTATATTCACTGATACTCTCTCAAGATTCGCACATGTGTTCCTGTTGAAACACAAGTCTGAACCTTTTGAGAAATTCAATGAATATAAGTCAGAAGTAGAAAACCAAAAACGGGTATAAGTATTATGTCCTTTGATGAGATCAAGGAGGAGAATACTTGAGCACAGGATTCTTGGACTATTCTAAAGGAGAATGAGATTCTCTCTCAGCATTACTCCTCCGTATACACCACAGAACGTCGGTGTATCGGGGTGGAGCAATCACACCCTATGTGATATAGTGCGCTCTATGATGAATACTACTGAGTTTCCTATTTCCTTTTGGGAGTAATGCACTTGAGAAGCTGCATACCTATTGAATAGGGTTCCAATCAAATCAGTTGCCTACCACTTCATATGTGATATGGAATGGGAAGAGCCCATATCTTAAGTATGTTAAGATTTGGGGTTGTCCAGCCTATGTCTAAAAACATAATCCGGACAAGCTCGAGGAAAAGTTAGATCTGTGGAAGTTTGTTGGATATCCTAAGCATTCGCAAGGGAATATCTTCTACCTAACCGAGGAACAAAAGATGTTTTGTTTCTCAGCTTGCCACCTTTGTGAAAGGGTATTTCTTGTGAAGAAATTAGTGGTCATGAGGTAGAACTGGAAAGAGTTCCAGCTATACAAACTGCAGCTGATAATTTGGTAGAACCAAAGGATTCAATAGTTTCCAACGAACTTCAGCATCTCTGCCGATCTAGTAGGTTCCTCATCCACCTGAGAGATACTTCGGTTTCTCTATAACAATGGGAGCGAGGATTGCATCATGAGATGATGACCCAACTAGTTTCCAGCAGGCCATCAGGAGTGGGGACTCTGTGAGTATGGCTGGATGCTTAGTGATCTAAGATGGAATCCTTATACACCAACAAAGTATAGACTTTGGTTGCTTTATCTGAATGGTTAAATCCCCATCAAGAGCAAGTATATCTTGAGAAGATTACTTGGTGTACATGGAAAAGTTGAGACTTTCAAAACTATGCTTAAGTCCATCCAGATCCTACTTACCACGGCTACATACCATGACTACGATATCTGGCGGTTGGGTGTCATGACTGCTTTTCTAAATGATGATTTGGAAGAGAGCGTCTATAAGTATACAGCCAGAGGGCTTCGTAGACAGTGGGAGCAGCAGAAACGTGTGCAAGATGTTTTATGTGATAAATCAGGCATCGCGGAGTTGGAACGTCTGTTTTGATGTGGTAGTCAAAGAGTTTGACTTCATCAAAATGGTAGATGAACCTTGTATATACAAAAATGTAGTAGAGAGTATGGTGGTGATCCTCGTAGTTTACGTGGATGACATACTCTTAATAGGGAAGGAGTTTCCTATGCTACGCTCGGTCAATCTCCTCTTATCACAAAGATTCTCCATATAGGATCAAGGTGATACCTCCTAAATCCTGGGTTATGGATCTATGATATAGATCTAATTGGATGTTAGGATTCTCACTAGTTGTAGTGAGATGGTATCAATCGATCCTGGGGAGAATCACTGGAAAGGTTCCAGGGTGATAAAAGACGATTGAATGTCAGTCGTAGGCATTGTTTTTACCCTCAGTGGAGGGACGGTATGTTGGAAGAGTTCCAAGCTAGATACCGTGACTTACTAGAAGATTAAAGGCAAGATACATCGTTACCAAGGATGCTACCAAAGAGGCGGTCTGGATATATACTAGTTCATGAGATGAACTTCGTTCCTACCATTGTGTGACAATGGAGTTGTGGCTTTTGCCAAGGAACCCCCCGTCCCATCAGAAATCCAGATATAATTCTTAGGCAGTATCACCTGATCATGGAGATGGTTGATCTCCAGAGAGATCGAGGTTTAGGAGAGTAGACACAGAGGACAACAGTGCGGATCCACTCACAAAGGCCTATTTCCCAGTAGAGACTTTTATGGGATGGTTGAGTATGAGATACTTCAACCACAGCTGGTTGTTGGGTATACGATTGCACAACAGATGGCCCTAGTGCAAATGGGAGATTGTTAGTTATATGTATGCCCTAGAGGCCATTACTGTACATACGATGTATATTGTAGTGGATGCTTGGACATATATAGGGAAGACTTTCTTGCTCGATATGATAGTATGCTATCTGGTTACCCTTTATCTTAACATGTACTCTCATTGTCTCTATGTCACATATTGATAAAGCCCTTAGGATGAGTACTTGACTACCAGGACTATGATGTGGATCATACTAGTGGGGGCAGTATAGTCGCCAAGTACATCCTTCAAATGTTCCTAGTCGTGGGAGTACCGATACAGGGCATCGATACTCCAGAGTAGACTAGCGTATGCGCTTCTTGACCCATATGATAGGCGATGGATGATCCCATATCCATTGGTGTTTGACATCAGAGAAGGTATACGGGTGCTCAGTGGAGACTGGGTACACTGGACGGACTCGCCGAGAACTCTCAGATGGTATTATACCTCACGTCTGATGGCAGTTCTCTGGTGACACCGGTACAGAGTAGTCTGTAGACCCGAGATCGTCATAGAGTCTTGTGTTATTCCCAATGTGCTTTGATTTCCATCATACCACGTCCAAGAGGGCATGCAAAACGGTGGCTTTTGGGTACAGTCCCGAACCACATGGAGGCAATGAGCGATAGGAGGGGATTCGTCTCTCCCGGTATAGCGAGTTGATGTTGCGCTGTGTTCTATTGGCTTTAACTGGAAATCCCTGGCCAGGGTTGCTGAGATTTACTGGTAAGTGTTCTCAGTAGTTTCTTGAACTGTTATGGACCTCGTATCGACATGACTTATCAAGCTACTGGGGTCTGACGTTTACCACCCCTAGGCGAGATATGCGATATATCAGACGAAGAGACCGGACTGTACGGGAGTGTTACTGACTGGATTCGCAGGAGAAAGTACAGGCTTGCTTTTTGATCTTCTGATTGCTCAATACCTGGGTGGCTGTTACGTTTAGCTGACTTCTTAGAGCTTGTGGGTGTTTGATATGATCATCACCTGCTGCCGGCGTATTGACGATTCTTTAGAGTCATACACAGAGCTTTCTTGACTCAGGCAAAATGGAGTAGGAGAAAATATATGATATGTGCGGGACCGAGAACAATACGTGTATGTGATACCGTATTAGATTCTCGCGATATGAAATATCGGCCGGTTATATGTGATATAGCCGGTTCATCGGATCAAGTGCTGATTCGATGAACTGATACAGATTATATTAGTCGGTTATTTATGAAATAGCCGGATTATCGGATCAAGTGTTGATTCGATAATTTAATGTATAATTATATATTTGATATATTAAATTACATTAACTAGTATAAGCTCACTAAAAGATTCTTTTTCTCACTCGGGTAATACATTGATATATATATACGATATATGTTAATTGTATTATTTTATTTTGTTACAATAAATATTGTATATGTGATATATAATATTGTAACATGTTAGGGTTATTAATGCAACATGATTTGTGGAGATTAAACATGATTAAGGTTTGATTTGGGTTAATTTTTCTAGAAGCTTCTAGAAGCTTTTTGTTTTGTTTTTGCAAAGATATTTTGTAAAGATATTTTTGTAGATATTTGTTAACCCAACCCAACCCTTGACCATGGTTAAGTCTCTACATGGGTTAAGTTATCATACTTAACCTATGGTTGCATTTCTAACCACACTATGGATTCATTATTCATCACAAAAGAAATAGATCATCTTCTTCCTTCTTTTTCTTTGCATGAAAAGCTTTCTAGCCTTTTATGAAGTGATGAAAATGAGTGAGATTAAGAAAACAAATGAGAGCTAAATTCCTACTTCATCATCCTAATCTATTCTAGCCACTTAGATTAGGGTGTTTGCTTTGCTAATACTTGATTAGTGAAGCAAAAGCTTGGGCTTGAGTTTCTTCAAGGTAGATCATCTTTGTTATCGAAGATCGGAAGCAAGCTTGCATCTTTCTCTTCGTGGAGCCTCTCTAGAGTCCAGATACTCGATGATCGCAGCGAAGAGACCTCAACACGGAACTTTAGAAGTGAAGGACCGGACTACAAAGGTTGTAATCCCAAACTCTTAGAAGTAAAGTTGTTTACTTGCTTTGTTTCGCCTAATCTCTAGTCTAAGATCTTGGTTAGGGTTGTTCGGTACGTCTAAAATTTAAATCGGGCATGGTTGATGCCTTGTAGACCCTTGTGAGAGTGCCTAGTAACCCTCCACCGAGCTCTTGGGCCTCATACATAGTGATGTATGTGGGCCAATGTCTACACATGCGAGAGGCGGTTTTTCATACTTCATAAATTTTACTGATGATTTCTCAAGATTCGGTCATGTGTTTTTAATAAAGCATAAGTCTGAAACTTTCGAGAAATTCAAGGAGTACAAAATTGAAGTAGAACAACAAATAGGAATGACCATCAAGATACTTCGATCAGATCGAGGTGGAGAGTATCTTAGTACAGAGTTTTCGAACTTCCTAAAAGAGAACAGGATTCTCTCTCAGCTCACTCCCCCTTACTCACCACAACACAACGGTGTGTCAGAACGGTAGAATCGAATCCTATTAGATATAGTACGATCCATGATGAGTGATGCTGAGTTGCCTCTCTCTTTTTGGGGACATGCATTAGAGACTGCTGCATATCTGTTGAATAGGGTTCCAACCAAGACCATGTCTACCACTCTATATGAGATATGATGTGGGAAGAGACCATCTCTTAAGTGAGTTAAGATTTGGGGTTGTCCGGCATTTGTCAAGAAGCAGAATCCGGACAAACTCGAGACTGTCACGACTCGAAGGTACGGAACGTGACTGGCACTTAAATTACTGTAACAACCCTAAATTTCCTGTACAACTTTCTGTGCATTTTTTTCAAAATTCATAAAGAGGTACTTTTGCCTGAGCACAAGTTAAATACTTGTTTTGCTAATTAATTACAAGAAGGAGCTTGTAGCTCATTGGTAATACCTTGCACTACTGAACCAAGCCACCAGAGTTCAAATCCCATACCACACATTATTTTTAATATTATTTTGTTTTGAAATTTTTAGAATACCAACAGTCAACACGTGCATATCTCACAAAAATCCTACTACATATAGAAAAGTAAATATACTAGTGAGAAGGTGGAACGACGACACAGCCACCGACCCCTTGACTCGGCCCAACTCGGCCGGCGGACCGGCCGACTCGGGCCGGCGCCGCCGGCCGGACTCGGCCGGACGGCCGAGTCCCCAACACCAAAGTTGGGGCTTTTCCTCTCCCCTACCCCCTGCACGCTTCATTTTCCCAGATCGGTTCCATAGACCTTTGAAATCCCCATTTACACCATTTTTAATGAATTTTAATATATTTTTACATTTTTTCAATTTAAACTCTTCATCTACCCTAACCCTTGCCTAACCCTATAAATACCACCCCTACACTCTACCCCATCACCCCAAAACTCTGAGCCAACTCTCAAGAAGTCTCTAGAAACCCTAGTGTGCAATCGAAGTGAGCGAAAGCCGAAGCTCCGGCGGATTTTTCGGCGACAACCGTAGGAACTCCCGGCGACGAAACGACGCACCGTTGACTCCTTTCGTCTCCCCTTCCTCTCTTTTAAAGTCCTAAACCCGTAAGTCCCAATTTTCTCTCCTTTACTCTCTTCTAAGAATACGAACTTCCAAAACCCGACGGAATCGGAACAAATTCGATTTCCGATTCGGTTTCTTCCTAAAACTTCACTTTGCTTTAATACAATCATGCTACAACCACTACATGTTGACTATTAAACACTAACTAATCATATTAAACAAGTTCCATATCAAAAGTAATTGGTATTTCCATTTTACCGTATTTTTTCATTAAAATACCATATAGTTTTATTTCTACATTTAAACCATCAAAACCATTGCTATACCTTTAAGTAAATCACGAGGTAATGACCTACCTCCTCATACACTCATATGCAACATAGCACAATACCCTCGGGAACATAGAATACGGGAAAACGACATCTTGTCACATAAATACCATTACTTATAAAACCATTTTTTTCTTAATGATTTAGTATTTATACAAATCATTGCAAAGCGCCGCTACAACCCATTTGGGGAACTCGTTCGGGATGGTGCGGATTATCGCACATTCTCGGGCTTAGTAGTGCGAGATGCAGACCTCCGCAAGGAGCATTTGGTCTCGAAAAATTTAAAATACGACATTTTAAGAAAAACGAGATTTCTAGAATATAATATATATATTAAATTTATTATCATATAAATATATATATATATAACATTAAAATATCTATTTTGTAATAATATAAATATTCCAACTCTTTTCAAAAAAATCACAAGAATCATTTTACACTAAAATACCATGAATTCCATACAAATCAATATTACAAATAAATAACTTTATTTATGAAATTAGGATATTTTCACTAGAAATATCACAGTATAAAATCTACATTCATTACAAATTTAAAGACGATAACTAAATACTTGGGGAGTATTTTGAAAAGTATATAATAGTATTTTTACATAAACCCCTCTCAAATTCTATAAATTACCCTAAGGACCCTAGTAAACATAGGTTTAAGCGGGACCAATCTCTTGAGCCTCAGGGAGCCGGAGAAGTGGATGCTTGCCTATTTAAGGTAGACAACTTAACAACGGTGTTATCAATACGGTAATCGTCTTTGAAAAAGACACAAATCCTGCCGCCCATGTGCAGCGGTTACCGATAACATCAAAACAATCAGGACTTCAATTTACTTTTCTAATTGTCTGACTAAGTTTGAGTCTCATTATAATCTGACTTGAATGTGATTCAAGTACAATCAACAATCTACAATCTACAATCTAAAATATTATAATTCAACATGAATCCATCTATTCAACTTGACTGAACCGAACCATGGATATACTTCCATTTACATGATTCTATAGTTATATCCATTTGCATGATTATACAGTTACATCCGTTTACTGATATCATGGTTTCGGCAAGTCATCCAATTATACAATCTATATTACAAGACAATTCAAGTTGCAATACAATACAACAATACAATCAAGATAACACGGGGTTTAAGGGGTAGACTGGGACGGAAGGTGTTAAAAGTGGCATAAGATTGCAAGATTTAAGACACCTAACCGTATCCAATTGTCGTTTTTCCGGGCTTTCTAATGGAGCCTTGTACTCTATATTCCGTTTGCCCTGGTCTCTAGCATATAGAGACTCCTCCCGTATAAACTGGCATCCTTTTGTACCAAGCTATAAACAACAGCGTTAACACAACATTATAACAATATAATACAACTTTAAAAGCTACCTTCTCTTTCTATTCTATTTCTCCCTTATCTTTGGGACTTACCGAGCGATCTGTTTGCTAACGACATTCTCTTCTTTCTTCTTTGAATGTCGTCAGGTGACCTGAACACGTCAGAGATCTAGCCCAGAGCTGAAGACTTAGACCATTTCGTTGAAGACCTAGAGCTTTAGTTCATTGCACACTTTTATTTCGGTACCTTTCCTTTTCTGTTATGCCATTGTTTAAGCATTGCTTTCTTCCAGATATATTTACTTTTCCATGCATTGTACAAAAAGAATGTGAATAAATAAAGTTATTGTTTTATTATATCTTGTCTCTTGTGCTTTTATTTTATATTGCTTAGATACGCTTAGCGTATTTAATTCAGAGTAAATACGTAGCGGCCTCGTCGCGTCCTCTGCCCATATACTGGGAAGCGGGGCGTGACAGGTTTTGCTGGTGGCCCATGCAGGTCATAGTTGTATAGAACCATACTATACAGTTCTGTTCTGCTTGAACAACCTACGCAATATAACACAAGAACCAGCAACTAAAACATTCTTTACAATTCATGTTCCTTGAATCTTATTATTTCAAAAAATTTGAATCTGTCATAACCTAAATTTTTCTCCAAGGTTATGGATTCCCCAAATAACACAAGCGCCAACTTCAATAACACTCCACCTCCACTACCAATCGTACCTACTGTTCCTGCTCCACCCACCAAGCAAACAGTTCTGCTTGAGGCGATCCGCAACCTCCTCGAGGGACAACAACAACTCTTGAACCGTCCCGAAGCTGAAGCACCTGGGATAAAGCAATTCAGAGCTTTACATCCCAAACAATTCTCAGGAAAAGGAAGCCTACTGGAAGCTGTAGAATGGGCACAAAGTATAGAAGATGATCTGGCAGAGGCACAAGTGCCAGAAATAGCTTGGGTTCGTGTGGCAAATTACAACTCACGGACAATGCTCGCAACTGGTGGAAGGCGGAAGAAAGCCGTCTTGAACAGCCTATTGAATGGAAGACTTTCCGCGATAAGTTCGATGCGAAATACTTCCCTGTGACTGCCCGGATCGACATGGAACAACAGTTTATTCATCTACAACAATGTTCTATGTGGGTCAAGTCAGTAGATGAGTATGACGCTGAGTTCACCATGCTCAGTCGGTAAGACATGTCACAATATTTCAATTTTTTTTAAATATCACATACTACACAACTAATACAAGACCGTAACAGATTTGCGGCACACTTGATACCGATGGACGAGATCAGAGCCTATCGATTTCAACAAGGTTTGGACATGGAAATCCAGGCTGCACTAGCCACAGGGAAATTTCCGACTCATGAAGATGCTCTGGAAGCTGCCCGTAGTTATGAGGCAGTAGTAAAGAGGAAGGGCAGACCTCAATCTGCCGGTTTGAAACGCTCTGCCATTCAAATGGCAGGAGGAGCCTCTTCCAGGCCATTGTTTGAACCCAGGAGAACAGAAGAACCCAATAACCAGCTAAGACCAGTTTTTTGTTTTCATTGCAAGAGAGATGGACATTTGATAAAGAACTTTAGGCGCGCAAAAGGCCTGTGCCTAGTTTGTGGCGCATCCAATCACAGAATTGAGACCTGTCCATATAGATACAACTCAGCTCACACACCCACCAACTACCCGCAGCGGCCAGCTATCCAGGCTTCTGCAACTCGTCCTGCACTCCCAGCACCACCTCCACGTGGATTTCCTGCACAGCCAAATCGCCAATTCAATCAGGCACCGAGGAACATGCCTCGAGGACAGAGAAATGTGCTTTCAGCTAGGAGGAACGTGCCACGGCGACAGACTTTCACCTTAGCAGCCATAAAAGCCAAGACAGTTGACCAAGGTAACACTAGTAAGTCTCTTTCACATTTTTAAAACCCTTGCACCACCTTGTTATTTTTCATACACTATCAGTATTTCAGTCACCAAACTTTCCTTGGATCTTTTACACTTTCCTTTTACAAATTTCGAGGACGAAATTTTTTTAAGGAGGGTAGAATGTAACAACCCTAAATTTCCTGTACAACTTTCTGTGCAATTTTTTCAAAATTCATAAAGGGGTACTTTTGCCTGAGCACAAGTTAAATACTTGTTTTGCTAATTAATTACAAGAAGGAGCTTGTAGCTCATTGGTAATTCCTTGCACTGCTGAACCAAGCCACCAGAGTTCAAATCCCATACCCCACATTATTTTTAATATTATTTTGTTTTGAATTTTTTAGAATACCAACAGTGAACACGTGCATATCTCACAAAAATCCCACTACATATAGAAAAGTAAATATACCAGTGAGAAGGTGGTACGACGACACGGCCCCCGACCCCTTGACTCGGCCGGCGGACCGGCCAACTCGGGCCGGCGCCGCCTGCCGGACTCGGCCGGACGGCCGAGTCCCCAACACCAAAGTTGGGGCTCTTCCTTTCCCCTACAGCCCTGCACACTTCATTTTCCCATATCGGTTCCAAAGACCTTTGAAATCCCCATTTACTCCATTTTTAATGAATTTTAATATAATTTTACATTTTTTCAATTTAAACTCTTCATCTTACCTAACCCTAGCCTAACCCTATAAATACCACCCCTACACTCTACCCCATCACCCCAAAACTCTGAACCAACTCTCAAGAAATCTCTAGAAACCCTAGTGTGCAATCGAAGTGAGCGAAAGCCGAAGCTCCGGCGGATTTTCCGGCGACAACCGTAGGAACTCCCGGCGACGAAACGACGCACCGTCGACTCCTCTCGTCTCCCCTTCCTCTCTTTTAAAGTCCTAAACCCATAAGTCACAATTTTCTCTCCTTTACTCTCTTCTAAAATTACGAACTTCCAAAACCCGACGAAATCGGAACAAATCCGATTTCCGATTCGGTTTCTTCCTAAAACTTCACTTTTCTTTAATACAATCATGCTACAACCACTACATGTTGACTATTAAATACTGACTAATCATATTAAACAAGTTCCATATCAAAAGTAATTGCTATTTCTATTTTACCGTATTTTTCATTAAAATACCATATAGTTTCATTTCTACATTTAAACCATCAAAAACCTTGCTATACCTTTAAGTAGATCACGAGGTAATGAGCTATCTCCTCACACACTCATATGCAACATAGCACAATACCCCTGGGAACATAGAATACGGGAAAACGACATCTTGTCAAATAAATACCATTACTTATAAAACCATTTTTTTTCTTAATGATTTAGTATTTATACAAATCTTTGGAAAGCGCCGCTACAACCCATTTGGGGAACCCGTTCGGGATGGTACGGATTATCACACATCCTTGAGCTTAGTTGTGCGAGATGCAGACCTCCGCAAGGAGCATTCGGTCTCGAAAGATTTAAAATACGATATCTTAAGAAAAACGAGATTTCTAGAATATAATATATATATTAAATTTATTTTCATATAAATATATGTATATATAACATTAAAATATCTATTTTATAATAATATAAATATTCCAACTCTTTTCAAAAAAATCACAAGAATCATTTTACACTAAAATACCATGAATTCCATACAAATCAATATTATAAATAAATACCCTTATTTATGAAATTAGGATATTTTCACTATAAATATCACAGTATAAAATCTACATTCATTAAAACTCTAAAGACGATAACTAAATACTTGGGGAGTATTTTGAAAAGTATATAATAGTATTTTTACATAAAATCCCCTCAAGTTCTATAAATTACCCTAAGGACCCTAGTAAACATAGGTTTAAGCGGGACCAATCTCTTGAGCCTCAGGGAGCCAGAGAAGTGGGTGCTTGCCTATTTAAGGTCGACAACTTAACAACGGTTTTATCAATATGGTAATCGTCTTTGAAAAAGACACAAATCCTGCCGCCCATGTGCAGCGGTTACCGATAACATCAAAACAATCAGGGCTTCAATTTACTTTTCTAATTGTCTGACTCAGTTTGAGTCTCATTATAATCTGACTTGAATGTGATTCAAGTATAATCTACAATCTACAATCGACAATATTACAATTCAACATGAATCCATGAATCCATCTATTCAACTTGACCGAACCGAACCATGGATATACTTCCATTTACATGATTCTACAGTTACATCCATTTGCATGATTATACAGTTACATCCGTTTACTGATATCATGGTTTTGGCAAGTCATCCAATTATACAATCTATATTATAAGACAATTCAAGTTGCAATACAATACAACAATACAATCAAGATAACATGGGGTTTAAGGGGTAGACTGGTGTGGAAGGTGTTAAAAGTTGCATGAGACTGCAAGATTTAAGACACCTAACCGTATCCAATTGCCATTTTTCCGGTCTTTCTAACAGAGCCTTATACTCTATATTCCGTTTGCCCTGATCTCTAGCATATAGAGACTCCTCTCGTATACACTGGGATCCTTCTGTACCAAGCTACAGACAACAGCTTTAGCACAACATTATAACAATATAATACAACTTTAAAAGCTACCTTCTCTTTCTATTCTATTTCTCCCTTATCTTTGGGACTTACCGAGCGATCTGTTCGCTGACGACATTCTCTTCTTTCTTCTTTGAATGTCGTCAGGTGACCTGGATACGTCAGAGATTGAGCTCAGCGCTGAAGACTTGGACCATTTCGTTGAAGACCCAGAGCTTTAGTTCATTGTACACTTTTATTCCAGTACCTTTCCTTTTCTATTATGCCACTGTTTAGGCATTGCTTTCTTCCAGATGTATTTACTTTTCCATGCATTGTACAAAAAGAATGTGAATAAATAAAGTTGTTGTTTTATTATATCTTGTCTCTTGTGTTTTTATTTTATATTGCTTAGATACTCTTAGCGTATTTACTTCAGAGTAAATACGCAGCGGCCTCGTCGCGTCCTCTGCCCATACACTGGGAAGGAGGGCATGACAGGTTTAGTTGGTGGCCCATGCAGGTCAGAGCTGTATAGAACCATACTATGCAGTTCTGTTCTGCTTGAACAACCTAAGCAATATAATACAAGAACCAGTAACTAAAATATTCTTTACAATTCATGTTCTTTGAACCTTATCATTTCAAATATTTTGAATCTATCATAACCCAAATTTTTCTCCAAGGTTATGGAGTCCCCAAACAACACAAGCGCCAACTTCAACAACACTCCACCTCCACCACCAATCGTACCTACTGTTCCTGCTCCACCCACCAAGAAAACAGTTCTGCTTGAGGTGATTGTTCATATCAGATTTTTGCATTTTCATACCGCCCAATTTTTATCACATTGCATATCGGTAGATACTCTTGAGCCGTGTTTGCTAGTCAATTGCAGGATACATGTTCTCGGTTCTAAAACGGTGAAATTCATGGAAAACACGACAAAATCCGGGTTCCTGCCAACCACAGATAAAACACGGTCTCCGCTCTTCATCCGTATGTTGCCAGATACCAGTTTAGGAAGACAAAATGGCAAAATCGATTGTCACTTTCATGCACAAGGCTCAAGGGCAGCACAAGATCCAAGAAATCTACGCGGAGCTCGAGGCAATCATGCCAAATCTTGACAAAAAGTCCACCTTTCCCTCAACAGAAATTTTGGAAAAATCATGGAGCCAAATTGAGAAAATACATGTACCAGAATTATGTACACTGAAGAACAGGGAAGCACAAAAAAGAAGAGGGCCCAACTCCTCTAAAGGGCCGCGGATCCGCGGCCAATAGGGGGTCTAGGCCGCGGATCCGCGGCCGTATAGTGTCGGCAGGCAAAACTTTTCCAGGGTTATTTTGGTCTTTTCAGATGTGTTCTGGTGGTTGCCCTAGATTTCCATTCTACAGCCTATAAATAGCCCAGAACTTTGAGAAGGAAAGGGTCCATTCTTGTATTTTCATTTTGCCTAGGTTTAGTGTTTTTCTTCTTCCTCTTCTCATCTCTTCTCCATTAAACTTGTAGTGAGCTTGTGAGTGAAGAGTGATGAATAAAGAAGATCATTTTATTATCATGCTTGTCTCTTTATCTTGTTAATTGTTGTAATTTTAATTCGTTAAGTAGTTGTTGTTATTTTCTTGTTGTTTCTTTCTTCTCTCTTTTTCGTTATCCTTAATACGACAATGATGCTTACGCTCGATCCTCGCCAAGGTGAGGTCGCAAATAGCTAGTCGTATTCTTCTAATCTTCTTCTTTCTATCTTCCTCTTTTGTTTTGTTTTATTTTTCCATATCATGATGTGTGAGTAGTTCATACTTGTTAGGGTAGGATAAGGGAAGTTTGAGAGAAGGAAATCTCTCTCACTCTTTCCTTGCCCAACAGCTTAAATCGACTCTCGTTAATTGAACCACAATCCGCTCCTTACGGCACCCTATCCTACATGATAGCGGTGATCCCGTAGTGAGACTGGTTGTGGTTGAATTAACCGGAGGTTATGGCTATGAGCCAAGAACGGACGGACAAGCACCAAAAGGAAGGACTTATGCGTTGGAAAGCCTAGCTTATACTCGCAAGTTCCTTCCTAGTCGTGCTAATCCCCGTTGTTGCCGATTACCGTAACACCGATATTAAGAGGGGCAACGAAAGATGTGGAGACTCCTAACTCAATCTAACCTAATCCTAACCCTAACAAGCTCTCTTTAAATATCAACTTAACACTTAGATAACCACAAAAAAATCTGAAAAACCGGACTTAACTCGTTAAAGCACATAGAAAAAGACTCACATCTCCCTGCGGACGACCCGTACTCAACCGGCTAGCTACAAGCGAAACCGTCTTGATTGCGGTATTTTAACTAAAACTTGAACACGCAGAACTCCTGACAATCAAATGGCGCCGTTGCCGGGGAGACGGTAGTTTATTTCCATGTGTAATTTCGGGTTAACTTGTAAATTTAACCGAAAAACAAAACAAAAAAAAATACTTTGTAAAAGAAACCATCTTGTTATTCTTGATTAGTTTTTGTGCAAGTGTGCAGGAAAATACAAGGTTTGAGTTCGGTGACCAAGACGTTGAAAATACGGAGTTCAAGTACAGTGCCAAAGACGTGGGAAGATAGACCCACATTTCGCGGCTACACCGCGACGGACAAAACAAAGCATCCGGTCTACTGTAGAAATCTGGAGCAGATACAGTGAGCAAATCAGAATTCCACACATCCAGAAAAGCAGAGGAAACCCAACAGAACCCACACAACAAAAATTAAGCCCCAACTCCACAAGATAGCCGCGGAACCGCGGCATAAGGGAGCTTAGGCCGCGGATCCGCGGCTATTTGGAAGCTTCAGGGTGCAAATTTTTTTCTGGTGAGTCTTTCTCTTCTCTCCACTCCTCTGAACTCCACTGAATTGTGTTTTCTGCAGCCTTCATTGCGCGAATTCTTCTCCCCCTTCCAATAAACTGTTCTTGTGCAGGATTCTTTGCGCCGCAAATAAAAATTGTTTGCAGTTGATTTGTTACTGCTTTGCATTTCTTTAATACGGACTTAAGGGGCTTGAAACCAATTCAGATTGGGTGGGGATTTCATCACCCTTCCCAGGACCCCAAAAATCACAAAAGCATATGCATTGTCCATTGTAAATTAAAAAATACTAGACTTCAGCCCTAAGGACTTCGCGCTCATTAGGAGAAGATAAACCGTGTTTAGAACCTCGCTTAACGGTTTATTGTTTACGGGGTGTCTAGGAAAGTGTTAAAGGCGCAACCGCCGAAAGAGAAAGGGTTATTTAATTAAGGAACTTCGCGAAAGCGTTGGACAACCTCCCCTTATCTCTGCACTTACCTGGCCTCGTGATCAGTGTATTTTTAAGCCCGTTTCTCGGCACTGTTTAACTTCGACAATCAAGTTCAGGAGCAGGTCTAGTAGACCTAGGTTACCCTAGATCAAGGTGTGATTGTGCATATCTTGTTTGTGATTGCTTAAGCCGTATATCCGTACATATTTCTGTAAAAATCTTTCTAAAAAAAAAAGAAAAAAATCATAAACTTTTATAAAAACTTGCCCTTTGTCGCCAAATCCATTTTTCACCCACCACCCATCACCTTTCTCCATTGACGTTTTCTTACCCTCACCTTCTCCGCTTTGACTATACTAAACTCGTTTAGTGTATGTCCGCTTGGACTCGGGACACTAGCGCCCGTCTAGTCCGCGTTACGTTAGTCGCTACCGACTACGCGATCGACTCCGAAGTCGATACTCCGTCCACTCCTTTTTCACCCCTTCCTTTGCCGGCCAACTCCGACGTTGACCGAAATTCTGTTCATACATCTTCACCTTCATCTTCACCAACCTCTTCTTCCGCGATGTCAGGATTTAATCCGAACATCTCTTTGACCACCCCTGGATTGGCTCCACCTCCTACGGAGACCAATCTCCAACCACCTCCGCCTGTTGTAGCGCCGCAGCGAATCGCGCTCCAGGATCGTTTCTATCCCACCCGTTCTGCACTTCCCACCTGCCTTTCTCTTCCTCCGGCCAATGGGGACAACTTTGAAATTAAGCCCCATTTCATCAACATGCTTCCACGTTTTCATGGGCTTGAATCTGAAGATGCCTATATCTTCATCAATAAATTTCAAAACGTCTGTGCCATGATGAAAACCACCCAGCTGTCGGACGATGCTATACGTCTACGGGTCATTCCGTTCACTTTATGCGATCTCGCTGAAAAATGGCTGTATAGCACCGCTTCCCACTCAATCACCAGCTGGGACGAGTTTGTTAAAGCGTTTCTAAAAAAATTCTATCCGAATCATAAGACCGCAAGGATTCGAAATGAAATCAACCAATTCTCCCAGCTTCCTTCTGAACCCTTCTGGAAGTGCTTTGACCGATACAAAGACCTTCTTGTTCAGTGTCCTCACCATGGTATAGAGAAATGGCAGCTCTGCCAAACCTTATACGAGGGCATGAACCCAGCAACGAAGCAGTTGTTGGAAACTATCTGTCAGGGCCAATTCCTATCCAAATCTGACGAGGAAGCGTGGAAGTTCTTTGACGACCTTGCGGAGCAAACGCTACAGTGGGAGAGCACCAGACCGACTTCTTCTTCTTCTACCTCCACTTCTACCGGTCAGTCTAGGGTAGGAATCCACCAACTTGACGTCTCTATTGCGATGAAAGCTGAAATGGCTGCTATAACAAGAAAGCTTGAAGCGATAGAAAGCAAATTTTCTGCTCCTGCTCCTGCCCCTGTTCTCCCCCTTCGTACCATCTGCGCTTGTTGTTCCGATCCTTCCCACTTGACCGAAGAGTGTCCTTACAATCTACCCTCGCAAGGACAGGATCAGGTTAATGCTGCCTTCCAGTAAAGACCGAGGAATGATCCATACTCTTTCACCTACAATCCCGGTTGGAGGAACCACCCCAATTTCGCCTGGAATCATAATCAGAATCAATTCCAGGGCAACAATTTCCAAAGGGCCCCTCCGCCGCAACAACAAGCGCAACAACAAACTCAACACCAATATCAGCAGCCCTTCCAACCCCAACCTTTCCAAAATCAGACGAACAACTTTGCACCCAACAATTCTTTTCCACCAAACAACTTTGTTCAGTCAAACAACGATAAGGTTTCCTCGCTCGAACGAAGTCTGGAGGCTTTTGTTAAACAATCGACTCAATCCACCGCCAACATCCAGTCTTCCATTCAATCCTTAGTGCAACACACTGCCGCACACGGGCAAAGCATCAAGACCATCGAGGCCCAGATTGCACAGCTGAACGCGGCCTTAAGCGAGCGAGAAAAGGGGAAGCTCCCGTCCCAGCCACTTCCAAATCCCGGTCACCCACATAATGCACACGTTGCTCTTGAACAACAAAACCATAATGTGAGTGCCGTGACCACACTGAGATCGGGGAGGATGCTGCAAAATAACATTGGCAAACGGATCAACGATGACACCCCGGCCGCTTCTTCTGCTCTGAACGGACCCACTTCTCACTCCATGAAGACACCTATTCTGGGGTCCGTTCCGACTCCACAATCTCCTCCTCCAGCATTAGACTCAACCAATTTTCAAAATGTTCCATTTCCAAACCGGTTGAGGTCTAATAAACAAAATCCTCAAATGGAGAAGATTCTGGAGTTATTTAAGCAGGTTAACATTAACATTCCTCTTTTAGATGCTGTCCAACAAGTCCCGTCCTACGCGAAAATCTTAAAGGACTTGTGCACGAAAAAGAGGAAGTCTCAGGTACCCAAGAAAGTTTTCTTGGCTAGTGCTGTGAGTGATGCCCTTACCCAATCTTTACCACAAAAACGGAAGGACCCTGGCTGTCCTACGATTTCAATTACTATTGGGGATAAGAACATCAACCGCGCACTATTAGATCTTGGTGCCAGTGTTAACCTGCTTCCGTATTCAGTATACGAGCAATTAGGCGTCGGAGAGCTGAAACCCACGCACTGCACTCTCCAAATGGCCGACCGATCGATCACCCATCCTAGGGGTGAGCTAGAGGACGTGTTAATAAAAGTCGGGGACTTCATATTCCCCGTTGACTTCATTGTATTAGATACACAGCCTGTAGCTAACCCCCGGAATCAAATTCCGGTGATACTCGGTCGCCCATTTCTCGCAACCTCAAATGCTGTGATCAATTGTCGCAATGGTTCGATGAACCTCTCTTTTGGAAACATGACGATTGAACTCAACATTTTTAGGTTGGGGAATCAGCCCGCCGAACCTAATGCTCATATACTGGACGTCTGCTCGATCCAGGAGATCACCCCAGAAGAGTGTGAATTCGAGGAGTTTCTGTTTGATCACGATAATCTTGACGCCACTAGTGCGTTTCTCTTCGAACCTGCTGCTGTTTCTGCGCCCGACAACGACTACGAGTGTTTCACGTTTTCAAACGATCTTAGCCGCGCACAACCCGAGTTTGAATCCTTCGACTTTCCGGATGAGTTACCTGAACCATCCAACTCGGTTGCTTACACTCGCTTTGAACCTTTGCTGGAGTCCTTTGAGTTCGAGACCTTTGCACCAGTCTTGTCTTCCATCATTTCACCTCCAACGCTCGAACTCAAGCCGTTGCCGTCTCACCTTAAGTATGCTTACTTAGGTGAGAATGAGACCCTCCCTGTCATCATCTCAGCTTCTTTAGCTCCCGAGCAAGAGAAAGCCCTTCTCGCGGTCTTGCACAGCAACAGGCAAGCTTTTGGCTGGTCCATGGCGGACATCAAGGGGATTAGTCCCCTGATCGTTGAGCATCACATTCATCTGATGGATGATGCCAAACCAGCCCGGGATCCACAAAGACGTCTTAATCCAGTCATGAAGGAGGCTGTAAAGAAGGAGATCGTCAAATGTCTAGATAGTGGTATCATTTATCCTATCTCTGATAGCCAGTGGGTTAGCCCCATTCATGTTGTCCCCAAGAAGTCGGGCATCACGGTCATAACCAACGAGGCAAACGAGTTAATCCCTACTCGCACCCAAACTGGGTGGCGAGTTTGCATTGATTACAGAAAACTCAACGCCGCAACGCGGAAAGACCACTTTCCGCTACCTTTCATTGACCAGATGCTTGAACGATTGGCCGGACACGAGTACTACTGCTTTCTTGATGGCTACTCCGGCTATAATCAAATTCCCATCGCCAAAAAAGACCAGGACAAGACCACTTTCACTTGTCCTTTCGGCACGTTTGCATATCGTCGCATGCCCTTTGGGTTATGCAATGCGCCCGCTACCTTCCAGCGGTGTATGATGGGAATCTTCTCAGACATGGTGGAAAAATTTCTGGAGATTTTCATGGATGACTTCTCCATCTTCGGCGATTCCTTCAACGAGTGTTTGCTGCATCTTGACGCTGTCCTTACCCGATGTAAGGACAAGAATCTCACTTTGAACTGGGAGAAATGCCACTTCATGGTGCGCGAAGGTATTGTCTTAGGACATATCATCTCGCAAAATGGCATAGAGGTTGACAAAGCAAAGATTGAGGTCATTTCCAATCAGCCTCCTCCCCGATGCGTCAGAGATATCCGAGCCTTCCTTGGTTATGCCGGTTTCTATAGACGGTTCATCAAGGACTTTAGCAAGATTGCTAGGCCCTTGACTCTTTTGCTGGCCAAGGACACGCCATTCGACTTCAACTCGAGCTGTATGACTGCATTCGAGTCACTAAAACGCTCACTCACTTCTGCTCCCGTTCTTTCTTCACCTGACTGGACGCACCCATTCGAGATTATGTGCGATGCATCCGACTTTGCCATTGGTGCTGTCCTTGGACAGCACATCAACAAGATGCCGCACGTAATCTATTATGCGAGCCGAACCCTGAACGACGCCCAACTTAACTATACAACAACTGAGAAGGAATTCTTAGCTGTTGTATTTGCTTTAGAAAAGTTCAGGCCCTACCTCATCGGCTCTCCAGTCATTGTCTACACTGACCATTCTGCTCTGCGCCATCTTTTTGCGAAGAAAGATGCTAAATCTCGGTTAATACGTTGGATCCTCTTGCTTCAAGAGTTTGACCTTGTCATTAAGGACAAACGAGGATGTGAAAACGTAGTTGCCGACCATCTCTCACGACTTCCTTCTTCGCCTTCGCTTCCAATTCCGATCAACGACGTTTTCCCGGATGAACAGCTCTTGACAGTATCGTGCGAACCCTGGTTCGCAGATATTGTGAACTATTTAGCCACAGGATTACTCCCGACTGAATGGTCGAGTCAGGACAGACTTCGCTTCTTATCCCAAGTAAAACACTTTTACCGGGAAGAACCCTACTTGTTCAAGTACTGTCCCGACCAGATTATTCGTCGGTGTGTCCCTGATGAGGAATTCAAGAGTGTGCTGTCATTTTGCCACAATCAAGCGTGTGGCGGGCATTTTGGGCCCAGAAAGACAGCTGAGAAGATCTTGCAATGTGGTTTCTACTGGCCACAACTCTTCAAAGACGCTCACGACTATTGCAAGACTTGCTCCCGGTGCCAACACATGGGCCGGATATCCCGGAGGAACGAAATGCCGCTCCAACCGATCTTGGTTGTGGAGATTTTCGATGTTTGGGGGATAGATTTCATGGGGCCGTTTCCCAGCTCTTTCGGGAACTTGTACATCCTTCTCGCTGTTGATTACGTCTTTAAATGGGTCGAGGCTGTGCCCAGCCGAACTAACGACAACAAGGTTGTCGTTAGGTTCCTTAAAGAAAACATTTTCTCCCGGTTTGGGCACCCCCGTGCGATCATTAGCGACAATGGAAGTCATTTCTGCAACAGGACTTTCGAGGCCTTGATGCGGAAGTATTCCATTAATCATAAGCTCTCTACGCCCTACCACCCCCAAACCTGCGGGCAGGCCGAAGTTTCAAATCGGCAAATCAAGCAGATACTGGAGAAGACGGTTTCCAAGAACCGTAAGGATTGGTCGCTGAAACTCACTGATGCCCTTTGGGCATTTCGAACCGCTTATAAGACCGACCTTGGCATGTCTCCCTATCGGCTTGTGTACGGAAAAGCCTGCCACCTTCCTGTCGAAATAGAGCATCGCGCATTTTGGGCGATAAAAGAGCTGAATCTATCTCGCGAGGATGCGGGCAGCCATCGGAAGCTGCAGTTGAACGAACTAAACGAGCTTAGGGATGAGGCTTACGATAACGCGGTTGTTGTTAAGAACCGAACAAAGGTGTTTCACGATAAACACCTTTTGCGCAAAACCTTCGTACCTGGTCAGCAGGTACTGCTTTACGACACCCGACTTCACTTCCATCCAGGAAAGCTCAGATCTCGCTGGAAAGGGCCGTATTTTGTGCGGAATGTGTATCCGCAGGGCGCTGTGGATTTGGAAAATCCAAAGGACGGTTCATTTTTCAAAGTAAACGGACACCGATGCAAACCATACCTTAGCGCCGAACCAACAGAGGAGCTCCTGTTCTTACAGGAGCCGGTTTACCCTGAATGATCTTCCTCTGCCTACCTCCAAACTTCGGTTATCCAGCCAAGAACAGTGGACACTGTTCTAAATAAGTTTGGGGGTATGTATAAACCATTTTTTTTATATATTTGTGTATATTCTTTTTCTTTTTCTTTAAAAACAAAAAACAAACAAAAATTGTGTATCGCTAACCGACAATTTTGACCCCTCAAATGATCTCTTCATGCAACGACAGTGAGGACACTGTCCAGTTTAAGTTTGGGGGTACGCTCGGTACGCATTTCTTACCTTTGCATTCATATGTATATTTTTGCATCTGCATATTAAAATCCATAAAATCCATAAAAATTTGAAAATTTTCTAAAAATATAAAAACTTTTTTGTCAAGTTAGCTTGTGGAAGAACTCTGAGTCAACATTCGACGGTTTTTGTTTGAAAAAATAGGAATAACTAAATCTTATGTTTGGATTTTGAAAACCTGAAAGATAACTCTCCTTTGAAGTTAACTATAGCTGATATACGTCTTTACATCACACTACACGTGTCGTGAATTTTGGGAATTAGATGACAAGTCTTTCATGTTTAAACTTTTAAACAGATAAATGATTTTCTGAGGATCAAATAGGTTTGTTCTGAAATAAGTAATGACAAGAATAGTTTATGAAGTAAAGCGAATATGAAGGAATGTTATTGATGCCGTAATTGGAGCTAAGTCTGAAAAATAACCCATCTGAAACTTGATTGGAATGATTACACACCAAACCCACTAAACACGTCTTTTATCCAAAAAAATAATTGAACAGCCGGTTATATCTCCGTTCGTATTAAATCATCTGATTTTCACGCCAAACTGTCTTTTGTTTTTGGACCTAGGTAACTTGAGTAATTAAGTCCGCTGGGGTGTTTCTACACCTAATGCCCTAAAACCAACTGGTTTGGGAGCATTGGCCCAAAGCTCGCTAAGAAGCCTAGAAAGTCCAGTTTTAAAACAAAGTCAAGCAAGTGTTCTCTCCGAGTTAAAATTCCTAACGGTTCTTTGTGTGAGAATAATCTTGATAAAAGACAGGCTTTTATAAAAATTTTAAGCGGAGATATGAAGGTTTTATTCTATGATAAAGACTATTGCACGTTCACAAAGGTGTGTATGAAATGAAAACAAGAAAAAGGTGGAGTGAAAAATACGACTTAGTTTCCTGTTAAGGAAGATAGAAATTCTGAAGTTGAAACCTTACTGGAAAACGAAACTTGAAAAATGCTTAACTCTTTATAAAACTTATGTGATCCTTTTAAAATTATTATCTGGGCTTTATTGTGCGACATGATGACTTTATTCGACCTTTCGGGAACTTAACGACACTATTTGCACTGCACGTAAAGACATATAAAATCTGTAGTTAAATAAGAAGCGAGGTGTGAAAAATAAAGGTTCGATAGTCTAGACTTAGGATTATAGAATTGTTATTTTCTGAAACAAAACTTTAGGGTTTGAATCTTAGTTATTTTACAAAACCAACTTGACCGGATTTTGTGGGTAGTATCTGCTGAAAACCCTCAGGAGACAACACTCCTCCTACTAGGGACACCTAGAGGTTTAACGGCTTGTTGCACATGCTCAGTGCAATCGCGTTCCCTGCGAAAGTGAGGTTAGGAAATTTTTTGTGAATAAATTGGCTTTGCTCGGGACGAGCAAATGATAAGTTTGGGGGTATTTGTTCATATCAGATTTTTGCATTTTCATACCGCCTAATTTTTATCACATTGCATATCGGTAGATACTCTTGAGCCGTGTTTGCTAGTCAATTGCAGGATACAGGTTCTCGGTTCTAAAACGGTGAAATTCATGGAAAACAAGACAAAATCCGGGTTCCTGCCAACCACAGATAAAACATGGTCTCCGCTCTTCATCCGTATGTTGCCAGATACCAGTTTAGGAAGACAAAATGGCAAAATCGATTGTCACTTTCATGCACAAGGCTCAAGGGCAGCACAAGATCCAAGAAATCTATGCGGAGCTCGAGGCAATCATGCCAAATCTTGACAAAAAGTCCACCTTTCCCTCAACAGAAATTCTAGAAAAATCGTGGAGCCAAATTGAGAAAATACATGTACCAGAATTATGTACACTGAAGAACAGGGAAGCACAAAAAAGAAGAGGGCCCAACTCCTCTAAAGGGCCGCGGATCCGTGGCCAATAGGGGTCTAGGCCGCGGATCCGCGGCCGTATAGTGGCGGCAGGCAAAACTTTTCCAGGGTTATTTTGGTCTTTTTAGATGTGTTCTGGTGGTTGCCCTAGATTTCCATTCTACAGCCTATAAATAGCCCAGAACTTTGAGAAGGAAAGGGTCCATTCTTGTATTTTCATTTTGCCTAGGTTTAGTGTTTTTCTTCTTCCTCTTCTCATCTCTTCTCCATTAAACTTGTAGTGAGCTTGTGAGTGAAGAGTGATGAATAAAGAAGATCATTTTATTATCATGCTTGTCTCTTTATCTTGTTAATTGTTGTAATTTTAATTCGTTAAGTAGTTGTTGTTATTTTCTTGTTGTTTCTTTCTTCTCTCTTTTTCGTTATCCTTAATACGACAATGATGCTTACGCTCGATCCTCGCCAAGGTGAGGTCGCAAATAGCTAGTCGTATTCTTCTAATCTCGTTCTTTCTATTTTCCTCTTTTGTTTTGTTTTATTTTTCCATATCATGATGTGTGAGTAGTTCATACTTGTTAGGGTAGGATAAGGGAAGTTTGAGAGAAGGAAATCTCTCTCACTCTTTCCTTGCCCAACAGCTTAAATCGACTCCCGTTAATTGAACCACAATCCGCTCCTTACGGCACCCTATCCTACATGATAGCGGTGACCCCGTAGTGAGACCGGTTGTGGTTGAATTAACCGGAGGTTATGGCTAAGAGCCAAGAACGGACGGACAAGCACTAAAAGGAAGGACTTATGCGTTGGAAAGCCTAGTTTATACTCGCAAGTTCCTTCCTAGTCATGCTAATCCCCGTTGTTGCCGATTACCGTAACACCGATATTAAGAGGGGCAACGAAAGATGTGGAGACTCCTAACTCAAACTAACTTAATCCTAACCCTAACAAGCTCTCTTTAAATATCAACTCAACACTTAGATAACCACAACAAAATCTGAAAAACCGGACTTAACTCGTTAAAGCACATAGAAAAAGACTCCCATCTCCCTGCGGACGACCCGTACTCAACCGGCTAGCTACAAGCGAAACCGTCTTGATTGCGGTATTTTAACTAAAACTTGAACACGCAGAACTCCTGACAATCAGTGATCCGCAGACTCCTTAAGGGACAACAACAACTCTTGAACCGTCCCGAGGCTGAAGCACCTGGGTTAAAGCAATTCAGAGCTTTACATCCCAAACAGTTCTCAGGAAAGGGAAGCCCACTGGAAGCTGAAGAATGGGCACAAAGTATAGTAGATGATCTGACAGCGGCACAAGTGCCAGAAATAGCTTGGGTTCGTGTGGAAAAATTACAACTCACGGACAATGCTCGCAACTGGTAGAAGGCGAAAGAAAGCCGTCTTGAACAGCCCATTGAATGGAAGACTTTTCGCGATAAGTTCGATACGAAGTACTTCCCTGTGACTGCCAGGATCGATATGGAACAGCAGTTTATTCATCTACAACAAGGTTCTATGTCGGTATTCTTCGGATAAATCATCTACAACAGCGTAGCGTAATCTAAGTAAGCCAAAGCCCAGAAAACAAAACCATGTAAAGAAATAGAGTGAAGGAAAACTTATTTAAAGAAAGCAATTTTAACCAAATAAGTCGCATTAATCATTTTAAAAGAAACATCGAAATTTCCTGAAAATTTCGGCAGAGTCTCCTTTGTAAATACTGGCCCCCAAACGGGTACAACATATGAAAATACATATAAGAAATGAATAAAGGCATCCCCAAGCGGGAGCTAGCTCTTTGCCCAAGGCGGAATCACAACCACATGCAATATTTATATCAAAAGTGCACAATAAGCATCTGAAAGCAAGAAATAAGCAAATACTACGTCGGCTCAAGTGAGCATCGACACCAAACATCACAAATACAAGTCTCACGAGTCTCACTGTCTAATCAAATATACAAGGGTAGATGTAGTATACTAGATACAATAAAATATACGGTGGGAGCAAAAGAAATCCTTTAAAACCCACCTATGAGCAAGCTGTGAGTCGAAGCAAACGAAGTGGAAAGGAGGTACACCCGCCGCTATTGTGTGATGGGTCAAACCTGCAAGATACTGTGGCACAACAGGGATGAGTTGCCAACTCTTGAGTAATAAGTAATATCTAATAAGGCTATCGTAAGCATGCACGCAAATGCGTCACAACCTACATATACCGATATAATACGATGCACTAGTATGTATGCAATATGAATGCAAAATCAATACTCGAAACCTGAACATGTCTGGTATGAGAAAATATTTATTTTTATCTTAGTAAAACCCTTATGAAATAACGGAAGCATCTTCAATGAAATCCACTGAAATCCATGTCAAACATCGACATAATATATATATATATATATATATATATATATATATATATATCAGTGCCTCAATATCTCTATGTCTCGACATCTCAATGTCACAATAGCTCAGTATCTCAATATTTCGGGCTCCGTCAATCCGGATCGGCCCATATCATCAATCTCACGACTACGGTCGGTATCCTTCGGATATCTGCTGTAGGGTTACTAGGCACTCTCACAAGGGTCTATAAGGCATCAACCATGCCCGATTTAAAATTTAGACGTGCCGAACAACCCTAACCAAGATCTTTAAATTAGAGATTAGGCGAAACAAAGCTTGTTAAACACTTTAACATCTAAGAGTTTGGGATTACAACCTTTGTAGTCCGGTCCTTCACTTCATAAGCTCCGTGTTGAGGTCCCTTCGCTGCGATCATCATGTACCCAGACTCTAAAGAGGCTCCACGAAGAGAATGATGCAAACTTGCTTCCGATTTTCGATAACAAAGATAATCTACCTTAAAGTTTCTTTAACACAAGCTCTCACTAACTAATGAAGTGAACACTCTAATCTAAGTAGCTAGGATAGATTAGGATGATGAAATAGGATTTTAGCTCTCATTTGTTTTCATAATCTCACTCAAAATCATCACTAATGAAAAAGCCAGTAGGCTTTTCCATCAAGAACTCAAGGAAGAAGAAGAAGAATCCTTTTGTGATGAATAATGAAACCCTAGTGTAGTTAGAATTGCAACCATGGGTTAAGTATGAAGACTTAACCCATGTAGAGATTTAACTAGGGTAAAGGGTTTGGTTGGGTTAAGGAAATATCTATGCAAAATATCCAAGTCAAAGTCAAAGCTTCAAGAAGCTTCTTGAAAGCTTCATGAAGACTTAACCCTAATCCAAACCGTAACCTCAATTAAACTCCACAAAACATGTTGCATTCATAACCATAACATGTTACAATATTATATATCACATATACAATATTTATTGTAACAAAATAAAATAATACTATTAACATATATCACATATATATCAATGTATTACCCGAGTGAGAAAAAGAATCTTTTAGTGAGCTTATATTAGTTAATGTAATTTAATATATCAAATATATAATTATACATTAAATTATCGAATCATTTCTTGATCCGATAATCCGGCTATTTCATAAATAACCGACTAATATAATCTGTATTAGTTCATCGAATCAACTCTTGATCCGATGACCCGGCTATATCACATATACCCGGCCGATATCTCATATCGCGAGAATCTAATACGGTATCACATACACGTATTGTTCTCGGTCTCGCACATATCATATATGTGCTCCTACTTCGCTTTGCCTGAGCCAAGAAATCTTCGTGTAGGACTCTAAAGAATCGTCAATACGCCGGCAGTAGGTAATGATCATATCAAACACCCACAAGCTGCAAGCGGTCAGCTAAACGTAACAGCCACCCAGGTATTGAGCACTCAGAAGATCAACAAGCAAGCCTGTACATTCTCCTGTGAATCCAGTCAGTAACACTCCCGTACAGTCCGGTCTCTTCGTCTGATATGTCGCATATCTCGACTAGGGGTATTAAACGTCAGACCCCAGTAGCTTGATAAGTCGTGTCGATATGAGGTCTATAACAGTTCGAGAAACTACTGATAACACTTACCAGTAAATCTCAGCAACCCTGGCCAGGGATTTCCAGTTATACCCAATCGAACACAGCGCAACATCAACTCCCTATACCGGGAGAGACGAATCCCCTCCTATCGCTCATTGCTTCCATATGATTCGGGTCTGTACCCAAAATCCACCTTTTTGCACGCCCTCTTGGACGTGGTATGATGGAAATCAAAACACAGTGGGAATCACACAAGACTCTATGACGATCTCGGGTCTACAGACTAACATGTACCAGTGTCACCAGAAAACTGCCATCTGACGTAAGGTATAATACCATCTGGGAATTATCGGCGAGTCCGTCCAGTGTACCCAGTCTCCACTGAGCACCCGTTTACCTTCTCTGATGTCAAGCACCAATGGATATGAGATCATCTATCGCCCATCATATGGGTCAAGAAGCGCATACGCTAGTCTACTCTGGAGTATCGATGCCCTGTCTCGGTACTCCCATGACTAGGAACATTTAAAGGATGTACTTGGTGACTACACTGTCCTCACTAGTATGATCCGCATCATAGTCCTGGTAGTCAAGTACTCATCCTAAGGGCTTTATCAACATGTAACTTAGAGACAATCAGAGTACATGTTATGATAAAGAGTAACCAGATAGCGTACTATCATGTCGAGCAAGAAAGTCATCCCTATATATGTCCAAGCATCCACTACAATATACATCGTATGTACAGTAATGGCCTCTAGGGCATACATATAACTAACAATCTCTCACTTGCACTAGAGCCATCTGTTGTGGTATCACATACCCAACAATTAGCTATGGTTGAAGTATCTCATACTCAACCATCCCATAAAAAGTCTCTACTGGGAAAAGGGCCTTTGTGAGTGGATTCGCGCTGTTTTCCTCTGTGTCTACTCTCCTAACCTCGATCTCCGTGGAGATCAACCATCTCCATGATCAGGTGATGCTGCCTAAGAATTATATCTGGATTTCTGATAGGACGGGGGTTCCTAGGCATAAGCCACAACTCCATTGTCACACAATGGTAGGAACGAAATTCATCTCATGAACTCATATATATCCAGACTGCCTCTTTGTTAGCATCCTTGGTAACGATGTATCTTGCCTTTAATCGTCTAGTAAGTCAGGGTATCTAGCTTGGAACTCTTCCAACATACCGTCCCTCCACTGAGGGTAAAGACAATGCCTGCGACTGACATTCAGTCGTCCTTATCACCCTGGAACCTTTCCAGTGATTCTCCCCAGGATCGTTTGATACCTATCTCACTACAACTAGTGAGAGTCCTAACATCTAATTAGATCTATCTCATAGATCCATAAACCAGGATTTAGGAGGTATCACCTTGATCCTATATGGAGAATATTTGTGATAAGTGGAGATTGACCGAGCGTAGTATAGGAAACTCCTTCCCTATCAAGAGTATGTCATCCACGTACTCTATGAGGATCACCACCATACTCTCTACTACCTTTTTGTATATACAAGGTTCATCTACCATTTTGATGAAGTCAAACTCCTTAACTACCACATCAAAACAGACGTTCCAACTCCGCGATGCCTGATTTATCACATAAAACATCTTGCTCACGTTTCCGCTGCTCCCACTGTCTACGAAGCCCTCTGGATGTGTACTTATAGACGCTCTCTTCTAAATCATCATTTAGAAAAGCAGTCATGACACCCAACCGCCGGATATCGTAGTCATGGTATGTAGCCATGGCAAGTAGGATCAGGATGGACTTAAGCATAGCTTTGAAAGTCTCAACTTTTCTATGTACACCAAGTAATCTTCTCAAGATATACTTGCTCCTGATGGGGATTTAACCCTTCAGATAAAGCAACCAAAGTCCATACTTTGTTTGTGTATAAGGATTCCATCTCAGATCGCTAAGCATCCAGCCATTCTTACAGAGTTCCACTCCTGATGGCCAGCTCGAGACTAGTTGGGTCATCATCTCATGATGCAATCCTAGCTCCCACTGTCATAGAGAAACCGAAGTATCTCTCAGGTGGATGAGGAACCCTACTAGACGGCGGAGAGGCTGAGGTTCGTTGGAAACTATTAAAATCTCCGGTTCAACCAAATCATCAGCTGCAGTTTGTATAGATGGAACTCCTTCCAGTTCTACCTCATGACCACTAATTTCTTCACAAGAAATTCCCTTTCACAAAGGTGGCATGCTGAGAAACAAAACATCTTTTGTTCCTCGATGTGGTAGAAAATATCCCCTTGCTAATGCTTGGGATTTCCAACAAACTTCTACAGAACTGACTTTGCCTCGAGTTTGTCCGGATTTGCTTTTAGGCATAGGCTGGACAACCCTAAATCTTAACATACTTAAGATATGGGCTCTTCCCATTCCATATCACATATGAAGTGGTAGGCAATTGATTTGATTGGAACCCTATTCAATAGGTATGCAGCTTCACAAGTGCATAACTCCCAAAAGGAAATAGGAAACTCAATAGTACTCATCGTAGAGCCCACCATATCACATAGGGTGTGATTGCTCCGCCCCGATACACCAACGTGCTGTGGTGTATATGGAGGAGTAATGCTGAGAAGAATCTCATTCTCCTTTAGAATAGTCCAGGAATCCCGTGCTCAAGTATTCTCCTCTTTGATCTCATCAAAGGACATAATACTTATACCCATTTTTGGTTCTCTACTTCTAATTTATATTCTGTGATTATCTCAAAAGTTTTGGACTTGTGTTTCAACAGGAACATATGTCTGAATCTTGAGAGATCATCAGTGAATGTAATGAAGTACAAAGAACCAGTCCTGGCATGTGTAGACAGGGGACCTTCATACATCAGCATGTATCAATCCCAAGAGTTCACTAACTCTTTCTCTGTTTCCAATAAACAGAACTGTGGTCATCTTATCTTTGTGACATGACCGGCAAGTTTCACAAGATGTAAATTCAAACTAATTTAAATATTCATCTTTATGTAACTTCAGCTAGTCGGGTCGCATTGATATGACCTAGTCTACAATGCCACAAGAAGGATTCGTTCATTTCTGAACTCTTCCTCTTGTATGTGTTCTGTACATTAAGAACTGTGGTTTGATTTAGAACGTCTATGCTTTTAGATAACGTGCCTGAACCGATCAACTCTTGATATAGGAAATGTTCATAACATTATCCAACAATACAAAATTATATCTTTCTTTACTAATAAAGAGACTGATATGATGTTGTATATCAGGTTCGGTATCTAATAACATTCGTTCAGAATCAATGTATTCTGATAATACAGGGTGATAACTACCAACAGACTTGGCTGCAACACTTGCACCGTTTCTATCTCATGAAACTTATCACCCGTTCGCAGGCCTCTACCTTTCTGTAGCCCATTTAACAGATTACATTTGCGGGATCCTGATCCGGTATCACATACCCAGGACGTAAAAGATATTGAGAAACAGTTCTCTGTAATGAACACACCCGAAGAAGAGGCATCAATATGTACTTTCTTTGTTTGGGCAGTACGGGAATTCTGGTAATCCCCTATTTCCTGCTCGGTTTTATAACATTTATAAGTTGGAGCGGGACCAACGTTCCCTAGCGCAGTATGACAAGCGGGTTCGGTCAATACATCCGTATTATTATCTTGATTAAGGTGTGACATAGTTGCTACCTGGAGAGTGTAAGTGCGTGGCGGCGCCCCGGCCGTCAATCCGACGCCGGAATGCGGAAGCGGTGAAAAACTTTAAATTTTCTTGAACTGGCAAACCGTCGCGCACTAATACCCGGATCGAACCATTAACTAGTCCTAGCTATCAACAAGAAAGGGAATAGAGATATATCGACGATCCAAGTCCTCCGGTCTTCTCGTCATGGTCCCGATCTCCTGCGGAAAAGTCCCGTCTCCTCCTCGTCGCCGGAAGTGCACCACATCGCCTACTTTGTTTACGGGCTCCCACCTCAATGCCGAGGCAACTCGGGCACGAAGCCGGCTACTCGACGTGCCCAAGATTCGCTGTAGAATGTGTAGTAGAAGAAGTCTCATTTTTGGGGTTTGGAGCTTTGCCATTTTGGTGGAAGAAAAGAGAACTTTTTGGAGAGGGAGTTGTAGGGATTTCTCAAAAACTCAAGATACAAAATTTCCCACCACATGAAAATGAAATCCCCTCACTCATAAGGAATGGCCGGCCCCCCCCCCCAATATTGGTGTGATTGGAGAGAGAGAGAGAATGGCTTGAACAATAATGCAAAGAAAATGATGGCTTGAAAAGTCCAACACTCAACAACCATCTCTTCTCCCATCATCACAACCAAAGTCAAGAAATCATGAAAACAAAGTCAAGAAGTCAAGGTAAGGTGCAACCATGATGAAGTCAAAAAGTCAAGCAAGGTCAAGGTATGGTGAGCCATCATGACACAAGGAAATATCCAAAGACCCCCTCCACAAATGCCTATTTGCAACAATGCAAATAAACCCTCCTCCACCAATCTTCGGCCAATGAACGGAACAAAGGAAATTGGCCGAAACGGAAAGCAAACTGGCAACTCCAAAAACTGGTCCCGTAATAAATTACAGGAAAACCCCGATACTGTGCATACACACCCGCATCTGTATTTCGACCGAAATACAAATGCAATGAGACAAAATCTCCACTGTACTATACTAGGATCCGGCTTATACCAAAACCGGCTAGTAATATCTGTTCGATCCTGATCCGTGCAATACCGCACGTATCTGATCGAACCCTGCCATATAACCATACGGCCTATAGTACAAACTGTCCGATCCTGATCCGTGCAATACCGTACGTATCTGATCGGACCTTGCCATATCTCCATACGGCCTCTACAACCTTTCGCCCGAAAGCTGAGTAACTGAATGTGAGGGACTCTAAAGACTCATCAACACCTTGGTTGTGGATTTAACCACTAGCACGTTAGAGGTATAAGCCAATACATAACGGGCTACCAGGTATTGACTAAAAGGGACGTCCGTGAGTGAACTCAGCCTGACAACCCTACTGAGCCTGTCAGTGACAATATCCGTACAGTCCGGTCCGTTCGTCTATGAGTATCGCATGGCGGGCCTAGGGGGTTGGTAAAAGTCAGACCCCCAAAAGCGGTACAAGTCGTGTCGGAGTGTAGCCCAGAACACCCTGAGATACTACTGGAATACCTACCAGTAAATCTCCTTGCCTTGGCCAAGGACTTTGTGTAATGGCTCTCCTAGACACAGCACGACCTCACCCCCAATACCGGGAGAGACGAACCCCTGAAGATACGCTCACTGCCTCCATGTGGCTCGGGACTGTACCCAACTAAAACCTGTTTGCACGACTCCTTTGAGCCGTGGTAGGGTAGTAATCAAAGTACAGTGGGAACTCACACGAGACAAATGACGATCCCCAGGTCGATGAACTAACCTGCACACATGTCACCAGGGAACTGCCATCTGACGTCTGGTATATGACCAACTAGTATATTCCCGGTGAGTCTTGTCCGGTGTACTCATAACCCAATGAGCACCTGTATACATCTTAGGTGATCCAACTGACACCAGTGGCTTGTGAGACCGGCCACCGCCCCTCGTTGGGGTCTCGACTGTATACACTAGTCTACTATGGAGAATCGATGCCCTGTCTCGAAACTCTCACGACTAGGGACCTTTTAAGGATATGCTTATAGACCCCCAGCTCCCACTTATATGATCGCCCTCATACTGCTGGTGGTCAAGCAAGAATCCTAGGGGCTCTATCAACGTGTAATAGCGACTTGTCAGGTCACTTAAAGCAGTACACGATGATAAAGGTAAACCAGATAGCATACTATCATTTCGAGTAAGACTGTCCTACCGGGATAGGTCCTCCCTCAATCATTACAATCACATACCTGTGACCTAATAATTGACTCTGAGGGCACTATCTCCAACAATCTCCCACTTGCACTCAAGGCTAATTATTGCGATGTCGCATACTCACAGCCCGTGTGATACCGAACATCCAACTCCTCTACTAGTCAGTCTCACAAAGCTCGTTTGCGGAACTATTGCGTTCGAGGAATAGCCTCAGTGAGTGGATCCGCTTAGTTGTTTCTTTCTATGTCTCTCTATATCTCAAGTTCGCGGAGAAAACCATCTCCCGAAATGAGCAATACCTGTCTTAGAATGTGTCTGGATGTCTGATGGGACATAGCTCATAAATGAACTCCAAATCCAAACTTCTTAGACTGTATCGTCAGCTGAACTTAATCAGTATCCTGCGCGCCATGCCTCCCTCAGTATTGCCTTGGACCACCTGTCCAAAATACTGCCCCTCATCAGAAGGAAAACTATAACTCTGACAACCTCCTTGTCGTCCATGTCACCTTGGAAGCCTGGAATGATAACTGTCTCCTGAATGAGGCTGTCGTTATCATATCCCTAGAACATCCACTTATGTTCTAAAACTGCTTCCGACTGTTTCTCCAGGATTGGATTAATGTCAACTTATTGCATCTAGTGCAAGAACAACATCTGATGTGGTACTTGACATCTCATGATTGACTCAATTGCCTGAGCAAGTGATCTGCCAATCATGCACGTCCCTCTCCCCTTTAGTCTGTAAGACACCTTTGGAGAGGGTGACTCCATTACCTGCAGGTACACTACCGTGCCAGGAGTCGTCCATCCTAAATACTCTTAGAATGCTGTCAAGTACCCTGATTGGGAAACCACCCAAATCTAGATCTAAGACCATAGATCTAGTAACCAGTATGTCTGATATAAAATCCATTTCCTTTGTGGAGAAACAACTGTGTGACGACCAAAGTATAACCGATCGTAGTGTAGGAGTTTCTTTTCCTACTCTGTGTATATCATCCAAATACCAGGATATCACACCCTACTACCTTCTCAACAGATCCATCCCCTATTCTGATGAAGTCAAACCCATGACTGTCACGTCAGAAATAGATGATCTATCTCCGCTACATCTGCTCTAGTCTATAAATAGACATAAGCAACCTGTCCACTAATGCTTCCGCTGCTCCCACTGACTACGACAACCCTCTGGCAGAGTCATATAGACGTAAACTTCTAAAACTGGTTTAGAACGACACTATACTCATCCTCCCGCCGGGTCTCGTAACCTGGAACAACAGCAATGGCAATTGTGGGTAAACAAGAACTTCCCTGTCACCGTCCTTGAGGCTACCGTAGTACCTCTCGGGTGCCTGAAGTTACCCACCATAATCTGCGGAGTGGCCAATGGAATGTCAATCCAGATTGAATCTTTAGGTTCCTTATCAAATCTTCAGTAATCGTTTGTGGTTCTGGAATCACTTCCAGTTCTACCATACTCCCACTACTGTTTTCTGAAAAAATCCATCTTTAATAAAACTGTGGCGAGTCTAGAACAATATCGCTATTGTTCATCCAGATGGTAGAAAGTCAACCCTCGTCATAGCCTGGGTCAACCCACAAACAGCCATTACAGAAACGTGCCTTGAGTTGTCCAGTGTCTGGTTTTAATCATAAACCGGACAACTCCCCGTACCTTAACATCGTTAAGATATGAACTGTTCTATATCCAATATAGAAACAGAGGCACTGATTTAATTGAACCAGATTCAAATCATGCAGCTGTCCCCAGCGCATGTCAACTAAATGGAAGGAGGCCGATCAGCGTTACTCAACTTAGGAATGCTTCCAATTATGAGTAACCTGAAAGAGAAGCAATTTCTCTTTATCATTACTATCAACTGAATACCACAAGTATCTACATCTTCGATCTCTTTGAAGAATCCCGATACTTGCTACACCTGGTTCTCCACTCTATTCAAATACCTGTAACCTCTCAAAATTCGGACCCTGTGTTTCCACGAAACACCGGTCTAAAAACTAGAGAAGTCATAAGTAAACCGAATATAGTACGAGGACCTTCCCCTCTGTCCTGATGGACCCTGGACAACATACAATACTCTGTATAAGTCCCTTGAGTCTGATAACTCATTCACTGTGTGTCGTAGGTTGAAAACTGTACTTATGGTTAAGAAGAATTACACCGCTGTTTAATGCTCCTTACCTAACCATCCACTGATATAGGTAAATGTCGTAGACATAATTTCAGAAAGGTATATCTCACTCTATGAAAATAGACGTACAGATATATCAATTTGAAATTGGTGCATAACAGCGGATATTCAAAACCAAATATTTACCGACCGGCAAACAGCCCAGGTGATTTCCTTAAATATCACTGATTACAACGAATCCCGATATAATGAGGATAATCACCCAATTCCCAATAACTTACTCCCACTCATCATCTGTAAAACCATACAGATGTGAGAATCATATCTGGTAAATACATACCCTGGAGTAAGTATCTAATCGGGAAATCAGTTTTCTATTAACAGTACACAGTGAAACTGAAACATTGAAATGTTTCGATGGGGTATCCTGGTATTCCTAGTAATGCCTCTTCCAGATTCACGACTGTAACCGTATAGTTCTTTGCCACCTCTCCAAATCCCTTCATATGTCTTTAGTCTCTACCTTCTGCACACCCCTTTATGCCAAATGGTTTTCTTCCTTCCCTACCGTTCGGCACCAGCCTATGGTTTGGAAGAAGACTATCCAATAAGCATAATGGGTGTACTGTCCCAATCCTAGGAACACTCGCAATGAGAGAGGGTGAAGATAAAAGACACCTGAATAAACCTTATTCCTATTTCTCCTGAACCAGAATCCATCCCCGAACTGGAATAAATTCCTTTCGAGTTCGTATATAACCATACGATGGAGTATCCAATAAACTGTGGATCTTCGTAGTGATACGGAGTGTTCTGGAGAAATACAAAGGTGATTTGGGAGTGGTAATGAAATACCTGGTTTGGTCGTGAATATCTGTTGCAATTTACTTTGCCCTCTTACTAATCCCTTGCTTTGTCTGAACTTAATAGCTTCTGCACACCATCGTTATGCTAATTGGTTTTCTTCATTCCCTACCGGTCGGCACCAGCCTAAGGTTTGGAAGAAGACAATCCAATTTGCGTAATAGGTGTACTACCCCTAAACCAAGGAGTACTCGTAACCTGAGAGAGGGTAAAAGGAAAAGACAACTGAATAATCCTATCCGTTTTCTCCAGAACCTGAAACCATCCTCGAATAAATCTTTTCGAGTTCGTATCTAACCATACGATGGTTTTGTCCAATGGAAGTGGACGTTCGTAGTAATACGGGGTGTCCTGGAGAAAAGGGTAAAAGTAGGAGTGGCAATGAGGTTTGCAACTCTGACAATCCAAAAGCCTGTGTCAAGAAGGTTTGGTCAACTTGGTCACTGAGTCATAGTCTTAGGGTCGGGTCAATGGTCGCTGCCAAAGAGAGAGAGAAAAGAAACACTCAGCGTGCACTCTAACCTAGATCAGAATGGTCACCAATTTATCTAATCTGGAAACCTCCCACTGTACCTCAAATTCTCCTCCAAACCTGAAAGAAGAATTAGTCGGGGTCACCCGAGGAGTAAACTAACTCATCAGTGGGAATCGGGATCCAACTATCATCGCATGATAACGTGACGGAATCCGCTCACGGTATCACACTCCAGAAGGTATGCGCATATCTGGCAAGTTTCAGTTCTTTTGAAACTCCCGATGTGATTTTTGCCCCATGCTCTTATGACCTTGACGAAGGCCAACAAATCATAAGTCACATGTCAAGTTCTACCCGTCATTCTCCAGGTTGATTTGAACCCACCCGCACAAGCCCTTGACGAAGGCCAACAAGGCTATACGACTGTCCCAAACCAATGCATCTATCTATGCTGCAGAAAGGCAACAAGCAGCTACCATACACTATGCCTTGACGAAGGCCAACAAACATAGCATGAATACTACGTGCTACCCGTCTGAAACGAAGGAGGGCTACGAATGGTTTCTGGCGAAAACCTTTAACGTAAAGAACTTGATATCGTTGAAGGAACGGATAGCTTTTAAAAATATAGTGACGAAAACCGTTGCTAAAGAGGTCACTCCCGGTGAAGGGATCTCGGCTCTTTCCCCGTAGAATGAGGTGCAGGATATTCCAACTGAATACCACGATGCAAAGCAAAAGTAATCGGCTATAGTGAAGTTAATGCCCTGACGCAAACTTATTGTCCAAGGGGTCACTCCCGGTGAAGGGATCTCGGCCCTTGCCTTGTCGACTGAGGAGCAGGATATTCCAATGAATATCACGATGCAAAACAAAAGTGAACGTCCTTGCAATAACAGCTTTTTGAAAAAGTGTTCCAACAACATCAGATTAGGTTTGTTTTAACTTGCATTGATCCGAATCAATGCAGTCCCATCAATTGATCACACCAAAAAGATCGAAAATATACTGATGTACGTATATGCCATCCGCATTCGCCACTGGGTCCCGTCATTACCCGTTAGGTTAGCTAACTAACGACAGAGCGGGGACTGGACTAGCGCGGATGCAAAACATATACAACATCTACTAATATATATACCAATATATTATATTCGCTCAAGGCGTGAATAAAATGCAACATCACAGAGAATGAACAGCATCACAGAAACAATACAGATATCTAGGATCCCCGGGTTTCACAGAGCCACTGCTGAAACCCGACGTTCCCCTGGTCGTGTGGATAGTCTGTGCAATGAAATCCTAGACCCCTACGGGCGCGGCAAGTTACCCGCCAAAACCTGAAGCGAGGCAGCCCCCTTCAGCGCTGTGAATGGACCACCCAGCACTTCACGGAATCCGGTAACTTGGGCACCCCTCCTGGGTCAACCTGTACCCCCTACGAGTGCGGCGAATAGCCCGCCAATCCTAGAGTGAAGCCCCTCCGTCTCAATGCCATGAGATGCGGGCTTGTTGCCCTCTAGAACCCGGCTATCCGTGCACCCCTCCGCGGGGTAATCCTAGTACAGAAAGTAAAATATACATACAACGGGTACATCGACCGCAACCAGGTCGTGCCCCAAAATAATAATACAAACGGGCAGTGACGGCAATCCACATGTCGGACGCTCGCCCCGCAATATCAAATGTACATAATACAACCACAACTGTACTAGCATTGCAACCAGGCTATCCCCCACGACCGATCCGCAACAACACAGCAAATACATAGAACATCAACATGAAAGTCACGTTCGCAAATCCGTCTAACCGGGCTATAGCAGTTAGACAGGATTTACCGATCGAGTGACATTCACGGTCGCAGATATAATGTAAATACTGTGAAAAATGTGTTTAAAATTTTCCGATTGACCAAAAATTAACAAGTGGGCCCCCAATCAAAACTGTAGCACTCACAGAAATCCTGGGCCCAATTTTAATATTCCAAAACCCATATTTTAAGCCCAGAAGGCCTCTGTAAAAAATTGGTGCAGTGATGTCTACAGTGCGCGGCGGAAGGGCGGCGGAATGGGGGTTTGTGCGGCGCTTCCGCACTCTGACTGTGGAATCACTTCATCATAATTTTACAGAGTTCTTAGATTTTCTAGTACATCAATATTTTACAACCTGAAAAATTTTTGGGGACCAAAAAGTTTCAACAGAAAACTGATGTGGGCAAATACGGGTTTTTGAACATTTCGATCGATCGGAACTGAAAAACACATTACACAAAGCTAGACTAAGTTAATGGCGAGGCTCTGATACCACTGTAAGTGCGTGGCGGCGCCCCGGCCGTCAATCCGACGCCGGAATGCGGAAGCGGTGAAAAACTTTAAATTTTCTTGAACTGGCAAACCGTCGCGCACTAATACCCGGATCGAACCATTAACTAGTCCTAGCTATCAACAAGAAAGGGAATAGAGATATACCGACGATCCAAGTCCTCCGGTCTTCTCGTCATGGTCCCGATCTCCTGCGGAAAAGTCCCGTCTCCTCCTCGTCGCCGGAAGTGCACCACATCGCCTACTTTGTTTACGGGCTCCCACCTCAATGCCAAGGCAACTCGGGCATGAAGCCGGCTACTCGACGTGCCCAAGATTCGCTGTAGAATGTGTAGTAGAAGAAGTCTCATTTTTGGGGTTTGGAGCTTTGCCATTTTGGTGGAAGAAAAGAGAACTTTTTGGAGAGGGAGTTGTAGGGATTTCTCAAAAACTCAAGATACAAAATTTCCCACCACATGAAAATGAAATCCCCTCACTCATAAGGAATGGCTGCCCCCTCCCAATATTGGTGTGATTGGAGAGAGAGAGAGAATGGCTTGAACAATAATGCAAAGAAAATGATGGCTTGAAAAGTCCAACACTCAACAACCATCTCTTCTCCCATCATCACAACCAAAGTCAAGAAATCATGAAAACAAAGTCAAGAAGTCAAGGTAAGGTGCAACCATGATGAAGTCAAAAAGTCAAGCAAGGTCAAGGTATGGTGAGCCATCATGACACAAGGAAATATCCAAAGACCCCATCCACAAATGCCTATTTGCAACAATGCAAATAAACCCTCCTCCACCAATCTTCGGCCAATGAACGGAACAAAGGAAATTGGCCGAAACGGAAAGCAAACTGGCAACTCCAAAAACTGGTCCCGTAATAAATTACAGGGAAACCCCGATACTGTACATACACACCCGCATCTGTATTTCGACCGAAATACAAATGCAATGAGACAAAATCTCCACTGTACTATACTAGGATCCGGCTTATACCAAAACCGGCTAGTAATATCTGTTCGATCC
Organism: Agapanthus africanus; assembly: GCA_030015575.1. NCBI lineage: Eukaryota > Viridiplantae > Streptophyta > Magnoliopsida > Asparagales > Amaryllidaceae > Agapanthus > Agapanthus africanus. The sequence continues at coordinate 345,291,977 of CM057343.1, forward strand.
TGATCCGTGCAATACCGCACGTATCTGATCGAACCCTGCCATATAACCATACGGCCTATAGTACAAACTGTCCGATCCTGATCCGTGCAATACCGCACGTATCTGATCGGACCTTGCCATATCTCCATACGGCCTCTACAACCTTTCGCCCGAAAGCTGAGTAACTGAATGTGGGGGACTCTAAAGACTCATCAACACCTTGGTTGTGGATTTAACCACTAGCACGTTAGAGGTATAAGCCAATACATAACGGGCTACCAGGTATTGACTAAAAGGGACGTCCGTGAGTGAACTCAGCCTGACAACCCTACTGAGCCTGTCAGTGACAATATCCGTACAGTCCGGTCCGTTCGTCTATGAGTATCGCATGGCGGGCCTAGGGGGTTGGTAAAAGTCAGACCCCCAAAAGCGGTACAAGTCGTGTCGGAGTGTAGCCCAGAACACCCTGAGATACTACTGGAATACCTACCAGTAAATCTCCTTGCCTTGGCCAAGGACTTTGTGTAATGGCTCTCCTAGACACAGCACGACCTCACCCCCAATACCGGGAGAGACGAACCCCTGAAGATACGCTCACTGCCTCCATGTGGCTCGGGACTGTACCCAACTAAAACCTGTTTGCACGACTCCTTTGAGCCATGGTAGGGTAGTAATCAAAGTACAGTGGGAACTCACACGAGACAAATGACGATCCCCAGGTCGATGAACTAACCTGCACACATGTCACCAGGGAACTGCCATCTGACGTCTGGTATATGACCAACTAGCATGTTCCCGGCGAGTCCTGTCCGGTGTACTCATAACCCAATGAGCACCTGTATACATCTTAGGTGATCCAACTGACACCAGTGGCTTGTGAGACCGGCCACCGCCCCTCGTCGGGGTCTCGACTGTATACACTAGTCTACTATGGAGAATCGATGCCCTGTCTCGAAACTCTCACGACTAGGGACCTTTTAAGGATATGCTTATAGACCCCCAGCTCCCACTTATATGATCGCCCTCATACTGCTGGTGGTCAAGCAAGAATCCTAGGGGCTCTATCAACGTGTAATAGCGACTTGTCAGGTCACTTAAAGCAGTACACGATGATAAAGGTAAACCAGATAGCATACTATCATCTCGAGTAAGACTGTCCTACCGGGATAGGTCCTCCCTCAATCATTACAATCACGTACCTGTGACCTAATAATTGACTCTGAGGGCACTATCTCCAACAGAGAGAGAGAGAAGAAAACACTCAGCGTGCGCTTTTACAAGATTAGATTGGTTATCAATTTATCTAATCAGCATGGCTCCCACTGTTTTAGTCAAATCTTCCTTCAAACCCTAAAAAGATAGACTAGCCGGGATTAATTACACGCTACAAGTTCGCCAATCTTTCAGCCAGGCCAGTGCCGGTACTTTGAGGGAGGTTCCCCGTGCTTTCGCACGGACCTAATTAAAATAAACCTCATTTTCCCAAGGGCGTAACCACATTAACACCTTTCTAGACACCTACTCGATCGGCTAATTGTAATGTGTAAAACTCTCCCAGGAGTAACTTTTACTCGTAGAGGGTATCGAGATCCAACTATCTCATAGAAGTTATGCAATCTCATTGCAAATTTCAACACTTGAAATTCCCAATAATATTTTGTCCCAAGCATCCTATGACCTTGACAGAGGTCAACAAACCATAGGCTGCTAGTCAAGTTCAACCCGTTATTTCCTGATTGAAGTAAATCTACCCGCACGACCCTTGACATAGGTCAACAAGGTCGCACGACTACCTTAAATCAATCACATCATGTGTTTATACAGATAAGCACTTATCAGCTATCGCATACTACGCCTTGACAGAGGTCAACAAACGCAGCACGGATACTAACTATTACTTATCTAAAATGACGGAGGGCTACGACAGGTCTTTAAGAAAATCCTTTGCGTAATGAACTTGATATCGTTGTAGAATCGAGTGATTTTAATTGGAATGTTTTTGAGGCCTTTTCTAGTTTTGCTAAAGAGGTCACTCCCGGTGAAGGGATCGTCGGCTCTTTCCTCATCGAATAAGGTGCAGGATATTTCATAAATATCACTATGCAAAACAAAAACTATAGAAACAATCAAAAGACAAACCGTGTTTGTAGCATCTGCTAGTTTTACTAAAGAGGTCACTCCCGGTGAAGGGATCTCGGCTCTTTCCTTATCGAATAAGGTGCTGGATATTCTATAAGGAATACCGCTATACAAAACAAGAACTAGAGCTACCAATTTTTAAACAAGTTTCTACAATATCTTTAGGTTTCTTTTATTTTCATTAATCTCATTAATGAAGTCCCATTTTATTATGCTTCACAAGCATCACATTTGAAACGAAATCTGCAATATAACATATATCTCATATATATAATATAAACATTCGTCTCAGGCAGTAATATGATCTCATCACAGAACATTGCAGCAGAAGAAACATATATGAAATATTGGATATACTAGGAGGTCTGTGTTTTAGTACGAGCCTGTATAAAACACGGATTCCACGGTCGCGATGAATAGCCAAACCCACATCCCTAGATCCCTACGAGAGCGGCAAGCAACACTACCAATTCTAGGGTTAGGAGACCCGGTCTCGACTCCTCAAGATGGTCTCCCACTAGACCCTAGAACCCGGTTATTTGTGCTCCGTGCCTTGGGTCTACCTAATGCGGAAAAGTAAATAATATACAATGGTGATATCATCCTCATCCCGGAAGTGACCCAATAAAAAAATATTACATACAAATGAATTTTACATGAACGAAAATAAAAACCCTCATCTCACATAAAACCCCCGGCTATTCAGAACACGACGATCCAATATAACATATTACAGCAACACATAATATCTCATATCATCAACGCAAGCAAGTATGCGTATCCCGATTGTCGTTGATGTATAGCAACGAAGCCGGCGATACACCACATACTACGCTTACGGTCGCAGAAAATAAAGTGTAATACTACAATAGTTGGAATCCGCAACCTCCTTAGACATCTCATGCCCAACCAAATGAATTTCTTAGACATCGCAAGCCTAACAATTAGAAACCCCGAATTTTAGTCTCATTATTGAAAACTCTTTTTGATATCAAGTCGGGCAATTCAACAAGATTCCTGACATCCTGATCAAATACTCGTCGCAAACTTTAGTAGACGACCGCACCCCCGGATGCCGTCGATGAAGTGCACTAAGGCGGAACACCGCTGCCGCGAGCACCCGAACGGATGCTTTTGGCGACGGGGTTCTCCTACAGTCACTTGGTCAGGACTATGAAGCGTGGCTATCTATTAAGTTTACCCGACGAGTATCCGCGTACGCTACGTGATTGCAACAGACTTTTGATCGCATTAAAATCCCGCGGCAACCGATCATCTAAGACTAAACTACTAGATTTATATTCAAATTAGTTATCTCATAACTACCTATGGATTCCATATATTGTATCACATTCCAGATAAAAAGACAGTGTTAAACTTTCCGATCGAATAATCAAACACCCAAGATTTTCCAAATAGCTCAACACTTGAGCGGAGTTCAAAAAATATCCATCACATGCCACAGTACCGATGGTCCAGCCGTAGAAGGGTCAAGCCAATGCCTCACATGTGGCAACGCCGTACTGCCTCAAACCCTAAGGTTCAGAGGCGGTTCAGACGGTCGCATAATCGAGTTAAGGTTTGTGTTCTTCTAGAGGGTCCACCGCGTTACTTGCATGATTTTCCGGAAGTTTCAAACTCGAGAAAAAATCCAACTTTTGAAAAAATTTCCGACAGGGGAAATAGTGAGTTATTGATATTCGTTCGAACTTTTTAACACCTTCTAAAATTACCCGGAAAAAAATTAAACGAAGTTAAACTTTCCGATCGAATCAACGAGTCCCCAATACATCCTAGAAAACTCAACACTTGAATAATATCAAAAATACCCAGAAGTATCAGGAATTAGCTACGGATTTTACAGTACAAAATTCAAACCCTAATGCCACTGTAGCACCGCGGAACCGCTGCGCAAGCCATGGTACGACCGCGGTTCCGCGGCGCTTTAAGCGAATTAATGGCTCGTTTTTTACACAAATCATTAGAATTCCCTGCTGATTTTTTGAGTACTTTTAATGCAGAAAAAATCACATTTTTAGAAAATATCCAGAGAGGGGTCTAAACCGGGTATTCGGAGTTCGATCGGACTTTAAACTTCGCCTGGACTTCTCTTAAAGCTCTAACCTGGCTCTGATACCACTGTAGGGTTACTAGGCACTCTCACAAGAGTCTATAAGGCATCAACCATGCCCGATTTAAAATTTAGACGTGCCGAACAACCCTAACCAAGATCTTTAAACTAGAGATTAGGCGAAACAAAGTATGTTAAACACTTTAACATCTAAGAGTTTGGAATTACAACCTTTGTAGTCCGGTCCTTCACTTCATAAGCTCTGTGTTGAGGTCCCTTCGCTGCGATTATCATGTACCCGGACTCTAGAGAGGCTCTACGAAGAGAATGGTGCAAACTTGCTTCCGATCTTCGATAACAAAGATGATCTACCTTGAAGTTTCTTTAACACAAGCTCTCACACACTAATGAAGTGAACACCCTAATCTAAATGGCTAGGATAGATTAGGATGATGAAGTAGGATTTTAGCTCTCATTTGTTTTCATAATCTCACTCAAAATCATCACTAATGAAAAAGCCTGTAGGCTTTTCCATCAAGAACTCAAGGAAGAAGAAGAAGAATCCTTTTGTGATGAATAATGAAACTCTAGTGTGATTAGAATTACAACCATGGGTTAAGTATGAAGACTTAGCCCATGTAGAGATTTAACTAGGGTAAAGGGTTGGGTTGGGTTAAGGAAATATCTATGCAAAATATCCAAGTCAAAGTCAAAGCTTCAAGAAGCTTCTTGAAAGCTTCATGAAGACTTAACCCTAATCCAAACCCTAACCTCAATTAAACTCCACAAAACATGTTGCATTTATAACCATAACATGTTACAATATTATATATCACATATACAATATTTATTGTAACAAAATAAAATAATACTATTAACATATATCACATATATATCAATGTATTACCCGAGTGAGAAAAAGAATCTTTTAGTGAGCTTATATTAGTTAATGTAATTTAATATATCAAATATATAATTATACATTAAATTATTGAATCAACACTTGATCCGATAATCCGGCTATTTCACAAATAACCGACTAATATAATCTATATTAGTTCATCGAATCAACTCTTGATCCGATGACCCGGCTAGATCACATATACCCGGCCGATATCTCATATCGCGAGAATCTAATACGGTATCACATACACGTATTGTTCTCGGTCCCGCACATATCGTATATGTGCTCCTACTCCGTTTTGCCTGAGCCAAGAAAGCTCTGTGTAGGACTCTAAAGAATCGTCAATACGCCGACAGTAGGTGATGATCATATCAAACACCCACAAGCTGCAAGCGGTCAGCTAAACGTAACAGCCACCCAGGTATTGAGCGCTCAGAAGATCAACAAGTAAGCCTGTACATTCTCCTGTGAGTCCAGTCAGTAACACTCCCGGACAGTCCGGTCTCTTCGTCTGATATGTCGCATATCTCGCCTAGGGGTAGTAAACGTCATACCCCAGTAGCTTGATAAGTCATGTCGATATGAGGTCTATAACAGTTCGAGAAACTACTGCTAAAACTTACCAGTAAATCTCAACAACCCTGGCCAGGGATTTCCAATTATAGCTAATCGAACACAGCGCAACATCAACTCCCTATACCGGGAGAGACGAATCCCCTCCTATCGCTCATTGCCTCCATGTGATTCGCGACTGTACCCAAAAGCCACCTTTTTCACACCTTCTTGGACGTGGTATGATGGAAATCAAAGCACAGTGGGAATCACACAAGACTCTATGACGATCTCAGGTCTACAGACTAACCTGTACCAGTGTCACCAGAGAACTGCCATCTGACGTGAGGTATAATACCATCTGGGAGTTCTCGGCGAGTCCGTCCAGTGTACCCAGTCTCCACTGAGCACCCGTTTACTTTCTCTGATGTCAAACACCAATGGATATGAGATCATCCATCGCCCATCATATGGGTCAAGAAGCGCATACGCTAGTCTACTCTGGAGTATCGATGCCCTGTCTCGGTACTCCCACGACTAGAAACATTTGAAATATGTACTTGGCGACTACACTGTCCTCACTAGTATGATCCGCATCATAGTCCTGGTAATCAAGTACTCATCCTAAGGGCTTTATCAACATGGAACATAGAGACAATCAGAGTACGTGTTAAGATAAAGAGTAACCAGATAGCGTACTATCATGTCGAGCAAGAAAGTCCTCCCTATATATGTCCAAGCATCCACTACAATATACATCGTATGTACAGTAATGGCCTCTAGGGCATACATATAACTAACATCTGCCGCGCCAGACATCACCGGTTGGTAGTTCTCCCCTGCCAGGCTCATCATCTACAACTCGAGCTTATTGCCCCGGGGTACCTTACCAGGCCCACCATGTACCTAAGACGGTTCATCCTACTCCTCGAATCGAGTCTCGAAAACCAACAACAATCTTGAAAAATCATGGTGGACGACACATACATCACGAGAAAACCGCAACTTGCATTTTAAAATGATAATAAGTTTATAAAAGTCTTGCGGTTTTCCCCAAAATCCAGAAATCTCATAAATACTGAAATCCTCGAGAAGAATCACAATATATAAACATGACGGTGATGATGGAAATCTATGATACGGTAGTATTTACCATACTAAATACGGCCAGAAGTTATGCATGAATTATGATGCAATGAGGTATGTATATACGACTAACAATCCTACGTATCCCTTTTTAAAGAAATGAATATACAAGTATAAATCTACGGATCATATATGATGCAAATGCACAGTTAACGATTGTTAAACAAGTTCTATAGTGTTCGTGACATAGCAATTACCAAAGGCGTGTGTGTTCACATGAATAGTGTACGTGCAGCATGAACCAATAGTAATGGTGCAGGTGTCCTATAAGATGATTTCTCACACACACACACACACACAAACACATGTATAAGATGGTGCGATGCAATGAGATGAATCACTGGGAAACTACGCATATAAAATGCAAGTACTACAAGAAATCCTAAACCAGCGGGCGCCTCGCGCCATCCAGACGATTCCCCCGTAGATGTGTACATCTACTCACCGGGACGCCTCGGCTAATCTGATCCGATTTCAGCTCTTCTTTCCGCGCCACGTCCGACGCCTCTGCACCCGATCCTAGAATCACACACAAGCAATTAAGAGGATAAATAAATGTTAGTCGAGGAACAAACGGCACAAGTCAATCACGCGTACTAACTAGATACACACACGCTTGGTACATAAAACGCGCCCGTGACAACGCCAAAACCCACGACTACGGTCGCAATACATGACCACAACCATGTTTAAAACCTAATTAACACTTAATTGAGTTTGATTTAAAGTAATTATACAACAATTTACCGTTGGGCTAGGATCATACCTCAAAATCATGAGACCCAACATGCAACTTTGCCTCCAAAGATTGTCTCTTGCTCCAAGATCCTTGCTAGTTTTGAGTAGAGAATAATGGGTAAGGGTTAAATGAAGGATTAATGAGGTTTTGTATTGATTTTTGAGGCAAAATTTGAAGATTTTTGATGTAGAATGAGAGGGGAAAATTGGGGCGGCAGCTAGGGGAAGTTTCGGCCAGAAATTTTGAGAGGGGAAAGAGAGAGAAGTGTGTGGGGGTGTGTAGAAACTTCCCCATCATTTCACATATTAACCCCCCCTTTTTAATTTTCTTTTCTTTAATTATTTTAGAAGTGAGAATGCGATAGAAATAAAAGAAGAAAATTGGAGGAGGGCTGCTCTAGGAAGCTCGGCCTGAGCATGGGAAAAGAGAGAGGTGAGGGTGTGTGTGTGTGAGTGTGTAGAAAATATCAAGGACATTACAACCCTTCAAGCTCATTTAATGCACCCCATTTCAATTCTATTTTAATTTCTTTTCTAATTAAAACTAGAATTATCTAGAACCATTTGGGTCAAATGCAAAAGATTAAGCATGTTATAAACTAGGTTATAAGTGGTCATGGTTCACTAATGAAGGATTAACCCATTCACATTTGTAATTTACACTAATTGAATGTATTAGGGAAAGCTTAAAATAATATTAAAAATAATTAATTAAGCAAAATATTTGAGTAAACTAGAAATTTACAAGTGACCAATTAAATACACAATACTAGCAATTATATAGTTAAAATAGGCGTATTCAAGTCTATGATGAGAAATAGTAAATGTATTAAGGAAAGCTTAAAATAATATTAAAAATAACTAATTAAGGAAAATATTTGAGTAAACTAGAAATTTACAAGTGACCAATTAAATACCAAATACTAGCAATTATATAGTTAAAATAGGCAGATTCAAGTCTATGATGAGAAATAGTTATAGTTACGTTTTACAGAACATACGATTTATTTTATCGGTTATCGAAAAATTCACCTAAAGGATTTATTATTTATTTATTTATTTTTAAAACGTTACAGAGACACGATCAGTCAAGTGTGTATTTGTGGGATATCCAAAACATTCATATGGATATCTATTCTACCACAAGGAGGAACAAAGGGTGTTTGTTTCTCGAAATGCCACATTTTTAGAAAATGAATCTTTTACAAATGATACTGATGGCAATGTGGTAAATCTAGAAGAGATTCTAGGGACACAAGTTACAAATGACGACTTGGTTGAACCTGATATTGCAACAGAATCTTATGAATCTCAGCCTCTCCGTAGATCTGGTAAGACTTCTCGCCCATCGGAGAGATACTACGGTTTTCTCATTGATGGTGATAGAGAAGATTGCATCATAGATGATGATGACCCTACCAGTTTTCAGCAGGCTATCACGAGTGGTGACTCTGTGAAGTGGCTGTATGCCATGAGGTCCGAGATGGAGTCTATGTACACCAACAAAGTATGGACTTTGGAGGTTGTACCCTCTAGGGTAAAACCCGTAGGGTGCAAATGGATCTTTAAAAGAAAGATCGGTGTAGATGAGCAGGTGGAGACCTATAAGGCAAGGTTGGTAGCAAAAGGCTTTCGTCAAAGACCAGGACTGGACTATGATGAGACTTTCTCTCCGGTAGCCATGCTTAAATCCATTCGGATCCTACTTGCTATTGCTACTCACTACGACTATGAAATCTAGCAGATGGACGTTAAAACTGCATTTCTAAATGGTGATTTAGAATGCGTTTATATGGATCAGCCAGAGGGCTTCATTGATAGTGGGAGCAGCGGGAAAGCATGTAGGTTGCTTAAATCTATTTATGGATTAAAGTAGGCATCACGGAGTTGGAACATCTGCTTTGATGATGTTATAAAAGAGTTTGATTTCGTCAAAAATCCAGATGAACCTTGTGTTTATAAGAAGACTGTAGGGAGAAATGTCGCATTCCTCGTATTGTACGTGGATGGCATTCTTCTGATAGGAAATGGCATTCCTATGCTACAGTCGGTCAAATCATTATTATCACAAAGGTTCTCCATGAAGGACCTGGGTGATGCCACGTACATATTGGGCATACGGGTCTATAGGGATAGATCCAAACGGTTATCGGGATTGTCCCAAACCAGGTACATCAACACCATCCTAAAGAGGTTTAGTATGGAAGACTCTAAGCGTGGTGCCTTACCCGCTTGCCATGGAGTCACTCTCTCCAAGGACTTTTGCCCAAAGTCTGATGAAGAGAGAGCTCGCATGAGTATTATTCCCTACACTTCAGCCGTAGGATCAATAATGTATGCGATGTTGTGTACACGCCCCAATGTAGCTTATGCACTGGGTGTAGTAAGCAGGTATCAGTCAAACCCAGGGGAGAATCACTAGACTGCTGTGAAGAACATTCTTAAGTACTTACGAAGGACTAAAGAATTGTTCTTGGTGTATGGTAACGGGGATCTCCAAATGGAGGCGTTTACCGATTCGAGCTTCCAGAGTGATAAGGATGACAACAAGTCTATCTCAGGGTTTGCATTTACCCTCAATGGAGGGGCGGTGAGTTGGAAGAGTTCCAAACAGGATACCGTTGCAGACTCTACGATGGAAGCTGAGTACATTGCTGCAAATGATGCTGTCAAGGAAGCCGTCTGGATAAGGAAGCTCATCTCGAAGCTAGGAGTAGTTCCAACCATTATTGATCCAATACAATTGTATTAGGATAATAATGGGGCTGTGGCGTTGTCCAAAGAGCCTAGGTCCCATCAGAGGTCCAGACACATCCTGAGGCGATATCATTTGATCCGGGAGATAGTTGATCGCCACAAAATCGAGATTAAGAGAGTAGATACAAAGAATAACACCGCGGATCCACTCACCAAGGCCCTCCCTCAGCCGCAACATGAGCGACTTTTTGAGATGTTGGGTATGAGATACGCTAATAATAGGCCTTAGTGCAAGTGGGAGATTGTTGGATATATGTATGCCCTAGAGGCCATTATATGATAGTGGATGTATCGGTATGTGTATATATATATTCAGAGGACATTCTTGCTCGACATGATAGTATGCTATCTGGTTTACTTTATCTTGAAATGTTCATTTGATCATCCATCTTACTCATTTGGTACATGTTGATAAAGCCCTCAGGATGTTTGCTTGACTACTGAGACTGTGATGCAGATCATACTAGTGGGACAAGTGTAGTTTATAAGCATATCCTTGAAATGTTCCTAGTCATAGGTGTATCGAGACGAGGCATTGATATTCCAGAGTAGACCAGAGTATACGGTTCTTATCCCATATGATGGGCGATGGATGATCCCATATCCATTTTGTGTGATGACACCAAAGATTGTATATGGGTGCTCAGTGGAGACTGGGTACACTGAACGGACTCGCCGAGAACTCCTATGTGGTATTATATCAATCGTCGGATAGCAGTTCTTAGGTGACACTGGTACAGGTTAGTCTGTAGACCCGAGATCATCATAGAGTCTTGTGTGTCCTCCTACTGTGCTTTGGTCTCCACCCTACCACGGCTCTACTGAGTCGTGCAAACAGATGGATTTTGGGTACAGTCCCGTGGCACATGGAGGCAATGAGCGATAGGAGGAGTTTCGTCTCTCCTGGTATTGGGGGTTGATGTTGCGCTATACTCGATTGGCTATAACAGGAAGTCCCTAACCAGGGATGATGAGATTTACTGATAAGTGTTATCATTAGTTTCTCGATCTGTTATAGGCTATATGCCGGCATAACTTATTGAGTTATTGGGGTCGACGATACCATCCCTAGACTCGATATGCAGCATATCTGATGAAGAGACCGGACTGTACGGTAAGTGTTACCAGTTGGCTCGACGGGAGTTTTGACAGGTTCGCTTATTTTTCTTCTGATCGCTCAATACCCGGGTGGCCGTTACGTTTAGCTGACCTCTTACGACTTGTGGGTGTTTGATATGACCATCACCTACTGCCGGCGTATTGACGAGTCTTAGAATCCCACACAGGAGTTTCCTAGCTCAGGCAAAATGATGTAGGGTGCATATGAGATATGCGTGGGAGCTCGATTAAATGCGTGTATATGATACCGTATTTTAATCGGGCGTTTTCTATTGGTCGGGTCGTATGTGATATGACCGGTTTATTAAATCAAGTGTTGATTTAATATTAACTTTTAGCTCATTTATTTAAACCTTTTCTATTTGGATGTATGCATGAATGTATGCATGTATATACATGTTGATATTAATGCACACATGCATGCATACTTGTGTCATGGTTGTTGATACATTGGAGGTGGAAATGCAAGACTCACATGGAATAAATAGATGTATATATTTATTATTGAGAAAAAGAAAAAAGGAATTAAATCATGGCTCATAGTTTCTACACTCTTTTTCCACTAACCTTGACTTTAACCCATGGTTTAATTTCCTTTGTTCATTAACTCACTAATAAAAATATCTAGATATTTATTTACCATGGTTTGTTGAGAGTGTGACTATCATATATATTCCTTTTCTTTTATCTTTTTATTAAGAGATAATCACAATTGAGCTCAAGCTTTGCCATCTCCTTCTTCTTCCTCCTTCATGCTCTCTTGAGTTTTCTATTGAGTGAGGAATACAAAAAGAATGGGTTTTTAAGTGAGAATACAAACCACATCACCAATCTATACTACTCTAGCCCATTAGTGTAGGTTGTTTGCTCCACTTCTTTATAGATCAAGTGTAGCTGGGAGCTTGTGCAAAGGGACTCCGGATGGATCGTCGTGGACTTGGAAGGATTCTAGCGAGCCGGTTCAAACCATTGTTGATCCAAGGAGTCAAGGAGGGAAGTCTACAAAGGTTGTATTTTCCCCACTTAGTGTTAGACACTACTTTGTATATGATACTTTATGTTGTTACTCTAAATTTCTAGTTCGATTCCTAGGTTAGTTTGCTTAGCACCCCCTAAAATTTTTAAAGTAGCATGTATGATGCTTACAAACCCTAGGCATGGTGCTAAGGAAAACCTACAACCCCGTTTTCCGGCTACCGAACTAACGGCCCTCACCTCCCCCTAGCCGTTTGTCCAGTGGGGGATGGACATGGTGGGCCAACTCCCCACAGGTACAGGCGAGCACCAATACATCCTCGTCGCGGTAGACTATTTCACGAAGTGGATTGAGGCCGTCCCCATCAGAAAACCGGATGCCACCACGGCCATCAAATTCTTGCAGAACAATGTAATCTCCCGATTCGGGATCCCGAGGTGCATCGTTACTGACCACGAGACGAATTTTGAAAACGACAAAGTCAAAGGGTTCTACAGCGAATACCACATACTAATGAAGTTTGCCGCGGTCGCGCATCCTCAATGCAACGGGCAGGCCAATGTTGCTAACCGAGACGTCATCCGAGGTCTTCGAACTTGTTTAGAAAGAAGGCAGGGCAGCTATGTCGAAGAACTACCACGGGTGTTATGGGCCTTACGCACATCGAAGAAGACGCCCACGGGAGAGACCCCCTTTAGCCTATGCTACGGTACGAGGCAATGGTCCCAGCGGAGATCGGACTGCCCAATTACAGAGTCAAACACTTCGATGATGAAGCAAACACCTCGGCGCTCCGGACTAATTTAGACATCTTGCTAGAGAAGCGGGACCGGACACAGATCAAAGCCGTCGCTTATCAACAACAAACTGCTTGCTACTACAACGCCCGAGTTAAGTATCGTGCCTTTAAGATAGGAGATTTGGTCTTAAGGCGGAACAAATTCGTAGATCAGGGAAGACTGCACAAGTTCTCCCCGAAGTGGGACGACCCTTTCCTCGTCTCCGAAGTATTGCTCGGTGGAGCCTACCGCTTACAAGACGCAGGGAGACGGAAGTTTCTTCGGCCTTACAACGCTGAAAACTCAAACTATACAAATGAATGTATTTTCTTATTTTCTAAGCAATGTAGTTTTTATTAAGTCTCCCAAGTTATAAGAGACTTCTTCCATAAATTTTGTTCTCTTCCACGGTTCCGAGATCCCTAGATTCATTTCTGAGAGAAAATGCAAAATGCTAAGGGATAAGAGAAGAGAAAACACATTAGAAAAGAAGAATTTTATTCATTGAGAGGTATTATGGGCTCCCCAGCCTTATAAAAATTACAACAGAGCGGGTAGGGGGTTGAGAAAGAATTGTTGATGGTATTCCGAGGAGATCTCCGCCAGCCGAGCCCTAGCTTCTTCACCCTACTCCCTTTGATTTTACCCACGGACCCGAGACGCCCCGGAAGCACCAGAGCTCCCGCCCACCGGACAAGAGTCCGCGATCTACCTATTTTGGAAACACTCCAAAAGAAGGGCCACTGATCGATCGTGTATGTTCTTCGAGATAAAGCCTCGGACGTAGAGTGTATGCAGCTTATCGAGCGCCACGTCTTGCAGCTGCGGAGACAAGGCGTTCAAAAAACACGGGGACATCCTCCAAATTGCATACATGAGTAATTGGAGGAAAGGTGACCGCCGAGGAAGTAGGAGGCCGAAGTGGTCCTCTATGCGTTCGACCACCGTTTGGTACGTCTCCTCCATGCACTCCTGATCATAGAGGTACACGTCGTTGCGGGTGATGATCTCTTCGATGGAGTAGATGAGCCCGGCCATTTCCAGAGATGCAACGCTGAAAGAAACCAACATGCCTTCACTATTTATGGGCCCCAAGCGAATCCCTAAAGGCCGAAGTTTTCGTGCGCAACAACATGAATCACGGGATATTTACAAACTTCCCAATACGGAGCTGTCGCATGGCGGCCATGCCATCCCTCATGGGCCCCCAAGCGGTCAATGGGAGTTGGAGCGACGCGCCTTGCCTGTGCTCTTCTACCACGTGTTGTTCGCGACGGTCTCTCTTCCAGGGTTTACGGGTCAAGGGAGTCTGACCGACGCCTCACGAGGCCACCGAGCAGCTTCCTTGCTTGACCAATCCTTAGCGGGCACATCCTACCCACCTACACTAAGGATCGAAGCCCTCCTCACGAGGCCACGGAGCAGCTTCCCTGCTCGGTCAATCCTTAGTGGGCACATCCTGCCCACCTACGCTAAGGATCGAAGCCTTCCTCACGAGGCCACCGAGCAGCTACCCTGCTCGGTCAATCCTTAGCGGGCACATCCTGCCTACCTACGCTAAGGATCAAAGTCCTCATCAAGAGGCTACCGAGCAGCTTCCCTGCTCAGTCAATCCTTAGCGGGCACATCCTACCCACCTATGCTAAGGATCGAAGCCCTCATCAAAAGTCCACTGAGCAGCTACCCTTCTCGGTCGATCCTTAGCGGAAACATCCTACCCACCTACGCTAAGGAACGAAGCCCTCCTTATGAGGCCACCGAGCAGCTTCCCTGCTCGGTCAATCCTTAGCGAGCACATCCTGCCCACCTATGCTAAGGATCGGAACCATCCTTACGAGGCTACCAAGCAGCTACCCTGCTCAGTCAATCCTTAGTGGGCACATCCTTCCCACCTATGCTAAGGATCAAAGCCATCATCAAGAGGCCAACGAGCAGCTTCCCTTCTCGGTCAATCCTTACCGGGCACATTCTGCCCACCTACGCTAAGGATCAAAGCCCTCATCAAGAGGCCACCGAGCAGCTACCCTGCTCGGTCGATCCTTAGCGGGCACATACTGTCCACCTACGCTAAGGATCAAAGCCCTCATCAAGAGGCCACCTAGAAGATTCCCTGCTCGGTCAATCCTTAGCGGGCATGTCTTGCCCACCTACGCTAAGGACCTAAGCCCTCTTCAAGGGGCCACCGAGCAGCTTCCCTACTCGGTCAATCCTTAGCGGGCACATCCTGCTCACCTACGCTAAGGATCAAAGCCCTCGTCAAGAGCCACCGAGTAGCTTCCCTGCTCGGTCAATCCTTAGCGGGCACGTCCTTCCCACCTACGGTAAGGACCGAGGCCCTCCTCAAAGGGCAACCGCACAGATCCCTACTCGGCTAACCTCCGAGTGGTGAATTCTTACCATCCCAAGACGGAGGTCTAGGAACCGCTTAAAAGGAGAACCCACCGACGCCGACCAACTCTGACTTGGCTGTTGTTCGCCTAACGTTAAGAACCAACTCTAAGGAATGGCTTACACTCCTTCCTATTCGGAGGAGTCTCCCGATATATCCTAAGTGAATGATCGTCACTTCGACTTCGGGGGCAGGAGGACACCGGCCTTCATGTACTTGACAACTAATTGGCTTACACTCGACGCGCGATCATCATCTAGGTCGTTCATTGACCTACGACCTAACATTTGCATCGAGGAAGAGACCGAAAAACTCAAGTACTCACATAAGCAAAACATTGCCACGTAGAGGAAGATAAACTCAGTTTTATTTATGTTCTAAAAAGCCTTTACAGGGTATTCGGGGCTCCTCATCCTTACAAAAATTACCCCGGGGCTTAAAAAAAATTTCGTAGCTAAAAGAGAAAAAAGAAGAAGAGGAGCTCATGCAGCAGGCTCCACCGGGACCTCGCCTTGTTCGGCACCGCCCTTAGGGGCCAGGGTTTCTGCTTTCGTAGCCGACCACCTCCGGTGCCAGCCGCCTGATGCGTTTCCACCGAGAGAGGGACCAGAGCACGGAGCTCACCCTCCGCAAACTCCGGCATCAACTCCTTGATGGCATCAAGGGCTGCATGCCAAACGATGGCGGAAGCTTCGCCGAGGTCGGTGTAGAAATGGTTTGATGCTTTGTACGTGTCCACCGACTTGCGGGCCAGAAGCTCGGCGATCTTTGTCGCCTCAAGCGCAGCCTTAGTCTTCCTCTTGCTGGCGTCTCTCGCCTTCTTCATTATGGCATGGCGCTTACCCAGCTCCTCCAACTTGCCTTCCATGGCTCGATGGGACTCGCCCAGGAGCCGGTAGGACTCCTGGCTCTTGGAGAGCATGAGCTCCCCGGTGGCCAACCAGGTCTCAAGGGCAGTCGTCTTCTCCTTCTCCTGCAGCAGATGAAGGTGAAGATTCTCCGCCTCCGAAGATGACTCCCCCACCTTCCGCATGGCTGGGGCAATCTCCTCGGCTTCCATGTTGACAATGAGGGCGCAATGTTGGAGGACCTAAGGGAAGCAACAGATGGATTTAGAGGTGTCCGAGCTAAGAAAGGGCAATTAAGATAACAATTAAACGAATACCGACCTGAACGGCCTCCTGAGCGATGGCGGCCAGTTGGGCCTTTAGGGTCCCTAGCGGAATCTTTCCTCCGGCCGACTGCTCCATGTCCGCGAGCAAGCTGTTGGTGACAGAAAGCCCCGAGGGGACCACGAAGCAGACGTCCCCCTCTTTCACCGAAATCCCCATGGGGATATTAGTCGACAGCGTGTGGGAGACCGTCCTTTTCCTCTTGAGGGAGGCCTCGGTCACCTCCTCCTCCTCCCTCTCCCGAGGTTCCGGGTCTCGGGCATGCTTCTGGCTGCCCTCGCGACGGTCATCGGGGGCCCGGTGCGCTGTGGGGGACTTCATCGGTGGGGACAGTTTCAAAAGAGAGTTCGGTCCTGCTTGGGACAAGACCACACCCCCATCCTTCTTCCGGGCCGGGGTGGATATGGTGGCTAGAATGTTGGACCGGTCCATGTGTCCTGCAAAGGGAGAAAGCACAGAGAAGTTATTGATACAAGAAGGGCAAAAAGTAAATTACTCAAGTCTAAACAGGTCGTCCAATCTACTAACTTTCCCACAAAGAGCGCGGGGCTTAGTCCAGTCCAGCTAAGGACCTGCTCGGAAAGCAAGACGTCGGCCCGCTGGATCGGCTCCCATATGGACACCTCCCTCGCCTCGGGAGAGGACGACTGCTTCGCCCGCGGGCAGTCGGCCCGGTTCCACTGTACACGCACAGGCCAGTCCTCACCCTCGGGTGGCCCGACGAATACAAACTTCTCCTTCCAGTCATGGTTGGAAGAAGGAACGACAACTACACCGGACCCAGCCTCCCCACCCTTGTGTTTTTTAAAGGAAAAATACACCCGGCTCGGCTCGCTCTTGCCGGTGACAGGGTGATTTTTATAGCAGAGAAAGGAAGAAAGAGAGGTCAAGCTGAAGGGGATCTCCTCAAGCATCAGCCAGACCAGAAACCCGAGGAGGATTCTCCATGAGTTCGGCGCAAGCTGGCCCGGCGAGAGTTGGAAACAACGAAGTATCCCGCATATCTCGGTTGGAAAGGGCAGACGCATTCCCGCACGGAATGCCTCTAAATACAGGGTAATCTCCTTCCCCTACACCTGGTCCGCCCGTTCACTCCCTTTTGCCAAACGGAGCGAGTAGTTAGAGGGGATATGGAAACGAGGCCAAATCTCGGCAAGCTTGTTCAGATCCCTCAAGACAGAGGGCGCATCACGGGCGTTCCCGATGCGCACCATAGGGACCATCGTCGCAACCGGGCGACTAGCGGCGCGGATAGCCCTGACTCTACGGGGCAGGCCCGACGATGAGGAAGCAGCAAGGGAACCCTCTCGGGAAGAGGTGGAAGACTCCCTAGACTTTATCCTAACAATCTTAACAGACTCCTTAGAAGAGGACATCTAACCTGATTCAAAGGAAGAAGGAATTCTTCGAGGAAAGAGAGCGAAGGATCCGATCTAAAGGATAGAGCGCTGAGCAATCTCTCGCAGCAAAGGAAAATAGTGGCGAAAGTATGAACCCTAGGGGGATCCCACTCCTATTTATACTGCTTGGGGGGACGCATCCGACGGCTCAGATCGTTTCCCGCCCAAACGAAGCTTCGCGTCTGCCAGCCGTCGACGCCCCACGTGTCGAACGACCATTGGAGACGTCCCTTCGGGCAATGGTGATAGCGACAGCCTGTCACTTCCGCCAATCCACGTCGGACGCATGGCCTGCGCCTCAACAGACATGCAAGCGAATCAGCGCTCCTCTTTAAATGCACGATCCTTTCCCCTGATCCGCTGACATCATCCAAGATATGCGCAGAGATCCAAGCGCCCGGGATACGATAGGTGGGCTCAAAGATCTGAACGACGCAACCGCCCTATGCCGAATCGCCCCGAAAATCCGCGCCGACAAATTCTTGACAACATGCTGAGCCCGGGAAACCGATCTGGACCACTCTCGACCCGATCCATAAATAGGTCGGGATGAAAGTGGGGGGCAAATGATGATACTCATAAGTGGAAACTCCCCGGATCATGACACGTGGCAGATGACGTGTCCTGGGGTTCACGGAAACAGGGCAAGCATCATACATTGGAGGCATCCCCCGGGCTACCGTCCTGAGGCATGACCTGACCTTCGATGGGTCCCTGAGCACTCCTATGCTCGCTTTACAAATAACCATCGTCTTGCCTCCGAGCCCTCCTATATGCTTCCGAGCTATCACAGAACCGAGCATCCTCGGTCTCCCGCTCGCTTCCGAGCTATCACAGAACCGAGCATCCTCGGTCTCCCGCTCGCTTCCGAGCCTCTCGCTGAGCTAAGCCTCCCCGGTTCTACCGAGCAACCAAGAACGCAGAGCCCAAGCGCCTCTACCATGGCTCCGCGTATCCCGCCAGAGGCGAGATATCCGCCACCCCACATCCCGTGTTCCACGCCTTCATATCCCCCCATTAACGAGCGTATCTCGTCATTAACGGGGGGATCCCGTCATTCATGCAGGCGTAACGTCAGGGGCGTAACCGACGGCGAAGATCTCGCGCCAGATCGCTCCAAGCGACCACTATAAAAACCCCTCTCTCAGACGACTCAGGTAAAGCAATATTATTCCAATAAGCCACTACTCTTCCCAAATTCCTCGTCTAACTTGATCGCCGGAGGGTCCACGGTGGTACAACCACCCCGGGACTTCTTTTGCAGATTGCTTGGCTTCACCTCATAACAAGCCCACTGAGATCTACACGCTCAAGGAGGTAACCCTCAACATCAATCTCAGCCGTTCGCCAACGCTCGTGACAGATCTACGGAGGAAAACATCTGAAGGAGATCCAAACCTCCATCATTCTTCCACAAAGGTCCCTCTCCCGCCTTGCCCAAGACCTTCTTATGCTTCCGCTCTGAATAAAATTCTTCATCTTCCTACCATTAATTTTCCAGAAAAGGACGTAGTGCTCATCATTGATGGTGAACCTGTAATATATTTTTCACAAGAAGAAATCAAAAAATTCGCTGTCCCATTTATTATATCTATTATGGCCAAATGTGTTTATGGGCGTCCTCCTATCTTTGAAATCAATAAGATCTGAAAGAAGCGATTTGCAATAAATGTAGATTTTGTTATTAGTCTTTTGGATCGTAAGCACCTTCTACTCTAATTTCATGTTCATGAAGATTTCAACAAGGTATGGTTGAAGGATTATTTATATGTCAGAGGATTCTTATTTTGATTTTTCAAGTAGACTCCTTTCATCAATCTTTGTCAAGAACCTACCATTGTTCCTGCATACATTTCTTTACCAGAGTTGCCACCAAATTTCATTCATGTGAAAATGTTGAGATCTATTGTTAAACCAGTGGGTCGACTCATTAATGTAGTTGTCAATACTTTGCACTACACTAGAACAGATAAAGCTCAAGTTTGTGTTGAGTTTATTCTTCAAAATGATATTCCATCCAAGATTTGGATTGATATATCTTCATCTAAAAAATTCTCACAAGACGCTGTTTGTGAAAAGAAATTTAAATATTGCGATCTATTTTATAAGCATGGGCATTCTTTTGAGTGCTGCAAAAAGATTGTCTTGAATAAGGATAAAACTGCCGCTAAACATTCATTTACTATGATTCAGAAAGCGCCAACCGTAATTACCAATCAAAAAAATTCTCTAAAAAACCTTGGAAGCCCACAGGTAATGTTCTTACTAAATATATAGAAAATGTTAATATTTCATTGTCTTCTACTAATCATGTGAATATACTTGACAAACCTATTCCATCTGAGGAACACACCGTTAATGTTAGCGAAAACTCTGCAACTTTGCAACTTAATACCATCACTAATTCTAATACTTAAATTGATGATACTAGAGAAAAAGAAAGTCATAATAATTTGGGTAGTTGATGGACATTTTTACTATTCTCAAATTAAACCGCAAGTATACAGTCGTACAATTGTAGTACTTGAGGATCGTCCTATTGGATATGTATGCCCTAGAAGCCTTTATTGTATAGGATACTAGGAGTATGTATGTACAGGACAATCTTGCTCGATATGATAGTATGCTATTTGGTTTGACTTTATCTTAACATGTGTATATGTTTTACTAGTTATTTCATATCGCTAATACATGTTGATAAAGCCTGTAGGATCATTTCTTGACTACCAGCGTTGTGATGGCAATCATACTTATGGGAGCTGGGTAGTCGATAAGCACATCCTTAAATGTCCCTAGTCGTGTGAGTATTGAGACTGGGTATCGATATTCCAAAGTAGACTAGTGTATACGTTTCTAGACCCTGACGAGGGACGGTGGTTGGTCCCACAGCCATTGGTGTGTTTCACCTAAGAATGTATATAGGTGCTTGGACGGACTCGCTGGGAACTGGTTAGATGATATTATACCTATCGTCAGATAGCAGTTCTCTGGTGATATGAGTACAGATAGTCTGTCGACATGAGATCGTCATTTGTCTCGTGCGAGTTCCAACTGTGCTTTGATTACTACCCTACCAGGCTCTACTGAGTCGTGCAAACAGATTTTAGTTGGGTACAGTCCCGAGTCACATGGAGGTAGTGAGTGATTGTTGGGAATTCGTCTCTCTCGGTATGGAGAGTTGATGTCGCGCTGTGTTCGGTTGGCCAACACCATAAGTCCCTGGCCACGGCAGATGAGATTTACTCATAGTTAGATCATTAGTTTTCTCGGATGGTCTTGAGCCATATCGACTTGTCGGGTTATTAAGGGTTTGATGTTTTCCATCCCCTAGACCCGGCATACGATACTCTCAGACAAACATACCGGACTGTATGGAGATTGTCGCGGATTGGCTCAGCAGAGGTTCGAATGAGTTTGCTCGTCGGCCTTCTTTTTGACAGGTACCTGGGTAGCCGTTACGTACAACTAGTGCCACTGACGTGTTTGTGGTTATGGATTTATCCAGTAATTTATTGCCAGTGTACTGTCGAGTTTTTAGAGTCCCACACAGAGGGATTCCCTAGTTCAGGAAAAACAATGTAAGGCCGCATATTGATACGTGTAGGATCCCGATTAAATACGTGTACTAGATACACTGACTTTAATCAATCGTTTTGTTAATACTAGCCGGTTTAGGATTTGTAAGTCGATGTCACGCACCCCACGTGTCCGCGGGGAGACGGAATTAGCAAAAAATGAATTTTATGAGCTTCGCAACATCGACTCAAACCAAGGATCGAACACAAACCCTAGCTAGCAAACTACTTGAGGTTTAACTACTCGGTCTCGAAGTTATACCTCACGTTACAAGTCCTTTGGGTCTTCATCGCTGTCCTCCACACCTCGTCGGCTTTATGGATCATGGGTACCTCAACGGCCTCCTCGAGTCAAAGACGATCCACCCGAGAGTCTATAGTCCGAGCTCCTATCTCGAATCTGAGATAACTACGGCTTCTAGTTTTCTAATCTAGAAGTTCTAGAGGGTGTAGAGTATTTAGATGGATTACTTAGTCACTTAAACCCTATGATTCTCAACTCATGAGAGCTTTTAGGGTTTGAGGAAGAAGACGAAGACTTGAGGAGAGAGAACTGTTTTGTGATAATGAATGAACTATTCTCATTTGTGAATATCATGAAGCATAATAATATCATCAAAATAAATATCTATCTAATATTCATCATGCTTCATTTAATTCACTAGATGAATTATCTAATGAGTCACCTAATGAGTCATGGATCATTTAATGAAACTTACACCTCATCCTCCACTTCATTTAGTTTAAATCACAAAAGAAATAAACATAAATGAGTCACCTCCTTCTAGAAGCTTCCCGACAAATTATGAGACTGCCCCTCCCATCCGTATTTCCGAAAAACACGGATAATCTTTGACTGAATAAATCCATCTGTATAATACTAGAATCTGGCTTAAACCAAAGCCCGCTAGTATTATCTGCCCGATCATAGTACGTGCACAAATGTACGTAAGTGACCGCGGCCCTGCCGTAAAATTATACGACCTCTACACCTTTTGCCCGGTGCAGGGAAACTCTCTGTGTAGGACTCTAAAGACTCGACACTACGCTGGCAGTGGGTTTAACCACAGGCCGTAAGTGGTACTAGCTGTACGTAACGGTCCCCAGGTAGATGTCGATAAGAAGGACGATGAGGAAACTTATCCAAACTCCTACTGAGCCAGATGTGACAATCTCCGTACAGTCCGGTCTGTTCGTCTAGGACTATCCAATATCGGGCCTAGGGGGCGGTAAAACTGTAAGTCCGTGTTGCCCACCCCGGTGCTTACGGGGAGGCGGAAAACATAGTAAAAATCGGATTTTTAATGACTTAGGCAACATGGACTAAGCTTGTGAGGATCTTTGCTAAACTAAAACTAGCTAAAGTAAACTAACAACTAACAAAGTTGTAGAAAGGTTATACCTTTGGTCTTTAGTCCTTCTCTCCTTGCTCCTAGGTATGGTAGAAAAGGATCACCTTGCTTGTCTTCTCCCGTCAAAGAAGGATCCACCCGAAAGCCACCACCTTTAGCTTCAACTCCAAGCTAGGAGTAACTAGAGTGCAAGAAATGCTAAGACTTGAACCCTAGAAGTGAGAAGAGAAGATCAAGAGAGGGTTTTTCTCAAGCTTTTTGTTTCTCAACACATGAGAGGGAGAGAGCTTGAGGGAGAGGATGAGCAAGAGAGAGAAAAGATATGATAGAATGAAATAATAGTGAGCCATTCTCACTAATATGTGAGGATAATTTTAATTAGATAATTAGCTTTGAAAATTGTCATGATAAATCATGACTTGACCATTATCATTTCAATTTTTGCAAAGATCAAAGAGCATCTTCCAAATGAAATGATTATGGTCAAGTTGTCAACATGGTCAACAAGTCAATGAAGTCAAATTGTCAACAACAACCATGCACGATAATTAAGCTAATTATCAATTAACAATAATCCACACAAAAACAATAGGGTTAATAAAATGACAAAAGCCATTAACCCTAAACAAGGTCCTCTCCCCCAATCTCAAGCAACTGTGCATACGCACCCGCATTCGTGATCCGAGGAACACGAACACAACGAGAAAAACCAATCTCAAATCATATACTAGGATCCGGCTTAAACCAAAGCCCGCTAGTATAAACTGTCCGGACAGCAAACGTGCACAAGTGCGCGGATGCGAACGAACCCTGTCGCAAAACCATGCGACCTCTACTCGTTTTGCCTAAAGGCGAATAGCTCTCTGTGTGGGACTCTAAAGACTCGACACTACGCTGGCAGTGGGTTTAACCACAGACCGCAAGCGGCACTAGCTGTACGTAACGGTCCCCAGGTAGATGTCGATAAGAAGACTGACGAGGTGAACCCCATCTGCACTCCTACTGAGCCTGTATGTGACAGTCTCCGTACAGTCCGGTCTGTTCGTCTGATACATCGCATGGCGGGCCTAGGGGGGCGGTGAACGTCAGTCCCCTAATAGCGGTACAAGTCGTGTCGGAGTGTAGCCCAGAACACCCTGAGATAACACTGGAAACCTACCAGTATATCTCGCTTGCCCTGGCCAGGGACTACTCGTGTAATGGCTCTCCTAGACACAGCGCGATGTCAACCCCCAATACCGGGAGAGACGAATCCTGTCTAACCGTCACTGCCTCCAAGTGCTTCGGGACTGCACCCAAAAACTACCTGTTTGCACAGCTCCTTTGAGCCGTGGTAGGGTAGTAATCAAAGTGCAGTGGGAACACACTCGAGGCGAAGTGACAGTGTCAAGTCAGCGGACTAAGCTGTACTCATGTCACCTGGGAACTGATAACTGACGATAGGTATATTACCAACCAACAGTTCCCGACGAGTCCTGTCCAGTGTACTCGTAACCTAACGAGCACCCGCATACTATCCCAAGTACGACGTACTAACGGCTGTGGGACAGACCGTCTCCCACACTGGGATGAGAAGCGCATACGCTAGTCTACTCCGGAGTATCGATGCCCTGTCTCGATAGTCCAACGACCAGGGACCTGTATAAGGATGTGCTTATAGATTACCCAGCTCCCACGAGTGCGAGCGCCATCACAACGCTGGTAATCAAGCAAAGATCCTAAGGGCTCTACTAATATGTATACCAGCAATATGCTAAAAGAAACACATGCACATATTAAAGCAGAGACAAACCAAGTAGCATACTACCATTTCGAGCAAGATTGTATATACAACTGTGAATATCCCAAGCTTCCATTAAGTAATATACAAACTAGTATGATACAGTAATGGCCTCTAGGGCATATACACTAACAATCTCCCACTTGCACTAAGGCCATGTACTGGCGTATCGAAGACCTATCATCTCGATCAGCCGCTCGAACTGAGTCTGGGGCAAGGCCTTGGTGAATGGATCTGCTGTGTTATCCTCTGATGCAACTCTCCGGACCTCGATCTCCTGGCGATCCACGATCTCCCTGATCAGGTGATACCGCCTTAAGATGTGTCTGGATTTCTGATGGGACCTGGGTTCCTTCGCTAAAGCTATAGCCCCGTTGTTGTCGCAATACAGAGGTATTGGGTCAACAATGGACGGAACCACCTGAAGTTCTTTCAAGAACTTCCTCATCCAGACAGCTTCTTTTGCGGCATCAGATGCAGCGATGTATTCCGCTTCCATAGTCGAGTCAGCAACGGTTTCCTGTTTGGAGCTCTTCCAACACACCGCCCCTCCATTGAGGGTAAAGACAAAACCCGACATGGACTTGGAATCATCCTTGTCACTCTGGAAGCTGGAGTCAGCAAAGGCCTCAACCTGCAGGTCTTTTCCGCCATACACCAAGAACATCTCCTTAGTCCTTCTCAGGTACTTGAGAATGTTCTTTACTGCTATCCAATGTTTCTCCCCTGGGTTTGACTGATACCTGCTTACCACACTCAGTGCATAAGCCACATCCGGTCTGGTACACAACATCGCATACATTATAGAGCCTACCGCAGAAGCGTAGGGTATAATAGACATGCGATCCCTCTCCAAATCAGTCTTGGGAGACATCTCTTTTGAGAGGGTGATCCCGTGACAAGCCGGTAGATTACCGCGCTTGGAATCTTCCATACTGAATCTCTTCAGTATGGTGTCGATGTACCTGGACTGCGAGAGTCCTAATATCCTCTTGGATCTGTCACGGTAGATCCGGATACCCAGAATGTAGGAGGCATCACCCAGGTCTTTCATGGAGAACCTGTGTGACAAGAACCCCTTGACAGATTGTAGCATAGGAATGTCATTTCCTATTAAGAGAATGTCATCCACGTATAAAACGAGGAATACTACAGTTCTCGCTACAAATCTACAATAGATGCATGGTTCATCTGGATTTTTGATAAAGCCAAATTCTTTGACCGTCTCATCAAAACAGATGTTCCAACTCCGCGATGCCTGCTTGAGTCCATAAATGGACTTGAGCAACTTGCACACCTTTCCGCTGCTCCCACCCTGAATGAAACCCTCTGGCTGATCCATATAGACACACTCTTCTAAATGACCATTTAGAAAAGCTGTCTTTACGTCCATCTGCCAAATCTCATAATCGTGGAAAGCAGCAATGGCAAGAAGGATCCGAATGGATTTCAGCATAGCTACTGGAGAAAAGGTTTCGTCATAGTCCAAACCAGGTCGCTGACGAAAACCCTTTGCTACCAGTCTAGCTTTATAGGTCTCAACCTGTCCATCTACACCAATCTTCCTTTTGAAGATCCACTTGCATCCTACGGGTTTTACCCCGTCTGGAGCAATGTCCAACGTCCATACCTTGTTGGTGTACATGGACTCCATCTCGGTCCGCATTGCATCCAGCCATTTTACCGAGTCGACGCTCTGAATGGCTTGCTGGAAGCTAGTAGGCTCATCACAATCCAGGATGCAGTCTTCTCTATCCCCGTCAATGAGAAAACCGTAGTATCTCTCGGGCGGATGAGACTGCCTACTACTCCTGCGGAGTGGCATAGGAATGTCCTGTTCTTTTGAACCTTCTGGTTCCACTAAACTTTCAGTAGTAGTTTGTGGTTCTGGAATTTCTTCCAGTTCTATTGCGCTCCCACTTATTTCTTTTTCTATGAACTGATGTTCTAGAAAGTGGGCATTGCGAGAAACAAGGACTTTTTGTTCCTCTGCGTAATAGAAAAGATACCCCCTGGAGTTCTTTGGGTATCCCACAAACTTGCACAGTACTGAGCGTGCCTCGAGCTTGTCCACATGCTGCTTTTTGACATAAGCTGGACATCCCCAAATCTTCAAGTATTGAAGATAGGGTTTCTTCCCACTCCATAACTCATATGGTGTGGTAGGCACAGTCTTAGTGGGAACACGGTTCAAAAGATATGCAGCTGTTTCTAGCGCATATCCCCAGAAAGATCGCGGTAACTCAGCGTTACTCATCATGGACCGTACCATATCCAATAGGGTTCGGTTCCGTCTCTCCGATACACCGTTATGTTGCGGGGTGTATGGAGGAGTAAGCTGAGAGAGAATTCCATTCTCTTTTAAGTAATTCAGGAATTCGGCACTTAAGTATTCTCCTCCTCGATCCGATCTTAGGATCTTGATACTTTTGCCGGTCTGTTTTTCTACTTCATTCTTATATTCCTGGAACTTATCAAAAGCTTCGGATTTATGCTTCATTAAGAAGATATGTCCGAATCTAGAGAAATCATCCGTAAAAGTTATGAAGTAAGAAAAACCGCTTCGCGCATGTGTAGACATTGGACCGCACACGTCGCTGTGTACGAGTCCCAAGAGCTCGCTCGCTCTTTCTCCGTGTCCAGAAAACGGAGCCTTTGTCATCTTTCCTTTGAGACAGGATTGACAAGTTGCATACGATTGATATTCGAACGAATCTAAATATCCTTCAGTATGTAACTTAGTCAATCTTCTCTCGTTGATGTGACCCAGTCTACAATGCCATAAGAAAGTTTTATTAATATCTGGAGACTTTCTTTTATGTGTATTCTGGATATTGAAAACCTGTGGTTGGTTTAAAACGTAAATACCGTTGTTTAATGTACCTGACCCAATCAAAACTTGATTAAGGTGAATGTTCACTACATTACTTACAAATGCAAATTCATAACCTTCTTTAGATAATAAAGATACAGAAATGATATTACAGGTTGCATTTGGTACATAATAACAACTACGCAAAACCAAAAAGTGTCCATCTGATAATCCCAGGTGATAGTCCCCCACGGCCTCTGCATCCATGCTAGCACCGTTCGCAACTCTGAGGGTCATGTCACCTGCCTTCAAAACTCTACGCTTTCTCAACGCCTGCAAGGAATTACAGATATGAGATCCTGATCCGGTATCCAATACCCAGGATGTAGAGTTTATTGATAGACAGTTTTCAATAACATACACACCTGAAGCTGAAGCTGCAACTCGCTTCAAATCCTGTGTTCTGGCTTTCCAAGCCTTGCAATCTTGTTTCCAGTGGCCACTTTTGTGACAATAGAAGCATTCTTCCTTCCCCACCAGCTTCCCCGCTACCTTTGTTGCTTTACCCTTTCCCTTCGTATCCACTTTACCGACACCGCCTCTTGGTTTGGCGGGGGCTTTCTTCTTCTTGCCCTTGGCTTTCGCCCTGGACCTAGAAGAGGAAGATCCTCCTACAAACAAAGTGGATGTCTCCCTACCCTTCTGTAGGGTGCCCTCAGCAGTCCTCAACATGTTCAGAAGCTCGGCAAGTTCAACCTCCTTTCCTTGCATGTTGAAGTTAAGAATGAACTGGGCGTAAGTGGAAGGAAGGGACTGGAGAATCAAATCGGTATAGAGTTCATTCTCCAACGTGGTCCCAAGGTCCGCGAGCTCCTCTATGTAGCCGATCATCTTAAGCACGTGGTCCGCTACCGATGATCCGACGGCCAACCTTGCCGAAAAGAGCTTCTTCGACACTTCGTATCTTGCGATACGAGACTGCTCTCCATACAGTTCTTTTGTATGGAGAAATATGGACTCTAGGTCCATATTCTCGTGCCTCCTCTGATGGTCGTTGTCCATCGAGGCTAGTACGAGGCATCTGGCCCTCGCGCAATCTATCTCCCATGTCTTACGGATTTCTACATCCGCGACGCTGGAGGTGGGACCTGGGACAGGGGGAGCTTTGGTGGTAAGTATATACCCCAGCTTGTCATAAGTGATAGCCATCTTGACATTCCTGAGCCAATCTTTGTAGTTTGGCCCTGTCAATATGTTTTTATCTAATAGTAACTTAAGTCCGGTCATCTTGAATGGTCGCTGCAATTAGGAGAGAGAAAAGAAACACTTTAGCATGATGCTCTTGCAAGTTTAGAGTGGTTTTTAGTTTGTCTAAACTGGATGGCTCCCACTGTCTCTCGAATCCCTTCTCAAACCATAAAGAAAAGGATTAGCCGGGATCATTCTCACCGTACAATACTTGCTTAACCGTTCAGCCAGGCCAGTGTCGGTACTTCGAGGGAGGTTTTCCAACGCTTTCGCGAAGTTCCTTAATTAAGTAACCTCTTTTCCCTGTGGGCGTAGCCCCGCTAACACCTTTCTAGGCACCTACTAGGTTTATAGCATTGATCGTTAAGTGAGAGTTTTCCCGAGGAGTAGCATATACTCACAGTAGGATCGGGATCCAAATATCATCGCGTGATAAAACCGAAGGAATCCTACCAGAATTATCACACTCCAAATGGTATGCAATGCTAGCAAGTTTCAGTACTTATGAAACTCCCGATGTGGATTTTTGCCCCATGCTCTTATGACCTTGGCGTGAGGTCAAAATGTCATAAGTCACATGTCAAGTTCTTCCCATCATTAACCTGGTTAATTTGAACCCACCCGTACCTACCCTTGACGTAGGCCAAAACGGCAGTACGACTGTCTCAAATCAACGCATTCTATCTATGCAACGGATAAATATCCGGTAGCTACCAATCACTATGCCTTGGCGTGAGGTCAAAATACATAGCTTGAATACTACCGAATATTTAACCGAAATGATGGAGGGCTACGGATGGTTTTGGCGAAACCGTGAACGTAGTGAACTTGATATAATCGATGGAACGAGATAGCTTTTAAAAGGAGTGGTTCAAGCTCCGCGTTTAAAAGTTTAGTTTTGAAAAGAACTGAGTGGTTTTCAAAGTGTTCCAATCGACTTTTACTTGGTTTATTTCTTGCATTAGTTCTTTTAATGCGTCCCATCATTTAATCCTACCATTGCAGAAAACAACCAAAATATGACGTACGCTTATGCCATTCGCATTCGCCACGGGGCCCCGTCATCACCCGTTAGGTTACTTAACTAACGACAGAGCGGGGGCTGGGCTAGCGCGGCTGTAAAACATAAGCAACGCCTAAATAGTTATTATATATAAATATATAGCAATGATAGACATTACAGATCACAGATGAATACATTGGATATACTAGGAATCCGCAATGCGTTCGAGCCTGCAACGCAAAGCGGATTACACGGTCGCGGTGAATAGCCAATACCCCACCCAAGACCCCTACGGGTGCGGCAAACTACCCGCCAAGCACCCGAAGCGAAGCAACCTCCCTCACCACCGTGAGTAGGCCACTCGGCACTTCGAGTACCCGGTAGTTTGTGCACCCCCTCCATGGGTCTATCCTAGGAGCAAAAACAGTAAAAAGAATTATACAATGACGGCTACAACCCCGACCCGGTTGTGCGGCCATACAAAGAATATTATTACATCAATTTACATGTTACAAATGAATGAAAGAAAAACAACGCTCATCTCACATCCAACCCGGCTATTCACCCGCGACAATCCAATCCATTCATATCCACAAACCAACAACAAACACAGATCATGTATAACCCCGACTAATCGTCTTATAGCGATTAGCCGACGTTCAATACATGCAAGCATTACAGATATAACCGATGTAGTTAAAGCGTAGTGAAGTTCCGAAAAATACGGATTTATAGGCCCGCAAAAGCAAATTTTAGTTCTGGAAAATCTGGGCATATAATATATATCCTAAAAATCCCAAAAACAATACAGAAAGACACTGCACGAAAAACGATGCAGTGAAGACATCAAACCGCGGCGCTTCCGCGGCACGAGCCTACCTCGTGCGGCGGAAGCGCGGCGGTTTGGATGATTCTCTGTCTCGTTTTTCATGGGTGTTTTTAAAAAACCCTGAGATGAATTTACAAATATAAAGTTTTCTATTTTGAGCAGAAAAAATTTCAACAGAAACTAGGGTTTTTCAAAGTTCGGTTTTTGGATTTTTCGGTTTCGAAACTTCGCTACACTTTACTACCTAGCTAGTTTGAGTTTAGTTAGGCTCTGATACCACTGTAAGTCCGTGTTGCCCACCCCGGTGCTTACGGGGAGGCGGAAAACATAGTAAAAATCGGATTTTTAATGACTTAGGCAACATGGACTAAGCTTGTGAGGATCTTTGCTAAACTAAAACTAGCTAAAGTAAACTAACAACTAACAAAGTTGTAGAAAGGTTATACCTTTGGTCTTTAGTCCTTCTCTCCTTGCTCCTAGGTATGGTAGAAAAGGATCACCTTGCTTGTCTTCTCCCGTCAAAGAAGGATCCACCCGAAAGCCACCACCTTTAGCTTCAACTCCAAGCTAGGAGTAACTAGAGTGCAAGAAATGCTAAGACTTGAACCCTAGAAGTGAGAAGAGAAGATCAAGAGAGGGTTTTTCTCAAGCTTTTTGTTTCTCAACACATGAGAGGGAGAGAGCTTGAGGGAGAGGATGAGCAAGAGAGAGAAAAGATATGATAGAATGAAATAATAGTGAGCCATTCTCACTAATATGTGAGGATAATTTTAATTAGATAATTAGCTTTGAAAATTGTCATGATAAATCATGACTTGACCATTATCATTTCAATTTTTGCAAAGATCAAAGAGCATCTTCCAAATGAAATGATTATGGTCAAGTTGTCAACATGGTCAACAAGTCAATGAAGTCAAATTGTCAACAACAACCATGCACAATAATTAAGCTAATTATCAATTAACAATAATCCACACAAAAACAATAGGGTTAATAAAATGACAAAAGCCATTAACCCTAAACAAGGTCCTCTCCCCCAATCTCAAGCAACTGTGCATACGCACCCGCATTCGTGATCCGAGGAACACGAACACAACGAGAAAAACCAATCTCAAATCATATACTAGGATCCGGCTTAAACCAAAGCCCGCTAGTATAAACTGTCCGGACAGCAAACGTGCACAAGTGCGCGGATGCGAACGAACCCTGTCGCAAAACCATGCGACCTCTACTCGTTTTGCCTAAAGGCGAATAGCTCTCTGTGTGGGACTCTAAAGACTCGACACTACGCTGGCAGTGGGTTTAACCACAGACCGCAAGCGGCACTAGCTGTACGTAACGGTCCCCAGGTAGATGTCGATAAGAAGACTGACGAGGTGAACCCCATCTGCACTCCTACTGAGCCTGTATGTGACAGTCTCCGTACAGTCCGGTCTGTTCGTCTGATACATCGCATGGCGGGCCTAGGGGGGCGGTGAACGTCAGTCCCCTAATAGCGGTACAAGTCGTGTCGGAGTGTAGCCCAGAACACCCTGAGATAACACTGGAAACCTACCAGTATATCTCGCTTGCCCTGGCCAGGGACTACTCGTGTAATGGCTCTCCTAGACACAGCGCGATGTCAACCCCCAATACCGGGAGAGACGAATCCTGTCTAACCGTCACTGCCTCCAAGTGCTTCGGGACTGCACCCAAAAACTACCTGTTTGCACAGCTCCTTTGAGCCGTGGTAGGGTAGTAATCAAAGTGCAGTGGGAACACACTCGAGGCGAAGTGACAGTGTCAAGTCAGCGGACTAAGCTGTACTCATGTCACCTGGGAACTGATAACTGACGATAGGTATATTACCAACCAACAGTTCCCGACGAGTCCTGTCCAGTGTACTCGTAACCTAACGAGCACCCGCATACTATCCCAAGTACGACGTACTAACGGCTGTGGGACAGACCGTCTCCCACACTGGGATGAGAAGCGCATACGCTAGTCTACTCCGGAGTATCGATGCCCTGTCTCGATAGTCCAACGACCAGGGACCTGTATAAGGATGTGCTTATAGATTACCCAGCTCCCACGAGTGCGAGCGCCATCACAACGCTGGTAATCAAGCAAAGATCCTAAGGGCTCTACTAATATGTATACCAGCAATATGCTAAAAGAAACACATGCACATATTAAAGCAGAGACAAACCAAGTAGCATACTACCATTTCGAGCAAGATTGTATATACAACTGTGAATATCCCAAGCTTCCATTAAGTAATATACAAACTAGTATGATACAGTAATGGCCTCTAGGGCATATACACTAACAAAAACGTCAGACCCCTAATAGCGGTATAAGTCGTGTCGGAGTGTAGCCCATTACACCTTGAGAAACTACTTGTAACATTTCAAAAAAATAAAGTATTATTTTTGGGAATTTTCATAATTTAATATTAATTTTTAATGAATATTTTAATAGTCGGTATAATTAAATACCGATAAATGGTGAAAATTCCAGAGAAAATTTTGGAAATTCTAAAATAGGGTATTTTATGGAAATATGTCATTTTTAAGTTTTTATGGTTAAGTATATGCTATCTTAATGTTAATCGCGATTAAAAATCGCTAATTGGATTTTTGGTTTTTTGTGCAAAAATGTGCACATAACATTTCCACACTTATCACACTTGTTTCATGTTTTGGATTCATGGTAGCCTAGGGTTGAACCATGCTTAGATGTCCGTGGTGGTTTAACCAATTTGGTTAGGTTAATTAGCTTAATTAAGGGCTTTTAGTTTGGTTGAGGGTGATTAGGGTTATGTTGACTTGTGTAGGGAGAGAGAGAGAGAAAGCCATGGTGGTTGTGTATTAACTTGAGAGAGAGAGAGAGAGGTGGCTAGGGTGTGCCATGATCCATCCCATTTCATTATTCCTTGTGTTCTTTCACTCCCTCTCAAATGATAATGCCTCCAAGTGAAGACATCAGCCAATACATCAGCCACCCAATTGACATCAGCACACACACCAGCCCCTAACACCTTAGCCCAATACCTACACACTCACATCAGCAGCTACATCAGCCCCCAATATCAACACTTCAGCCCCCTATCAAAACAGCAGCCACAGAACAGCCCCCTTACAACAACCCAACACTTCAGCCACAAGAAAATAGATTGCAAGCAGCAGATGCAGCATCAGCAACTGCTGTGCAAACAGCCACAGCAGCAACAACTTCATTCAAACCACCCCACACCCTCATCATATACTTCAACTCCACCACAAATCAACCACACCCACCACAACTTCAACCAACAACACCCCATCAGAAAACAGCCACAGCTGTAGCTGCTGCAACAGCAACAAAAAGAGGATTTTTCAAGCAGCAGCAGCAGCAACCCAAAACAGAACCAGCAACAGCAACAACAAAAGAGAACAGCAACAATAGGAGCAGCTCTGCTGTAGTAACAGCACCCCACCAGCAACCACACACCCCTCTTATTCCCTTCTCCTTCATCCTAGGACCCCTTGAGGTATAATCTCACAACCCAATTCCTATCTTGCAAAGTTATAGTTGTTTAGCTGAAATTTTAGTGTTATTAAGTAGATTAGTGCTAGTTTAGGAAAATTTGAGTGAGACTTGACCAAGTGTTGGTTGTAATGGTTAGTATAGTTTAATTAGGTGCTGTTGAGACCAGTTTACCCTAGATCTAACCCAGATTCCAGTAAAACACCTGAAAGTTTCAAATCGGTGTAATTTAGCAATTTGGTCAACTTATTGACCTTTCTGAGATCTGCTTTCACCCCGGGGACCCTAAAATAAAATTGACTTGGAAGTAAGCTGTGCAGGCACCCTGGAACCATCCCACAAAGCCCTAGCCCCCAACTCCCCTACCAGGCCACAGATAAATTCCTTCTGGCCACAATTTGCGGCCAGAACAGTAGGGAACCCCTCGTTTTGCGTGCACGGCTCTTTTACCTGTCAACTTGACCCTTTGTATGTCTAGTTTTGACTGATTCCAGTTAGGATAGAATCTGGGTTGATTTTCATGAGTTGGCATACGATTTACGACTTGTTTTCATATGGATTTTTGGTATTCGATGATTCGTTCTGTCGGGTGGCGTTTGGACGTCAACGACAGTGGATATTGGCTGTGTTTGCACGCAAGGCTATAGGTTTTTACCTATCGGCGTAGCGTGCACCATTTTGGCTTCAGACATGGTTTTCATGTGTTTTAGCGTGTGATATTCTTGTAGGTACTCACGTGGCGTCGAAGCGTTGGAGATTCAAATGGGGACATCGGCACCGGCACGCATAAACCAGGTGAGTAGATTTATATCTACGGGGAGAAGTCGGGTGGATGGGGTATAGCACCCCCGCAATTCGTCGTGATGTATACGGATGCGTATACACACATATAATTATCTTATGTTGTTTTGGAAATTATTGATGTTTAGGATGGATAATTGGTGCATTGGATTGGTAAAGGGTTACGAAACCCTAGAGTAGTGGGTGCACTACACATACATATACACACATACATACTTACATACATCCTTATTTCATATGTGGTTATGGGATCCTATATAGTTATGTGTTCACATGGGTATGGGACTATGTGTTCACATATGGATTTGAGGATGATATTGGGTTTGAGATGAGTCGATGATATTTGATCCGAGGTTATGATATCGGTGATATGGTAAAATCTCATATTTGGGATACGTCGTGATGCTTTAGCAGATTTTGGGATGATGATGCCATAGGAATAGTGACATGTATATATAAATGATCGACATGTGATTATGATACGAGATATGATATGATATGATATGACAAGATAATTATGATAGGCCGCATTCGGAGATGTTTACTCCTTGTGATGATATGTGATGATGATATCGATTTATACGAGACTGTCGATCGGTAGTCAGATCATAATTATAGTGATGATGTTAGCTTTGTATTAGACGTAGGTTAGTACCCAGACTATGATATTTGATTAAAGAGAATACCAGATGAATGATATGACGAATGTGATATTGACCCGTACCCAGATTTGGGGATGCCGTACGGCGGATTTACGTACGAGCTATATTTTGATGTTTGATCCGAACTCTTGATTTGAAGACAACTGATTATAAAGATATGGTATCGGATGTGATATTATCGAGGCGGGATCACCAACTATATATATATATACACACACACACACACACATATGTATCGACTCAGAGGTTAGGCGGTTTCGCTTACCTGCAGTTAGCCTAGTAGCTCAGCCCTATAGTTAGAGTGGCTGTATGACTCTTATGACATTAGATGCGGTTTAGCGATCATTGTGTTAGTATTCAGCTCCCGCACATTATTATTGTTGCTTTGCATCGCATACTGTTGTGATTCATATTCCATTATTGATACCCTGCTATTAGGACACCAGCACCATTACCGATGATGCGTATGTACCACGTACACTTATTTGCCGGCACACACACATCTTCATCTGTAATTGCCATGTCACGTACACTTAGAGAATATTATTGCTTGATTTATCTTGTTAGCTAGTAGTGACATGATATTAGTGTACTTGCCATATATGCCAGCTTGACATTGTAGTTATTACTTGTCACTTCATGTACACTGTTGTTCATTATATGCTGCATTCATGGATTCTCATGCTTATATTCATGGTTTACATGCTATTGATGATTCGGATTTCCATGATATTTTCTGGATTTGGAGGAAAACCGCAAAACATATATATAAACTGCTTTCTCTTTTTAATAAAAATGCGGTTTTCCCATGATGTATGAGTCGTCCACCATGAGTTTTGCTGATGGATTTCGAGACCCGATTCGAGGAGGCGGATGAACCGTTTCGGGTACATGGTGGGCCCGGTGCGGTACCCAGGGGCAAGAAGATCGTAGGAGATGGCGTTGAGCCTGGCAGGGGAGCACGACCGACCGGTGATATTACCCGACGCGTCGGATATCCGAAGGCTACCGTCCTGGTCATGAGATGGATGGTAGGGGCCGGTCTAGACTGACGGCGCCCTAGATATTGTGATTGAGACATTGAGATTTTGAGATATTGAGGTACAGAGATTGTGATACAGAGATATCGAGATATTAGGATTTATGATTTGTGCTGATGCTAGGCACTGTTTTATGCTGATTTCATTATGATACCTCATTTTAAATTACAGAAATCTCACAAATTATGAAAGAAGTTTTCTTCAGTACATGCATTCTGTTTCATGCATTCATATATCATCCATATGACATATTGCTACCTGAGGCACTGACACGGGCATATGGGATTACATTTAGGTTAGATATTTACCCTAGCCATTGTTATAGGTTACTAGTTATATATATTTGAGGATTATATATTATGATCGTATGACCTAGGATTGCGTCATACATGCGATTTTCTG
Source organism: Agapanthus africanus (assembly GCA_030015575.1). NCBI lineage: Eukaryota > Viridiplantae > Streptophyta > Magnoliopsida > Asparagales > Amaryllidaceae > Agapanthus > Agapanthus africanus. The sequence goes on from CM057343.1 coordinate 345,329,109, forward strand.
TTCGTAGATCTTTTTCTACTCACGAGTTGGCAACTCACCCTCGTTGTGCCCCAGTTTCTTGCAGGTGTTGCCGTACAGGGTTCATTACGGCTTTGAGGGCACTACTTCTTTCGGGTGACTTGCTAGTAGGTGGGTTTATTTGTATCGTACCCATCATTATACATTGTATATTATATTTCAGTTGTATCTAGAAGTTCTATCAACCAAACATGTACTTTTGAGACAGATACCAGTGTTGTTTATTCTTTCGACCTTAGAGTCGCGCGCTATATTTCTATGGATTTCTTGCTAGATGAGTTTCACTTTTTTGTTGTGATCCTCACCTTTAGGCGTTGTATATTATATTGCTAGCTGGTTGACTTATCATGGTTTTTCTACACTCTACTACTTTTCTTGGTTTGGATTTCTGGGCTCGGCTTACTTAGAGCACGTACGCCTTAAGACGTTCGTAGCGTAAGTGTCGGTCATGTTTCGTACTTTCGGGATGTGACAAACTTGGTATCAGAGCGTTAGGTTTTACCTTCGGAGCGTAGGATGACCCTTGGTTGATGGAATAGGTGACTAAAGTAGAGTGACGTACCGTGGGTATGTTCCGCGGCATATTTACGACACGCCACTCCACTTAAGAAGTCTTAGGATGTATATTTCTTTGTTCAGTATTATATTCATTCCTGATCTAGCCTCATCGGTACCAGTTATGGTTTTGCTGCCACGATTACGGGCAGGAAGAGCTACGGCTAGAGTCACGGTCAGCACGAGCTCTTTACGGACGAGGACTGACCAGGGCGTGATTCTGGCGACACACGATTGTAGAGATGTGTCTTTTGATTGTGTTTTGCGCCACGAGCGTTGGATGGGTCGCTGTATGAGATTACTCGGACGTGCCGATCAGCACCAGAGGATTGAGTCACTAACAGAGGCCAGCCAGATTTTGATGACCGTTGGCGTATTGCTTACTCATGATGATTGAGGCACGGTTCAGCGTGCAGACGAGTGAGCCAGTTATCGCTGCGAACGACGAGGTATCACCCCAGATGTTGGAGCTTTTATGATATGAGTTATACTAAGAGATGATGAAAGGTCGCTGGTCACCAAGGATGAATGACTAGGACATGTGGTTCGTTCGCTACCCCGATGCGAGGTCATCAGATAGATTGATTCCAGCTAGAGACGACTTCACGCGGAGACGTTGAGAGTCGACAGAGACGATCGAATGTCAATAACCTATTATTCCAAGTTCAAAGTATTCGGAAAGACATGCAGGAAATTCTATGGTCCCTCTAGAAGAATGAAACCCTAACTCGACTTAATGACCGTGTGAAAATCTTTGAACCTTAGGGTTTGCGGCAGTTCTGCGGCGCCATTAGTGAGGCTTGGGTTTGCCCTTCTACGGCTGGACCACCGATGCTGTGGTATGTACTCGATACTATTATACTGAACCCAAGATGTTGAGCTCTTGGGGGATTATGAGGTCTTGACAAATCGTGTAAGTGCACGGCGGCGCCCCGGCCGTCAATCCGACGCCGGAATGCGGAAGCGATGCTTTTCTTTAACTTTTCAAACCGGCACCACCGCGCACTATAAACCCGAATCATGCCATTAAACTAGTCCTAGCTAACTATAAGATGGGAAGAGAGATATACCAAGCGATCCGTGTCCTTCGGTCTTCTCGTCGTCGTCCCGATCTCCCGCGGAATCTCCGGTCTCCACCAAGTCGCCGGAAGGGCACCACGTAGCCGATTTCTTTTACGGGCTCCCACCTCTGGACCGAGGCAACTCGGGCGCGAAGTTGGCTAGCCGACGCGTCCAAGGTTTGCTGTAGACTATTGTAGAAAGCTTTGTCTCTTTGGGGTTATGTTGCCATTGGTGATGGAGGAGAGAAGGAATGAACTTTGGAGAAGTGTTAAGGATTTTGTGAGCAAGCCAAAATTGGGATGTATCAATTTCCCTCATCCAAATAAAAACGAACCTCTCCCTTTTTCAAGTGGCCGGCCCCTCTTCATCAAATGGTGGAGGAAAATACAAAAATATGAAGGGAGGTGACGGTTGGAAAAGGAGAGGGTGACCACATCCAAAAGCAATGATAACAAGGTCAAATCCAATTCAAATCAACATCAAATCCTTTCTAATCTCATGATGATAAGAATATCATAATGAAGCTACAAATGCAAGAAACCCCTCCACAAAAAGTTATTTGCACTCTTGCAAATAACCCCCTCCATCAGAAAGTCCGGCCGCGAAGGAACAAAGGAAAACTGGCCGGAACGGAATGCAAACTGGCAACTTCAGAAAACTGATCTCGTAATAAATTACAGGAAAACCCCTCTACTGCATATACATGCCCGCATTTGTATTCCTACTGAACACAAATGCAAAAAGACAAAATCTACACTATCTAATACTAGGATCCGGCTTAAACCAAAGCCGGCTAATAAAATCCGTCCGATCATGATCCGTACAATACCGCACGTATCTGATCGAACCCTGCCATATCTCCATACGGCCTCTACAGTGTTTCACCCGAAAACTTGAGCAACTGAATGTGGGGGAGTCTAAAGACTCGTCAACACCTTGGTTGTGGATTTAACCACTAGCACGTCAGAGGTATAAACCAATACGTGACGGGCTACCAGGTATTGACCAAAAGGGACGTCGATGAGCGAACACATCCTGACACCCTACTGAGCCTGTCAGTGACAATATCCGTACAGTCCGGTCCGTTCGTCTATGAGCATCGCAGGGCGGGCCTAGGGGGTTGGTAAAAGTCAGACCCCCAAAAGCGGTACAAGTCGTGTCAGAGATCAGCCCAGAACACCCTGAGATACTACTGGAATACCTACCAGTAAATCTCCTGCCTTGGCCAAGGACTTTTCATGTTCTGGCTCTCCTAAACATAGCGCGACCTCACCCCCAATACCGGGAAAGACGAACCCCCGAAGATCCGCTCACTGCCTCTATGTGGCTCGGGACTGTACCCAACTAAAACCTGTTTGCACGTCTCCTTTGAGCGTGGTAGGGTAGTAATCAAAGTACAGTGGGAACTCACACGAGACAAATGACGATCCCCAGGTCGATGAACTAACCTATACATATGTCACCAGGGAACTGCTATCTGACGTCAGGTATAAGACCAACTAGCATGTTCCCGGCGAGTCCTGTCCGGTGTACTCATAACCCAATGAGCACCTGTATACATCTTAGGTGAACCAACTGACACCAGTGGCTTGTGAGACCGGCCACCGCCCCTCGTCGGGGTCTCGAATGTATACACTAGTCTACTCTGGAGTATCGATGCCCTGTCTCGAAACTCCCACGACTAGGGACCATTTAAGGATGTGCTTATAGACTACCAGCTCTCACGTATATGATCGCCCTCATACTGCTGGCAGTCAAGCAAGAATCTTAGGGGCTCTATCAACGTATAATAGCGACCTGTCAGGTCACCTAAAGCAGTACACGATGATAAAGATAAACCAGATAGCATACTATCATCTTGAGTAAGACTGTCCTACCGGGATAGGTCCTCCCTCAATCATTGCAATCACGTGCCTGTGATCCAATAATTGACTCTGAGGGCACTATCTCCAACAATCTCCCACTTGCACTCAAGGATAATTATTGCGATGTCGCATACTCACAGCCCGTGTAATACCGAACACCCAACTCCTCTACTAGTCAGTCTCATAAAGCTCATTTGCGAAATTATTCCGTTCGAGGAATAGCCTCAGTGAGTGGATCCGCTTTGATGTTTCTTTCTATGTCTCTCTATATCTCAAGTTCGCAGAGAAATCCATCTCCCGAAATGAGCAATACCTGTCTTAGAATGTGTCTGGATGTCTAATGGGACCTAGCTCATAAATGAACTCCAAATCCAAACATCTTAGACAGTATTGTTAACTGAACTAAATCAGTATCCTGCGCCATGCCTCCCTCAGTATTGCTTTGGACCACCTATCCAAAATACTGCCCCTCGTCAGGGGGAAAACTATAACTCTGACGACCACCTTGTCGTCTAGGTCACCTTGGAAGCCTGGAATGATAACTGTCTCCTGAACGAGGCTGTTGTTATCACATCCCTAGAACATCCACTTATGTTCTAAAACTTCTTCTGACTGTTTCTCCAGGATTGGATTAATATCAACTTATTGCATCTACTGCAAGAACAACATCTGGTGTGGTACTTGACATCTCATGATTGACTCAATTGCCTAAGCAAGTGATCTGCCAATCATGCACATCCCTCTCCCCTTTAGTCTGTAAGACACCTTTAGAGAGGGTGACTCCATCACCTGCAGGTACACTACCGTGCCAGGAGTCGTCCATTCTAAATACTCTTAGAATGCTGTCTAAGTACCCTTAATTGGGAAACCACCCAAATCTAGATCTAAAACCATAGATCTAGTAACCAGTATGTCTGATATAATGTCCAAGTCCCATGTGGAGAAACCACTGTGTGACGACCAAAGTATAACCGATCGTAGTATAGGAATATCACTTCCTACTCTGTGTATGTCATCAAATACCAGGACATCACACCCTACTACCTTCTTAACAGATCCATCCCCTATTTCGATGAAGTCAAACCTATGACTGTCACATCAGAAATTGATGATCTATCTCCGCTATATCTGCTTTAGTCTATAAATAGACATAAGCCACTTGTCCACCAATGCTTCCGCTGCTCCCACTGACCACGACAACCTTCTGGCTGAGTCATATAGACGTACACTTCTAAAGCTAGTTTAGAACGACGCTATACTCATCCTCCTACCGGGTCTCACGGTCTGGAACAACAGCAATGGCAAGTCTGGGTAAACAAGAACCTCCCTGTCACCATCCTTGAGGCAACCGAAGTACCTCTCGGGTGCCTGAGGTTACCCACCGTATCTGTGGAGTGGCCAATAGAATGTCAAACAAGATTGAATCTTTAGGTTCTCTATTAAATCTTTAGTAATCGTTTGCGGTTCTGGAATCACTTCAAGTTCTACCATACTCCCACTACTGTTTTCTGAAAAAAATCCATTTTTATTTAAAACTGTGGCGAGTTAAGAACAATATCACTATTGATCTTCCAGATGGTAGAAAGTCAACCTTCATCATAGCCTGGGTCAACCCACAAACAGCCATTACAGAAACATGCCTTGAGTTATCCAGAGTCTAGTTTTAAGCATAGGCCGGACAACTCCCCGTACCTTAACATCGTTAAGATATGAACTGTTCTATATCCAATATAGAAACAGAGGAACTGATTTAATTGAACCAGATTCAAACATGCAGCTGTCTTCAGTGCATGTCAACTAAATGGAAGGAGGCCGATCAGCGTTACTCAACTTAGGAATGCTTCCAATTATGAGTAACCTGAAAGAGAAGCAAGTTCTCTTAATCATTACTATCAACTAAATACCACACGCAAGTATCTACATCTTCGATCACCTTGAAGAATCCCGATACTTGCAACACCTGGTTCTCTACTTTATTCATATACCTATAACTTCTCAAAACTTAGACCTTGTGTTTCTACGAAACAGTTGTCTAAAAACTAGAGAAGTTATAAGTAAACCGAATATAGTATGAGAACCAACCCCTCTATCCTCATGGACACTGGACTATATACAATACTCTGTACAAGTCTCTTGAGTCTAATAACTCACTCCGTGTGTATCGTAGGTTGAAAACTGTACTTATGGTTAAGAAGAATTACACCGTTGTTTAATGCTCCTTACCTAACCATCCACTGATATAGGTAAATGTCATCGACATAATTTCAAAAAGGTATATCTCACTCTATAAAAATAGACGTACAGATATATCAATTTGAAATTGGTGCATTATAACGGATATTCAAAACCAAATACTTGCCGTCCGGCAAACAACCCAGGTGACTTCCTCAAATATCACCAATTACAACGAATTCCGATATAATGAAGATGATCACCTAATTCCCAATAACTTACTCCCACTCATCATCTGTAAAACCATACAGATGTGAGAATCATACCTCGTAAATACATACCCTGGAGCAAGTGTCTAATAGGGAAATCAGTTTTCTTTTAACAGTACACAGTGAAACTGAAACATTGAAATGTTTCGATGGGGTATCCTGGTATTCCTAGTAATGCCTCTTCCATTATCCAGGTTCACGACTATAACCGTGTAATTCTTTGCCACCTCTCCAAATCCCTTTATATGTCTTTAGTCATTACCTTCTGCACACCCCTTTAGGCCAAATGGTTTTCTTCCTTCCCTACCGTTCGGCACCAGCCTATGGTTTGGAAGAAGACTATCCAATAAGCATAATGGGTGTACTGTCCCAATCCTAGGAACACTCGCAATGCGAGAGAAGGTGAAGATAAGAGACACCTGAATAAACCTTATTCCTATTTCTCCCGAACCAGAATCCATCCCCGAACTGGAACAAGTTCCTTTCGAGTTCGTATATAACCATACGATGGAGTATCCAATAAACTGTGGATCTTCATAGTGATACGGAGTGTCCTGGAGAAATACAAAGGTGAAGTGGGAGTGGTAATGAAATACCTGGTTTGGTCATGAACATCAGTCGCAATTTACTTTGCCCTCCTTCTAATCCCTTTCTTTGTCTTTACATAATACCTTCTGTACACCATCGTTAGGCTAATTGGTTTTCTTCATTCCCTACCGGTCGGCACCTGCCTATGGTTTGGAAGAAGACTATCCAATTTGCGTAATAGGTATACTATCTCCTAAACCAAGGAGTACTCGCAACTTGAGAGAAGGTAAAAAGGAAAAGACAACTGAATAGTCCTATTCGTTTTCTCCAGAACCGGAAACCATCCTCGAATAAATCCCTTCGAGTTCGTATATAACCATACGATGGTTTTTTCCAATGGAAGTGGACGTTCGTAGTAACACGGGGTGTCCTGGAGAAAAGGGTAAAAGTAGGAGTGGCAATGAGGTTTGCAACTCTGACAATCCAAAAGCCAGTGATTAAGAAGGTTCGGTTAATTTTGGTCACTGAGTCATAGTCTTAGGGTCGGGTCAATGGTCGCTGCCAAAAAGAGAGAGAAAAGAAACACTCAGCGTGCACTCTAACCTAGATCAGAATGGTTACCAATTTATCTAATCTGGAAACCTCCCACTGTAACCTCAAATTCTTCTCCAAACCCGAAAGAAGAATTAGTCGGGATCACCCGAGGAGTAAACCAAATCATCAGCGGGAATCGGGATCCAACTATCATCGCATGATAACGTGACTGAATCCGCTCACGCTATCACACTCCAGAAGGTATGAGCATATCTAGCAAGTTTCAGTTTCTTTAGAAACTCCCGATGTGATTTTTGCCCCATGCTCTTATGACCTTGGCGTGAGGTCAAAATATCATAAGTCACATGTCAAGTTCTACCCATCATTTTCCAGGTTAATTTGAGCCCACCCGTACATACCCTTGACGTAGGCCAAAATAGTAGTACGACTGTCCCAAACCAACGCATCTATCTATGCAACAGATAAATACCCGGCAGCTACCAATCACTATGCCTTGGCGTGAGGTCAAAATACATAGCTTGAATACTACCGAATATTTAACTGAAATGATGGAGGGATACGAATGGTTTCTGGCGAAAAACCTTTAACGTAATGAACTTGATATCGTTGAAGGAACGGATAGCTTTAAAAAATATAGTGAAGAAAACCTTTGCAAAAGAGGTCACTCCCGGTGAAGGGATCTCGGCTCTTTCCCCGTAGAATGAGGTGCAGGATATTCCAACTGAATACCACGATGCAAAGAAAAAGTAATCGGCTATAGTGAAGTTATTGCCCTGACGCAAACTTTTGTCCAAGGGGTCACTCCCGGTGAAGGGATCTCGGCCCTTGCCTCGTCGACTGAGGAGCAGGATATTCCAACTGAATACCTCGATGCAAAACAAAAGTGAACGTCCTTGCAATAACAGCTTTTTGAAAAAGTTCCAACAACATCAGAATAGGTTCGTTTAACTTGCATTGATCCGAATCAACGCAGTCCCATCAATTAATCACACCACAAAGAACGAAAATATACTGATGTACGTATATGCCATCCGCATTCGCCACTGGGTCCCGTCATTACCCGTTAGGTTAGCTAACTAACGACAGAGCGGGGACTGGACTAGCGCGGATGCAAAACATATACAACATCTACTAGTATATATATCAATATATAATATTTCGCTCAAGGCGTGATAAAATGCAACAGCACAGAAATGTACAGCATCACAGAACAATACAGATATCTGGGATCCCCGGGTTTCACAGAGCCGCTACTGAAACTCGACGTTCCCCTGGTCGTGTGGATAGCCTGTGCAATGAAATCCTAGACCCCTACGGGCACGGCAAGTTACCCGCCAAAACCTGAAGCGAGGCAGCCCCCTTCAGCACCGTGAATGGACCACCCAGCACTTCACGGAATCTGGTAACTTGGGCACCCTTCCTGGGTCAACCTGTACCCCCTACGAGTGCGGCGAATAGCCCGCCAATTCTAGAGTGAAGCCCCCTCCGTCTCAATGCCATGAGATGCGGGCCCGTTGCCCTCTAGAACCCGGCTATCCGTACACCCCTCCGTGAGACAATCCTAGTACAGAAAGTAAAATATACATACAACGGGTACATCGACCGCAACCTGGTCATGCCCCAAAAGAATAATACAAACAGGCAGTGACGGCAGTCCACATGTCGCACGCACGCCCCGCAATATCAAATGTACATAATACAACAAAAACAACTGTACTAGCATTGCATCCAGGCTACCCCCCATGACCAATCCGCAACATCACAGCAATACACAGAACATCAACGTGAAGGTCACGTTCGTAAATCCGTCTAACTGGGCTATAGCAGTTAGACAGGATTTACCGATCAAGTGACATTCACGGTCGCAGATATAATGTAAATACTGTGAACTAATGTGTTTAAAATTTTTCGATCGATCAAATTTACCAAGTGGGCCCCAAAACATTACTGTAGCACATAAAGAAATTCTGGGCCCAAACAAAGTATACCAAAACCCCTATTTTCAACCAAGAAGGCAACTGCAGAAATTTGATACGGCAAGGACATCATAGTGCGGCGGAACCGCGGCCCAAAGAGGGGTTCGGTCGCGGTTTTGCGCTCCCATTGTCGAGTTACTGTATGAAATTTCTTCAGAATGCTTAGAACTTCCTGCATGTCTTTCTGCACTATACTGAAAAAAATTTCGAGCCAGAAAAAAATCGACAGAAAACTGATGCAAAGAAAACGCGGGTTTTTGGAATTTTGTTCGATCGAAAGTGTAAACACATTAGACAAAGCTAGACTAGGTTAATGGCGAGGCTCTGATACCACTGCAAGTGCACGGCGGCGCCCCGACCGTCAATCCGACGCCGGAATGCGGAAGCGATGCTTTTCTTTAACTTTTCAAACCGGCACCACCGTGCACTATAAACACGGATCGTGCCATAAAACTAGTCCTAGCTAACTATAAGATGGGAAGAGAGATATACCGAGCGATCCGCGTCCTTCGGTCTTCTCGTCGTCGTCCCGGTCTCCCGCGGAATCTCCGGTCTCCACCAAGTCGCCGGAAGGGCACCACATAGCCGATTTCTTTTATGGGCTCCCACCTCTGGACCGAGGCAACTCGGACGCGAAGTTGGCTAGCCGACGCGTCCAAGGTTTGCTGTAGACTAGTGTAGAAAGCTTTGTCTCTTTGGGGTTATGTTGCCATTGGTGATGGAGGAGAGAAGGAATGAACTTTGGAGAAGTGTTAAGGATTTTGTGAGCAAGCCAAAATTGGGATGTATCAATTTCCCTCATCCAAATAAAAATGAACCTCTCCCTTTTTCAAGTGGCCGGCCCCTCTTCATCAAATGGTGGAGGAAAATACAAAAATATGAAAGGAGGTGATGGTAGGAAAAGGAGAGGGTGACCACATCCAAAAGCAATGATAACAAGGTCAAATCCAATTCAAATCAACATCAAATCCTTTCTAATCTCATGATGATAAGAATATCATAATGAAGCTACAAATGCAAGAAACCCCTCCACAAAAAGTTATTTGCACTCTTGCAGATAACCCCCTCCATCAGAAAGTCCGGCCGCTAAGGAACAAAGGAAAACCAGCCGGAACGAAATGCAAACTGGCAACTTCAAAAAACTGATCCCGTAATAAATTACAGGAAAACCCCGCTACTGCATATACATGCCCGCATTTGTATTCCCACTGAACACAAATTCAAAGAGACAAAATCTACACTATCTAATACTAGGATCCGGCTTAAACCAAAGCCGGCTAGTAAAATTCGTCCGATCACGATCCGTGCAATATCGCACGTATCTGATCGAACCCAGCCATATCTCCATACGGCCTCTACAGCGTTTCGCCCGAAAACTTGAGCAACTGAATGTGGGGGACTCTAAAAACTCGTCAACACCTTGGTTGTGGATTTAACCACTAGCACGTCAGAGATATAAGCCAATACGTGACGGGCTACCAGGTATTGACCAAAAGGGACGTCGATGAGCGAACTCATCCTGACACCCTACTGAGCCTATTAGTGACAATATCCGTACAGTCCGGTCCGTTCGTCTATGAGCATCGCATGGCGGGCCTAGGGGGTTGGTAAAAGTCAGACCCCCAAAAGCGGTACAAGTCGTGTCAGAGATCAGCCCAGAACACCCTGAGATACTACTGGAATACTTACCAGTAAATCTCCTGCCTTGGCCAAGGACTTTTCATGTTCTGGCTCTCCTAGACACAGCGCGACCTCACCCACAATACCGGGAGAGACGAACCCCCGAAGATCCGCTCACTGCCTCCATGTGGCTCGGGACTGTACCCAACTAAAACCTGTTTGCACGTCTCCTTTGAGCATGGTAGGGTAGTAATCAAAGTACAGTGGGAACTCACACGAGACAAATGACGATCCCCAGGTCGATGAACTAACCTGTATACATGTCACCAGGGAACTGCTATCTGACGTCAGGTATAAGACCAACTAGCATGTTCCCGGCGAGTCCTGTCCGGTGTACTCATAACCCAATGAGCACCTGTATATATCTTAGGTGAACCAACTGACACCAGTGTCTTATGAGACCAGCCACCTCCCCTCGTCGGGGTCTCGAATGTATACACTAGTCTACTCTGGAGTATCGATGCCATGTCTCGAAACTCCCACGACTAGGGACCATTTAAGGATGTGCTTATAGACTACCAGCTCTCACGTATATGATCGCCCTCATACTACTGGTAGTCAAGAAAGAATCCTAGGGGCTCTATCAACGTGTAATAGCGACCTGTCAGGTCACCTAAAGCAGTACACGATGATAAAGATAAACCAGAAAGCATACTATCATCTTGAGTAAGACTGTCCTACCGGGATAGGTCCTCCCTCAATCATTGCAATCACGTGCCTGTGATCCAATAATTGACTCTGAGGGCACTATCTCCAACAAATCGATCGGATGGCTCGACTTAATTCGGACGCTAGATGGTGAGATGCATTCTTGGGAGACTCCAGATACGAGAATAGCCGTTGGAGCTCAGTTCATGCAGCCACGATGAGACGAGTCCGAAGCAGTCGACATTAGAGAAAGTGGAGTAAGAGGTTCGTGCAAGATCTGGATAAGATGACGTTCTACTCCGCCGACATCAGAGATGCGATGCGTATGCCGATGCATAGTGCTGGATATACCTTCCAGAAAGAGTCGCGATGAGTATGCAGCCGTTCCGAAACAAGAAGCAGATATAGTAAAGGACGATGACTTCCGGACTGTTAGGCAGAGACGAGACTTGGAAGAGACCGTGAGCAGGATTCCTTCCAGGACACTGCTGCAAGGATATTTGCACCCAGGATCAATTGTCACGTGCATTCAGAGAGCTAGAGGCCGACGCCGGTGAATATGCTGCTTTACGAGTGGTCGCGATGATTGACCAGGAGATGACCAGAGAAGTGCCAGAACGGAATCGTCCCCGTTAGCACACCTGACAGGGCCGATGAGCCGATGGATCGTGAGATTGGTAATCCACAGAGAAGACTTGGACCCAGGAGTGGTCATGTTACGCACACCGGAAGGCCAGAGTTCAGGATCGTCGATGAGACATGCTATGGGTAATCACGACAGTTGGCCAGAGATTCTTGGAGGATGCGCTTGAGCGGAACTATTCCGCCATACTTGATTTCAATGTTTTGGGCGATCTATTCGCATGACTGATTTTGATGATTGGGTTTCATGACATTTGTTTTCATGCACCATGGTTGCAACTATTGGGTATTTACGATTTTTGCACAGTTGTTGCACTTGATATCGTTTGCGTGCCTTAGTTTCACGTGTTTGTGATTTTATGGGTTTCATACAGTTGAGTTGATTTTGTGCATATTTAAGCACACGATTTGGTATTTGCACTCGGTATAGTTCGCATATGCTTGCAGTGCAATGATTCGTATTTTGTGCACTTGGATGCACTGGACTTCGATTTCGATGGTGATGCTCGGTATTTGTTTTGTGCACTTTATGCACTTGATTGGAGTTTGCGCGTGTTCGACACTTGATATTGGATTTCATGATTTCGTGCATGATGGATGCACCAGATTTGGATTTTTAGCGCATGTTGGGCGCATGATTGAGATGCAATTTGGTGCACACCAGATGCACTAAATCGAGATTTTTTTCGTGCATGTTAGATGCACCTGATGTTGCTGTCAGACACACACGTTGCCTATGACAGATGCTTCGTGCACACCCGTTGCACCTAGATGTTGTTTTTATGCACCTGCTTGGCACATGTATGAATTTTGGTTTCCGTGCGCACCGGATGCACAGGGTTTTCATATGCACTTTTGGGACTTATTTCTTATGGAACAGTACATTTTTTATGATATTGCGATGTGTTTTTATACTGAGCAGGACTGGTCAGATGACAGTGCCTGGATATATTTGGCATGCATTTCCTTCAGATACTTATATGTACAGATTTGATATTTACATATATAGTTCCGATTTATAGCATATCGGTTTGCTTTGGATTTGGCATTCGTGTTTTCACCTTGACTCCGATGATTGCGAGATACTTGACGGAGTTTTGTTTTCGAGTTATCTGCTCGTTACGCATGCGCATGTATTGCGCTATGATGCGTTTTATGTATTGATGATTTCGGAGTCCCGTTGACTTGGACATTTTATTGAAATGTTTTAGAATTTGGGGGTTTTAAATTTAAATTCGGGGACGAATTATCTTTAAGGGGAGAAGACTGTAACATTTCAAAAAAATAAAGTATTATTTTTGGGAATTTTCATAATTTAATATTAATTTTTAATGAATATTTTAATAGTTGGTATAATTAAATACCGATAAATGGTGAAAATTCAGGAGAAAATTTTGGAAATTCTAAAATAGTGTATTTTGTGGAAATATGTCATTTTTAAGTTTTTATGGTTAAGTATATGCTATCTTAATGTTAATCGCGATTAAAAATCGCTAATTGAATTTTTGGCTTTTTGTGCAAAAATGTGCCCATAACATTTCCACACTTGTCACACTTGTTTCATGTTTTGGATTAATGGTAGCCTAGGGTTGAACCATGCTTAGTTGTCCATGGTGGTTTAACCCATTTGGTTAGGTTAATTAGCTTAATTAAGGGCTTTTAGCTTGGTTGAGGGTGATTAGGGTTATGTTGACTTGTGTAGGGAGAGAGAGAGAGTAAGCCATGGTGGTTGTGTATTAACTTGAGAGAGAGAGAGAGGTGGCTAGGGTGTGCCATGATCCATCCCATTTCATTATTCCTTGTGTTCTTTCACTTCCTCTCAAATGATAATGCCTCCAAGTGAAGACATCAGCCAATACATCAGCCACCCAATTGACATCAGAACACACACCAGCCCCTAACACCTTAGCCTAATACCTACACACTCACATCAACAGCTACATCAGCCCCCAATATCAACACTTCAGCCCCCTATCAAAACAGCAGCCACAGAACAGCCCCCCTACAAAAGCCCAACACTTCAGCCACAAGAAAATAGATTGCAAGCAGCAGATGCAGCATCAGCAACTGCTGTGCAAACAGCCACAGCAGCAACAACTTCATTCAAACCACCCCACACCCTCATCATATACTTCAACTCCACCACACCCACCACAACTTCAACCAACCACACCCCATCAGAAAACAGCCACAGCTGTAGCTGCTGCAACAGCAACAGAAAGAGGATTTTTCAAGCAGCAGCAGCAACCCAAAACAGAACCAGCAACAGCAACAACAAAAGAGAACAACAACAATAGGAGCAGCTCTGCTGTAGTAACAGCACCCCACCAGCAACCACACGCCCCTCTTCTTCCCTTCTCCTTCATCCTAGGACCCCTTGAGGTATAATCTCACAATCCAATTCCTATCTTGCAAAGTTATAGTTGTTTAGCTGAAATTTTAGTGTTATTAAGTAGATTAGTGCTAGTTTAGGAAAATTTGAGTGAGACTTGACCAAGTGTTGGTTGTAGTGGTTAGTATAGTTTAATTAGGTGCTGTTGAGACCAGTTTACCCTAGATCTAACCCAGATTCCAGTAAAACACCTGAAAGTTTCGAATCGGTGTAATTTAGCAATTTGGTCGACTTATTGACCTTTCTGAGATCTGCTTTCACCCCGGGGACCCTAAAATAAAATTGACTTGGAAGTAAGTTGTGCAGGCACCCTAGAACCATCCCACAAAGCCCTAGCCCCTAACTCCCCTACCAGGCCGCAGATAAATTCCTTCTGGCCGCAATTTGAGGCCAGAACAGTAGGGAACCCCCTCGTTTTGCGTGCACGGCTCTTTTACCTGTCAACTTGACCCTTTGTATGTCTAGTTTTGACTGATTGCAGTTAGGATAGAATCTGGGTTGATTTTCATGAGTTGGCATACGATTTACGACTTGTTTTTATATGGATTTTTGGTATTCGATGATTCGTTCTGTCGGGTGGCGTTTGGACGTCAACGACAGTGAATATTGACTGTGTTTGCACGCAAGGCTATAGGTTTTTATCTATCGGCGTAGCTTGCACCATTTTGGCTTCCGACATGGTTTTCATGTGTTTTAGCGTGAGATATTCTTGTAGGTACTCACGTGGCGTCGAAGCGTTGGAGATTCAAATGGCGACATCGGCACCGGCACGCATAAACCAGGTGAGTAGATTTATATCTACGGGGAGAAGTCGGGTGGATGGCGTATAGCACCCCCGCAATTCGTCGTGATGTATATGGATGCGTATACACACATATAATTATCTTATGTTGTTTTGGAAATTATTGATGTTTAGGATGGATAATGTAGGGTTCCTAGGCACTCTCAAGAGGTCTCACAAGGCATCAACCATGCCAATTTCAAAAATTACGGTGCCGAGAAACCCTAGACTAGATCGTTAACTAGAAATTTAGGCGAAAGATGCAACTAGTAAACTACTTTACTAAGAGAACGGAAATACAACCTTTGTAGATCCGGTCCTCCACCTCCATAGCTCCTCAATGAAGTCTCCTCGCTGTCCAAATGGAAACCTGGGCTCTAGCGTCGGCTTCATCGGAGAAATGGGCGGGCAAGGTCGTCGGCTTCGTGCCGAAGATGATCTACGTCGAGGCATCATTAGATCAAGCTCCACCTTCACCAAGCCATGAATACTTGTGAAGGAAACACCCTATACTACTTGGCAAGAGGTAGAGGATGAAGAAATAGGAAGTGGGTTCACTTTAGAATTGGATTTCTCACTCTTTTTCATCAATCACCATTGATGGAATCAAGGTTCTTCATCTTGAAGAAGAAGAAGAAGAAGATGATAATATTATGATAAGTATTGTAGAATAATTGAAAAAGAATTATTCTTATCATAACTTGAACCATGGTTAGATGTAGAGAGTTAACTCAAGTTAGATGAATGGTTAGGGTTTTAAGAAGAAGACAAAAAAGGTTACATGAGTCAAAGTTGCATGAAGCTTCAAGAAGCTTCATGTAAGAAAGCAACCTTTTAATTTTCTTTTCACTTTTTCTTTTAATCCAAATTAAAAGATAAATGAATGAATAAATGAATAAAAACCCTAACCATTTACTTAACCATGGTTTAACTCTTTACACAAACCCTAGCAATCATGTATCATCAAACATAATACAATCAAGTACACAAAAATATATCACATATACAATGTGCACACCCGAGTGAGAAAATCCATTTAAAGTGAACCGATATTAGTTAATGCAAAGTAATATATCAAATATATAATTATGCATTAAATCATTAAATCAACACTTGATTTAATGATCCGGTCATATCGCATATAACCGACTAATATCAACAGTAACAACTTATCGAATCAACACTTGTTCCGATAATCCGGCTATATCGCATATAACCGATCAATGTCACAAATCGCGAGAATCGAATACAGTATCACATACTGGTATCATTCTCGGTCCCGCACATATCTCATATGCGCTCCTATTTCGTTTCGCTTGAGCCAGGAAACCTCTGTGTAGGACTCTAAAGACTCGTCAATACGCCGGCAGCAAGTGATGATCATATCAAGCACCCACAAGCCGCAAGCGGTCTGCTAAACGTAACGGCCACCCGGGTATTGAGCGATCAGAAGATCGACGAGCAAGCCCGCTCACACTCCAGTGAATCCAACCAGTAACACTACCGTACAGTCCGGTCTCGTCGTCTGATATGTCGCATATCTTGCCTAGGGGTGGTAAACGTCAGACCCCAATAGCTCGATAAGTCGTGTCGATCTGAGGTCTATAACATTTCGAGAAACTACTGGTAACACTTACCAGTAAATCTCAGCAACCCTGGCCAGGGATTTCCTGTTATAGCCAATCGAACACAGCGCAACATCAACCCCCTATACCGGGAGTGACGAATCCCCTCCTATCGCTCATTGCCTCCATGTGATTCGGGACTGTACCCAAAAACCACCGTTTTGCACGCCCTCTTGGACGTGGTAAGATGGAAATCAAAGCACAGTGGGAACCACATAAGACTCTATGACGATCTCGGGTCAACAGACTACTCTGTACCAGTGTCACCAGAGAACTGCCATCTGACGTAAGGTATAATACCATCTGGGAGTTCTCGGCGAGTCCGTCCAGTGTACCCAGTCTCTACTGAGCACCCGTATATCTCCTCTGATGTCAAACACCAATGGATATGGGATCATCCATCTCCCATCTGTATGGGTCGAGAAGGTATACGCTAGTCTACTCTGGTATATCGATGCCCCGTCTCGATACACCCACGACTAGGGACTTTGAAGGATGTACTTATGGACTACCATGTCCCCACTAGTATGATCCGCATCATAGTCCAGGTAGTCAAGTACACATCCTAAGGGCTTTACCAACATATAATAGAGAGACAATCATTGTACACGTTAAGGTAAAGATCAACCAGATAGCATACTATCATGTCGAGCAAGAAAGTCCTCCCTATATATGTCCCAGCATCCACTACAATATACATCCAATGTACAGTAATGGCCTCTAGGGCATACATATAACTAACAATCTCCCACTTTCACTAGGGCCATCTGATAGCAGTGGTTGTAGTATCTCATACTCAACCATCCCATAAAAGTCTCTCTCTGGGAATAGGCCTTCGTGAGTGGATCCGCCGTGTCGTCCTCTGAGTCTACTCTCCTAACCTTGATCCCTTAGAGATCATCCATCTCCATAATCAGGTGATACTGCCTTAGAATATGTCTGGATCACTGACGGGACCTGCGTTCCTTGGCATAAGCCACAACTCCATTGTCACACAATGGGAGGAACATAGTTCATCTCATGAACCAATATACACCCAAACAGCCTCTTTGGTAGCATCTTAAGTAGCGATGTATCCAGCCTTTATCGTCTAGTATGCCACGGTATGTATCTTGGAACTCTTCCAACATACCGTCCCTTTACTGAGGGTAAAGACAATGCCCGTAACTGACATTCAGTCGTTCTTATCACTCTGGAACACTTCCAGTGATTCTCCCCAGGATCAACTGATACGTTCTCACTATATCTAGTGAGTATCCTAACTTCCATTTAGATCTATCTCATAGATCCAAACACCAGGATTTAGGAGGTATCACTTTGATCCTATATGGAGAATCATTGTGATAAGCGGAGATTGATCGAGCGTAGCATAGAAAACTCCTTCCCTATCAAGAGTATGTCATCCACGTACTCTACGAGGATCGTCACCATACTCCCTACTACCTTTTTGTATATACAAGGTTCATCTACCATTTTGATGATGTCAAACTCTTTGACTACTTCATCAAAACAGATGTTCCAACTCCGCGATGCCTGCTTTATCCTATAAAGCATCTTGCACACGTTTCCGCTGCTCCCACTGTCTACGAGGCCCTCTGGCTGTGTACTTATAGACGCTCTCTTCTAAAACATCATTAAAAGCTGTCATGACACCCAACCACCAGATATCGTAGTCATGGTATGTAGCCGTGGCAAGTAGGATCTGGATGGACTTAAGCATAGGCACTGGAAAAGGTTTCATCATTATCCACGCCTGGTCGATGACGAAAACCTTTAACAAGTCTAGCTTTGAAAGTCTCAACTTTTCCATCTACACCAAGTAATCTTCTCAAGATTTACTTGCTCCTGATGGGGATTTAACCCTTCAGATATAGCAACCAAAGTCCATACTTTGTTGGTGTACATGGATTCCATCTCAGATCACTAAGCATCCAGCCATTCTTACAGAGTCCCACTCCTGATGGCCAGCTCGAAACTAGTTGGGTCATCATCTCATGATGCAATCCTCGCTCCCACTGTCATAGAGAAACAGAATTATCTCTCAGGTGGGTGAGGAACCCTACTAGATCGGCGGAGAGGCTGAGGTTCGTTGGTTACTATTGAATCCTATGGTTGTACCAAATCATCTGCAGTATTTTGCATAGCTGGAACCTTTCCAGTTCTACATAACAGACCTTGCCTCGAGCTTGTCCGGATTTTGCTTTTAGACATAGGCCGGACAACCCCAAATCTTAACTAGCTTAAGACATGGGCTCTTCCCATACCATATCTCATATGGAGTGGTAGGCAACTGATTTGATTCGAACCCTATTCAATAGGTATGCAGCTTCTTAAGTGCATAACTCCCAAAAGGAAACAGGTTACTCAGTAGTACTCATCACAGAGCATACCTTATCATATAGGGTGTGATTGCTCTGCCCCGATATACCATCGTGCTATGGTGTATACGGAGGAGTAATGCTGAGAGAGAATCTCATTCTCCTTTAGAATAATCCAGGATTTCCGTGCTCAAGTATTCTCCTCCTTGATCACATCAAAGGACATAATACTTATACCCGTATTTTGGTTCTCTACTTCAAACTTATATTCTGTGAATATCTCAAAAGGTTCTGACTTGTGTTTCAACAGGAACATGTGTCTGAATCTTGAGAGATCATCAGAGAACGTAATGAAGTATAAAGAATCGGTGTTGGCATATGCAGACAGGGGACCTTACATACATCAACATGTATCTTCCCAAGAGTTTACCAACTCTTTCTCTGTTTCCAATAAACAGAGCTGGTGTCATTATATCTTTGTGACATGACTGGCAAGTTTCACAAGATGTAAATTCAAACTGATTTAAATATGCATCTAAATGTAACTTCAGCCAGTCGGGTCGCATTGATATGACCTAGTCTACAATACCTCAAGAAGGATTCGTTCATTTCTGAACTCTTCCTCTTGTGTGTGTTCTGTATACTAAGAACTGTAGTTTGATTTAGAACATCAACGCTTTTAGATAACGTGCATGATCCGATCAACTTTTGATATAGGAAATGTTCAAAACATTATCCAGTCAATACAAAATTTTATCATTTCTTTACTAATAAAGAGACTGATATGATTTTGTATATCAGGTTCGGTATCTAATAGCATTTGTTCAGAATTAATGTATTGGTAATACAGGGTGACAGTGACCAACAGACTTGGCTGCAACACTTGCCCCGTTTTCTGCCTCATGAAACTTATCACCCGTTCTCAGTTCTCTACCTATCTGTAGCCCTATGTAACAGATTACATATCTGGAATCCTGATCTGGTATCACATACCCAGGACGTAGATAATACAGAGAAACAGTTCTTTGTAATGAACACACCCGAAGATGATGCATCAGCATGCACTCTCTTCGTTTGGGCGGCACAGGAATTCTGGTAATCCCCAATTTCCTGCTCGGTCTTATAACAATTATAAGTTGGAGCGGGACCAACGTTCCCCAGCTCAGTATAACAAGCGGGTTCGGTCAATAATCCGTATTATTATCTTGATTAAGGCGTGATATGGTCGCTACCTGGAGAGAGAGAGAAGAAAACACTCAGCGTGCGCTCTTGCAAGATCAGATTGGTTATAATTTTATCTAATCAGGATGGCTCCCACTGCTTTTTATCAAATCTTCCTTCAAACCCTAAAAGGAAAGACTAGCCGGGATTAATTACACACTACAAGTTCGTCAATCTTTCAGCCAGGCCAGTGTCGGTACTTTGAGGGAGGTCCCCCGTGCTTTCGCACGAACCTAATTAATGTAAACCTCGTTTTCCCAGAGGCGTAACCCCGTTGACACCTTTCTAGACACCTACTTGATCGGCTAATTGTAATGTATAAAACTCTCACAGGAGTAACTCTTACTCGCAGTGGGTATCGGGATCCAACTATCTCATAGAAGGTATGCAATCTCATTGCAAATTTCAACACTTGAAATTCCCGATAATTTTGCCCCTAGCGTCCTATGACCTTGACGGAGGTCAACAAACCATAGGCTACTAGTCAAGTTCAACCTGTCATTTCTTGATCGAATTAAACCCACCCGCACGACCCTTGACGGAGGTCAAAAAGGCCGCACGACTACCCTAATCCAATCTGCATCATATGCATAAGCAGATAAATACTAGTTAGCTACCGCACACTACGCCTTGACGGAGGTCAACAAATGTAGCACGAATACTAAATAGGACTTATCTGAAATGACGGAGGGCTACGACAGGTTTTTCTGAAAACCTATTGCGTAATGAACTTGATATCGTTGTAGAATCAAATGATTTTAAAATGGAGTGCTTTTGAGGCTTTTCTAGTTTTGCTAAAGGAGTCACTCCCGGTGAAGGGATCGTCGGTCCTTTCCTCGTCGAACGAGGTGCGGGATATATCATATATATCACTGTGCAAAGCAAAAACACTTAAAAGCAATCAAAAGACAAACCGAGTGTGTAGCATCTGCCAGTTATTGCTAAAGGAGTCACTCCCGGTGAAGGGATCTCGGTCCTTTCCTCATCGAATAAGGTGCAGGATATATCATATACACCCATGTGCAAAGCAAGAACTGTAGCTACCTGTTTTATTTTGAAATTCGATTCTACAACATCTTAGGTTTCTTTTATTTCATTAATCACATTAATGAAGTCCCATCATTTAAATTACCTAAACATCACAGATAAATACGACGTACACTTATGCCATCCGCATTCGCCTCGATGTCCCCTCGTGCACCGTTAGGTTAGGTAACTAACGGCAGAGCAGGGCAGGGCTAGCGCGGGTGTAAAACATAAGTAACGCCTATATAATATATCATATATACTATATTCTGTATCTATCATAGAACATCACATGATCATATCACAGATATCGCAGCAGAAGAAACATATGAAATATTGGATATACTAGGACGTCTGTGTTTTCAATACGAGCCAGTATAAAACACGGATTCCACGGTCGTGATGAATAGCCAAACCCACACCCCTAGACCCTTACGAGAGCGGCAAGAAACCCTACCAATTCTAGAGTTAGGAGACCCGGACTCGACTCCTCGAGTTGGTCTCCCACTGGACTCCAGAACCCGGTTACTTGTGCTCCCCTCCTTGGGTCTATCCTAGTGCGGAAAAGTAAATAATATACAAAGGGTGACATCTTCCGCAACCTGGAAGTGCCCCAATAAAAGAATATTACATACAAGTTTTTACATGAATGAAAATGAAACACACTCATCTCACATAAAAAAAACCTGGCTATTCAATCACGACGATCCAATATAAAATATCCAGCAACACATAACATCACATGTCATCAACGTAAGTAAATATGTCCATCCCAATTATCGTTGACATATAGCAACGAAACCGGCGATATCACATATTACACTTACGGTCACAGAAAAGAAAGTGTAAAACTACAACAGTTGGAATCCGCAATCTCTTTAGACATCGCATGCCTAACCAAATGAATTGCTTAGACATCGCATGCCTAACAATTATAAACCCCGCATTTTAGTCTCATTATCGAAAACACTTTTCAATATCAAGTCGGGCAATTCAACAGGATTCCCGACAATCTGATCGAATGCTCGTCGCAAACTTCAGTAGGCGGCCGCACCCCCGACGCCATCGACGAAATGCACCAAGGCGGAACACCGCTACCGCGAGCACCCGAACGGATGCTTTCGGCGACGGGGTTCTCCTACAGTCACTTGGTCGGGGCTATGGAGTGAGGCTGTCTATTAAGTTTACCCGGCGAGTATCCGCGTACGCTACGTGATTGCGACGGACTTTTGATCACATCAAAACTCCGTGGCAACCGATCAAGTGAGACTAAACTGCTATGTTTATAATATTCATTCCGTTATCTCATAACTACTTGTGAATTTCAATTATTGTATTACATTCCGGATAAATAGAAAACGCTAAACTTTTCGATCGAACAATCGAACACCCAAGTTTTCCCGATACAGCTCAACACATGAAATAAGTCAAACAGCATTCAGTTCGTGCCTCAGTACCAACGGTCCAGCCGTAGAAGGGTCAAGCCAACGCCTCACATGTGGCACGCCGTACTGCCCCAAACCCGAAGGTTCAAAGGGCAATTCAAGACGGTCACATAATCGAGTTAAGGTTTGTTGTCTTCTAGAGGGACCATCGCGTTACTTGCACTACTTAGAACGTCGTTAAACTACGGAAAAATCCAACAATTAGAAATTTTCCGGCAGGGGAAAAGTGGGTATTTATATCCGGTCGAACTTTTAACATATTCTAAAAATACCCGGAAAAACACACTGACAAAATTAGACAATCCGATCGATACACCGAGTCCCCAATACAACCCAGAAAATTCAACTCTTGAAAAAACATTAAAAATTCCCAGGAAAACCAGCACTGCAAACTAGGAATTACTGTGCAAAATTGATTGCAAGAAGAGACAAAAGGGCCGCGGAACCGCCGCATTAGCATGCTAATGCCGCGGTTCCGCCGCGCTTTTATGGATTCAGGGGCCCCGTTTTATACAGTAATTCTTAGAATCTTCTACTGAGTTTTCTGCATATTTTTAATTCTCAAAAATCCAAGATTTTCAAAAATGTACAGAGAGCAATATTAGGGTTACGGTTTCGGTTCGATCGGATTTCTAACTCCGTCTACGCATCGCCTAAGGCTCTAGCTAGGCTCTGATACCACTGTAGGGTTCCTAGACACTCTCAAGAGGTCTCACAAGGCATCAACCATGCCAATTTCAAAAATTACGGTGCCGAGAAACCCTAGACTAGATCGTTAACTAGAAATTTAGGCGAAAGATGCAACTAGTAAACTACTTTACTAAGAGAACGGAAATACAACCTTTGTAAATCCGGTCCTCCACCTCCATAGCTCCGCAATGAAGTCTCCTCGCTGTCCAAATGGAAACCCGGGCTCTAGCGTCGGCTTCATCGGAGAAATGGGCGGGCAAGGTCGTCGGCTTCGTGCCGAAGATGATCTACGTCGAGGCATCATTAGATCAAGCTCCACCTTCACCAAGCCATGAATACTTGTGAAGGAAACACCCTATACTACTTGGCAAGAGGTAGAGGATGAAGAAATAGGAAGTGGGTTCACTTTAGAATTGGATTTCTCACTCTTTTTCATCAATCACCATTGATGGAATCAAGGTTCTTCATCTTGAAGAAGAAGAAGAAGAAGATGATAATATTATGATAAGTATTGTAGAATAATTGAAAAACAATTATTCTTATCATAACTTGAACCATGGTTAGACGTAGAGAGTTAACTCAAGTTAGATGAATGGTTAGGGTTTTAAGAAGAAGACAAAAAAGGTTACATGAGTCAAAGTTGCATGAAGCTTCAAGAAGCTTCATGTAAGAAAGCAACCTTTTAATTTTCTTTTCACTTTTTCTTTTAATCCAAATTAAAAGATAAATGAATAAAAACCCTAACCATTTACTTAACCATGGTTTAACTCTTTATACAAACCCTAGCAATCATGTATCATCAAACATAATACAATCAAGTGCACAAAAATATATCACATATACAATGTGCACACCCGAGTGAGAAAATCCATTTAAAGTGAACCGATATTAGTTAATGCAAAGTAATATATCAAATATATAATTATGCATTAAATCATTAAATCAACACTTGATTTAATGATCCGGTCATATCGCATATAACCGACTAATATCAACAGTAACAACTTATCGAATCAACACTTGTTCCGATAATCCGGCTATATCGCATATAACCGATCAATGTCACAAATCGCGAGAATCGAATACAGTATCACATACTGGTATCATTCTCGGTCCCGCACATATCTCATATGCGCTCTTATTTCGTTTCGCTTGAGCCAGGAAACCTCTGTGTAGGACTCTAAAGACTCGTCAATACGCCGGCATCAGGTGATGATCATATCAAGCACCCACAAGCCGCAAGCGGTCTGCTAAACGTAACGGCCACCCGGGTATTGAGCGATCAGAAGATCGACGAGCAAGCCCGCTCACACTCCAGTGAATCCAACCAGTAACACTACCGTACAGTCCGGTCTCGTCGTCTGATATGTCGCATATCTTGCCTAGGGGTGGTAAACGTCAGACCCCAATAGCTCGATAAGTCGTGTCGATCTGAGGTCTATAATATTTTGAGAAACTACTGGTAACACTTACCAGTAAATCTCAGCAACCCTGGCCAGGGATTTCCTGTTATAGCCAATCGAACACAGTGCAACATCAACCCCCTATACCGGGAGAGACGAATCCCCTCCTATCGCTCATTGCCTCCATGTGATTCGGGACTGTACCCAAAAACCACCGTTTTGCACGCCCTCTTGGATGTGGTAAGATGGAAATCAAAGCACAGTGGGAACCACACAAGACTCTATGACGATCTCGGGTCAACAGACTACTCTGTACCAGTGTCACCAGAGAACTGCCATGTGACGTAAGGTATAATACCATCTGGGAGTTCTCGGCGAGTCCGTCCAGTGTACCCAGTCTCTACTGAGCACCCGTATTTCTCCTCTGATGTCAAACACCAATGGATATGGGATCATCCATCGCCCATCTGTATGGGTCGAGAAGGTATACGCTAGTCTACTCTGGTATATCGATGCCCCGTCTCGATACACCCACGACTAGGGACTTTGAAGGATATACTTATGGACTACCATGTCCCCACTAGTATGATCCGCATCATAGTCCAGGTAGTCAAGTACACATCCTAAGGGCTTTACCAACATGTAATAGAGAGACAATCATTATACACGTTAAGGTAAAGATCAACCAGATAGCATACTATCTTGTCGAGCAAGAAAGTCCTCCCTATATATGTCCCAGCATCCACTACAATATACATCCAATGTACAGTAATGGCCTCTAGGGCATACATATAACTAACAGATAATTGGTGCATTGGATTGGTAAAGGGTTATGAAACCCTAGAGTAGTGGGTGCACTACACATACATATACACACATACATACTTGCATACATCCTTATTTCATATGTGGTTATGGGATCCTATATAGTTATGTGTTCACGTGGGTGTGGGACTATGTGTTCACAGATGGATTTGAGGATGATATTGGGTTTGAGATGAGTCGATGATATTTGATCCGAGGTTATGATATCGGTGCTATGGTAAAATCTCATATTTGGGATACGTCGTGATGCTTTAGCAGATTTTGGGATGATGATGCCATAGGAATAGTGACATGTATATATAAATGATCGACATGTGATTATGATACGAGATATTATATGATATGATATAACAAGATAATTATGATAGGCCACATTCGGCGATGTTTATTCCTTGTGATGATATGTGATGATGATATCGATTTATACGAGACTGTCGATCGGTAGTCAGATCATAATTATAGTGATGATGTTAGCTTTGTACTAGACGTAGGTCAGTACCCGGACTATGATATTTGATTAAAGAGAATACCAGATGAATGATATGACGAATGTGATATTGACCCGTACCCAGATTTGGGGATGCCGTACGGCGGATTTACGTACGAGCTATATTTTGATGTTTGATCCGCACTCTTGATTTGAAGATAACTGATTATAAAGATATGGTATCGGATGTGATATTATCGAGGCGGGATCACCGACTATATATATATATATATACACATATGTATCGACTCAGATATTAGGCGATTTCCCTCACCTGCAGTTAGCCTAGTAGCTCAGCCCTATAGTTAGAGTGGCTGTATGACTCTTATGACATTAGATGCAGTTTAGCGATCATTGTGTTAGTATTCAGCTCCCGCACATTATTATTGTTGCTTTGCATCGCATACTGTTGTGATTCATATTCCATTATTGATATCCTGCTGTTAGGACACCAGCACCATTACCGATGATGCGTATGTACCATGTACACTTATTTGCCGGCACACACACATCTTCATCTGTAATTGCCATATCACGTACACTTAGAGAATATTATTGGTTGATTTAGCTTATTAGCTAGTAGTGACATGATATTAGTGTACTTGCCATATATGTCAGCTTGACATTGTAGTTATTACTTGTCACTTCATGTCCACTGTTGTTCATTATATGCTGCATTCATGGATTCTCATGCTTATATTCATGGTTTACATGCTATTGATGATTCGGATTTCCATGATATTTTCTGGATTTGGAGGAAAACCGCAAAACATATATATAAACCGCTTTCTCTTTTTAATAAAAATGCGGTTTTCCTATGATGTATGAGTCGTCCACCATGAGTTTTGCTGATGGATTTCGAGACCCGATTCGAGAAGGCGGATGAACCGTTTCGGGTACATGGTGGGCCCGGTGCGGTACCCCGGGACAAGAAGATCGCAGGAAATGGCGTTGAGCCTGGCAGGGGAGAACGACCGACCGGTGATATTACCCGACGTGTCGGATATCCGGAGGCTACCGTCGTGGTCATGAGATGGATGGTAGGGGCCGGTCTGGACTGACGGAGCCCTAGATATTGTGATTGAGACATTGAGATTTTGAGATATTGAGGTACAGAGATTGTGATACAGAAATATCGAGATATTGGGATTTATGATTTGTGCCGATGCTAGGCACTGTTTTATGCTGATTTCATTATGATACCTCATTTTAAATTACAGAAATCTCACAAATTATGAAAGCAGTTTTCTTCAGTACATGCATTCTGTTTCATGCATTCATATATCATCCATATGACATATTGCTACCTGAGGCACTGACACGGGCATATGGGATTACATTTGGGTTAGATATTTACCCTAGCCATTGTTATAGGTTGCTGGTTATATATATTTGAGGATTATATATTATGATCGTATGACCTAGGATTGCGTCATACATGCGATTTTCTGGTCGTAGATCTTTTTCTACTCACGAGTTGGCAACTCACCCCCGTTGTGCCCCAGTTTCTTGCAAGTGTTGCCGTACAGGGTTCATTACGGCTTTGAGGGCACTACTTCTTTCGGGTGACTTGATAGTAAGTGGGTTTATTTGTATCGTACCCATCATTATACATTGTATATTATATTTCAGTTGTATCTAGAAGTTCCATCAACCAAACATGTACTTTTGAGACAGAGACCAGTGTTGTTTATTCTTTCGACCTTAGAGTCGCATGCTATATTTCTATGGATTTCTTGCTGGATGAGTTTCCCTTTTTTGTTGTGATTCTCACCTTTAGGCGTTGTATATTATATTGCTAGTTGATTGACTTATAGTGGTTTTTCTACACTCTACTACTTTTCTTGGTTTGGATTTCTGAGCTCGGCTTACTTAGAACACGTACGCCTTAAGACGTTCGTAGCCAAAGTGCCGGTCATGTTTCGTACTTTCAGGACGTGACACTACTGGAACCTACCAGTAAATCTCGCTTGCCCTGGCCAGGTACTTTGCGTAATGGCTCTCCATACACAGCGCGATATCAACCCCCAATACCGGGAGAGACGAAACCTGTCTAACCGCCACTGCCTCCAAGTGCTTCGGGACTGCACCCAACTACTACCTGTTTGCACGACTCCTTTGAGCCGTGGTAGGGTAGTAATCTAAGTACAGTGGGAACACACCCGAGGCGAAGTAGCAGTGTTAAGTCGACGGACTAAGCTGTACTCATGTCACCTGGGAACTGCTATCTGACGATGGGTATAGTACCAGCCCGCAGTTCCCGGCGAGTCCTGTCCGGTGTACTCGTAACCTAACGAGCACCTACATACTATCTCCAGTACGACGTACTGATTGCTGTGGGACGAACCATCTCCCCAACTGGGATGAAAAGCGTACACACCAGTCTACTCCGGAGTATCGATGCCCCGTCTCGATAATCCTACGACCAGGGACCTGTATAGGATGTTGCTTATAGACTACCCAGCCCACACTAGTGTGATTGCCATCACAACCCTGGTAATCAAGCAAAGATCCTAAGGGCTCTACTAATATGTATAAGCGATATGTTAAAAGAAACATATGCACATATTAAAATAGAAACAAACCAAGTAGCATACTACTATTTTTAGTAAGACTGTCAATACAACTGTGAATATCCCAAGCTTCCATTAAGTAATATACAATCTAGTATGATACAGTAATGGCCTCTAGGGCATAAACACTAACAATCTCCCACTTGCACTAGAGCCATGTACTGGCATATCGCAGACCTATCATCTCGAATAGCCTCTCGAACTGCGTTTGAGAAATGGCCTTTGTGAATGGATCAGCAGTGTTATTCTCCGTATCTACTCTCTTCACCTTGATCTCCCGGCGATCTACGATCTCCCTGATCAGGTGATACCGCCTTAAGATGTGTCTGGACTTCTGATGGGACCTGGGTTCCTTCGCTAAAGTTATAGCGCCGTTGTTGTCGCAATACAGAGGTATTGGATCAACACTGGTAGGAACCACCTGAAGTTCTGTGAGGAACTTCTTCATCCAGACAGCCTCTTTTGCGGCATCGCAAGCAGCTATGTACTCCGCTTCCATCGTTGAGTCAGCAACAGTGTCCTGCTTGGAACTCTTCCAATAGACCACCCCTCCATTGAGGGTAAAGGCATAACCCGACATGGACTTGGAGTCATCCTTGTCACTCTGGAAGCTGGAGTCAGCAAAGGCCTCGATCTGAAGGTCTTTTCTGCCATACACCAAGAATATCTCTTTAGACCTCCTCAGGTACTTGAGAATGTTCTTTACTGCTATCCAGTGCTTCTCCCCTGGGTTTTCCTAATACCGGCTTATAACGCTCAATGCGTATGCTACATCTGGTCTGGTACATAACATCGCATACATTATAGAGCCTACCACAGAAGCATAGGGTATAATCGACATGCGAGCCCTTTCCAAATCAGTCTTGGGAGACATCTCTTTGGAGAGGGTGATTCCGTGACAAGCCGGTAGGTTACTGCGCTTAGAATCTTCTGTACTGAATCTTTTCAATATGGTCTCTATGTATCTAGACTGCGAAAGTCCCAACATCCTCTTTGATCTATCACGATAGATCTGTATCCTCAGAATGTAGGCGGCATCACCTAGGTCCTTCATGGAGATCTTCTATGACAAGAATCCTTTGACTAACTGTAGCATAGGAATATCATTTCCTATTAGGAGAATGCCATCCACGTACAAGACGAGGAATACTACAGCTCTCCCTACAATCTTACTATATATACATGGTTCATCTGGATTCTTGATAAAGTCGAATTCTTTAACAGTATCTTCAAAACAGATGTTCCAACACCACGATGCCTGCTTTAGTCCATAAATGGACTTAAGCAACTTGCACACTTTACCGCTGCTCCCACTCTGATTGAATCCCTCTGGCTGATCCATATAGACGCATTCTTCCAAATTACCATTTAGAAAAGCCGTCTTTACGTCCATCTGCCAGATCTCATAATCGTGGAAGGCAGTAATGGCAAGAAGGACCCGAATGGATTTGAGCATAGCCACTGGAGAAAAGGTTTCGTTATAGTCCAAACCAGGTCTTTGACGAAAACCCTTTGTAACAAGTCTATCCTTATAGGTTTCAACCTGTCCATCTACACCAATCTTCTTTCTGAAGATCCATTTGCATCCTACGGGTTTTACCCCATCTGGAGCAATGTCCAAAGTCCATACTTTGTTAGTGTACATGGACTCCATTTCGGTCCACATTGCATCCAGCCATTTTACTGAGTCGCCGCTCTGAATGGCTTGCTGGAAGCTAGTAGGGTCATCATTGTCAATGATGCAATCTTCTCTATCCCCGTCTATGAGAAAACCGTAGTATCTCTCGGGCGGATGAGACTGCCTACTACTTCTGCGGATAGGCGCTGAGATGTCCCTTTCTTCTGAACCTTCTTGTTCTACCAAACTTTCAGTAATAGCTTGTGCTTCTGGAATTTCTTTCAGTTCTATTGCGCTCCCACTCTTCTGATTTTCTAAAAATTCAGCTCCCATGAAGTAGGCATGACGAGAAACAAAAACCTTTTGTTCCTCTGCGTAATAGAAATAATACCCCTTGGAGTTCTTTGGATATCCCACAAACTTACGCTGTACTGAGCATGCCTCGAGTTTGTCCGGATGCTGCTTTTTTACAAAAGCTGGACATCCCCATGTCTTCAGGTACTGAAGATAGGATTTCTTCCCACTCCACATCTGATATGGTGTGGTAGGCACAGTCTTGGTTGGAACCTTGTTCAAAAGATATGTAGCTGATTCTAGTACATAACCCCAGAAAGATCGCGGTAACTCAGTCTTCCTCATCATGGAACGAACCATATCCAATAGGGTTCGATTCCGCCTTTCCGATACACCGTTGTGTTGTGGTGTGTATGGAGGAGTAAGCTGAGAGAGAATTCCATTCTCTTTTAAGTAACCCAGGAACTCGACACTTAAGTATTGACTCGATCAGATCTCGGTGTCTTGATACTTTTGCCTGTTTGGTTTTCCACTTCATTCTTGTATTCCCGGAATTTCTCAAAGGCCTCGGATTTATGCTTCATCAAGAAGATATGTCCATACCTAGAGAAATCATCCGTAAAAGTAATGAAGTAGGAATAACCACCTCGCGCATGTATAGACATTGGACCACACACATCGCTGTGTATGAGTCCTAAGAGCTCGCTCGCTCTTACTCCGTGTCCAGTAAACGGAGTCTTTGTCATCTTTCCCATGAGACAAGATTCACAAGTAGCATAAGATTGATATTCGAACGTATTCAAATATCCTTCTCTATGTAACTTAGTCAACCGTGTTTCATTGATGTGACCTAGTCTACAATGCCATAAGAAAGCCTGATTTATTTCCGGAGACTTTCTTTTAAGTGTGTTCTGGACATTGAAAACCTGAGCTTGATTCAATACGTATATACCGTCATCTAATGTACCGGATCCAATCAGAACTTGATTTAGGTGGATGTGGACCACATCGCTTACGAATGTAAAATCATATCCCTCTTTCGAAAGTGATAACACTGATATGATATTACAAGTCAAACTACGTACATACAAACAGTTACATAGAATCAATATCTGCCCACTTGTCAAACCTAGGCGATATTCTCCCACGGATTCAGCGTCCACGCTCATTCCGTTCGCAACTCTGAGAGACAAATCGCCTACCCTAATAACTCTACAGTTTCTTAAAGCATGTAATGAATTACAGATATGTGATCCTGCTCCGGTATCTAGTACTCAGGAAGTAGAGTTAATTGACAAACAGTTCTCAATTACAAACACACTTGAGGTCGAAAGCCACAACATGCTTCGAATCCTGGCTACTGGCTTCAAAAGCCCTGCAATCCTTCTGCCAATGCCCATTCCCATAATAATAGGAACATCCCTCCTTACCTACACCAAGTCCCGAAACTTTTGCTCTTCCCTTTCCTTCTACTTCACTGACACCGCATATCGGTTTTGTGAAGGTCTTCTTCTTTTCACCCTTTGCATTCGCCCTGGATGTAGAAGAAGAAGGTCCCTCATTAAGCAGAGCGGGTGACTCCCTGGTTTCCTTCACGGTGTTAGTAGAGGGTAGGAACTGTGGAAATAAGTCAGCATATGACCTGTTTCCCGACGTAGTCTCCAGGTCCGTGAGCTTATCAATATAGCTAGTCATCGTAAGGATGTCGTCCCCTACTGATGACCCGATAGCCAACCTCGCTTGAAGCAATTCGTTCGAGGTCTCATATCTTGCGATACGAGATTGCTCTCCATATAAATCTTTGTTATGGAGGAAAATGGAAACTAAGTCCATCTTCTCGTGATGCTTCTGGTATACACCATCAACTGAAGCCAACACGAGGTACTTGGCTTTCGTACTGTCCTTTTCCCTAGTCTGACGGATATCCATATCCGTGACTGTGGAAACTGGACCTGTGACGGCTGGGGATTGAGTAGTAATAGGGTGGTCCAGCTTGTCATAGGCAATGGACATCTGGATAGACCTTTTGTTAGTTATATGTATGCCCTAGAGGCCATTACTGTACATAGGATGTATATTGTAGTGGATGCTGGGACATATATAGGGAGGACTTTCTTGCTCGACATGATAGTATGCTATCTAGTTGAACTTTACCTTAACGTGTATACTGTTTGTCTCTCTGTTACATGTTGGTAAAGCCCTTAGGATGTGTACTTGACTACCTGGACTATGATGCGGATCATACTAGTGGGGACATGGTAGTCCATAAGTACATCCTTCAAGGTCCCTAGTCGTGGGTGTATCGAGACGGGGCATCGATATACCAGAGTAGACTAGCGTATACCTTCTCGACCCATACAGATGGGCGATGGATGATCCCATATCCATTGGTGTTTGACATCAGAGATGATATACGGGTGCTCAGTAAAGACTGGGTACACTGGACGGACTCGCCGAGAACTCCCAGATGGTATTATACCTCACGTCAGATGGCAGTTCTCTGGTGACACTGGTACAGAGTAGTCTGTTGACCCAAGATCGTCATAGAGTCTTGTGTGGTTCCCACTGTGCTTTGATTTCCATCTTACCACGTCCAAGAGGGCGTGCAAAACGGTGGTTTTTGGGTACAGTCCCGAGTCACATGGAGGCAATGAGCGATAGGAGGGGATTCGTCTCTCCCGGTATAGGGAGTTGATGTTGCGCTGTGTTCGATTGGCTATAACAGGAAATCCCTGGCCAGGGTTGCTGAGATTTACTGGTAAGTGTTACCAGTAGTTTCTCGAACAGTTATAGACCTCATATCGACACGACTTATCGAGCTATTGGGGTCTGACGTTTACCACCCCTAGGCGAGATATGCGACATATCAGACGATCAGACCGGACTGTACGGTAGTGTTACTGGTCGGATTCACTGGAGTGTGAGCGGGCTTGCTCGTCGATCTTCAGATCGCTCAATACCCGGGTGGCCGTTACGTTTAGCAGACCGCTTGCGGCTTGTGGGTGTTTGATATGATCATCACCTGCTGCCGGCGTATTGACGAGTCTTTAGAGTCCTACACAGAGGTTTCCTGGCTCAAGCGAAACGAAATAGGAGCGCATATGAGATATGTGCGGGACCGAGAATAATGCGTGTATGTGATGCCGCATTCCATTCTCGCGATGAATGTATCGGAAAGGTTGTATGCGATATAACCTAGTTATCGATTCAAGCGTTGATTCGATAAGCCGATACATTGAATACTAGTCGGTTGTGTGCGACATGACCGGATCATTGAATCAAGTGTTGATTTAATGATTTAATGTATAATTATATATTTGGTATATTACTTTGCATTAACTAGTAATGGTTCACTTTAAATGGATTTTCTCACTTGGATTGTGCAAGTTGTATATGTGATATACTTTTATGCACATGTTTGTATCATGTTTGATGATGCATATTAACTTGGTTAAGTGTAAAGATTAAACCATGGTTTACTTAATGATTAGGGTTTTGATTATCTTATTCATTTATTTATATATATTCATTTTGGAAATTATTTAAGGATGGTGGCTTATTTTGTTTTATGTTGAAGTTTCTTGAAACTTTGATCAAGTCAACCATTCTTATCTCTTCCTTAACCCTAACCATCATATCTAACCATGGTCCATTCTCTACACTAAACTAAGGTTAATATTATGATAAGAATGGATTTTATTTTCTATTCTATTATTCTTATCATAACAATATTCATCTTCTACATCTTCTTCTTCATTGAAGAAGCTTGAGGTCATCAATGGTGGATTGATGATTTGAGTGAGAAATCCAATTCTAAAGTCTACCCAC
The DNA here is from genome assembly GCA_030015575.1 of Agapanthus africanus. NCBI lineage: Eukaryota > Viridiplantae > Streptophyta > Magnoliopsida > Asparagales > Amaryllidaceae > Agapanthus > Agapanthus africanus. Next base: position 345,363,605 of record CM057343.1, read on the forward strand.
TTTCTATTTCTTCATCCTCTACCTCTTGCCAAGTAGTAGAGTGTGTTTCCTTCACAAGTTTCTTGACTTGGTGAAGTGAGAGCTTGATCTTGCGATGCTTCGACGTAGATCATCTTCGGCATGGACATCGACGACCTAGCTCGCTTATTCTCCGATAAAGTCGACGCTAGAGCCCGGATTCTTTTTGGACAACGGAGAGGACTTCGTTGCGGAGCTATGGAGGTGGAGCACCGGATCTACAAAGGTTGTATTTCTGATTCTCATAGTTAAGTGTTAACTAGTTAGCTTTTTCGCCTAGTTTTCTAGCAAACGATCCGTAGTCGGGTCTCTCGGCACCTAGAATTTTTGAAATTGGCATGTTCGATGCCTTGTGTGACCTCTTGGGAGTGCCTAGGAACCCTACAGTGGTATCAGAGCCTAGCTAGAGCCTTAGGCGAAGCGTAGACGGAATTTGAAGTCCGAACGACCCAAAACCGAAACCCAAAATATGCTCTCTGTACTTTTTTGAAAACAGTGGATTTTTCCAAATTAAAAATTGCTAAAAAATTCAGCAGGGAAAAATAAGAATTACGGTGCAAAAAGTTTCTGGTGAACAGTATTTTTCGTGGCGGATCAGCGGCAGAAGCATGGCTTCTGCGGCTGATCAGCGGCCCCTTGGTGACGTCAGCCCACTTTGTTTGCACAGTAACTCCTGATAAATTCTGCTGAGTTTTCTGGGAATTTTTAATATTTATTCAAGAGTTGAATTTCCTGGGATTGTTTTGGGGATTCGGTGTTTCGATCGGGGTATCAAATTTTGTCTATTTGGCTTTCCGGATAAATTTTAGAATATGTTAAAAAGTTCGACCGGATATAAATACCCAATTTTTCCCCTGTCGGGAAATTTCCAAGTGTTGGATTTTTCCGTAGTTTAATGACGTTCTAAGTAGTGCAAGTAACTCGATGGTCCCTCTAGAAGACAACAAACCTTAACTCGATTATATGACCGTCTTGAACTACCCTTTGAACCTTCGGGTTTGGGGCAGTACGGCGTGCCACATGTGAGGCGTTGGCTTGACCCTTCTACGGCTGGACCGTCGGTACTGAGGCACGAACTGAATGTTGTTAGACTTATTTCATGTGTTGATCTGTATCGGGAAAACTTGGGTGTTCGAATGTTCAATCGGAAAGTTTAACATTTTCTAATTATCTGGAATGGGATACAATAATTGGAATTCACAAGAAGTTATGAGATAACTGAATGAATGTTATAAACATAGCAATTTAGTCTCACTTGATCGGTTGCCACGGAATTTTGATGTGATCAAAAGTCCGTCGCAATCACGTAGCGTACGCGGATACTCGCCGGGTAAACTTAATAGACAGCCTCACTCCATAGCCCCGACCAAGTGACTGTAGGAGAACCCCGTCGCCGAAAGCATCCGTTCGGGTGCTCGCGGTAGCGGTGTTCCGCCTTGGTGCACTTCGTCGACGGTATTGGGGGTGCGGCCGCCTACTAAAGTTTGCGACGAGTATTCGATCAGGATGTCGGGAATCTTGTTGAATTACCCGACTTGATATTGAAAAGTGTTTTCGATTTTGAGACTAAAATGCGGGGTTTATAATTGTTAGGCATGCGATGTCTAAGGAATTCATTTGGTCAGGCATGCGATGTCTGAGGTGGTTGCGGATTCCAACTGTTGTAGTTTTTCACTTTCTTTTCTGTGACCGTAAGTGTAATATGTGATATCGCCGGTTTCGTTGCTATATGTCAACGACAATTGGGATGCGCATATTTACTTACGTTGATGACATGTGATGTTATGTGTTGCTGGATATGTTATATTGGATCGTCGTGTTTGAATAGCCGGGGGTTTTTATGTGAGATGAGTGTTTTTCATTTTCATTCATGTAAAAACTTGTATGTAATATTCTTTTATTGGGGCGCTTCCAGGTTGCGGAAGTAGTCACCGTTTGTATATTATTTACTTTTCCGCACTAGGATAGACCCAAGGAGGGGAGCATAAGTAACCGGGTTCTGGAGTCCAGTGGGAGACCAACTCGAGGAGTCGAGTCCGGGTCTCCTAACTCCAGAATTGGTAGGGTTGCTTGCCGCTCTCGTAGGGGTCTAGGGGTATGGGTTTGGCTATTCATCACGACCGTGGAATCCGTGTTTTATACTGGCTCGTATTGAAAACACGGACGTCCTAGTATATCCAATATTTCATATGATTCTTCTGCTGCGATATCTGTGATGTGATCATGTGATGTTCTGTGATAGATACAGCATATAGTATATATGATATATTATATAGACGTTACTTATGTTTTACACCCGTGCTAGCCCTGCCCTGCTCTGCCGTTAGTTACCTAACCTAACGGTGCACGAGGGGACATCGAGGCGAATGCGGATGGCATAAGTGTACGTCGTATTTATCTGTGATGTTTAGGTACTTAAATGATGGGACTTCATTAATGTGATTAATGAAAATAAAAGAAACCTAAGATGTTGTAGAATCGAATTTCAAAATAAAACAGGTAGCTACAGTTCTTGCTTTGCACAGCGGTATATGTGATATATCCTGCACCTTATTCGATGAGGAAAGGACCGAGATCCCTTCACCGGGAGTGACTCCTTTAGCAATAACTGGCAGATGCTACAAATTCAGTTTGTCTTTTGATTGCTTTTAAGAGTTTTTGCTTTGCACAGTGATATATATGATATATCCCGCACCTCATTCGACGAGGAAAGGACCGACGACCCCTTCACCGGGAGTGACTCCTTTAGCAAAACTAGAAAAGCCTCAAAAACACTCCATTTCAAAATTCATTCGATCCTACAACGATATCAAGTTCATTACGCAATAGGTTTTCAGAAAAACCTGTCGTAGCCCTCCGTCATTTCAGATAAGTACTGTTTAGTATTCGTGCTACGTTTGTTGACTATGTTAAGGCGTAGTGTGCGGTAGCTAATTAGTGCTTATCTGCATAAGCATATGATGTGATTGGATTAGGGTAGTCGTGCGACTTTGTTGACTATGTTAAGGGTCGTGCGGGTGGGTTTAATTCAATCGGGAAATGACGGGTTGAACTTGACTAGCACTTATGATTTGTTGACTATGTTAAGGTCATATAGCTGCTAGGGGAAAAATATTATCGGGAATTTCAAGTGTTGAAATTTGCAATGAGATTGCATACCTTCTATGAGATAGTTGGATCCCGATACCCGCTGCGAGTAAGAGTTACTCCTGGAAGAGTTTTATACATTACAATTAGCCGATCAAGTAGGTGTCTAGAAAGGTGTCAACGGGGTTACGCCTCTGGGAAAACGAGGTTTACATTAATTAGGTTCATGCGAAAGCACGGGGGACCTCCCTCAAAGTACCGACACTGGCCTGGCTGAAAGATTGGCGAACTTGTAGTGTGTAATTAATCCCGGCTAGTCTTTCCTTTTAGGGTTTGAAGGAAGATTTGATAAAAAGCAGTGGGAGCCATCCTGATTAGATAAAATAATAACCAATCTATTCTTGCAAGAGCGCACGCTGAGTGTTTTCTTCTCTCTCTCTCCAGATAGCGACCATATCACGCCTCAATCAAGATAATAATACGGATTATTGACCGAACCCGCTTGTTATATTGAGCTGGGGAACGTTGGTCCCGCTCCAACTTATAATTGTTATAAGACAGAGCAGGAAATTGGGGATTACCAGAATTCCCGTGCCGCCCAAACGAAGAGAGTGCATGCTGATGCATCATCTTCGGGTGTGTTCATTACAGAGAACTGTTTCTCAGTATCCTTTACGTCCTGGGTATGTGATACCAGATCAGGATCCCAGATATGTAATCTGTTACATAGGGCTACAGAAAGGTAGAAGAACTGAGAACGGGTGATAAGTTTCATGAGACAGAAAACGGGGCAAGAGTTGCAGCCAAGTCTGTTGGTCACTGTCACCCTGTATTACCAATACATTGATTCTGAACGAATGTTATTAGATACTGAACCTGATATACAAAATCATATCTATCTCTTTATTAGTAAAGAAATAATAAAATTTTGTATTGTTGGATAATGTTTTGAACATTTCCTATATCAAAAGTTGATCGGTTCAGGCACGTTATCTAAAAGCGTTGATGTTCTAAATCAAACTACAGTTTTTAGTATACAGAACACACACAAGAGGAAGAGTTCAGAACTGAACGAATCCTTCTTGAGGCATTGTAGACTAGGTCATATCAATGCGACCCGACTAGCTGAAGTTACATGTAGATGCATACTTAAATCAGTTTGAATTTACATCTTGTGAAACTTGCCAGTCATGTCACAGAGATAAGATGACCACAGCTCTGTTTATTGGAAACAGAGAAAGAGTTAGTGAACTCTTGGGATGATACATGTTGATGTATGTAGGTCCCCTGTCTACACATGCCAAGACCGGTTCTTTGTACTTCATTACATTCTCTGATAATCTCTCAAGATTCAGACATATGTTCCTGTTGAAACACAAGTCCGAACCTTTTGAGATATTCATAGAATATAAGTTAGAAGTAGAGAACCAATAAGGGTATAAGTATTATGTCCTTTGATGTGTTAGAGGAGGAGAATACTTGAGCACGGAAATCCTGGACTTTTCTAAAGGAGAATGAGATTCTCTCTCAGCATTACTCCTCCGCATACACCATAGCAACGATGGTATATCGGGGCGGAGCAGATACACCCTATTTGATAAGGTGTGCTCTATGATGAGTACTACTGAGTTACCTATTTCCTTTTTGGGAGTTATGCACTTGAGAAGCTGCATACCTATTGAATAGGGTTCAAATCAAATCAGTTGCCTACCACTTCATATTTGATATGATAAGGGAAGAGCCCATCTCTTAAGATAGTTAAGATTTGGGGTTGTCCGGCCTATGTCTAAAAGCATAATCCGGACAAGCTCGAGGCAAGATCTGTTATGTACAACTGGAAAGGTTCCAGCTATACAAACTGCAACTGATGATTTGATAGAACCAAAGGATTCAGTAGATTCCAACGAACCTCAGCCTCTCCGCCGATCTAGTAGGGTTCCTCACCCACCTGAGAGATACTTCGGTTTCTCTATGACAGTGGGAGCGAGGATTGCATCATGAGATGATGACCCAACTAGTTTCGAGCTGGCCATCAGGGGTAGGACTCTGTAAGAATGGCTGGATGTTTATCGATCTGAGATGGAATCCTTATACACCAACAAAGTATGGACTTTAGTTGCTATATCTGAAGGGTTAAATCCCCATCAGGAGCAAGTATATCTTGAGAAGATTACTTGGTGTACATGGAAAAGTTGAGACTTTCAAAGCTAGAATTGTTAAAGGTTTTCGTCATCGACCAGGCGTGGATAATGATGAAACCTTTTCCAGTAGCTATGCTTAAGTCCATCCAGATCCTACTTGTCACGGCTACATACCATGACTGCGATATCTGGTGGTTGGGTGTCTTGACTGCTTTTCTAAATGATGATTTAGAAGAGAGCGTCTATAAGTACACAGCCAGAGGGCCTCGTAGACAGTGGGAGCAGCGGAAACGTGTGCAAGATGCTTTATAGGATAAAGCAGGTATCGCGGAGTTGGAACATCTGTTTTGATGAAGCGGTCAAAGAGTTTTACATCATCAAAATGGTAGATGAACCTTGTATATACAAAAAGGTTGTAGGGAGTATGGTGACGATCCTCGTAGAGTACGTGGATGACATACTCTTGATAAGAAAGGAGTTTCTTATGCTACGCTCGATCAATCTCCGCCTGTCACAATGATTCTCCACATAGGATCAAAATTGATACCTCCTAAATCCTGGGTTTTGGATCTATGAGATAGATCTAATTGGAAGTTAGGATTCTCACTAGTTGTAGTGAGATGGTATCACATGATCCTGGGGAGAATCACTGGAAGGGTTCCAGGGTGATAAAGACGACTGAATGTCAGTCGCAGGCATTGTCTTTACCCTCAGTAAAGGGACGGTACGTTGGAAGAGTTCCAAGCTAGATACCGTGGCATACTAGACGATAAAGGCAGGATACATCGCTACTAAAGATGCTACCAAAGAGGCTGTTTGGGTGTATATTGGTTCATGAGATGAACTATGTTCCTCCCATTGTGTGACAATGGAGTTGTGGCTTATGCCAAGGAACGCAGGTCCCATCAGTGATCCAGACATATTCTAAGGCAGTGTCGCCTGATCATGGAGATAGTTGATCTCCAGGGTGATCGAGGTTTGGAGAGTAGACTAAGAGGACAACACAGCGGATCCACTCACAAAGGCCTGTTCCCAGAGAGAGACTTTTATGGGATGGTTGAGTATGAGATACTACAACCACTGCTACAGATGGCCCAAGTGCAAGTGGGAGATTGTTAGTTATATGTATGCCCTAGAGGCCATTACTGTACATAGGATGTATATTGTAGTGGATGCTGGGACATATATAGGGAGGACTTTCTTGCTCGACATGATAGTATGCTATCTGGTTGAACTTTACCTTAACGTGTATACTGTTTGTCTCTCTGTTACATGTTGGTAAAGCCCTTAGGATGTGTACTTGACTACCTGGACTATGATGCGGATCATACTAGTGGGGACATGGTAGTCCATAAGTACATCCTTCAAGGTCCCTAGTCGTGGGTGTATCGAGACGGGGCATCGATATACCAGAGTAGACTAGCGTATACCTTCTCGACCCATACAGATGGGCGATGGATGATCCCATATCCATTGGTGTTTGACATCAGAGATGATATACGGGTGCTCAGTAAAGACTGGGTACACTGAACGGACTCGCCGAGAACTCCCAGATGGTATTATACCTCACGTCAGATGGCAGTTCTCTGGTGACACTGGTACAGAGTAGTCTGTTGACCCAAGATCGTCATAGAGTCTTGTGTGGTTCCCACTGTGCTTTGATTTCCATCTTACCACGTCCAAGAGGGCGTGCAAAACGGTGGTTTTTGGGTACAGTCCCGAGTCACATGGAGGCAATGAGCGATAGGAGGGGATTCGTCTCTCCCGGTATAGGGAGTTGATGTTGCGCTGTGTTCGATTGGCTATAACAGGAAATCCCTGGCCAGGGTTGCTGAGATTTACTGGTAAGTGTTACCAGTAGTTTCTCGAACAGTTATAGACCTCATATCGACACGACTTATCGAGCTATTGGGGTCTGACGTTTACCACCCCTAGGCGAGATATGCGACATATCAGACGATCAGACCGGACTGTACGGTAGTGTTACTGGTCGGATTCACTGGAGTGTGAGCGGGCTTGCTCGTCGATCTTCAGATCGCTCAATACCCGGGTGGCCGTTACGTTTAGCAGACCGCTTGCGGCTTGTGGGTGTTTGATATGATCATCACCTGCTGCCGGCGTATTGACGAGTCTTTAGAGTCCTACACAGAGGTTTCCTGGCTCAAGCGAAACGAAATAGGAGCGCATATGAGATATGTGCGGGACCGAGAATAATGCGTGTATGTGATGCCGCATTCCATTCTCGCGATGAATGTATCGGAAAGGTTGTATGCGATATAACCTAGTTATCGATTCAAGCGTTGATTCGATAAGCCGATACATTGAATACTAGTCGGTTGTGTGCGACATGACCGGATCATTGAATCAAGTGTTGATTTAATGATTTAATGTATAATTATATATTTGGTATATTACTTTGCATTAACTAGTAATGGTTCACTTTAAATGGATTTTCTCACTTGGATTGTGCAAGTTGTATATGTGATATACTTTTATGCACATGTTTGTATCATGTTTGATGATGCATATTAACTTGGTTAAGTGTAAAGATTAAACCATGGTTTACTTAATGATTAGGGTTTTGATTATCTTATTCATTTATTTATATATATTCATTTTGGAAATTATTTAAGGATGGTGGCTTATTTTGTTTTATGTTGAAGTTTCTTGAAACTTTGATCAAGTCAACCATTCTTATCTCTTCCTTAACCCTAACCATCATATCTAACCATGGTCCATTCTCTACACTAAACTAAGGTTAATATTATGATAAGAATGGATTTTATTTTCTATTCTATTATTCTTATCATAACAATATTCATCTTCTACATCTTCTTCTTCATTGAAGAAGCTTGAGGTCATCAATGGTGGATTGATGATTTGAGTGAGAAATCCAATTCTAAAGTCTACCCACTTCCTATTTCTTCATCCTCTACCTCTTGCCAAGTAGTAGAGTGTGTTTCCTTCACAAGTTTCTTGACTTGGTGAAGTGAGAGCTTGATCTTGCGATGCTTCGACGTAGATCATCTTCGGCATGGACATCGACGACCTAGCTCGCTTATTCTCCGATGAAGTCGACGCTAGAGCCCAGATTCTTTTTGGACAGCGGAGAGGACTTCGTTGCGGAGCTATGGAGGTGGAGCACCGGATCTACAAAGGTTGTATTTCCGATTCTCATAGTTAAGTGTTAACTAGTTAGCTTTTTTCGCCTAGTTTTCTAGCAAACGATCCGTAGTCGGGTCTCTCGGCACCTAGAATTTTTGAAATTGGCATGTTCGATGCCTTGTGTGACCTCTTGGGAGTGCCTAGGAACCCTACACCTTTGCCAGTCATAAAAGTCAGATTCAGTCAACTTGTTATCTAGATGTAACCTAGTCATGGTCACATGGTAGCTGCAATTAAGAGAGAGAGAAGAAGAAAAACACTTTAGCATGATGCTCTTGTAGGTTTAGATTGGTTTTTAGTTTATCTAAACTGGATGGCTCCCACTGTTTCTTGAATCCTTCCTCAAACCATAAAAGAAGAATTAGTCAGGACTTATCTCACCGTACAATACTTACTTAACCGTTCAGCCAGGCTAGTGTTGGTAATTCGAGGGAGGTTTTACGACGCTTTCGCGAAGTTCTTTAATTAAATAACCTCTTTTCCCTGGAAGCGTAGCCCCGCTAACACTGTTCTAGACACCTACTTGGTTTATAGCATTGATCGTTAAGTGACAAATCTCCTGATGAGTAGCGGATACTCACAGTAGGATCGGGATCATCGTGTGATAATGCTGAAGGAATCCTACCAACATTATCAAACTCCAAATGGTATACAACACTAGAAAGTTTCAGTTTCTTTAGAAACCCCCGATGTGGATTTTTGCCCCATGCTCTTATGACCTTGACGAATGCCAACAAATCATAAGTCACATGTCAAGTTCTTCCCATCATTATCCTTGTTAATTTGAACCCACCCGTATATATCCTTGACGAAGGCCAACAAAGTAATATGACTGTCCCAAACCAACGCATCTATCTATGCAATATGTGAATACCCCAGCAGCTACCAAACACTATGCCTTGACGAAGGCCAACAAACATAGCTTGAATACTACTGACCATCCATATAAAATGACGGAGGGCTACGACTGGTTTTGGCGAAACCATGAATATAATGAACTTGATATAATCGAAGGAACCTGATAGCCTTTTTTTAAAAAGAGTGGTTAAAGCTCCGTAATTAAAATCTGCGTTTTTAAAATAACCGAGTGGTTTCTTTTAAATTGTTCCAACGATTTAAACTTTGGTTTGTTTTCTTTGTATTAATATAATGCGTCCCATCATTTATCCTATCATTGCAGAAAACAACGAAAATACAACGTCCGCTTATGCCATGAGGTGGCCCCCTAAGGAGGACAGACCTGAGAGACCAGTTGCTGGTCTCTCAGGTCAGCAGCCCCTAAGGCCACCAATTGGTGGTCTTGGGGGGTGTTCCCAGCCGTTGGTCCCCCTCGGAGTGTCCCCGGGGTACGCACGCATCATCCCGCGTCTTCTCGGTTCAAACCGTGAGCCCGCGGGGTGTGCAAACAACTCAAAACCTCACTTTTCAAAACTGTTTTTGTCGACAGTTTTCCGGCGACAAAAACGGCGGAATTCTAATATCGTTACAAGTTATCTAAGGTTTGTGAATGGCTCTGATACCACTGTGAGTCGATGTCACGCACCCCACGTGTCCGCGGGGAGGCGGAATTAGCAAAAAATGATTTTTACGAGTTTCGCAACATCGACTCAAACCAAGGATCGAACACAAACCCTAGCTAGCAAACTACTTGAGGTTTAACTACTCGGTCTCGAAGTTATACCTCACGTTACAAGTCCTTCGGGTCATCATCACTGTCCTCCATATCTCGTCGGCTCTATGGATCATGGGTACCTCAACGGCCTCCTCGAGTCAAAGACGATCCACCCGAGAGTCTATAGTCCGAGCTCCTATCTCGAATCTGAGATAACTACGGCTTCTAGTTTGCTAATCTAGAAGTCCTAGAGGGTGCAGAGTATTTAGATGGATTACTTAGTCACTTAAACCCTAGGATTCTCAACTCATGAGAGCTTTTAGGGTTTGAGGAAGAAGATGAAGACTTGAGGAGAGAGAAGTGTTTTGTGATAATGAATGAACTATTCTCATTTGTGAATATCATGAAGTATAATAATATCATCAAAATAAATATCTATCGAATAATCATCATGCTTCATTTAATTCACTAGATGAATCATCTAATGAGTCACCTAATGAGTCATGGATCATTTAATGAAACTTACACCTCATCCTCCACTTCATTTAGTTTAAATCACAAAACAAATAAACACAAATGAGTCACCTCCTTCTAGAAGCTTCCCGACAAATTATGAGACTGCCCCTCCCATCCGTATTTCCAAAAAACACGGATAATCTTTGACTGAATAAATCCATCTGTATAATACTAGAATCTGGTTTAAACCAAAGCCCGCTAGTATCATCTGCCCGATCATAGTACGTGCACAAATGTACGTAAGTGATCGTGGCCCTGCCGTAAGCTATACGACCTCTACACCTTTTGCCCGGTGCAGGGAAACTCTCTGTGTAGGACTCTAAAGACTCGACACTACACTGGCAGTGGGTTTAACCACAGGCCGTAAGTGGTACTAGCTGTACGTAATGGTCCCCAGGTAGATGTCGATAAGAAGGACGATGAGGAAACCCATCCGAACTCCTACTGAGACTGATGTGACAATCTCCGTATAGTCCGGTCTGTTCGTCTAGGACTATCGCATATCAGGCCTAGGGGGACGGTAAAATGTCAGACCTCTAATAGTGGTATAAGTCATGTCGGAGTGTAGCCCATTACACCTTGAGAAACTACTGGAACCTACCAGTAAATCTCGCTTGCCTTGGCCAGGGATTGTGTAATGGCTCTACATACACAGCGCGATATCAACCCCCAATACCGGGAGAGACGAATCCTGTCTAACCGCCACTGCCTCCAAGTGGTTCGAGACTGCACCCAACTACTACCTGTTTGCACGACTCCTTTGAGCCGTGGTAGGGTAGTAATCTAAGTACAGTGGGAACACACCCGAGGCGAAGTAGCAGTGTCAAGTCGACGGACTAAGCTGTACTCATGTCACCTGGGAACTGCTGTCTGACGATGGGTATAGTACCAACCCGCAGTTCCCGGCGAGTCCTGTCCAGTGTACTCGTAATCTAACGAGCACCTGCATACTATCTCCAGTACGACGTACTGATGGCTGTGGGACATACCATCTCCCCAACTGAGATGAGAAGCGTACACACCAGTCTACTTCGGAGTATCGATGCCCCGTCTCGATAATCCTACGACCAGGGACCTGTATAGGATGTTGCTTATAGACTATCCAGCCCCCACTAGTGTGGCTGCCATCACAACGCTAGTAATCAAGCAAAGATCCTAAGGGCTCTACTAATATGTATAAGCGATATGTTAAAAGAAACATATGCACATATTAAAGTAGAAACAAACCAAGTAGCATACTACTATTTTTAGTAAGATTGTCAATACAACTGTGAATATCCCAAGCTTCTATTAAGTAATATACAATCTAGTATGATACAGTAATGGCCTCTAGGGCATAAACACTAACAGGATTAAGACGGATTATTAAATCATTTATTGATTTAATAATTTATATATATTTATATATATATTCTATTATTATGTTTGTTGTATTATCTATCTCTTTTTGTGTTCATATTTTAATAAGAATATGAGTATGTATAAACGGTTTTATGTATTCTTGTATTTATACAAGAATCCTTCTAGAAGATGACACATCATTATAGGATTTTCTATTTATTAGAAATTGGAAATGAGGTGGAGGGCTGAGGTGGCTTGGAGAATGGTGAGAGGCATGGCTTGATTAATTCTTTATCCATTTATATTTACTATACAATTATGACTACCATATTTTATAGTAAATGTTTTTGGCAAAAGAAATAATATAGCTAACTCAACCCTTATACATTCTCATTCTAACCTTAACACTCTCTCTTCTCTTTTGAGCTCCCTCTTCTTCTTCATCCCTAACCCTCTCATGAGTTGAGAATCCTACGGATTAAAAGATAGATTAATACTACAAACACTTCCTACATCACCAAACTGAAAAGAAGTCTACACACTCTAGTATGAATTTAGAAGCATGTAGTGATGGTTTTCAAAAATTCTAGAGTGAAAAAACTTACCTTAGCAAAGAAACTATCTAAAGACTAGAACTTGCAACTAAAGAAAACAAGCAAGGGTAGATCGAAACCACAACCTTTATAGCGCGTTCACCTTCTCACCCTTGAACTCGAACTTGGCTCCTTGAATTCTTGATTGAGCTTGAAATGATCTCCTTGGCCTAAGATGACCCATCTTGAGATTACACCAACACAAGCTATCGCTTCACAAACTAAAAAGAAAGTGAAGTAACTATTTAAACTAATTTTCTAAATAGATTTAGATAGGTGATGTAGGAATTTAGCTATCTATATTCTTCTTTTTTCTTTTTTTCTCTCAAGAAAAATAAACTCAAGAAAGAGTTTATGAAGAAGATGAGGTGATAAGAATAAGCTTAGAATAAAAAAATGAACACTTGAGATTTTAGCCATGGTTATCTCTTTAAAGTAAACTAAGAATGAGTCATTCATTCCACACTCATCCAAAGAATGATTCATTCCTTTTTATCTTTAAAAGATAAATGATAAATCTTTTAGTTCTTATCATCATTCCTAATGTTATTATTATACACTCATCTCCTATGTATCATCAACCATAACAAAAAAATATATTTATATCATATATAAATATATATTAAAGAGACGAATAAACAATAAAGAGAGCATGATATATATATATATATATAATTATTAAATCAACACTTAATTTAATAATCTGAATTATATCATATAAAATCTGGCTAATATCAATAAACGTCTGATTATAATACATGTATCGCATACACGTGTATAATCGAACTCCTGCACGTATCCCTATATGTGCCCTATATCGTTTCTCCTCTACTAGGAAACCTCTGTATGGGACTCTAAACTCTCATCAATATGCTGGCAGTAGGATATGATCATATCAAAATCCCACAAGTACGTCAGCGGTACTAGCTGCACGTAACGGCAACCCAGATTTTGAGCGAATAGAAAGATCGACAAGCTAGCTCTTCTGAAATCCAACAAAGCCTTATAATGACAATCTCTGTACAGTCCGGTCTCTTCGTCTGAGAGTGTCACGTATCAAGTCTGGAGGGTGGTATCCGTCAGACCTCCAATAACTGATAAGTTGTGCCAATAGACCTGTAATCAAAATAGATACAACTGATAACTCTTATCAGTTTATCTCATCCGTCCTGGCCAAGGACTTATGGTTATAGTCAATCAGGCATAGCACGACATCAACTCTCAATATCAGAAGAGACAAAACTCTTTCGATCGCTCATTACTTCCATGTGTTTCGGGACTGTACCCAACTAAAACCTATTTGCACGGCTATTTAAAACTGTGGTAGGGTAACAATCAAAGCACAGTGGGAAACACACGACTCTATGATGACCTCATGTCTACAGACTACCCTATACTTATGTCACCAGAGAACTATTATCTGTCGGTAGATATAATACCATATAGAAGTTCTCGGCGAGTCCGTTCGATATACTCATTCTCTAATGAGCACATGTATACAGTCTTTGGTGTCTAACACCAATGTTTGTGGGAACAGGCATCACCCCAATCCAGATCAAGAAATGTATACACTAGTCTACTCTGGAGTATCGATGCCCAGTCTCGATACTCCCACGACTGGGAACATTTAACGATGTGTTTATAGACTACCCAGGTCCCATTAGTATGATCTCTATCATAATCCTGGTAGTCAAGTAAAGATCTTTATCAATATGCATCAATAATATGTAATAGCAATTAAAACACACACACACACATGTTAAGATAAAGACAAGCTAGATAGTATACTATCATATCGAGCAATACTGTTCTGTAAATACATATGTCCAAGCATCCACTATAATATATAATAATGGCCTCTAGTGCATACATATCTAACAATCTCCCACTTGCACTAAGTGTTGGATATAGTACCCTCAAGTCAATTATTGAATCGTAGGCATGCGATTGTAATGATTGAGGGAGGACCTATACGGGTAGAACAGTCTTACTCAAAATGATAGTATGCTATCTGGTTTGTCTTTATCATCATGTACATGCTTTAGGGGGTATTACAGATCACTATTACATGTTGATAGAGCCCATAGGATTCTTTCTTGACACCAGCATTATGATGGCGATCATATATGTGAGAGCTGGGTGGTCTAAAGCACATCCTTAAATGTCCCTAGTCGTGGGAGTATCGAGATTGGGCATCGATTCTCCAGAATAGACTAGTGTGTACTTATCGAGACCCCGACGATGGGCGGTGGCAAGGTCTCACAAGCCATTGGTGTTAGTTTGTTCACCTGAGATAGTATGCAGGTGCTCATTAGGTTATGAGTACACTGGAGGGACTCCCCGGGAACATGCCAGTTGGTATTATACCTATTGTCAGATAGCAGTTCCAAGGTGACATGTGTACAGATTAGTCTGTCGATTTGGGATCATCATTTGTCTCGTGTGAGTTCCCACTATGATTTGATTACCACCCTACCATGGCTCAAAAGAGTCGTGCAAACAGGTTTTAGTTGGGTACAGTCCCGAGCCATATGGAGACAGTGAGCAGATCGTCGGGGATTCGTCTCTCCCGGTATTGGAGGTTGATGTCGCGAGGTGCACGGGTGGCCATCACCAGAAATCCTTGATCATGATAGTAATGAATTACTGATTTGGATCAGTAGTTTCTCAGGTTGTGATGGGCTTCATACCGACACGAAATTTCGCGTTATTAAGGGTCTGACTTTATCCACCCCTCTAGACTCGGTATGCGATACTCTTAGATGAAAAAACCATACTGTACAAATATTGTCACAGACATGCTCAGTAGGGGTCAGGATGAGTTTGCTCGTTGGGCTTCCTTTCGCTCAATACCTGGGTAGCCGTTACGTACAGCTAGTGCCGCTGACGTGCTTGTGGTTAAACCCACTGCCAGCATATTGATGAGTCTTTAGAGTCCCACACAGATGGTTTCCCTGCTTCGGGCGAAACGATGTAGAGGCTGTATGGTTTTATGGCAGGGTTCGATCATATACGTGCACTTGTGCACCTATCATGATTCAGATGGTTTTACCAGTGGATTTGGTTTAAGTCGGATACTAGTATTATATTGTTGGATTATTTTCGTTTCTTTGTATTCGTATTTTTCGGAATACGGATATGGGTATGTATATACGGATGAGGGGCATTCTTGTAATTTATTACAAGATTGATTCTAGAAGATAACACCTCATTTTGTTTTAACCATTTAGTTAAATGGTTAATGAGGTGGAGGGATGAGTGTGCATTGACTTTAATTGAAGCATGACTCATGGGGGTGACTTATGTAGTGACTCATGATGCATTATTGAGCAATGCTTGATATTTGTTAAGGGTTGTGAGATATTTTCTTTACTGGAGATTTTTTTCTTTAGTTGCTTCATTCTTTTTCTCATGCTCACAGCACTTAGCCATTTTCTTTAGTTGCTTTGCTTCACTCTCTCATCCTCATGCCTTTTCTTCTACCTCCACCCTAATAGTCTCATGTGTTGAGAAATCTATGGTGTTTAGAGACAAATCAATCCATCATTAGACTCTACATCATCTAGGCTATCTAGTTTAGCAAACTAGGTACCCTAGTTAACTTGGTTATGAGGTAGTAGCTCGATTCATAGACTCTCAGGTGGATCATCTTCGATGGAGGGAGACCGGCGACCAAACTTGATCATGGTGGCCACTACGAGCTTGGAAAGGAGGTTAAAGACCGAAGGACATGGATCATTCGGTATAACCATCTCAACTCTCTATATAGCTTGCTATGTTTAGGGTTAATGGTCGATCCGAATTCGTGGGTTGTTCCAGTGTCAGTTTGTAAAATTTTTGTTCTGCATTCGGCCACGGTTTGATGGCCAGGGCGATGGCATAACCCAACATGGTATCAGAGCCAACCCATTAACCTTATACTAGCTATTTTAGATGATGTTAAAGTATCAAAACCGAAACAACTCCGAAACAATACCCGTAATCTTCCAGTTTCTGCCGATTTTAAATTAGTCTTCAAAAATTATTTAAACAATTGCAGAAGACTATTATTGTGACAACTAGATCACCATCAAAACATGAGACCCAAATTCAAAAATTGGGCCGGCGAGAACTTGAAAAATCCCGGCCTGGCCGGTCTGTGTTGGGAAATGGGACTTGTAATGTTTTGTGTGTTCTGGTCTCTGGAAAATTTGTTTTTCAGTATTGTTTGTTTTAGCCCAGATTGGATATAGTGTTATCTTTTGTTTGAGGGCAATACGGAGTATTTCGAAGTCGCTATAAAACTGTTTAAATGTTATCAGTAAATATATTACTATCTGCGACTGTAAATGTCATTAGAGCGGTACAACTCGTATAATTGCTATAAGCACTTTTAGACGGGTTTGCGAACATGATATTCACGTTGATGTTCTGTGTTGTGCTGTGGTTGTGGTTGGATCGTCGTGATGGATAGCCAGTGGTGCAATGGTAGTACAGTTTAGATTCATTTGTACTTTTGATATTACGGGACGAGCGTCCGACATGTGGACTGCCGTCTCTGCCAGTTTGTATATTATTTGTTTGGGACACGACCGGGTTGAGGTCGATGTCACCTTTGTACATATATTTTCTTTTATGTACTAGGATTACCCCGCGGTGGGGTGCACGAATAGCCGGGTTCTAGAGGGCAAAGGGCCCACATCTCATGGCTTTGAGACGGAGGAGGCCTCACTCTAGAATTGGCGGGCTATTCACCGCACTAGTAGAGGGTATAATTTGACCCAAGGTAGGGTGCTCAAGTTACTGGATTCCGTGAAGTGCTGGGTGGCCCATTCACTTTGTTGATTGGGGTTGCCTCACTTCTGGGATTGGCAGGTAACTTGCCGCACTCGTAGGTCTCTAGGTTTTCATTGCATAGGCTATCCATACGACAGGGAATGTTGGGTCTCATTTGCGGCTCAAGTGAAACGTGAGGCTCCAGGATTATCCACCACTCTGTGTTGCTTGGCTGAGATTCTGTGATGTTGCTTTATATCATGCCTGGGACAAATGTTATATATTTATATATATACTAGTAGATGTTGTATATGTTTTGCACCCGCGATAGTCCAGCCCCCGCTCTGCCGTTAGTTAAGTAACCTAACGGGTGATGACGGGGCCCAGTGGCGGATGCGAATGGCATATACGTACATTATATTTTCGTTCCTTTATCTGGTGTGATATATTTTAATTGATGGGACTGCATTGATTCTGATCAATGCAAGGATAAAACAAACCTATATGAAGTTGTTGGAACCAAGATTTTTGAAAAACAGAAATTACAGACGTTTACTTTTGCCTTGCATAGTGGTATTCGGTTATGAATATCCCGCACCTCATTCGACGAGGCAAGAGCCGAGATCCCTTCATCGGGAGTGACCTCTTGGGCAGAAGTTTGCATCATCGTAATAACTTCACTATAGTCGTTTAATTTTGCTTTGCATCATGGTATTCAATTAGGAATATCCTGCACCTCATTCGACGAGGAAAGAGCCGAGATCCCTTCACATGGAGTGACCTCTTTAGCAAAAGTTTTCGCCACTGTATATTTGTAAAACCACTCGGTTCCTTCAACGAGATCAAGTTCATTATATTAAATGTTTTTCGCTAAAAACCAGCCGCAGCCCTCCTCATTTCAGATTAGTATTGCTTAGTATTCATGCTACGTATGTCGTGCATTGCCGAGGCGTAGTGTTCGGTAGCTCTGTAAGGCTTTTCTATCGCATGAAAATGTGGATTGGTTAGGATAGTCGTATGGTCATGTTGGCATTGTCAAGGGCTCGTACGGGTGGGTTTAACGCAATCAAGATAATGACAAGTTGAACTTGAGTAGGACTCTTTGATATGTTGGCATTGTCAAGGTCACTTGGGTCCTAGGGGTAAAAATCACATCGGGAGTTTCAAACATAAAAGAAACTTGCCAGGCATGCGCATACCTTCTGGAATGTGGTGACTTGAGTGGCTTCCATCAAGTTATCATGCGATGATAGTTGGATCTCGATTCCCACTGATGAGTAGGTTTATCCTCGGGTGATTTTAGATGATCCCGACTAATTCTCCTTTTGGGTTTGAAGGATAATTCGAGGAAACAGTGGGAGCCATACTGATTAGATAAATAAATAACCAATCTAATCTAGGTTAGAGTGCACGCTGAGTGTTTCTTTTCTCTCTCTCTTTGGCAGTGACCATTACCCGACTATAAACTAAAACTCATGAACCAAGTTAACCGAACCTTCTTAAAACATTTTGGCTTTTGGATTGTCATAGTCGCATATATTATTGCCACTCCTACATCACCTTTAAATTTCTCTGGAACATTCCGTATCACTACGAAGATCCATATTGATTGGATATGCCATCGTATAATTAGATACGAACTCAAAGAAACTTGTTTCAAGTCGAGGATGGTTTCTGGAGAAATAAAATAGGATTATTCAGTTGTCTTTTCTCTTTACCTTCTCTCAGGTTGCGAAGACTCCTAATATTTAGGAGAGTAGACCTATTACGCTTATTGGATAGTCTTCTTCTAAACCATAGGCTGGTGCCGAAATGTAGGGAAGGAAGAAAACTAATTAGCCTAAGTGTGGTGTACAGAAGGTAATAAGTAATGACATATTAAGAGATTAGAAAGAGAGAAAAGGAAATTACGACTACTATCATTCACGACGAAGCCGCGTATATCATCACCACTCCTCCTTCACCTTTGCATTTCAATGGAACATTCCGTATCACTACAAAGATCCACATTTATTGGATAAGCATCGTATAGTTGCATACGAACTCGAAAGAACTTGTTCCAGTTCGAGGATGGTTTCCGGTTCAGGAGAAATCGAATAGGATTATTCGAGTTGTCTTTTTTCTTTACCTTATCTTAGGTTGCAAGGGTTCCTAGTATTAGGAGGGTACACCTATTACGCTTATTGAATAGTTTTCTTCCAAACCTTAGGCTAGTGCCGAAAGGTATGGAAGGAAGAAAACCAATTAGCCTAAGTGTGGTGCACAGAAGGTAATAAGTAAAGGCATATTAAGGGATTGGAGTGAGGGAAAGGAAATATACGGTTACAGTCATGAATCTGGATAGTGGAAGAGGCATTACTAGGAATACCCGGATACCCTTTTGAAACATATTCATGTTTCAGTTTTACTGTGCGGTGTTAATTAAAAACTTTTTTCCCAATTAGATTCTTACTCCAGGGGTATGTATTTATCAGATTTGATTCTCACATCTGTATAGCATTACAGATGCTAAGTGGGAGTAAGATATTGGGAATAAATTGTTTTCCCAATTAGATTCTGACTCTAGGATATGTATTTACCAGATTTGATTCTCACATCTGTATAGTGTTGCAGATGTTGAGTGGGAGTAGAATATTGGGAATTGGGTGATTATATCCTCAACATATCGGAATTCTTTGAAATTGGTGATATTTGAGGAAATCACCTGGTGTCATGACCCAGAATTTAGCTTGTGACCGACACTTAAATCACGCAACGTCTAAAGGCGTAACGTAATTTAAGTATGCCGAAGCCCAGAAATCTAAATCTTTTTGCGAAAAATAGTGAAGGTGCAGTTTTGAAATAAAGGTATAATGAAATCAAGTTTTCATTTAAATGCATAAATAATGAAACATGAAAATGCAAGTGGATTATACTATAGTTGAAAATATTTTTCGTCTTTTAAAAATTTGGACAGCACCTCTCTTGTATATTTTGATCCAAAATCACATACAAACAATATATATATAGGCATCCCCAAGCGGGAGCTAGCTCTTCGCCAATCGTCGGAATCACAACCATGCAAGTAAGCAATATATATACGACGCCCAACGACGAAGATCAACACAGAAAGAATAATAAAGCAAGACATCAAAACCCAAAAGAACGAACATGCATCCATCGCTCTAAGTCTCGCAAATACAAGTCTGTCTAAGTCTACCAATATACAAAGTCTAGTTTTTGATTGATGGAATTTAACTAGATACAATAGAAATAAATACAAGAGCGGGCACGATCCAAAGTGTCCCACCTACCATAGCAAAACACCCTGAAGGAAGCTGTGTGCCAGCGATACCGCTACTGATCCAAGCGGTCGAACCTGCAAAAAATATGGCACAACGGGGGTGAGTTGCCAATTTGTGAGTAGAAAACATCAGCAGGTAGAAATCGAATAAACAGCGATTCCTAGGTTATACTATACCATAAAGGCAATACTATGATATCTAGGGTGTCCATGTATACATATGTATCAACAATATAATCGATGCCAATGATATGTAAAAACAATCATCTGAATCAAATGCCTGTATGTATAAGGAAAATCCACTAACATGTGTCCATCAACGACACATCAATATCATGGAACTTGAGTGTCCAACACCGACACTCGAAACATCATGAAACCCATGTCCAGCATCGACACGTAAATCCTCATATCTCAGACGCCGCATTCTCTGATCGGCCCTCAGGCATCACATACTCTGATTGGCCTTCATATCCATCTCACGACTCCGGTCGGTATCCTCCGGATAACCACCGGGTCCAAAACTATCACCGGTGGGTAGTGCTCCTTCCGTCGGGCCCACCGCCTAACTATACAAGTCTTCTTGCCCCGGGATACCTCACCGGGTCCATTATGTACCCGCAGACGGTGCCTCCCACTCCTCGAATCGGGTATGCTCATAACTCAGAACCGAGAAAACTTATGGTCGACACGAAATATCATATCAAGAGAAACCGCGTTTTTAAAACAATACACAATTTCCTTTGAAATATAACCACGGTTCTCAAATCCAGAGATCTCATAAAAACAGCACCTCAATGCATGTAACCATAAAGTACGACGTATGAAAACATAGAACGGTAATATGAGCATGTCAAGTATATCGTGCAAACATATCCTATGATAGTGCTGAACAATGAATGTACTTTTACGGTTAAGATTAATATCTCGATATGGCAGTTCTACTGTGCAAGTGGCATGGTAATTACCGATGATGATTGTGTGTGAGCCGAAAAATCTGTGTAAGTGTAACATGCGCATCATTGGTAATAATGCAGGTGTACTAGCAGGTGATATCATATAGCAATAAATACCAGAACGTGGTATGTACATCACGAGGGATAATCCTACACAACATGAACAATCAACGGGTATATTAACTACACATGAACCATACTGTCAGTTTTAAAAGATACGAATCGTAGTTTTAAAAATGGGGGCTACGGTGTTTTAAAGAAAATACATCATTTGAAATTCCGTAGCGTCCCTTGAGATTTCCGTTTAAAAGAAGCATACGATTCGTCAGTTTTGGAAATAGGTATGGTTCAGGTGGCATCTTTACATCAGTGATCCTGCCTCATAGCATCTGATATGGCAATATCCTCGATCATTATCCTCAAATCATGAGCGTGGATCAATCATCTGGTATAACTCATCGCGTACGGTAATCTATCGTACGGTGTCATCAAACAGAATAGGGATTCTATCGGCCTATTCATCAATAAAGGTACGGATCTATGGTCTCATACGTCATATCTTATCAATCTCATGACACATCTATCTAATCTCATATCGTATTTATCAATCTCATATCCCATCGATATCGATCTCATATCATATCGATATCGATCTCATATCACGCCACTATAAATCTCCTACTGGTCCTCTATTAATCATATATATATATCATGATTCACATTCTCATATCAATCGTATCCTCTCGTATCATCTTATATCATCATATTGCTATCTCAAATCACGTCATCTTGCATTAGTCATGATATCTCATACTAACTCTTTTGACCATATCCATAAGTTTCTAACATGGTTTCTACGACCATATTCTATATATCAGTTTCCATTTTATAATTGCGGGGGTGCTATACGCCATCCACCTGACTTCCCCCATAGATATAAATATACTCACCTGCAAAACTCCTTGCTTAGCCGAAGTCGATGTGCTTCGTCTTCTCGGAAGTCTACGCGAAGGTACCTACAATCACAACACATCGAAATGCTATTAAAACTATGTCCGAAAACCGATACAGCACACGAATTGCTTATAGGTTAGAACCTATTGCTTACGCATGCAAAACAACCAAAAAACCCTCGTTGTTGACGTACAAACGTCCAATGACCAAATCAAATCCAAATACCAAAACCAAGAATTCAAATATCGGGAAAAACATTGCCCAAACCAACTCACACAGCTCCAGATTTTGTCTCAGGTAATTAGGGATAAAATTAAGAATACATAAGCTAGATTATAGGGAGTGTGAGCTACCGGAAAAACCCCATCATCCACACCCAAAGACGGCCCGGCGAGATGGCCATAATGCCCAGCGCCGCCGGTCAAACCCACAAATTGGTGCCTCGTTCTCCTGTGGTGGTCCTATGGTGGTCTAACTAAGTCAACTATGTTGTTTGTTTCCTCATAAACTTCCCAGGTTGCTCCAGATTCCCTATAGTCCAACAATATCAAAGAAACCAACATCGGGAAATTCAAAGTTCGTGTATAGGTTCTGGTCTCTGGTACAGGTCAGGAAAAGCGTTGCTAAGGTCATGTAAACACTCACTACTCTTCAATAACCACACCACAAGTCCACACAATCACCTAAACCCCCTCTTGGAAATTCCAAACATCACCAAACTAACTAATACAAACTCTAAACTAAACTAGGATATAATAAACACAATTAACTTAACTAAAGGAAAGGAAATATACCTCATTTGGCAACTCAAAAAAATTCTTGGGTTGCCCAAAATGCTCAAAATCTCCACTTGATTGGTCCAAAGGGTTTAGGAAGAGGTGGAGATCATTTTTAATGAAGGTCGCATGGGGTTTTGGTGATGTTTTGAAGATGATTCATGGAGGTAGAGGAGGTGGAGGAAGTGAAGAAGGAGATGAAAAGAATGAGGGAAGAAATGAAGAAGGAAGAAAGCATGGATGAGGGTCAAGGAGCCATGCTACTCCCTCTCTCTCTCTCCCTCTCTCTCTCATGCCCATGCTCAAGTCATGAGTGTGTCCCCCCCTCCTCTCTCTTCAATAAATGTTCTTTTTTCTTTCTTTTCTTTTCTCTTTCTCACAAATACATAAAACTAATACCATAATTACAAATCCACAAACATGCAACAAAATGCAACATGCCATGGTGCACTATCCATGGATATTTAAAAATACGTATTTGGCTTAATCGTGATTAGCAGTGCACTAATCAAGTTTAGTATAAACTTGCATATAATTAATTATAAAAATGCCTAAATCCGATAAATATCTTTTTTATGAATAAATCATTTTAATCTCCAATTATTTTCCAAATATTGGTATATAATTATACATTTTACGAAAATCCCAATTTGCAAATCGAATAGTTTTCATGAAATATATTATTTCAATATTTAAATTCCAAAAATAATATTTTATATTTCTGAAATGTTACACCTGGGTTTTGCCTGACGACAAATTTTTGGTTTTGAATATCCTTTGTTATGCACCAATTTCAAATTGATATATCTGTACGTTTATTTTATAAAGTGAGATATAACTTTTTAAAATTATGCCTTTGACATTTACCTATATCAGTTGGTGATTAGGTATGGAGCATTCAACAGCGGTGTAATTCTTCTTAACCATAGCACAGTTTTCAACCTACAACGCACAGGATTTGAGTTATTAAACTCAGGAGACTTATACAAAGTATTGTATCTTGTCCAGTGTCCATTAGGACAAAGGGGTTGGTATTCGTACTATATTCTGTTTACTTTTGACTTCTCTAGTTTTAGACATGTATTTCGTTAAAATACAGGGTCCAGATATTGAGAAGTTTTAGGTATAAGAATAAAGCAAAGAACCATATGCGGGAAGTATCAGGATTCTTCAAGGTGGTCGAAAATATAGATACTTGTGCTAGGTAATCCGTTGATAGTAATGTGTTTTAGAACTTTCTTCTCTTTCAGGTTACTCATATATGGATGTATTCTTTGATGATTAATGTTGTATGGCCTCCTTCCATTTGGATGATATGCACTGGAGACAGCTGCATGATTTTTGAATCTGGTTCCAATTAAATTAGTGCCTTTGTTTCTATAGTGGATATAGAATGGTTCGTACCTTAATGATGTTAAGGTATATGGAGTTGTCCGGCTTATACTTAAAACCAGAATCCGGATAAACTCAAGGCACGTTTCAGTAATGGATGCTTGTGGGTTATCTCGGGCATTGACGGGGGTTAACTTTCTACCATCAGGAAGATCAATAGTTATATTGTTCTTGACTCTCCACAAGTTTTAGTAAAATGGAATCTTTTTAGAAAACATTAGTGAAAGTATGGTAGAACTGGAAGTGATTCCAGAACCACAAACGATTACTGAAAATTTAGTAGGACCTAAAAATTCAAATTGGATTCGACATTCCATTAGCCACTCCGCAGTTTTAGTTGGGAAACCTCAGGCACCCGAGAGGTGCTTCAGTCTTCTCAAAGATGGTGACAAGGAGGTTCTTGTTTACCCAAACTTGCCACTACTGATGTTCTAGACTATGAGATTCAGCAGGAGGATGAGTATAACGTCGTTCTAAACTAGCTTTAGAAGTTCACGTCTATATGACTCTGCTAGAGGGTTGCTGTAGTCAGTGGGAGTAGCGGAAGCATAGTGGGCAAGTAGCTTATGTCTATTTATAGACTCAAGCAAGTATAACGGAGATAGATCATCTATTTTTGATGTGATAGTCATAGATTTTGACTTCATCAGAATAAGAGGTGGATCTGGTAAGAATGTAGTAGGGAGTGATGTCCTAGCAATTGGATGACATGCACTTGATAGGAACAGATATTCCTATACTACAATCGGTTATAGACTATGGTTGTCACAAGGATTTTTCTGCACATAGGATTCGGTTAAAATATCAGGATTCTGGTCACTAGGTGTAACACTCTAGTTCATTTATACCAGTTCTAATTCGATTATTTCTTTATTTATGGTATTTTCCTGATTTATTGTGTTTTGGGTGCGAATAGTGTATTTGACATCTGTATTTGCATCCGACCCGACCCGCTTACTAGAAACCTGTCTTGATTCCTTTTTATGATTTATCCTGGCTTGTTACGTGGATCCGTGCACTTTCATATTATACATATTGCATACTGGCATTATATCTGGCATCTGCATTTCTTTAATATAACATTTAAAGTCAAGTAAAATATTTTTAAAATACATTGCATGGCCTGCCTGCTACCCCTAACCCTGTCGTGGCATCTGCACATCTTGTTCTCGTCCCGTTCAGTGAAACGGACTGGTTTGGATGGCTACGTGCACGCTATGCATTTTCGTTACTCGGATATCCAACTTTAATTTTGGTCGACATATATATTTTTCATATTTTGAAACTGAATTTTAGACCCAACCCGGGCATGTTTTGGACTATGTTTGTATTTACCAGAATATCAAATTTTATTTATATAATATTAATTTTATAAACTGATACAAATTAAAATTTAGTTAACTAATAAAAGATTTTTTAAATTTAAATCTAAGCTAATTTCCTAACAAACTAACAACCCCTTTCTCTCTCTCTCTCGTGACTCTCTCTCTCTCCTCTACATATATATATTTATATATATTTTATTTATTTATTTTTTATCTTTCCTTATTTAATACACAGCCTCTTCTTCTTTTTCTTCTTTCTTCTTTCTTTTTCTTGATCTTGTTTCTTGATTCCGGTGATCACCGCCGTAGCCGTGCTCGTCGCTGACGATCCGAGTGATTCAGTGAACGTACCTTTCCTGTGTGATCACCCTCTTGCCTTTCTTGGACCTGTCCCGCGTGCCGCGTGTGCGTTGCGACGATTTACCGACGTCGGACGTGCCGTGCGTATCCGTCGCGTGATTCGATCGAGGCAAGTTTACAACTTGCTACATGCTATGCTTTATATAATTTATTTATATGTTTCCGTATTATCATCTTCATCATCATCATCATCATCATCATACAGCTATATCTATATAATTTATACACCGTAGTTATTTAACGTTAATCGGTTTTATAATATAAAATGTATGAAAGTTTACAACTTGCGACATGCTATAATTATATCTATAAAAATATATATCGTCATAATATTTCTTATTATTATCTTTAATTAGTTTATAATCTGCATTTTATAATGTTATACAAAATATAGTTTGAAAATATTATAGTTTACACATGAAACATCATTGCAAAGCGGATACGACAAATCTGAAATTTACTGTACACCTTACCTTATAAAATTCATTATAAATCATAGAAAAATTATTAGTATACGTTCTTTAGTTCGTTACGAAGATAACTCAGAATACTATATCTCTATGAAATATTTACTTGCAAAATAAATTTTTTATATAACGTAAAATGCAAATGAAAATATCTCTAAACTGCTGTCCAGGGAAATTCCAGCAGCAAACTTTCATGTTCGAATGTTCATAGATTTTTGTAGGAACAACCTGAGATACTTAAACTTATAAAAATGAAAATCTTATTGAATTATCTTTGTTTTGGTATAAGACACGTCCCTTTTGGAGAACGTTTGTTATTTTTAAGCTATTTTACAAATCAGGGTGACGCTGAATTTCTGAACGGAATTTTCTTGTGCATGGTTAATCAATACCACTTTTATAGTTATTAATCGGTTTGAATATGTTATCCATGTTAATATCATTATATCAATATCTATTTAATAAATAATAGTGCTTGTGTTTTAATATTCAGCAAATTTTACCGATTTACAGTTTTATAGTATCCGTCTGTATCCGTACGGTTTATTACATATCTAGTTACACGTCGAGACCATATTATCTCATTTTACTGTTACATTAGTATCCCACACTTGATCTTGTGCATCCTACATAGTCATGATGTAATCCTTGATAAATATTTGTGCGTCCATGCTTTATTTGTGCACCCGTACCTGTTACAGTTTTATTATGAGCATCTGTTTGATACTTGTACACTACTTGATGTGACCTGATACACCACTACTTGGCATGACTTGATACATGTACACAACCTGACATGACCTGATATATCACTACTTGACATGTTACCTGATCCTTTTTCTAATGCCGACAATCCTGACATGTTGTCCCGATGGACATATCCTGTTGTCTGTATATACAAACCTGTACCTGCTTGATCCTGTGTTGGCATTAGCTCCAGATTTATCAATACCTGACTTACACACATAACCTTGGGGGTATGGGAAAATCAAGAATGTATCCGAATGTAACTCAAAGGGCTATTACATCTTGTTACCGTGGTCCCGTGGGGTTGGACGGGACATAGACTCACAGTCTATTATATCGTGTTACCATGGTCCTGTGGGATTGAATGGGGCATAGACCGATGGGTTACGATGAGAATTACATTAATTGATTTCGAATAACATTAGAGTAGGTAACCCTATAGCACAGTTTAGACTACTCACTGCACTTCACATGTTTATATCATGTTCACTGATCTATATTCATATTACTGTTTACTTGTTACTGATGACTTGTTACTGTTCATACTTTATGCCTGCATATTTCATTACATCCTGCTTGCTTAGAATTATTGATATTATGACGCACTGACGTCTGGGTTTTACATGGCCCAGATCCTCTACCCTTGTCGCAAGCTGATCAGGAGTACTTCCGCCGTTAGGTTGAGCAGTGATGATCCAGTTAGTACCCAGTTTAGTTATGTTTTACTTTCCAGATGGTTTTGCTCTTTGGATTTATTGCTTCCGCGTATTATTTCTTGACTCGTTTATTCTGGCTCATGGACATGTACTAGATAGTTTATTTTATTTTCCTGTTCTTAATATCTCTAAACAGCCGTAATGTGACCGTGGAGGGATGTTTCCTATCCACAGGTAGCATGGTTGGCTCTGTCGCGTGCCTATCTTAGCGCACTCTGGGAAGTGGGGCGTGACACTAGGTCTATGGTTTTAGATCTAGATTTGGGAAGTGTCCCAATATGGGTACTTTGACCTATTCTAAAGTGTTTTAGAATGGTTGACTCCTGACGTGGAAGTATACCCGCAGGTGATGGAGTCACCCTCTCTAAAGGATGTCTTACAGACTGATGGGGAGAGGGATTTGCATGATTAGCATATCACTTGCTTAGGCAATTGAGTTAATCATGAAATGTCAAGTACCACACCAGATATTGTTTTTGCACTAGCTGCAATAAGTATATATATATATATATATTAATCCAATCCTGGAGAAACGGAGGGAAGCAGTTATGAACATAAGTGGATGTTCTTCGATAAATGGTAATGGCAGCCTCCTTTGGGAGGCGGTCATCATTTCAGGCTTCCAAAGTGACCTGGATGACAGAGTGGCTGTCAGAGTTATAGTTTTCCCTCTTTTGAGGGACAGTATGTTGGACAAGTTGTCCAAACGGATAATGAGGAAGGCATGGCGCATCATACTGATTAAATTCAGTAGAAGATACAGTCTACAAAGTTTGTTGGATTTAGAGTTCATTTATGAACTGGGTCACATCAGATATCCAGACAAATTCTAAGACGGGTATTTCTCATTTTAGGAAATAGTCATTCTCCACGAAGTTGAGATATAGAGAGATATAGAAAGAAACATTGGAGCAGATCCACTTACTGAAGCAATTACTCGAATACAATAGTTTCACAAATGATCTTTGCGAAACTGATTAGCAGAGAAGTTGGGTGTTCAGTATCATACGGGCTGTGAGTATGCGACACTGCAATAATTAGCCTCAAGTGCAAGTGGGAGATTGTTGGCTATAGTGCCCTCAAGTCAATTATTGAATCGCAGGCACGCGACTGTGATGATTGAGGAATGACTTATACGGGTAGAACAGTCTTACTCAAAATGATAGTATGTTATCTGATTTGTATTTATCATCATGTATATGCATTAGGTGGTATTACAGATCACTATTACATGTTGATAGAGTCCATAAGAATCTTGCTTGACTACCAGCATTATGATGGCGATCAGATACGTGAGAGCATGTGGTCTACAAGCACATCCTTAAATGTCCCCAGTCGTAGGAGTATCGAGACTGGGTATCGATTCTCCAGAGTAGACTAGTGTGTACTTATCGAGACCCCGACGAAGGGCGGTGGCAAGGTCTGACAAGCCATTGGTGTTAGTTTGTTCACCTGAGATAGTATGCAGGTGCTCATTGGGTTATGAGTACACTGGACGGACTCCCCGGGAACATGCCAGTTTGTATTATACATATTGTTAGATAGCAGTTCCCAGGTGACATGTGTACAGATTAGTCTGTCGATCTGGGATCGTCATTTGTCTCGTGTGAGTTCCCACTGTGATTTGATTACTACCCTACCACGGCTCAAAGGAGTCGTGCAAAAAGGTTTTAGTTGGGTACAGTCCCGAGCCATATGGAGGCAGTGAGCAGATCGTCGGGGATTCGTCTCTCACGGTATTGGGGGTTGATGTCGCCAGGTGCACGGGTGGCCATCACCAGAAATCCTTGATCAAGGTAGTCATGAATTACTGATTTGGATCAGTAGTTTCTCAGGTTGTGATGGGCTTCATACTGACACAAAATTTCGCGTTATTAGGGGTCTGACTTTATCCACCCCTCTAGACTCGATATGAGATACTCTTAGATGAAAAGACCGTACTGTACGAATATTGTCACGGACATGCTCAGTAGGGGTCAGGATGAGTTTGCTCGTCGGCCTTCCTTTCGCTCAATACCTAGGTAGCCGTTATGTACAGCTAGTGCCGCTGACGTGCTTGTGGTTAAACCCACTGTCAGCGTATTGATGAGTCTTTAGAGTCTCACACAGATGGTTTCCCTGCTTTGGGCGAAACGATGTAGAGGCCGTATGGTTTTATGGCAGGGTTCGATCATATACGTGCACTTGTGCACGTATCATGATTCAGATGGTTTTTGCCAGTGGATTTGGTTTAAGTCGGATACTAGTATTATATTGTTGGATTATTTTCGTCTCTTTGTATTCGTATTTTTCGGAATACGGATACTGGTATGTATATACGGATGAGGGGCATTCTTGTAATTTATTACAAGATTGATTCTAGAAAATAACACCTCATTTTGTTTTAACCATTTAGTTAAATGGTTAATGAGGTGGAAGGATGAGTGTGCATTGACTTTAATTGAATCATGACTCATAGGGGTGACTCATGTAGTGACTCATGATGCATTATTGAGCCATGCTTGATATTTGTTAAGGGTTGTGAGATATTTTCTTTACTGGAGATTTTTTTCTTTAGTTGCTTCATTCTTTTTCTCATGCTCATAGCACTTAGCCATTTTCTTTAGTTACTTTGCTTCACCCTCTCATCCTCGTGCCTTTTCTTCTACCTCCACCCTAATAGTCTCATATATTGAGAAACCTAGGGTGTTTAGAGACAAATCAATCCATCATTAGACTCTAAATCATCTAGGCTATCTAGTTTAGCAAACTAGGTACCCTAGTTACCTCGGTTATGAGGTAGGAGCTCGATTCATAGACTCTCAGGTGGATCATCTTCGATGGAGGGAGACCGGCGACCAAACTTGATCATGGTGGCCACTAGGAGCTTGGAAAGGAGGTTAAATACCGAAGGACATAGATCATTCGGTATAACCATCTCAACTCTTTATATAGCTTGCTAGGTTTAGGGTTAATGGTCGATCTGTATTCGTGGGTTGTTCTAGTGTCAGTTTGTAAAATTTTTGTTCCGCATTCGGCCACGGTTTGATGGCCAGGGTGCTAGCATAACCCAACACTAAGGCCAGTTATTGGCGTTTAACCCTAAAATTCGCTCAAACTGTGTTTGGGGAGTGGCCTTCGTGAATGGATCTACTGTATTTTCTTTAGTATCCATCCTCTACACCTCGATCTCCTAGCGATTAATGATCTCCCTGATCAGGTGATACCGCCTCAAGATGTGTCTGGATCGCTGATAGGACCGTGGTTCCTTAGCTAATGCCATAGCTCCATTGTTGTCGCAATACAAGGGTATTGGATTAGCAATGGTCATAACCACATCAAACTCTAAAATGAACTTCCGCATCCATACCGCTTCTTTTGCAGCATCGTTAGTAGCGATGTTGTTGGATATGTATGTCCTAGAGGCCTGCATTATATAGGATACTAGGGATATGTATGTACAGGACAATCTTGCTCGGTTGTATATAGTATATTATCTGAGTTATCTTTGTCTTAATATGTGTATTTCTTTCTCTTGCTGCTTTATATTGTTTACATATATTGATAAAGACTCAATACAGTAGTATACTATTTTGGTTTGTCTTTATCTTAACATGTGCATATGTTATACTCGATATCATATATGGCGGATACATGCTGATAAAGCCTGTAAGATTTTGCTTGACTACAAGCGTTATGATGGCGATCATACTAGTAGGAGATGGGTAGTCCATAAGCACATCCTTAAAGGTCCCAAGTCACAGGAATATCGAGACCGGGCATCGATATTCCAGAGTAGACTTGTGTATACGTCTCTAGACCCTGACGAGGGGCGGTGGTTGGTCCCACAGCCATTGGTGTGATCACCTAAGATTGTATACAAGAGCTCACTGGGGGTGAGTATACTGGACGGACTCGCCGAGAACCTCTAGATGGTATTGTACATATCATCATATAGCGGTTCTGAAGTGACATGAGTACATGTTAGTGTTAGGACCTGAGATCATCATTTGTCTCGTGTGAGTTCCCACTGTGGTTTGATCACTACCCTACCATGGCTTTACTGAGTCAAGCAAACAGGTTTTGGTTGGGTATAGTCCCGAGCCACATGGAGGCAGTGAGTGATTGTCAAGGATTCGTCTTTCCCGGTATTGGGAGTCGATATTGCACTGTGTTCGGTTGGCTAAAACCATAAGACCTTGGCCAAGACAGTTGAGATTTAATGATGGTTAGATTAATAGTTTCTCGGATTGGTCCTGAGCCAAATCGACATGACATATCGGGTCAGTAGGGGTCTGACGTTTACTATCCCCTAGACCCAGTATACGATACTCTTAGACGAAGAGACCGGACTGTACGGAGATTGTCACGGATAGGCTCAGTAGGGGTCCGGATAAGCTTGCTCGTCGGTCTTCCTTTTCAACATGTATCTGGGTAGCCATTATGTACAGCTAGTACCGTTTACGTGCTTGCGGTTAAACCCATTGCCAGCGTACTGTCGAGTCTTTAGAGTCCCACACAGAGGGTTTGTTTGATCCGGACGAAACGATGTGATGGCCGTATGTTTATACGTGCAGGGTTTCGATCGAATGATAACACTAGCCGGCTTAGGATTAAGCTGGATTATTAAATCAGGTATTGATTTAATAATTTGCATATACACATTTCGATATGTATGTTCTAGTGTTATCCAGGTTTTCGATCGAGCAGGTTTTCGATCGACCGATAATACTAGCCGACTTAGGATTAAGCCGGTTTATTAAATCAGGTATTGATTTAATAATTTGCATATACACATTTCGATATGTATATTCTAGTATTATCCAGGTTTTCGATCGGACGGTTGATAATACTGGCAGGCTTAGGATTAAGCTGGTTCATTAAATCAGATATTGATTTAATACTAGTATTATTTTAGTGGTATTATTCTATCTCTTGGGTATTCATATTTTGGTACGAATACGGGTATGTATATACGGTAGAAAGTATTTTGTATTTATACAAAATATCTTCTAGAAGATGACACTTCATCATGCATTTTTCTATTTTGTTGAAAATAGAAAATGGGGTGGAAAGGGTGAGATGGTATGAAGCATGGGTGAAGCATGGTTTTGGCATTTATTGCATACACCATTGGAGTATTGTTGTAGTTTTAAAAAGGAAAAAATACTTCATAAGAAAAACCTTAGCCATTCTTCATTCAAGACTTGATCATTTTCTTCACTAGCTCTCTTCTCTTCATCTTCTTGAGTTTATTCTCTTGCAAATCCTTATCATTCTCATGTGTTAAGAACCAAAAGATTTGAGATAGAAAACTACTTCTAAACACTCACACATATCCTTGGTAACCTAGATTAGCAAATTAGGTTACTAAGTTGCTTCATTAGTGAAGCTAAATTTGGATTACAAACTTTCGGATGGATCATCTAGGACCAAGAAGGTCAGCCATCAAGGTTGATCTAGGAGACTTGAAGGAGCTTAAGAAGAGGAGTGAAGACCCAAAGGACACGTGTCTATTGGTATAATCTTCTCTCATAGTAAATAGATCTCTTGTAGCTTGCTAGTTTAGGGTTATGGCTTGATCACTTGGGTTAAGTGTGTTGTGCTTGGTTAAAAATTTAATTTTTGTGTATTCCGCCTCTCTACTTCGATATAGTGTGAGAATAACTTACCAAAAGATGTACTCAGCTTCCATCATCGAGTCTGCTATGGTATCCTGTTTGGAACTGTTCCTGTTGGGTTTTGCCGGTGCCCCGGCCATCAATCCGTGGCTAAATGCGGAACAAAAACTTTCAAAACTTTGGCGCAAAAAAAACCCGCACAAGATCGAACCAAAAGCCCTATACTAGCAAGCATGCAAAGAGGTGTTTGGAGAGGTTATACCGATCGATCCGTGTCCTTCGTTATTCAACATCTTCCCAAGCTCCTCGCGGCTGCCCCAAACTAGTTCGCTCTCCGGTCTCGCTTGTCGAACAGGCTCCATGTCGAGAATTCTTTATACGGGCTACCGTTTCAAAAATCAAAGCAACTCGAGCAACTAGTTTGCTAGCCTAGATGCCCAAGATGAAGTAGAGATAGTGTGTGATTACTTTGTCTCATAACACTCTAGGATTCTCAACACATGAGAGGGATAGAGTGGAGGTTGAAGAAGAAGCCATTGATGGAAGTTGTGAGCTCAAGAAAAAGTTAGTGAAGTGGATCTGCTTTGATGTTTCTTTCTATATCTTGCTTTTCTCAAGTTCGCGGAGAAAGCCATCTCCCGAAATGAGCAATACCTGTCTTAGAATACGTCTGGATATCTGACGGGACCCAGTTCACAAATGAACTCCAAATCCAGCAAACTTCTCAGACTGTATCGTCAACTGAATTTAATCAGTATCCTGTGTCATGCCTCCCTCAGTATCCGCTTGGACCACATGTCCAAACTACTGCCCCTCTAAAGAAGGAAAACTAAAACTCTGGCAATCACTCTGTTATCTAGGTCACCTTGGAAGCCTGGAATGATAACCGTCTCCCGAAGGAGGCTGCCGTTATTATATCCCTAGAACATCCACTTATGTTCATAAACTGCTTCCGAATGTTTCTCCAGGATTGGATTAATATAAACTTATTGCAGCCAGTGCAAAAACAACATCTGGTGTGGTACTTGGCATCCCATGATTGACTCAATTGCATAAGCAAGTGATATGCCAATCATGCACACCCCTCTCCCCTTTAGTCTGTAAGACACCTTTAGAGAGGGTGACTCCATCACTTGCAGGTACACCACCATGCCAGGAGTCGTCCATTCTAAAACACCTTTAGAATGCTGTCCAAGTACCCAGATTGGGACGCTTCCCAAATCTAGATCTAAAACCATAGATCTAGTTACCAGAATGCATAATATTATATCCATATCGTATGTGGAGAAACCACTGTGTGAAAACCACGGTATAACCGATTGTAGGATAGGAATTTTACTTCCTATAAAGTGCATGTCATCCAAATACCAGGACATCACACCCTACAACTTTCTTAATAGATCCATCTCCTATTCTGATGAAGTCAAAACCTATGACTTTCAGATCAAAATAGATGATCTATCTCCGCTATATCTGCTTTAGTCTATAAATAGACACAAGCTACTTGTCCACTATGCTTCCGCTGCTCCCACTGACTATAACAATCCTCTGGTAGAGTCATATATATGTGCACTTCTAAAGCTAGTTTAGAACAACGCTATACTCATCCTCCTGCCGGGTCTCATAGTCTGGAACAACAGTAGTGTCAAGTCTGGGTAAACAAGAACCTCCCTGTCACCGTTTTTGAGGATACCGAAATATCTTTCGGGCGCCTGAGGTTACCCATCATATCTGCGGAGTGGCTAATGGAATGTCAAACCCGATTGAATCTATAGGTCCTATTAAATTTTCAGTAATCGTTTGCGGTTGTGGAATATCTTCCATTTCTACCATACTCCCACTACTGTTTTCTGAAAAAAATCATTTTACTAAAACCGTGGCGAGTCAAGAACAATAATACTATTGATCTTCCAGATGGTAGAAAGTCAACCCTCGTCATAGTCCGGGTTAACCCACAAACTGCCATTACAGAAACGTGCCTTGAGTCATCCAGAGTCTGGTTTTAAGCATGAGCCGGATAATCCATATACCTTAACATCGTTAAGATATGAACCATTCTATATACAATATAGAAACAGAGGCACTGATTTAATTGGAACCAGATTCAAATCATGCAGCTGTCTCTAGTGCATGTCTACTAAATGGAGAGAGGCCGATCAACATTACTCAACTTAGGAGTGCATCCAGATATGAGTAATCTGAAAGAGAAGCAAGTTCTCAAAACCATTACTATCAACTGAATACCTAACATAAGTATCTACATCTTCGATCACCTTGAAGAATCCTGATACTTGCAACATGTGGTTCTCTACATTACTCTTATACCTATAACTTCTCAAAACTTGGACCTTGTATTTCTATGAAACACGTGTCTAAAACTTGAGAAGTCACAAGTAAACAGAATATAGTACGAGGACCAACCCCTCTGTCCTAATGGACACTGGACAATATACAATATTTTGTATAAGTCCCCTGAGTTTAATAACTCATACCCTGTGCGTCGTAGGTTGAAAAATGTACTTATGGTTAAGAAGAATTACACCGCTGTTTAATACTCCTTACCTAACCATCAACTGATATAGGTAAATGTCATGGACATAATTTCAAAAAGTTATATCTCACTTTATAAAATAAACGTATAGATATATCAGATTGAAATTGGTGCATAACAATGGATATTCAAAACCAAATATTTGTCCGGCAAAAACCCAGGTGATTTCCTCAAATATCACCAATTACAACGAATCCCGATATAATGAGGATGATCACATAATTCCCAATAACTTACTCCCACTCATCATCTATAAAACCATACAGATGTGAAAATCATATCTGGTAAATACATACCCTGGAATAAGGATCTATTTGGGAAATCAGTTTTCTATTAACAACGCATAGTGAAACTGAAATATGAAAATGTTTCAAAGGGGTATACGGGTATTCTTAGTAATGCCTCTTCTATTATCCAGATTCATGACTGTAACCATATATCTCCTTGCCATCTCTCCAAATTCCTTTATTTGTCTTTACTCACTACTTTCTGTACACCACCCTTAAACTAAATGGTTTTCTTCCTTCCCTACTATTCGGCACCAGCCTATGGTTTGGAAGAAGAATATCCAATAAGCGTAATAGGTGTACTCTCCTAATCCCAGGAGCCCTCGTAACCTGAGAGAAGGTAAAGATAAAAGACAACTAAATAATCCTTATTCTATTTCTCCTGAACCAGAATCCATCCTCGAACTGGAACAAGTTCCTTCGAGTTCGTATATAACCATATGATGGGTTATCCAATAACTGTGGATCTTCGTAGTGATACGGGGTGTTCTGTAGAAATTCAAAGGTGAAGTAGGAGTGGCGATGATATACGCGGTTTGGTCGCGAATCATAACAGTCGCAATTTACTTTGCCCTCTTTCTAATCCCTTTATTTGTCTTTACTTATTACCTTATGTACACCATACTTAGGCTAATTGGTTTTCTTCCTTCCCTACCTTTCGGCACCTGCCTATGGTTTGGAAGAAGACTATCCAATAAGCGCAATAGGTGTACCCTCATAATCCTAGGAGACCTCACAATCTGAGAGAAGGTAAAAAGAAAAGACAACTGAATAGTCCTATTCAATTTCTCCAGAACCGGAAACCATCCTCGAATCTAAAACAAGTTTCTTCGAGTTCGTATGTAACTATACGATGGTCATATCCAATAACTGTGGATCTTCGTAGTGATACAGAATGTTCCGGAGAAATGCAAAGGGTAAAAGTAGGAGTGGCAATGAAGTATGCAACTCTGACAATCCAAAAGCCAGTGTTTTAAGAAAGTTCGGTTAACATGGTTACTGAGTTATAGTCTAGGGTCGGGCCATGGTCGCTGCCAAAGAGAGAGAGAAAAGAAACACTCTGCGTGCACTCTAAGCTAGATCAGAATGGTTAATCACTTTATGTCACGACCCGAACGGTACGGAACATGACCGGCACTTAAATTACGAAACGTCTCGAGGCGTACGTAATCTAAGTAAGCCAAAACCCAAAAATCAAAACCAAAGAAGTAGTAGAGTGAAGGAAAAACCAACTTAAAACAAGTAGTTTTAATAGCATAAGCCGAATTATGCGTTTTAAAAAACATCAAGTATTTTCTGAAAATTTCGGCAGAGTCTCCTTTGTAAATACTGGCCCCCAAACGGGATACAACATGAATAGTATACGAAATCAATAAAAAGGCATCCCCAAACGGGAGCTAGCTCTTCGTCAATCGACGGTCACAACCACACAAGCAATATAATATACAACGCCAAGGGCGAGGATCAAAACTCAAAAGGAAACGCAAAACAGCAAGAAATCCATAGAAATACAACGCGCGACTCTAAGGTCGAAAAAATAAACATCACTGGTCTCTATCTCTAAAATAAATACATGTTTGGTTGATGGAACTTCTAGATACAACAGAATAATAATATACAAGGTATAATGATGGGTACGATACAAGTAAACCCACCTACTAGCAAGTCACCCGAAAAAGAAGCAGTGCCAGCAAAGCCGTAATGAAACCTGTACGGCAAAACCTGCAAAAACTATGGCACAACGGGGGTGCCAACTCGTGAGTAGAAAACATCTATGAACAGAAATCGCATGAACAACGCAATCGTAAGTCATACGATCATAATATATCCTCAAATATATAATCTGCAGCCTATAACAATGGCTAGGGTATACCTCTAAACAACGGTAATACCAAGTGCTCGTGTCAGTGCCTCAGGTAGCACTATATCATATGGATGAGGTATGAATGCATGAAAACAGAATACATGTGAATGAAGAAACTGCTTTCATAATTTAGTGAGATTTCTGTAGTTTCAAAACGAGGTATCATAAATGAAATCAGTATAAACAGTGTCTAGCATCGACACAAAATATAAATCCCAATATCTCAGGTTCCGGCTATCCGGACTGGCCTGGATCATCAATCTCAGTACCTCGATGTCTCAAAATCTCAATGTCCTAATCTCACTATCTAGGGCGCCGTCAGTCCGGACCGGCCCCTACCATCAATCTCAAGACCACGACGGTATCCTCCGGATATCCGACGCGTCGGGTAAAATCACCGGTAGGTAGTCCTCCCCTGCCAGGCTCATCGTCTACTACTCGAACTTCTTGCCCCGGGGTACCTTATCGGGTCCACCATGTACCCGAAACGGTTCATCCAACTCCTCGAATCGGGTCTCGAAATCCATCAGCAAACTCATGGTGGACGACTCATACATCATGGTAAAACCGCACTTTTCATTTAAAAAGAGAGAAAAGAAGTTTATAAATGGTTTTGCGGTTTTCCCCCAATTCCAAGAAATCTCATGAAAATCCGAATCCAAATCCTTAATAGCATGTAAACAGTGAATAATAACATGCATGAAGTAGCAAGTACGCTAATATCATGTCTAAACTATTAGCTAACAAACTATGTCAATGAAATAGTATTTTCTAAAGTGTTCGTGACATGGCAATTACCGATGAAGATGTGTGTGAGCCGGCAAGTAAGTGTACGTGGTACATACACGTCATCGGTAATGGTGCTGGTGTCCCAGCAGCATGATATCAATAACGGTATATGAATCACAAAATAAGTATGCGATGCGATGCAGAGCGAACAGCAATAACGTGCGGGAGCTGAATACTAAACACAATGATAACTAATCTGCATTTAATAAAATATGAGTTCCACGGTGGTGCCATTTGAAATAACACGAATCATGGGGTTTTGAAAATAAGGGCTACGGTATTTTTAAGAAAAGATACGTCTTTTGAAATATCCGTTGAATCCCTTGACCTGTCTTTTAAAATACCCACGATCCGTTAGTTTTGAAATAGGTAGGAATCTAACCTAGTCTAACAACTACACTAAACTATACGGCTGAACTAACAAGCTAACTGAAGGTAAGGAAACCACCTAACATCTGAGTCGATATATATATATATATATATATATATATATATATATATATTAGTAGGTGATCCCGCCTCAATAATATCACATCCGATACCATATCTATAATCAGATATTCCCAAGTCAAGAGTGCGGATCAAACATCAATATATATCTCGTACATAAATCCGTCGTACGGCATCCCAAATCTGGGTACGGGTCAATACCGCATTCATCACACTATTCATCTGGTATCCCCTTTATCAAAGATCATAATCCGGGTACTGATCTATGTCTAGTACAATACTGATACCACCTACGTATGCATGTTCGCGTGTGAAACACTACGTCAAAGGACCCGCTACAACGTCATGTCGTATCTCAAATACGAACCCTGCCAAATCACCGATCTCACGGCCTCAAATCAAATATCATCGACTCATCTCAAATCCCAAGTACTATCCTTAAATCCAGTATATGAACACATAGTCCCATACCCATGTGAACACATAAATATATAATCCCATATACGCACATGTAAAAGAAAGGATGTATGCAAGTATGTGCGTGTGTGTGTGTATAGGTGCAACCCCTACTCTAGGGTTTCGCAACTACACTAAACCAATCACAAAACACCAAAAGTCCATCTTTATCTTCAATAATCTTAATTCAACATATACTAAATATATGTGTGTATACGTATTCGTATACATCACCACGAACTGTGGGGGTGCTATACGCCATCCGCCCGACTTCTCCCCGTAGATATAAATCTACTCACCTGATCTTCGCTCGCCGGTGCCGACGTCGCCACGCGCTTACTTGTCGTCTCGAAGTCCACATGGGGTACCTACATATCATAACGCACCGTATGGCATTAAAATCCGACTCATGACCAAAACGACACACGAATCCCACATAGGTCAAAACCTATGGTTTGCTTTCACAAATCAACCTAAAAACCCTCGACATCGGCGTACAAACGTAGATTGATCGAGAAAAACACCAAACATACCAATCATGGCTTCAAAACTCACTAACTGTATAAGAAATAGGGTTTAATTTGTCAAAACCATAAAATCAAATGAATCGTTTTATTTTCTAAAAACCTAGTTAGCACAATTTCCTATTTCGGTTCAAAACTTGATGTTTTAACTATTCTACAAATTTTAACGATTCAAATGGCCAAAATGCTCATTAAATAACATAATTAGGTCATACAAATCACTTTCATAAATTAAACCCATCAATTTGTATATATTCCAAATTCCTAGTTTGCAAAAATACCGATTTTAACTCTTTTTAAAGTAAAATTCACAATTTTACAATTAAGCTTGGTTTTGCATATACTAAAATATTAAACCACAATTTATAATGTTAATAATTCCATGAAACCCTAATTAGAATTTTATCCCACCAAAATATACATATTTTTAAAACCTAGTTTGCCATTTATATAATTATTACAAATTTAAATTAACAAAAATGCAAACTAGAGACTAGATTAATTTTAGCAAGCAATTACATGTTAATCTACCCATCACAACCCTAATCCAATGATCAAACCGTAATCTTCATTCAAAACCATCCACTTGAAATTTCAAACTTGAATTCAAACCCTT
Organism: Agapanthus africanus; assembly: GCA_030015575.1. NCBI lineage: Eukaryota > Viridiplantae > Streptophyta > Magnoliopsida > Asparagales > Amaryllidaceae > Agapanthus > Agapanthus africanus. The sequence continues at coordinate 345,404,946 of CM057343.1, forward strand.
TTTTTTCTAAACACCTACTTAAACACTTATAAACAAAATTATTTAAGCAACTAATCAACAAACAAACCATAGGGCACAAATTTATACCTCACAAATTGAGATCTAGCATGCAAATCCTAGCCTCCAAAAATAGCATCCATGCTCCTAGATCCATGCTAGATAGGCAAATGAGAAATGGGTAGGAGTTGGATTTGAGTTTTAGGTTTGATTTTTGATGGAATTTGATGAATTTTGTGAGGGTTTTGAAATGAAAATGAGGTCAAGAAAATGGAGGGGCTGCTTGAGGGATAGGCTCGGCCAGAAATGAGGAGGGGGAGGAGAGAGGGTGTGGGGGTGTTTGTAAAGTCAAGTAAAAGTCCAAGTCACCATTATCTAACACCATACCCCTTTATTTAATATTTCCTTTATTCTTTTCTCTTGATTTTCTTTTCTTTTATCAAAAGAAGTGGGGACATGGGGAATGTGGCTGCTGAAAATTCAGCCAAGGAGGGGAATTGGTGTAGTGTGTGTGAGTGTGAGAGATCAAGTAAAGAAATGCCCCCATTTAAAACACCCATTAACTCATTTCCTAATTATTTTCACAAAATAAGCCTTTTTCTTCAATATTTTCTAAAACCGATTAACAACTTTATTTCATTTCAAAAACAACGTGTTAAAATTTTGTTTAATTTGTTATGATGCACAAAATTTATTTCAACCCATTCCAATTTGTAATTTTCCCTAATTAAATGTATTAGTGACGGCTTAAAATAATATTAAAATAATTAATTTCGGAATTTTTTTCAGAAAATTAGAACTTTTACCAGTGGCTCAATAAACACCAAATACTAGCAATTACATAGCTAGAATATGTATATTTAATTTTATAATAAAAATATTTGTATTTTGATTTTTTACAGAAAACCCCCTTATTTTACCGATTTTTCCGAAATTTCACCGAAACGATTTTCAAAATGTTACAATTTATCTAATCAGGATGTCTCTCACTGTATCCTCAAATTCTCCTCTAAACATGAAAGAAGAATTAGTCGGGATCATCTAAAATCACCCGAGGAGTAAACCAACTCATCAGTGGGTATCGGGATCCAACTATCATCGTATGATAACCTGATAGAATCCACTCACGTTATCACACTCCAGAAGGTATGCGCATGCCTGAAAAATTTTCTGTATGTTTGAAACTCCCGATATGATTTCTACCCCATGCTCTTATGACCTTGACTAAGGCCAACAAATTATAAGTCGCATGTAAAGTTCTACCCGTCATTGTCCAGGTTAATTTGAACCCACCCGTACTCGCCCTTGACTAAAGGCCAACGAGGTTGTACGACTGTCTCAAACCAACGCATCTATCTATGAAACAAAAAAGTAACAAATAGATACCATACACTATGCCTTGACTAAGGCCAACAAACATAGCATGAATACTAAGTTCTACCCGTCTGAAATGACGGAGGGCTACGAATGGTTTTTGGCGAAAAACCTTTAACGTAATGAACTTGATATCGTTGAAGGAACCGGATAGATTTTTACAAATATATAGTGGCAAAAACCTTTGCTAAAGAGGTCACTCCCGGTGAAGGTATCTCGGCACTTTCCCCGTAGAATAAGTTGAAAGATATTCCAACTGAATACCGCGATGCAAAGCAAAAAGTAATCTACTATTGCGAATTTATTACCCTAACGCAAACTTCTGCCCAAGGGGTCACTCCCGGTGAAGGGATCTCGGCCCTTGCCTCGTCGAATGAGGTGCTGGATATTCATAACCGAATACAACTATGCAAAACAAAAAAAACGTCCTTGTAATAACAGCTTTTTGAAAATTGTTCCAACAATATCGAATAGGTTTTTTTTCCTTGCATTCATCTGAATCAATGCAGTCCCATCAATTAATCACACCAGAAAAGAACGAAAATATGGTGTACGTATATGCCATCCGCATTCGCCACTGGGTCCCGTCATCACCCGTTAGGTTACTTAACTAACGACGGAGCGGGGACTGGACTAGAGCGGGTGTAAAACATATACAACATCTACTAGTATATATAGAATTATATAATAATCGCTCCAGGCGTGATAAATGCAACATCACAAATAAGTAATAAGCATCACAGAACAATACAGATAATCTGGGAGCCCCGGGTTTCCTTTGAGCCGCAAGTGAAACTCGACGTTCCCCTGGTCGTGTGGTTAGCCTGTGCAATGAAAACCTAGACCCCTACGAGCGCAAAAAGTTACCCGCCAAAACCAGAAGTGAGGCAACCCCCTTCATCAAAGTGAATGGTCCACCCGGCACATCACGGAATCTGGTAACTTGAGCACCCCGCCTTGGGTTAACCTGTACCCCCTACGAGTGCAGCGAATAGCCCGCCAATTCTAGAGTGAAGCCCCCTCCGTCTTAGCACCATAAGATGCGGGCCCGTTGCCCTCTAGAATCCGGCTACCCGTTCACTCCACCGCAGGGTAATCCTAGTACGGAAAAGTAAATATGTACAACGGTGATATCGACCTCAACCCGGTCGTGCCCCAAACAAATAATATACAAACAGGCAGTGACGGCAGTCCACATGTCGGACGCTCGTCCCGCAATATCAAATGTACAAATGAAACTAAACTGCACTACCATTGCATCCAAGCTATCCACCACGACAATCCGTAACAAACCATAACCAGATTTATCCACAGAAACAAGTAACCGAATCATGTGTGTAACCCCGTCTAATTGAGCATATAGCAATTAGACAACGTTACCAACACATCCACGCATGCAAACGAAGTCACGACATTAGAATTCCAAAACACAATTAGCGCACATCCCAAATATACTAAGGATCAAAAACCAAGTGCACTAAACATCCAAAAAAGTTGAGTTTTGAGCCAATTCGGAGGTCCGAATCAAAACGAAATGCGCCCGAACCTTCGCGTAGAGTTAGAGAACGAAATTAACTTCGAGTCGGGGGGCCTATAGGGGATACCCCACCCCCGAGGCCACCACGAGGTGGCCATAGGGTGAGGCAGACCCGAAACTGCCCATGCAGGAGCAGTTTCGGGTCCCCATCCCCAAGACCACCTTGTGGTGGTCTTGGGGAGTGGGCCCAGCCATTCGGTCCCACCCGAGGTCTCCCTGGGGTGTCCACGCAGCACCCCGCAGCTTCTCGGTTCAAACCAAGAGCCCGCGGGGTGTGCAATCATCTCAAAACTCAAAAATTCGGGACTGTTTTTTCGACAGTTTTCGATTCCCGAAAAAAACGTGAATTCTAATGTCACAAATAGCTAGTTTAAGGTGTTTGGGTGGCTCTGATACCATGTTGGGTTTTTCCAGCACCCCGGTCATCAATCCGTGGCCAAATACGGAACAAAAACTTTCAAAACTTTTGCGCAAACAATACCCGCACAAGATCGAAGCAAAAACCCTATACTAGCAAACATGCAAAGAGGAGTTTGGAGAGGTTATACCAATCGATCCGTATCCTTCGGTCTTCAACCTCTTCCCAATCTCCTCGCGGCTGCCCCGAACTAGTTCACTCTCCGGTCTCGCTTGTCGAAGAGGCTCCATGTCGAGGATTCTTTATACGGTCTCCCGCTTCAAAAACCGAAGCAACTCGAGCAACTAGTTTGCTAGCATAGGTGCCCAAGATGCAGTAGAGATAGTGTGTGATTACTTTGTCTCATAACACTCTAGGATTCTCAACACATGAGAGGGATAGAGTGAAGGTTGAAGAAGAAGCCATTGATGGAAGTTGTGAGCTCAAGAAAAAGTTAGTGAAGAAAAAGAGCTTGCTTATTGTGTGAGATATATTGTGAGAGGTCTAAAAATAACTCAAGACCAAATCCTAGCCCTCTTGTGGCTGCTCTCTCTCTCTCTACCAATTAATCCCACACAATAAATCAATAATGAAATAGACATGGCATAAGAAAACACACCATGAGTCACCAAAAATGCACATGCCACATTCAATGCTCTAGGTCAAAACTTGCACTCACAATTTCCACATAATTAAACATTAAACTAAATGTTTAATCAAAAAAGAGAATGTCAACTTCTAAAGTAAACTCGTAATGGATCACAAGAATACCCCTCATCTGTATATATATATATATATACCTGCATCCGCATTCTGACTGAATACGAATACAACGAGACGAAAATAATCCAACAATCTAATACTAGGATATGGCTTAAACCAAAGCCCACTAGTATGATCCGTTCAATCATGTTCCGTGCACAAGTGCACGTATATGATCGAACTTTGCCATAAAACTATACAACCTCTACAACGTTTCGCCCGAACTAGGGAAACCCTCTGTGTGGGACTCTAAAGACTCGTCAATACGTTGGCAGTGGGTTTAACCAAAAGCATGTCAGTGGCACTAGCTGTACGTAACGGCTACCTAGGTATTGAGCGAAAGGGAGGCTGACGAGCAAACTCATCCTGCAACCCTACTGAGCCTGACAGTGACAATATCCGTACAGTCTGGTCCGTTCGTCTATGAGTATCGCATATCGGGCCTAGGGGGATGGTAAACGTCAGAACCCCAATAGCGGTATAAGTCGTGTCGGAGTGTAGCCCAGAACTCCTTGAGAAACTACTAGAATACCTACCAGTAAATCTCACTTGCCCTGGCCAGGGACTTTGTGTAATGGCTCTCCAGACACAGCGCGATATCAACCCCCAATACCGGGAGAGAGGAATCGCCTGACGATCCGCTCACTGCCTCCATGTGGCTCGGGACTGTACCCAACTAAAACCTGTTTGCACGACTCTTTTGATCCGTGGTTGGGTAGTAATCAAAGCACAGTGGGAACTTACACGAGACAAATGACGATCTCAGGTCGATAGAATAACCTGTACACATGTCACCAGGGAACTGCTATCTAACGATAGGTATAATACGAATTGGCATGTTCCCGGCGAGTCCGTCCAGTGTACTCATAACCCAATGAGCACCTGTATACGTTTTAGGTGAACCAACTGACACCAATGGCTTGTGAGACCGGCCATCGCCCCTCGTTGGGGTCTCGATCCATATACACTAGTGTACTCTCGGAGTATCGATGCCCAGTCTCGAACTCCCACGACTAAGGACACTTTAAGGATGTGCTTATAGACTACCCAACTCTCATGTATATGATCGCCATCGTACTACTGGTAGTCAAGCAAGATTCCTATGGGCTCTATCAACATGTAATGGTGATCTGTAATGTCACCTGAAGCATGTACATGATGATAAAGACAAACCAGATATCATACTATCATCTCGAGTAAGACTGTTATACCGGTATAGGTCCTCCCTCACTCATTTCAATCACGTGCCTGCAATCCAATAATTGACTTTGAGGGCACTATATCCAATAGTTCCAACAAACCGCCCCTCCGTTGTGGGTAAACATATATCCCGAAATGGACTTGCTATCATCTCTGTCACTCTAGAAGCTCGAATCGGTAATGGCCTCCATTTAGAAGTCTCCATTCCCATACACCAAGAACATATCTTTAATCGTTCTCAAGTATTTAAGAATGTTCTTTACAGCTATCTAGTGCTTCTCCCCTGGGTTTGATTGATACTAGCTAACTACACTAAGTGCGTAAGCTACATCTGATCTGGTATACAACATCACATACATTATCGACCCGACTGCCGAATCATAGAGTATAATACTTATACGAGCCCTCTACTCGTCAGTCTTGGGGGACATCTCTTTGGAGAGAGTGATTCCTGAACAAGCGGGTAAATTACCGCACTTGGAATCTTCCATACTAAACCGCTTTAGTATGGTGTCAATGTACCTAGATTGGGACAATCGCAATAGCCTCTTAGATCTATCTCTATAGATCTTAATCCACGATATGTAAGAGGCATCACCCATGTCTTTCATGGAGAGTCTTTTCGACAGAAAAAATTTGATCGATTGTATCATAGGAATATTATTTCTTATCAGGAGAATGTCATCGACATACAATACTAGGAATACCACAGTTCTCCCTACAATTTTCTTATAAATACAAGGTTTATCCACATTTTTGATAAAATCAAACTCTTTGATCATATCATCAAAGCAGATGTTCTAGCTCCGCGATGCCAGCTTTAACTCATAAATGGATTTAAGCAACTTGCATACCTTTCCGTTGCTCCCACTGTCAACGAAACCCTCTGGCTGATCCATATAAACACACTCTTCTAAATCACCATTTAGAAAAGCAGTTTTAACGTCCATCTGCCAGATGTCATAATCATGGAAGGCAGCAATGGCAAGTAGGATTCGAATGGATTTAAGCATAGCCACTGAAGAAAAGGTTTTATCATAGTCCACATCTGGCCTTTGATGAAAACCTTTTGCAACTAGTCTTGCCTTATAAGTTTCCACCTGTCCATCTGCATCAATCTTCTTTATGAAGATCCAGTTGCATCCAACAGGTTTTACCCCAGGAGATGCAACATCAAAAGTTCATACTTTGTTGGTGTACATGGATTCCATTTCGGATCTCATAGCATCTAGCCACTTCATCGAGTCCCTATTCGTGATAGCTTGCTGAAAACTAGTAGGCTCATCATCATCGATAATGCAATCCTCTCGATCCCCGTTGTAACACATTAAAACGCGATTAGAGTTAATTAAGCGACATAATTTAGGTTTTTTTAAAAATAAATTTAACAAATAATTATTTTTCACATATTTTATTATAATTAATTAATATTTTATTTAATTATTTATGTACTTGTTGTAGTTATGCATACACATGTGCATGCTAATATAGTATTAAGGATGTGCTAACCATGTTTTTCTTGCCATGACACACACACACACACACACACACACACACACACACACACATATATATTTATAAGTAAAAAGGTTTTATAAAGAACGGGGGCATGGGGGAGACATGGGAGTGAGGGGTGCATTAAATGAAGAGAGAGAGAGAGAGAGAGAATGGCTCTCAAGAGCCATTCCTCATCTCTCATTCTCTCTTCCTCCCATTCTCTTTCTCTTCGTCTTCTTCCAAAATCTCTCTCTTGCAAAAATTTCCATCTCACCCTTTAGCCTAAATTAACACCAAAACCTTACTAAACCCTTCCTTAAGCATGTTTAACTTCTCTTGGGGTCTTGGAGCTTGCATGTCTAGGGTTTCATCCAAGTTTTGGCGAGGTAATGATCTAAAACTCCTAATTAGGCTCTAAGGGAAGTCCTTGTATTATCTAGTCTCACTAAAATACCTTAATATTTTGGTTTAGTGGTTAATATCGTATTTTGTTAAGACTTAGGGTTCTGTATAAATATACTATCAACCCCGAGACCTTTTTGTGAAGTTGCCATATGTTGGGTTACGCCAGCGCCCTGACCATCAAACCGGGGCCGATTACAGAACAATTTTTTTCTAAACTGGCGCTAACGGAACCCTATGCTACGGATCGACCATTAACCCTAATCTAGCAAATAAGAATGAGAGTTTGGAATGGTTATACCTGTAGGGTGTTTTTCATCACCCTATTGAGATGGGAATACGCGTCGCTTGTCAGGCGTACTACAGATCCCTTTGCCTAAGGTAGGCCGCGGTTTATTAATTGTGGGGATCCGAATCTCCGGCAGCCGCGGACCAAGCTGTCGTTAATTATCTCTCGCCTTTGGAGCGAAGGAACCTCCGATTGACGGGTCAATTAGTCATGCGAACTCAGTATGCAGTGTGCGTGTGTTGTGTTTTGAAAGGGTTTTGGATATATCGGGGGCCTCACAGAGTTTACGGGGGTCCCGCTACCAGGATAGCGGGCTGGGGGTCAAGGGGGCTAGTAGCCCCCTTGCAGGGTGCGGGACAGCGCCCCGTTAGAAAAATTTTCCTAACAGGGGACGTGTTTCTGGTGTGGAGTGCATGGAAAATGAGGGGTGAGGAGCGTTTTAAAGATGTGAGTGCGGCGCGTGGGCGATGGGCGTCCGCGGGTCACGTGCGCGGCGCACGGCCGCTGGGCGCCCGCGGGTCACATGCTCGGCACGCGGCCGCTGGGCGCCAGTGGGTCACGTGCGCGGCACGCGCCCGCTGGGCGCCAGCGGGTCACGTGAGCTGCATACAACCGCTGAGCGCTGTGCGCCCGCGAGTCGCGTGAGGCGCACATGGGCGCTTAGCACCCGCGGGTCATGTGCTCTGCACACGACCGCTGGGCGCCCATGGATCACATGCACGGCACGCGACCGCTAGGCCCTCATGGGTCACGTGCGCGGCATGCGACCAATGGAAACACCAGCGGAAAAGGGGCTTAGCCCCTGGGTTAGGAGTTGAACTCCCAAGGGGTTTGATTTATGGAGTTAAACTCCAATAGATCTTGAATGGAGTTAAACTCCTAAAAATGTTTGGATCTTCTTTCGAGCCTCGGATCCTCCTGAAATGGGATTTTTGGAGATGAGTATCCTTCTTCTTCCTTTTTGTTGGCTGGATCTTGGGGGAAGAAGGGGAGGTAAGACTTAAAATCTCCCCTTTTAGGGATTTGATGGCAGATCCGAACTTCCCTTCAAGGGTTTTATGGTGAAAAACTATTTATTTTTGAAAAAAGAAGAGTTAAACCCTTGATTAAATTCAAAAGAAAAGAAGAAGGTTTGGAACCTTGAGGAAGGAGGAGGAGGTACAAACCCTAGAATTTTTATAGAGAGAAAAAGTTATCCTTGATTTTTTTCATCATGTTGCCTTTATAGGCAACACGCTTTAAATATAGCCCCTTGGGCTTTGCCAAATGGCACTTGTGTCGCCCTATGTCTTATGTGCTTATTTCTTTTTTGCATATAAACCATGGGGTTTACAAAATTTTGGCTTTTTGCCCACTTTACATACATTTAGAATAATTTATTACCTCCTTTTTGGCATGGAGCCGGCCCCTTCCATTCTTGGTCTGGACTTATGCTTGGGCTCGGGCCCTCTTGACTTGGGGTTGGCCTTGGTTTTGACTTGGTCAACTGAGGTGTAATTTTTGACCCCAACAAAGTGCCCCCATCAATAAATGCACACCACATATGTAGATTGTGTGCATGAAATTGATGGATCTTCTTTCGCGTGGAGATTAACTCCGTTTTGACGACGTGGAGGTCGATGCTGCCCTTTTTGCGACTTGGACGGTCGATGCTGCCCTTTTTGCGACTTGGACGGTCGGTTCTACCCTTTTTGTGACTTGAACGGTCGGTGCTGCCATTTTTGCGACGTGGACGGTCGGTTCTGCCATTTTAGCGACTTGGACAGTCGGTTTTTCCATTTTAGCGACGTGGACGGTCGGTGCTGCCATTTTAGAGACGTGGGCGGTCGGTGCTGCCCTTTTTGCGACTTGGACGGTCGGTTCTGCCATTTTAGCGACGTGGACATTCGGTGCTGCCATTTTTGTGACTTGAACGGTCGGTTCTGCCTTTTAGCGACGTGGACGGTCGGTGCTGCCATTTTAGCGACGTGGACGGTCGGTTCTGCCCTTTTTGCGACTTAGACGGTCGGTGCTGCCATTTTAGCAACGTGGACGGTCGGTTTTGCCATTTTAGCGACTTGGACGGTCGGTTTTACTATTTTAGTGACGTAGACGGTCGGTGCTGCCATTTTAGCGACGTGGACGGTCGGCTGTCTTTTTTGCGACTTGGACGGTCGGTTCTGCCATTTTAGCGATGTGGACGGTCGGTGCTGCCATTTTAGCGACGTAGACGGTCGGTTCTGCCCTTTTTACGACTTGGACGGCCGGTGCTGCCATTTTAGCGACGTGGACGGTCGGTGCTGCCCTTTTTAGCGACGTGGATGATCGATGCTGCCCTTTTAGCGACGTAGATGGTCGATGCTTTGATTTGACTTGCTCCGCTTTCTGCAGTGTCGGGATTTGAATTGTTTCCGAGGTGGAGCCTGTTTCCTCCAGGAAGGTTGTAGGTTGTCTTGCCGACTTGATATGATTTAGGTTGACATCAGCATCGTTACACTAGAATATGGTATCAGGAGCGAATCATCATTTGCCATGAGGGGATTTCCCTCGTTTCCAGTTTAACGACTTAGGGGTCATCTGTTCCCAGTTTAAAGACTTAGGGGTCTATTGGATCGGATGTTTGGAATTTTGGAGTAGGGGTCGACATCAGCGTTGCTAACACTGAAGCACAGGTGCCAGGAACAATTCATCATTTGCTTTTTCCTGTTGGGGAGCGATGGCTTAGGAGACAGGTTTAGGTCCCTATCCCTTAAGGCATTTCAATTTTATGAGCCGTAAGGGTCCCATAAAAGCATTTCTCCCTACGAGTCGAAAGGATCTCGTAGGTGTGTTTTCTCCTTAGGAGTCGTGAGGACCCCCAAGTGTGTTTTTCCTTTGTGAGTCGTAAGGATCCCACGAAGGCGTTTTCTTACTAGTCGTGAGGATCCCGTAATTTTTGTTCTCCGCATACATCATGAGGACACATGAGTGGGTTTTCCTAAATGGAGCGTAATTCCGAGGGCGGAGACCTGCCGCGTGACTGGTGATTGCGGTGGGGTATGGGTATGATGAGAATTATTTAAGCCCGTGGATTATATACGGTAGCCAGTTTGGGGACCAACCGTAGGGCTGGGAGAATTTTGGGATTTTGTTGGCATCTGTATCGCTGCAGTGGAATATGGTACCAGGAGTGACTCATCATTCGCCATTGGGAAATTCAGAGATTTGAAATTTTGGTTGGCGTCTGCATCGTTGCACTGGAATATGGTACCAGGAGCGACTCATCATTCACCGCTGGAAATTTAAGGATTTGGAATTTGGTTGGCGTCTGCATCGCTGCACTGGAATATAGTACCAGGAGCGACTCATCATTCGCCACCGTTTTTCTACACCGCGATTACTCTATCATTTCAGCTTTTCTTATCGCGAAGGTCGCGATTGCCCTATCATTTTCGCTATTTATCCGCGGTTCCCCCATCATTTCGTCTGTTTATTTTCATTTTTATTTCACTCGCTGATTTTTATTGCGAGTTGCCCCATCATTTCGGCTTTTTTAAAAAAAATTTATTATTATTATTTTTTTTATTTACACATTTTTACATCCCCAGTTTAACGACTTAGAGGTCGATTGTTCCCAGTTTAACGACGTGGTGGTCGGCTCTTTTTAGAGAAAGGCAGATGTCTGAGATAATCAGGTTCCCGAAGGATTTCGGTCTCCATTTGTATGAAATTGGCGGTCGCAGCTTGACTGTTTGTTAACATGCCTTTAAACAGTTCTATCTCTCCAGCCTTGTATTGCTTTTCGACCCAATCTTTGAAGACGAAACAATCCTCAATGGCATGACTTATCACTCTGTGATAGGGGCAATATTTGGGGTCGTCGGTCATTTTCGCTTCTTGCGGTCTTTTTTATTCTGGAAATTGTAGACCGTTTCTTAGGGCATCCTTGAATATTTTACGGAGTTTGTCCCTTCTAAAGGAATAGGCCTTATCCAGCTTCTCTTTCAGTAGAGATTCTCCTCCCTCTCCGAACACTGGCTTCCGAGGCCGGTTGGCATTAGGCCCGCTCATCCCTTTCTTATTTCGGTTAGCCGAAGTGTTAAAAGATTCAGTATCATCGGAATTTCCGCCTTTGCGATTATCATCCTTTCGGTTTCTCCAGGACCGATTGTTATTATGGGAATCCGAGGGGGACTCCTGCTTTGAGCGCTCCAGCATCTGAACTTTCCTAGTCAGCTCCTGGAATGTTTTGAAACCCGCGGTGCATAGAAACGGGACCATCAAATTGTTGAGATTTCCAACGAGGAGGCTGATAGATTGGTCCTACTCTATTGGCGGTTCACATTTGACGGAGAGATTACGCCATCGGGTTATAAAATCCGTGCTACTTTCGTTGTTCTTTGGCTTGGTCCTTACGAGATCGGCAATGGTGATCTTATCGCTGACACTCATGAACCTTTGTCGGAACAAAGATTCCATTTGGACGAAAGTAGTAACGGAGCCATCCGGTATGCTCGTGTACCAGTCGAAGGCGACATCGGTCAGGCTATTAACAAACTGGTGGAGGAGAAGCGCATCATTGCCCCCAGTATTCCCACATGAGGCTTGAAAATGGGCGATGTGCTGATTCGCATTTCCCGTCCTATCAAATCTTCCGAATTTGGGGATGACATAGCCGCTAGGAAATTCTACCAGATCATACTGAGCAGGATACGGTCTCCCACTACTGCTGATATCTTTTCGCGCTTCGGCTTCGGCTACCAATATTTTGACTTTGTTGGCAACCAAATCCATGATTTGATTTTGAGTTAGCGGGCTACCGTCATCGGTAGCCAAGACATTTCGCGAGATAGGATGCGACTGACTTTCATGCGGTCCGCCCACCTTTGGATTTAAGGGAATAGGTGTCGGCTGTCTCGGGACACCGTTTCCTGGTTTATGAGCAGAACCCTGCGCTTGGTTGGACGGCTGAGAGGCAACTTGGGCCGTGAGCTTCATCACGACTTTCCTCAAGTCGTCAATTTTGGAGTAAAGTTTGGCCATCTCCTTGTCTTTACTTCTGAGCTATTTTTGGAGCTCTTAGAGAAGTTGTTGCTCTGCATTCTTAGGACGGAAGATTGGCTCCTCTATGCTTTCCGAGCCCGACTCCTCATGAACCGAGGGATCTCTCTTCTTATCAGCCTCACTGGAAGGGTTTTCATTACCTTCCAGAGGATGCTGGTCTTGGGAAGTAGCAGCCACATTCATACCAGATTGGATCTGAGATGTGTTGGCCCCATCCTCGCTCTTGCTGCGCGTGCCCACCATGTAGACAGTGTGGAACACATATCCAGCCATCTCTTTATCTTTGGCGGGATAACCCTGTTCTTGAAACCTCATGAAGTTCAGCCTAGTATGAGCCTTAGCCCTTTTGTTGGCTCTATATCTGAGCCTTTTCTGTCTTAGCTTCTCAGTCTTGAGGGCTTGATGGGCATTTGTCATCCAGGAAGCCATCGTGAGTCGATTAACGGGGAGCTTAGAGAAGATACCCGATTGAGCAATTGTCAGGGGCGCCGCCGGCTCTTGTCTGAGATGCCTTGTTGCTTTGTTGGTGTTGATGGCCTTGCCCCCAGCTGGGGCCAAAGAAAGTCGTTCAAACACCGACTTGCGTTTGGGTAGTGGTGCCCTCGAGATCACCACCTTTGGCCTTCTGCCTTTCGAGGTCGGTTTGTCTGTCACCGGAGCTTGAGGAGCTGAGATGGCGTTAGCTGGCACGACCAAAATAGAGCCGAATGGTAGCAGCGGCTCCTCCTATTGTAGCCCGAGACTGGCCGAGAGGACCGTTCTGGCATCCATCGTCATCGTGCAGGAGATGGGAGTTGTGCTAAGAGCTGAGATTGTCCTTGGAGACATTTTGTTGCGGCTTGATCGCTTGAAATCCTGCTTGAAAGAGCATTTTTTTAGTATAAATATCGATATGTATGTTGATTGAGTTCGCATGAACGTTTAACCCGAAATATGGGAGGAAAGAAATGTCCCACCGGGCGTGCCAGAATCTGTAGCGTGTTTTTCGTCACCCCATTGAGATGGGAATACGCGTCGCTTGTCAGGCGTACTACAGATTCCCTCTGCCTAAGGTAGGCTGGGGTTTATTGATTGTAGGGATCCGAATCTCTGGCAGCCGCGGACTAAGCTACCGTTAATTTCCGTTGCCTTTGGAGCGAAGGAACCTCCAATTGACGGGTCAACTAGTCATGCGAACTCAGTATGCAGTGTGCGTGTGTTGTGTTTTGAAAGGGTTTTGGATATATTGGGGGCCTCACAGAGTTTACGGGGGTCCCATGAGTCATGCCCAGCGGTCACGTGCGTGGCGCGCGGGTGCTTGGCGCCCGCGGGTCACATGCGCAGCACACGGCAGCTGGGCGCCAGCAGGTCAGGTGCGCAGCAAGCGACCGCTGGGCGCCAGCGGGTCACGTGAGCTACACGCGACCGCTGAGCGCTGAACGCCCGCGAGTTGCCTGAGGTGCATATGGGCGCTTAGCGCCCGCGGGTCACGTGCTCTGCATGCGACCGCTGGGCGCCCGTGGGTCACGTGCACGGCACGCGACCACTTGGCCCCCATGGGTCACGTGCGTGGCACGCGACCACTAGAAACACCAGCGGAAAAGGGGCTTAGCCTCTGGGTTAGGAGTTGAACTCCTAAGGGGTTTGATTTATGGTGTTAAACTCCAACAGATCTTGAATGGAGTTAAACTCCTAAAAAAATTTGGATCTACTTTAGAGCTTCGGATCCTCCTAAAATGGGATTTTTGGAGATGGGTATCCTTCTTCTTCCTCTTTGTTGGCTGGATCTTGGGGGAAGAAGGGGAGGTAAGACTTAAAATCTCCCCTTTTAGGGATTTGATGACAGATCCGAACTCCCCTTCAAGGGTTTTATGGTGAAAAACTATTTATTTTTGAAAAAGGAAGAGTTAAACTCTTGATTAAATTCAAAAGAAAAGAAGAAGGCTTGGAACCTTGAGGAAGGAGGAGGAGGTACAAACCCTAGAAATTTTAGAGAGAGAAAAAGTTATCCTTGATTTTTTCATCATGCTACCTTTATAGGCAACACACTTTACACATAGTCCCTTGGGCTTTACCAAATTGCACTCGTGCCACCCCATGCCTTATGTGCTTATTTCTTTTTTGCACATAAACCATGGGGTTTACAAAATTTTGGATTTCTGCCCACTTTACATACATTTAGACTAATTTATTACCTCCTTTTGGCATGAAGCCGGCCCCTTCCATGCTTGGTCTTGAATTGTGCTTGGGATCGGGCCCACTTGACTTTGGGCTGGCTTTGGTTTTGACATGGTCAACTAGGGTGTTATTTTTGACCCTAACAATACCGAATTGATCCGTGTCCTTCGGTCTTCAACCACCTTCTCAAGCTCCTAGAGGCCACCATGATCAAGTTTGGTCGCCGGTCTCCCTCCATCGTAGATGATCCACCTGAAAGTTTATGCATCGAGCTCCAACCTCATATACCGAGGTAACTTGGGTACCTGGATCGCTACACTAGATAGCCTAGAAGAAGTAAAGAGTGATGCAGGATTAATTTGTCTCAAGACACCCTAGATTTCTCAACACATGAGACTTTTAGGGTGGAGGTAGAAGAAGAATCCATGAGAGGATGAGAGTGTGAAGTAAAAAGAAATTCAAGAAAATGGCTAAGTGTTATGAGATATTATCAAGCATGCTAGAAAATCAAGAAAAAATATCTCCAAGTTTACTAAATATCTCACACTAACATAAATCAAGCATGCAAGAATAGTGTCCTATGAGTCACTACATGACTCATCTCATGAGTCACCAAGGGAGCATGCTTCATTTAAAGCCAAGACACCTCATCCTCCACCTCAAATAACCATTTAAGCAAATGGTTATTAAACATAATGAGGTCGCTCTTCTAGAAGTAACTTGTAAAGAATTACAAGAATACCCCTCATCCGTATATACATACCCGCATCCGTATTCCGAAGAATACGAATACAAAGAGACGAAAATAATTCAACAATATAAAACTAGGATCTGGCTTAAACCAAAGCCCACTAGTATTATCCGTCCGAATCATGATACGTGCATAAGTGCACATATATGATTGAACCCTGCTGTAAAACTATACAACCTCTACATCGTTTCGCCCGAAGCAGGGAAACCCTCTATGTGGGACTCTAAAGACTCGTCAATATACTGGCAGTGGGTTTAACCACAAGCACGTCAGCGGCAATAGCTGTACGTAATGGCTACCCAGGTATTGAGCGAAAGGGAGGCCGGCGAGCAAACTCATCCTGACCCCTACTGAGCCTGTCAGTAACAATATCTGTACAGTCCGGTCCGTTCGTCTAAGAGTATCGCATATTGAGTCTAGGAGGGTGGATAAAGTCAGAACCCTAAGAACACGACATTTATTGTTGGTATGAAGCCCATCACCACCTGAGAAACTACTGATCCTGGATCAGTAATTCTCGATTACCTTGGCCAAGGATTTCTAGTGATGGCCACCCCTGCATAACGCGACATCAACTCCCAATACCGGGAGAGACGAATCCCCGATGATCCTCTTACTGCCTCCATGTGGCTCGGGACTGTACCCAACTAAAACCTGTTTGCACGACTCCTTTGAGCCGTGGTAGGGTAGTAATCAAAGCACAGTGGGAACTCACATAAGACAAATGACGATCTCAGGTCGACAGACTAACCTGTACACATGTCACCTGAGAACTGCTATTTGACAATAGGTACAATACGAACTAGCATGTTCCCGGCGAGTCCTTCCAGTGTATTCATAACCCAATGAGCACCTGTATACTATCTTAGGTGAACAAACAGACACCAATGGCTTGTGGGACCGGCTACCTCCCCTCGTCGGGGTCTCGATCAGTATACACTAGTCTACTCTGGAGTATCGATGCCCAGTCTCGATACTCCCATGACTGGGGACATTTAAGGGTGTGCTTATAGACCACCCAGCTCCCACGTATATGATCGCCATCATAATGCTGGTTGTCAAGAAAGAATCCTATAGGCTCTATCAACATGTAATAGTGATCTGTAATACCACCTGAAGCATGTACATGATGATAAAGACAAACCAGATAGCATATTATCAACTTGAGTAAGACTGTTATACCCGTATAGGTTATTCCTCAATCATCGCAATCGTGTGCCTGCGATCCAATAATTGCCTTGAGGGCACTACAGCCAACAATCACCCACTTGCACTTAAGGCTAATTATTGCGATGTCGCATACTCATAGCCTGTGTGATACCGAACACCCAACTTCTCTACTAATCAGTCTCACAAAGGCTGTTTGTGAAACTATTACTTTCGAGAAATAGTCTCAATGAGTGGATCCGCTCCAATGTTTTTTTCTATATCTCTTTATATCTCAACTTCGCGGAGAAATACTATCTCCCGAAATGAGCGATACCTGTCTTAGAATTTGTCTGGATTTCTGATGGAACCCAGTTCACAAATAAACTCCAAATCCAACAAACTTCTTAGACCGTATCATCCGTTGAATTTAATCAGTATTCTGCACCATGCCTTCCCCAGTATCCGCTTGGACCAACTGTCCAACATACTGTCCTTCAAAAAGAAGGAAAACTATAACTCTGACAGCCACTCTGTCATCCAGGTCACTTGGGAAGCCTGAAATGATAACCGTCTCCTGAAGGAGGCTGCCATTACCATATCCCAAGAACATCCATTTATGTTCATAACTGCTTCCCAATGTTTCTCCAAGATTGGATTAATATATGTTTATTGCAGCTAGTGCAAAAACAATATCTGGTGTTGTATTTGAAATTTCATGATTGACTCAATTGCCTAAGCAAGTGATATGCCAATCATGCAAATCCCTCTCCTCATCAGTCTAGAAGACATTTCTTTAGAGAGGGTGACTCCATCACCTACGGATACACCACCTCGCCAGGAGTCGTCCATTCTAAAACACTTTAGAATAGTGTCAAGTGACCAAATTGGGACAGTTCCCAAATCTAGATCTAAAACCATAGGTCTAGTGGCCAGAATTCCTGATATTATATCCAGATCCTAAGTGGAGAAACAACTTTGTGACAACCACAATATAACCGATCGTAGTATAGGAAAATCTTTCCCTATCAAGTGAATGTCATCCAAATACCAGGACATCACTCCCTACTACCTTTTTATCAGATCCATCTCTTATTCTGATGAAATCAAACTCTATGACTATCACATCAAAAATAGATAATCTATCTCTGTTATACCTGCTTTACTCTATAAATAGACATAACCTACTTGCCTACTATGCTTCCACTGCTCCCACTGACTACAACAACCCTTTAGCAGAGTTATATACACGTGCACTTATAAAACTAGTTTAGAACGGCGTTATACTCATCCTCCTGCTAGATCTCACAGTCTAAAACAGCAGCATTGGCAAGTTTGGGTAAACATAAACCTCCTTGTCACCGTCCCTGAGGAGACCGAAGTACCCCTCGGGTGCTTGAGGTTACCTGCCAAATCTGCGGAGTGGCTAGTGGAATGTCGAGTCCAATTGAATCTTTAGGCTCTACTAAATTTTTAGTAATCGTTTGTGGTTTGGAATAACTTCCAATTCTACCATACTCCCACTAATGTTTTCTGAAAAAGAATCCATTTAATAAAATCTTGTGGCGAGTCAAGAACAATATAACTATTTGTCACGACCCGGAAAAGGCATGTGACTAGCACTTGAATCATGTGAAGTCTATAGGACCCCACCTAATTCAAGTAAGCCAAAAGCCCAGAAATCTAAACCTTATAGGGAAAATACTGGAAGTGCAGTTTTGAAAGAATGGTACGATGAAATCAAGTTCTTCCCTTAAAATATAAAAGTAATATTATATGAAAACAGAATCTTGTATTTAACTTGAAAACGTTTTCGTTATTTAAAATTTACACAGCACCGCCTTTGTAATTTTTAACCTAAAAACGAATACAAACAATAATATATAAGGCATCCCCAAGCGGGAGCTAGCTTTTCTCCAATTGGCGGAAACAACCACGCAAGATAATATAAGTATACAACGCCGAAGGCGAGGATCAAAACTCATAAGAAAGCGAGAAAACTAAACATCATAAAGAAAACCAGAAACAATAATAAAATACATAAGCGCGACTCTAAGGCCGAAAGAATATACAAACTATGGTTATCTAAGTCTACTAAATATACAAGTTTGGTTGATGAAGCTTTTAACTAGATACAACTGAAATAATATATACAAGTAGGAAAAATGGTGGTCACGATGCAATGTATCCCACCTACCAAGCAATCACACGAAAGGGAACTGTGTGCCATCAAGCCGCAACGGAACCTGTACGGCCAAACCTGCAAGAAACTGTGGCACAACGAGTGTGAGTTGCCAACTCGTTAGTAGAAGACATCACCGAGTAGAAATCGTATGAAAGACGATCTCCATGGTCATATAGTACAATAATAATAATAAACTGACATCGAAAAAAAAGCAAGGGTAACAGTTGCATATAAGTGATACCATGGTACTCGTGTCCATGTCATAAGATGTGAATCATGTATGAATGCATCATCAGGTGGGTGTGTGCAGCAACGACACACAAAAATCATAATAAAATCTAAGTTTTCAACATCGACACTCGAAACAACATGAAACCCGTGTCCAGTATCGACACGTAAATCCTCGGATCTCAGGCGCCACATCCTCTGATCGGCCCTCAAATCCATCATACGACTCCGGTTGGTACCCTTCGGATAACAGCCGGGTCCAAACTATCACCGGTAGGTAGTGCTCCCCTGCCAGGCTCATCATCTACAACTCGAGCTTATTGCCCTGGGGTACCTTACCGGGTCCACCATGTACCCGCAGATGGTTCATCCTACTTCTCGAATAGGGTTTCGAAAACCAAATTCAGAACCGAGAAAACATCATGGTGGACACGAAATATCATATCAAGGAAAACCACATCATTCTCTTTAAAAATAATCATAAGTTTATAAAGTTCACATGCGATTTCCCAAATCCAGAAATCTTATGAAAAATCCGAAATCTTAAATCATGAGTCGAACAGTGAACATCGGCATAAAGCCCCACAACAGTGTATAACAGAATGAATATATGAATGCATGGAATATATGAATGCATAGGTTTCCACCTGTCCATCTACACCAATCTTTTTCTTGAAGATCCATTTGCATCCTATGGGTTTTACCCCATCTGGAGCAAAGTCCAAAGTCCAAACTTTGTTGGTGTACATGGACTCCATCTCGGTCCGCATTGCATCCAGCCATCTTACCGAGTCGCCGCTCTGGATGGCCTGCTGGAAGCTAGTAAGTTCATCATTATCAATGACGCAATCCTCTCTATCCCCGTTTATGAGAAAACCGTAGTATCTCTCAGGCGGATGAGACGGCCTACTACTCCTGCGGAGGGGTGCGGGAATGTCCTGTTCTTCTTGAACTTCTGGTTCTACCAAACTTTCAGTAGTAGTTTGTGGTTCTGGAATTTCTTCCAGTTCTATTGCGCTCCCACTTGTTTCCTTTTCTAAAAACTGTTGTTCTAGAAAATGGGCATTACGAGAAACAAAAACCTTTTGTTCCTCTGTGTAATAGAAATAATACCCCTTGGAGTTCTTTGGATATCCCACAAACTTACACTGTACTGATCGTGCCTCGAGTTTGTCTGCATGCTGCTTTTTAACAAAAGCTGGACAACCTCATATCTTCAGATACTGAAGATAGGGTTTCTTCCCACTCCACATCTGATATAGTGTGGTAGGCACAGTCTTGGTAGGAGCCCTGTTCAAAAGATATGCAGCTGATTCTAGTGCATAACCCCAGAAAGATCGCGGTAACTCAACATTACTCATCATGGAACATACCATATCCAATAGGGTTTTGTTCCGTCTTTCCGATACACCGCTATGCTGTGGAGTGTATGGAGGAGTAAGCTGAGAGAGAATTCCATTCTCTTTTAGGTAACCCAGAAACTCGGCACTTAAGTATTCTCCACCTCGATCAGATCTCAGTGTCTTGATACTTTTGCCGGTTTGGTTTTCTACTTCATTCTTATATTCTTGGAATTTCTCAAAGGCCTCGGATTTATGT
The DNA here is from genome assembly GCA_030015575.1 of Agapanthus africanus. Taxonomy (NCBI): domain Eukaryota; kingdom Viridiplantae; phylum Streptophyta; class Magnoliopsida; order Asparagales; family Amaryllidaceae; genus Agapanthus; species Agapanthus africanus. Next base: position 345,425,489 of record CM057343.1, read on the forward strand.
TTCATTAAGAAAATGAATCCATACCTAGAGTAATCATCCGTAAAAGTAATGAAATATGAAAAACCGCCTTTTGCATGTGTAGACATTGGACCACATACATCGCTGTGTATAAGTCCTAAGAGCTCGCTCGCTCTTACTCCATGTCCAGTGAATGGAGTCTTTGTCATCTTTCCTTTGAGACATGATTGACAAGTGGCATAAGATTGATATTCGAACGGATCCAAATATCCTTCTCTATGTAAGTTAGTTAACCTTGTCTCATTGATGTGACCTAGTCTACAATTCCATAAGAAAGCCTGATTTATATCTGGAGACTTTCTTTTTAGTGTGTTCTGGACATTGAAAATCTGTAATTGGTTTAACACATATATACCGTTATCTAGTGTACCGGACCCAATCAAACCATGATTAAGGTGGATGTTAACAACATCGCTTACAAACGTGAAATCATAACCTTCTTTTGATAACAACGATACTGATATGATATTACACGTTAAACTGGGTACACAAAAACAGTTGCGCAAAACCAAAATATGTCCACTCGTCAATCCAAGGTGATAATCACCTATGGACACAGCACTCACGCTAGCTCCGTTAGCAACCTGGAGGGTCATATCACCAACCTTCAGCACTCTACGGTTCCTCAGTGCCTGCAATGAATTGCATATATGAGATCCTGATCCGGTATCCGATACCCAGGAAGTAGAGTTGATTGACATACAATTTTCAATTACAAACACACCTGAAGTCGAAGCCATAGCTTGCTTCGGGTCCTGGTTCTTGGCAATCCAAGCTTTGCAATTTTTCATCCAATGGCCTTTCCTACGACAGTGGAAGCACTCGTCCTTTGCCACTACTGGCACCGCAACCTTTGCTTTTCCCTTAACTCCCACCTTACCAACACCACCTCTTGGTTTGGTAGCGGCCTTCTTCTTCCTTCCTTTGGCCCTTGCCTTGGACTCGGAAGAGGAAGCACCGCGAATAAACATAGTGGGTGTTTCCCTTGCTTTCTGCAAGGTGCCCTCTGCACTCCTCAATATGTTAAGGAGTTCTGGAAGTTCAACTTCTTTTCCTTGAATGTTGAAATTCAGAATAAACTGGGCATAGGTGGAAGGAAGGAACTGAAGAACTAGGTCTGTATATAGCTCGTTCTCTAATGTCGTCCCGAGGTCCGCGAGCTCTTCTATATAGCCAATCATCTTAAGGACATGTTCTCCTACAGATGATCCGACGGCCAGTCTCAACTGAAACAAGTTCTTCGAGATCTCGTATCTAGCTATACAAGATTGCTCTCCATACAAATCCTTAGTGTGGAGAAATATGGATTCTAGATCCATATTCTCGTGCCTCCTCTGATGTTCATTATTCATAGAGGCAAGCACGATGCATTTGGCCTTCGCGCAATCTATCTTCCAGGTCTTGCGGATTTCCTTATCCGTGACACTGGATTCTGGACCAGGGACAGCAGGTGCCTTAGTAGTAAGGACATACCCCAATTTGTCATAAGTAATTGCCATCTTAACATTCCAGAACCAATCTTTATAGTTTGGCCCTGTCAAAATATTTTTATCTAATAGTAACTTAAGGCCTGTCATGTTCTGGGTCGCTGCAATGAGAGAGAGGGAACACTTTAGCATGATGCTCTTGCAAGTTTAGAGTGGTTTTTAGTTTATCTAAACAGGATGGCTCCCACTGTTTCTCGAATTCCTCCTCAAACCAAAAAGGAAGAACTGGTCAGGACTATTCCCACCGTACAATACTTGCTTAACTGTTCAGCCAGGTCGGTGTCGGTACTTCGAGTGAGGTTTTACGACGCTTTCGTGAAGTTCCTTAATTAAATAACCTCTTTTCTCTGGGGGCGTAGCCCCGCTGACACCTTTCTCGACACCTACATGGTTTATAACATTGATCGTTAAGTGACGAATCTCCTGATGAGTAGCGGATACTCACAGTAGGATCGGGATCAAAATATCATCGTGTGATAAAGCTGAAGGAATCCTACTAAAATTATCACACTCCAAATGGTATGCAACTCTTAGCAAATTTCAGTTTCTTTAGAAATTCCCGATATCAATTTCTGCCCCATGCTCTTATGACCTTGGCGTTGGTCAAAATGTCATAAGTCACATGTCAAGTTCTACCCATCATTATCTTGTTAATTTGAACCCATCCGTATATATCCCTGACGTTGGCCAAATGATAGTACGACTGTCCCAAACCAACTCATCTATCTATAGAATAAGTGAATACCCAGCAGCTACCAAACACTATGCCTTAGCATTGGTCAAAATACATAGCTTGATTACTACTGAATACCCAAATGAAATGACGGAGGGCTACGAATGGTTTTGGCGAAACCGTGAACGTAGTGAACTTGATATGATCGAAGGAACCTAATAGCTTTTAAAAAGGAGTGGCTTAAGCTCCGCGATTTTAAAAAAAAATATCTTCTGTTTTAAAATAACAGAGTGGTTTCTTTTAAACTGTTCCAACGATTCAACTTTGGTTTATTTTCTTTGCATTAATATAATGCGTCCCATCAATTAACCTATCATTGCAGAAAACAACGAAAATACAACGTCCTCATATGCCATCCGCATTCGCCACTAGGCCCCGTCATTCACCCGTTAGGTTACTTAACTAACGACAGAGCGGGGGTTGGGCTAGCGCGGGTGCAAAACATAAGCGACGCCTACTAGATATCATATATAGATATTGTACATTCGTCAGATGCAATAATAGTCATTCCAGATCACAGATGAACATATTGGATTTTCTACGAATCCGCATTTCTTTTGAGACTGCAAAGAAAGACGGATTATACAGTCGCGATGAATAACCAAAACCCCACCCTAGACCCCTACGGGTACGGCAAACTACCCGCCTAGTACTCGAAGTGAAGCGGTCTCCCTTAACAACGTGAGTAGGCCACTAAACACTTTAAAGTACCCGGTAGTTTGTGTACCCCAACTTGGGTCTATCCTAGGAGCAGAAAACAGTAAATGAAATAATACAACGGTGGCTACAACCTCAACCTGAATGTGCCCCGCAAAAGAATATTACAACAATTACAATTTACATTTTAATGAAAGAAACACTCGTCTCACATCCCCGGCTATCCATTCACGACAATCCAACAAGTCTACAATCACAAACCAGTAAAAACCATTACAGAAATGTGCAACCCCTGCTAACCGACATACTTGTAGTTAAGGGAGGTTTACGAACACATTAAACACAACACAGATATAACCAAATTAGCCAAACATCTTAGAATTTCAATCAAGCAACACAAATGATTCTACTCCAAGCAATTCTCTGTGCACATAAAACCTGAGCAGAAACAAGTCATCCCAGAAAACACAACATCAACACAGAAGAATAACTGAGCAAATTTAGGTTGACTCGGAGTCAACACGGCCGCGGATCCGCGGCGGATCGCTTGTATCGGCGGCGGTTCCGCGGCGCTATGGTCGAGTCACAATCCCAAATTTCTTCAAAATTCTTAAAATTCCCTGCTTGTATTTTTAAGGGTTCCTGAAAAATTTTTAGACCACGTTTTAAAAACAGCAGAAACATGGTGAAAACGTCGTATTTTCGGGTTTGTTTTGCGATCGAATTTCTAACGACTTTGCTAATAAGTTAGTTATGGTTTAGCGAGGCTCTGATACCACTGTAAGTCGACGTTAGACACCCCACATGATACGGGGAGGCGGAATAGGTAAAACAATCATTTTGTTTGAGTTAACATCGACTAACTTTACGGATCTTTGCTAAACCCTAACTAGCAACTATATAGAAGTGATTAACTACTATGATAGATGATTATACCTAAAGATTCAAGTCCTTCTTGTTCTTATAGTTCACCTCCTCGTCGGCCTCCTCGATGTGATATAAGATCCACCCGAGAGATCCTTCTCCAAGCTTTAACCTCTCACTTGAGATAACTAGGTGGCTATGAGTGCTAATCAAAGTAACCTAGAGGATATAGAAGAGGATTAGGGATCTATTAGTCTTGCTAACCCTTGGAATCTCAACACATGAGAGGATTAGGGTTAGGATTGAAGAGAGAGAGCTTGAGGAGAGAGAATGTGTAAGTGAGAATGAATAAATATCTTAAGTCATTTGGATAAATAATGAAGCATCAAAATATCTAGAAATAATATCTCAAAATATCAACCATGCTTCGCTAATTACTTTGAGGTGAATCACCTCATGACTCATGATATAATTAATGCAAATTACACATCATCTCCTCCACCTCATTAAGCTTAATTCATAAATGAATTAAAACATAATGAGTCACCTTTCTTCTAGAAGCTTCTCGAGTAATTACGAGAATGCCCCTCCTATCCGTAAAACACGGAAAAACTGAGACTGTATAAATCCAATAATCCAATACTAGAACCTGGCTTAAACTAAAGCCCGCTAGTAAAAACTATCCGAACATCGTACGTGCACAAATGCACGTATGTGTCCAAACCCTGTCGTAAAACCATAAGACCTCTATATCGTTTCGCCTGAAGCAGGGAAACTCTCTGTGTGGGACTCTAAAGACTCGACACTACGCTGGCAGTGGGTTTAACCACAGGCCGCAAGCGGTACTAGCTGTACGTAACGGTCCCCAGGTAGATGTCGATAAGAAGGCCGATGAGGAAACCCATCCGAACTCCTACTGAGCCTGATGTGACAATCTCCGTACAGTCCGGTTTGTTCGTCTAATACTATCGCGTATCGGGCCTAGGTGGCGGCAAGCGTCAGTCCCCTAAAAGCGGTATAAGTCATGTCGGAGTGAAGTCCATTACACCTTGAGAAGCTACTGGAAATCCTACCAGTAAATCTCGTTTGCCCTGGCCAAGGACTTTGCGTAATGGCTCTCCAAACACAGCGCGATATCAACTCCCAATACCGGGAGAGATGAATCCTATCTAACCGCCACTGCCTCCAAGTGCTTCGGGACTGCACCCAACTGCTACCTGTTCGCACGACTCCTTTGAGCCGTGGTAGGGCAGTGATTAATCCAAAAATTTTATTTACCGTAATCAGAAACGGCGTCGCTTTGCAGCTAGCCGGTGAATACGGGTCGATCCACAGAGATGTGTAACTTTCTGTTTTTGTGTTATCACGAGTTGATTCCGATGGGGGTTTGGTTTTTGTCAATTGATTTAAAACTAATTAATACGATATTAAAGAACTTGTTAGGGTTAGGTCTAAGATAGGGTTGATAAGATCAATATTGTCACCTCTTTCAATGCCGTTTAATTAAAGCTTTTTAGAAATCATAACAATTATTAGCAAAGGGGATTAGGATGATTTGGGAAGAAACGAAGTTTCTTCCTCTAGATCCTTGTCCGTCCTTTCCTATTAATTGGTACAATCTTCATGGACGTCATGTATGCCCGGCCCTTTATACTACGGTTCACCGTTACCTCGCAGGTATGATGCCGTAGGAAGAGGGTCATGCATGCATGCATGAAGTTCTAGTTATGAGAAAAAGTATCGGCATTGAAGGAGGTGAGAGATATTCATCTCTCACTCCCTCCCTTGTTCCTAACCCTAACAAGCGAGGATTTTACTTGCTCATTAGGGAATTTTCTAAAAATGACATTTTTGTTGTTTATGTTTTAAAGTGTTTTGTTCAGATCTTGAATTATTACTTACTGCAGATTAAAAGGAGCTAGACTAGTTAACTAAGGCAAGTAATAAAATTACTCTACTGCAAGAATGATATGAGATATCTAGGGCAAGAAGTAAATTAGAACTAAGGCAGGAATTTAAAAGAAAAACTTACAAAAGTAATGCTCTAGATCTCCCAACAATTCTGGTTTTATTGATTGAAAAGAGGCATCATTTTACAGATTTGTGAGTACAAATTATAAGCAAACAATGAAGCTAGGGTTACAGACGCTCGCAGAGGTGCAATTACAGATTTGCCCCCTAAAAATCCCAACACCCGCACCGTCGCACCGACACAAGAAGTCGGTGCCGACACGGGCAACAAACGGCCGCGGAACCGCGGCAATGATGGGCCTTGGGCCGCGGTTCCGCGGCCCTTTGGTGGCTTCATTTCACCATTTTCTCTGGTCTTCATGCTGGGTACATGGGCTTGTTTGTTCTTCACTATTCTTCTCTGTTTGGATTCTTGGTTTTTTCCAGATTTTCAGTGAAAACTTGTAAGGAGCTTTTGACCGTTCACTTTGACATTTCGGACCGCACTGCTTTATACAATTGTAACCTGTTCTTCGTGACTCGGATCCATCTTCTTGTTGGTCAAAAGTCTCTCTTTTGTATCATCTTCTGTCTTTTCTCACTGTCTTCGCTCCAAGAGCCTGTATCCTGTATCATGCAACAAACGTGCGTCAAAAGTACCTGTTTACTTATAAAATGAATAAAAGTGGGGCGTATGAATTGCAATATTATGATATGAACAAATACCCCCAAACTTATCTTTTGCTCGTCCTCGAGCAAACTTATTATTTTATTCTAACCTAGCCGCACTTTCGCAAGGAAACGCGATTGCACTGAGCACGTGCAACAAGCCGTTAAACCTCTAGGTGTCCCTAGTAGGAGGAGTGTTGTCTCCTGAGGGTTTTCAGCGGATTACACCCACAAAATCCTATCAATATGGTTTTTCGACTTTTGTTCTCCAATTAGGTTTTCTAACAAGGAATTCTATTATCGTCGCCCCACAAATTATCCACCCATATTCTTCACACTTCCTTATTATGTAACTTAAGATTGTACATGTTCTATAAAATTACTTAGAATTCAGCATTTCTTAAGTTTTTCTTCTAGAGTTTCATCTCAACTTAGGAATTTCTATCAACTTTATTAAAGATACAAGTTTTATTCTTCATTCCTTTCTCTTATCTAAACTCTAATCACATATCCCCACGTGTGTGTAATTGTCACCCCTACGCTTGGAAATTCAAATCAAGCAATCGTACTCTCGTCCATTGTCCAAAGCACTTATTAATTTGTGAATTTTTCTTAACTTTCGCTTACACATCCTTCATGCGACCGTTAATACTTCTTGAGGTACCAACAGCCGATTACAAGATGCGTTAGCACTTTAAAGCGTATTTCCTAGTTTTGCAACACCCAAGGCTTTTAGCAGTGACTCCCAAACCAGTTGGTCTAAGGCACTAGGTGATGAAGCACCCTCGCTAAATAATTTTCTAGCCCTAAGTAATCACAAAAACCAGTGTCCATTTTTTTATTCACTTTTTTCTTTTTATTTTCATTGTGCTAAGGAGTTTAGACAAGAGTAATTCAAGGTCTCTTCTACTAATACAAGTTTCAAGGTGCGTGATTGTGCATTTTGTAGGGTACATGTTTTCAGAATCTAAACTTAAGCTAGGAACTATTTTTCGAACTTATACTCTGATAAGAATATTAATACTCTTCCCTCATTTTGGCTTAGCCCAAGAAGTGAACCCAAAATTTGCCTATTCCTAAATAACCTACAAAGACATATATTCTCTACCGTTAAACTCTAAGGAATGTTATTTTTAGGGTTTTTAATTTGCTAAGTCTAAGATCTAGTTTTTCCTAGCCAGTTAACCTTTTTATCAAACTCAAGTCAATTAACCAAAATTGAATACAATAATTTTTATAATTTTTGAATTTTTTCAATTTTTATGGATTTTTCGGTTTCCTAAATTTTTTTATTTTTCAAAATTTCAAATTTTTATGATTTTTTTTATAAAGATGCAATGCAAAAATTAAATATGCAAAAGGAAGAGAAAAATATATACAATATGCAATGCAAAAGATAACTATATACATTACCCTCTCCCCCAAACTTGAGCAAAGCAGTGCCCTCACTGCCCGGCCCCACGTCGCGCTCGTGAGCGTGAACGTGATCGTTCCCCTCTAGCCAAAAGTGTTTGGATTCCCCTCTCAATTTCCGTCAACCGACGGTCATGATCTCGTGCAGTCGCCCGAAACTCATCCCTCAAAGAATCGATTCTTCTCACTGTTCTCCGCATCAATCGCGCATGCTCCTGGGGAGTTAGTTCTTCCCCGCTCGAAGTCGAGCTCGAGCTAGGGGTGTGTGCGGGTACATTTTCTGCCGGTTCCGTTCGTGTCCAAATATTAGTAAGTCTAGAGTAGGACGACGTGACGCACTCTACAAGTGGTCGAACTGGAACACCGTCTATCATGTATGAGTCAAATTCCTCGATGGGGAGGAAATAACGGCAGAGTTGGGTAACAAGCATGGGACATGGGTATACGGTACCTCGTTTCCCCGTACCTATAGATTGGAGCAAAACAGTGCACATGTCGAATCTTGGATTTTTCATCATCAGTGTGTGTACGACATGTAATGAAGGGGTGAAAAAAGTCGTGTTGTGGGAACTACCAAAGATATTGTTTTGTGCCCACCAGCACACAGTTAAAACGTTCGCGAAAAGTGTCCGTGCTTGGATACCCTTACGCGGCTCTCGTGCACAGTCATTCCCCATCAAGGGCATATAATCTTCAAAGTGCAATGGGTGGTCATGTGCGGGTACGCGTGGTATGAGTGTAACCTCGTGGATCATGTCCCTATCGATGTGAATTTCACGATTTCCCCAATTTATTTTAATGTAACCTAAGTTGTCCAGACTATTATCCTCCATTGATTCATAAAATAGGGCAACTAGGTTAGGTAGGGCAAACGCAGATGAGTGATTATAGAGCAGGAAATTCCAGCCCCTTTGTTCGATTTCATGTGCGAAATATCTACCGTATACTTCGTGTGTGAAAACCGGGGAAAAATCCTTTCCAAACTGCATTTTATGTGCCATTTAGATTTTTCCAGTAAAAAGATATGCAGGAACAGAGAGGAATTAGACAGAGTTACCTCCCCTGAAATTTTCAAGGGGTGACGACACCAGACGGCGGCGGTTCAGCGGCGGGAGGCGGCAACGGCGGCGGAACCGCGGCGCTTTGGTGGAGTTGCGGCGAGATTTTTCTGGAGAGGGTAGGGGGCGGCGGCTAGGTTTTTATGAAGAGGAAAAAATTAGGGTAAAAAAACAGGGGGGCTTGGGGCTTATAAATAAGGGATGGGAGGGTTATTTGTAGAAAACACCCTCTACAATGAGGGTTTAAAAATATCAGCTCTTAAATCTGCAAATTTGCAATTAGGTCCAAAAATTATTTTTTTTTTTTCTATTAATTTTTTTTATTTTCTATTTTTTTATTTTTTTATGGCCTTTTGGAAATATATATACAAATAATATACACACCCCCAAACTTATTTGAAATAATGTTTTGGGAAGAGAAATTTGGGGGTGAAAGTGGAGGAATATCACTCAGTGTAGATCGGCTCCTGCAAGAACAGGAGCTCCTCCGAAGGGTCCGCTGTGAAGAACGGTTTCAGTCGATGCCCATTCACTTTGAATAAGGTACCGTCTTCAGGATTTTCAAGATCAACCGCACCGTGCGGATAAACGGTGCGGACTACAAAAGGTCCTCTCCATCTGGACCGGAGCTTGCTGATTATATGTCAAAAACTTGTATTTACCGCAATCAGAAACGGCGTCACTTTGCAGCTAGCCGGTGAGTACGGGTCGATCCACAGAGACGGGTAAATTCCTTTTATGTGTTTTAACGAGTTGATTCAATTTGTCGTTTTGGTTGGTTTATAACAATCTATGAAAACTAGATCTAATTAATCTAATTAAAAGTCTTGCTAGGGTTAGGCTTAGGGGAAGTTTTGGAGATTAACGTTTTTCATCACCGCTTTCAATGCCTACTTTTTTTAGATCTATTAGGTGTTAAGTTAATTATCAATAAAGTGGATACGAATCTTTTGGGAAGATGTTTCTTCCTCTAGATTCGTATCCCTCCTTTGTTGATAATCACCCTAACCCCCACGGAAAACGCGCGCAACCGGCCCTTTATACTACGGTTCATCGTTACCTCGATAGGTAGGATGCCGCAGGGAGCGGTTGTGCTCGTATGCGTGGAGTTCTAATTCGTTAGGTTAAAGTGGTATTGAAAGGGGTGAGAGATCTCATCTCTCAACCCTTTCCCTAAGGCTAACCCTAACAAGCGAGGAGACTACTCGCTCATTAGGGGATGAGAAAACATTATAATTAAAAGAACAGAAATAAAATACTTACTAGGTTGACGGCTCCCTCCAAACAAGAAGAACAGATCTGAATTTTTTCTCTCAGAAATTCTGAATTTTATTGATTGAAAAGAGGCATCCGTTTTACAATTTTCAGATTACAATTTATAAGTAAACAGGAGAATTAGGGTTTCAGAGTCTCGCACATGCGCAATTACTGATTTGACCTCTAAAATTCCAACACCCACACCGACACGGCAACAGAAGAAAAATCCACCGACACGTGTATTAGACGGCCGCGGATCCGCGGCATTGGTAGGCTTGGGCCGCGGATCCACGGCCCTTTGGTGGTCTTGGGCTGCCAAACTTTCTGGGGTCCTTTGTGGTTGTCTGGGCTTCTTGGTTTTATACTTCTTTTTCTCTGTTGGCTTCTTACTCTTCTCCAGATCTTCAGTGAAGACTTGTATTGGCCTTTTTAACCGTTTCACCTTGACATTCGTTGCCTTGCACCTATGTGAACTGGGCTTGACTAGGATCCGTCTATTTGTTGGTCAAAAGTCCATTTTTCTGTTGTTTTGTGTCTTTTTCACTGTATTTGCTCCAGAAACCTGTATCCTGTAATATGCAACAAACGTGCGTCAAGGGTACCTGTTTATTTATAAAAAGGATAAGAATAGGGGAATGGAAAATGCAATATTATGGTCTGAACAAATACCCCCAAACTTATCTTTTGCTCGTCCTCGAGCAAACTTATTTTTTATTCACTAAAATCCTAACCGCACTTTCGCAGGGAAACGCGATTGCACTGAGCACGTGCAACAAGCCGTTAAACCTCTAGGTGTCCCTAGTAGGAGGAGTGTTGTCTCCTGAGGGTTTTCAGCGGATTACACCCACAAAATCCTATCAACTCGGCCCATTGACTTTTGTTCTCCAATTAGGTTTTCTAACAAGGAATTCTATTATCGTCGACGTGTAAATTATCCACCCATATTCTTCACGCATCCTTATCATTTAACTTAAAATTATATATGTTATGTAGACCTACTTAGATTTCGGCATCTCTTAAGTTTTCCTTCTAGGGTTCCATCTCTACTTAGGAATTTTCTATCAACTCTATTAAAGATACAAATTTTATCTTTCATTCCTCTCTCTTATCTAAATTCCAATCACATACCCCCACGTGTGTGTATAGATCACCCCTACATGTGGAAATTCAAATCAAGCAATCATGCCCTTGTCCGTTGTCCAAAGCACTTATAAATTAGTGAACTTTTAATTGAATTTCGCTTACACATCCTTCATGCGACCGTTAATACTTCTTGAGGTACCAACAACCGATTACAAGATGTGTTTGCACTTTAAAGCGTACTTCCTAGTCTTTGCAACACCCAAGACTTTAGCAGTGACTCCCAAACCAGTTGGTCTAAGGCACTAGGTGATAAGCCACCCTCGCTAAATATTTTTCTCCTTTTACAGCCTTAGGTAATCACAAAAACCAGTGTCCATTTTTTTTTCTTTATTCACACTTTTTTTTTTCTTTGTACTAAGGACTTTAGACAAGAGCATTTCAAGGTCTCTTCTACTATTCCAAGTTTCAAGGTGCGTGATTGTGCAAATTGTAGGGTATACGTTTTCAGAATCTAGATTTAAGCTAGGAACTATTTTTCAAACTTATACTCTAATAAGAACATCAATACTCTTCCCTTGTTTCGACTTAGCCCAAGAAGTGAATCCAAAATATGCCTATTTCTAAATAAACTACAAGGCATATACTTTCTACCGTTAAACTTTAAGGAAGGTTATTTTTAGGGTTTTTAATTTACTAAGTCTAAGATCTAGTTGTTCCTAGCCAGTTAACCTATCTGTCAAACTCTAGTCAATTAGCCAAAATTGAATACAATAATTTTTATAATTTTTCAAATTTTTTCAAATTTTTATGGGTTTTCAAATAAGTATGCAAAAATATGTACAAATGAATGCGAAGGAAGAAGACGTACCGAGCATACCCCCAAACTTGAACTTGACAGTGTCCTCACTGTCATGCTAAACCAAGAGGGTCAAAATACCGATACTCCCCTGTTTATTTATTTATAGTTTTTTTTTATTGTTAAGAAAAAATATATACAAAAAGACCCTCCCCCAAACTTCATTTAAACTATGTTAGACATTACTGCCAAACTTTGCATCGGCCAAAAGTCAACACCAACCAGTTGAAAAATTTATCAGTAAAGAATATTGGTTGGTGGAAAAATAAGTTGTGGTGGTTCGCAAAGAATTGGGGAAGATAGAAGTAGTGGTATGGGAGGTGAGGAGGTAAATATACAGGTGATGGTGATGCATCGAAACGAGAATGTAAATGATCAGCAATCAGTGGAGTGTTGGCATTCTCGTACCTTATTAAAAGAAATGGGGGTATTTCAACTTCTAAGGGAGGAGGTTGACTCACCACAATACCCCCAAGATGTTCCTGTGGGTCCTCTATTGACATGGCATCATCCATCAATTGTGTATGATATTCACTTATGAGGGAACTTATCTCCTCGATGTCCGCCATAGTCCAACCGAAAACTTGCCGCCTATCTTGTAAGACCGTTAAGAGGGCGTTCTCTTGCTCGAGGACTAGAGAGGCCGATATGATAATGGGAAAGGTCTCATTCTCACCTATGTAGGCATATGTAAGGTGAGACGGCAAGGGTGTGAGTTCGAATTTCTGAGGCGAAAGAATCATTGCGGAATCTACCTCGAACTCAAAGGACTCTAACACAGGTTCGAAATCACTGCAAACAACCGATTCGGATGGTTCGACTGACTCATCCAAAAATTCAAACGACTCATATTCGGGCTGTGAGTCGTCATCATCCAAAAAAGTGAAACATTCATAATCAACATCGGTTGTGTCAACGGTAGTAGGCTCAAGGAGGGACGCACTAGTGGCGTCAAAACTGTTTTCATCAAATAGAAATCTTTCAAGCTCGCAGTCCTCCTGCGTGATTTCGTGAATAGAGCAAACTTCTCGTGTACTAGTTTTAGGTACGGGGGGCAGACTTCCCATCTTATAAATATTGAACTCACTAGACCTCTTTCCGAAGGATAGAGTCATGGAGCCATTGCGACAATTTATTACGGCATTGGAAGTGGCCAAAAATGGTCAACCAAGAATCACCGGAATTTGGTTTCTTGGGTTAGCAACAGGTTGTGTATCCATAACGATAAAATCAACGGGGAATATGAATTCCCCGACTTTGATCAACACATCCTCTAGTTGACCCCTTGGATAGGTGATTGATCGATCAGCTATTTGGAGAGTGCAACGAGTGGGTTTCAACTCTCCAACCCCTAATTGTTCGTACACAGAGTAAGGAATCAGGTTAACACTAGACTCAAGATCTAAAAGTGATCGATTAATTTTCTTATCCCCAATTGTGATTGAAATCGTAGGACAGCCGGGGTCCTTTCGTTTTTGGGGTAAGGTTTGATGGTGGTTAATAGCATTGCTCACTGCACTAGCCACTAGCACTTTCTTGGGTACTTGAGATGCTTTTCTCTTTGAGGTGCATAAGCCCTTTAAGATTTCGCATATGAAGGGACTTGTTGGATGGCATCCAAGAGAGGTATATTTATGCTAACCTGTTTAAATAATTCCACAATCTTCTCCACTTGTGTAGTTGGTTTATTGGGACTCAACCTGTTTGAAAATGGTGCATTTTGAAAAAAATTTGAGTCACATGTCTGTGGAGTAGAATGTGGAGTAGGAGCGGATCCCGGTGTAGATGTGTTCATGTTGTGAGAGTTGGGTCCGTTCGAGCTAGAAGAAGTAGAGCCGTGTGAAGGGTGGAGAATAGGCTCTAAAGAAAAAGGTGAAGAAGAAAGTGAAGAAAATGAAGAAGGGGAAGGTAACGATGGAGAAGAAGAAGAAGAACCACCGGCGGGGATGTCATCATTAGTTTCCACATTATTTTGCAACTCTCTTCCGGATCTCAACGTGGTCACCGCATTTACATTGTGATTGTGATATGCGTTTTGTGTGTGACCGGGATTTGGCAATGGTTGAGATGGAAGCTTTCCCTTTTCTCTCTCGCTCAACGCAGCAGTTAATTGTGCAATTTGTGCCTCAATAGATTTGATACTTTGATCGTGTGAGGCATTGTTATTCATTAAAGATTGAACATAACTTTCAAATCTTGCTGCGGATTCTGTAGATTGCTTGAGAAATGCTTCTAGACTCTTCTCGAGCGAGGTAACCTTATCATCATTAGGTTGAACCAAATTGTTCGTTTGATAAGGTTTTTGTTGGAAAGGTTGCTGGTTTTGAGTTTGTAAAGGTGCTTGTTGTTGTTGTGGAGGAGGAGGTCTTTGAAAATTATTATTTCCTTGGACTTGTTGATTTTGGTTCCAAGCGAAATTCGGGTGACTCCTCCACCCCTGATTGTATGTCGAAGAGTATGGATCATTTCTTTGTCGTTGCTGAAATGCAGCATTGACTTGATCCTGTCCTTGAATAGGTGCATTATAAGGACACTCTTCGGTTAAATGCGATGGATTAGAACAACAAGCACAAACAGTTCGTGTGGGTAGAGTAGGGACAGGAGAAGACGACGAGATTTTGGTCTCAATGGCCTCTAGCTTTTTCATAAGTGAGGCCATCTCGGCCTTCATAGCAATCGACATATCTATTTGATGTATGCCTGCCCTCGATTGACCAACGGAAGAAGATGATGTGGTCTTGGTACTCTCCCACTGAATTGTTTGCTCACTAAGATCCTCAAGAAATTGCCAAGCTTCGTCGCTAGACTTGGAGAGAAAATGACCTGGACATATTGTTTCTAGCAACTGCTTCGTTGCTGCGTTCAATCCCTCGTATAATGTTTGGCAAAGTTGCCAATTTTCTATCCCATGATGAGGGCATTGAACAAGTAGGTCTTTAAATCTCTCGAAGCACTTCCAAAATGGTTCGGAAGGAAGCTGTGAAAATTGTATAATCTCGTTTCGGATTCTAGCAGTTTTGTGATGAGGATAGAACTTTTTCAGAAAAACTCTCACAAACTCGTCCCAATTCCTAATGGAATGTGATGCGGTGCTGTATAGCCACTTCTCGGCTAGGTCACATAAGGTAAAAGGAATGACCCTTAGCCTTATTGCGTCATCACTTAATTGGGTTGTCTTCATCATGGCGCAAACGTTTTGGAATTTATTAATGAAAATATATGCATCTTCGGATTCCAAACCATGAAACTTAGGCAGCATATTGATGAAGTGTGGTTTTATTTCAAAATTATCCCCATTCGCCCGTGGGGTGAAAGACATGTAGGTAAAGAAGTGCGGACGGGATAGAAGAGATCCTGGAGCGCGACTCGTGCGGGCGCTACAACAGGTGGAAGATTCGGGTTATTTGCACCTAACGGAGGTAGAATCATTCCCGTCGGTAAGGTATCGTTGGGGTTAAATCCCGACATACCTTCGAAAGAAGAATTTGAAGGTGGAGGTAAGGAAATGGACGGAATGTTGACGAAGGGTTCGTCGAAGGGTTCGTTGGTCGGTACCAACGAAACACGGACTAATCGGGCGTTAGTATCCCTAGTCCAAAGTGGCATACACTAAAGGAGTAGTGTAGTCAGAAAAAAATAGAAAAGACAGAAAATGGGGGTAAGATAACGTCAATGGAGGAGAAATGGTGGAAGTGAGGTGCAAGTTTTCTTAGCGGCAAGTTGCAAGTTTTGAAAAGATTTTTCTTTATTTTTTTTTTTATTGGAGAGTTTTGCAAGAAGGTTTTAGAAAATGGGACTCGTGACACAAATGTATCAACCACACATGCACAATCAGGCCTAGATCTAGGGTTGCCTAGGTCTGCTAGACAGCTCCTAACTAGGGCTAGAAATAAGACCTCAAACCGCCTCTTCACGGACAAATACGGCCAGGTAAGTGGGAAGGAACCACCACTACAGTGGGCCTAATTAATAACCACTAGCCTAGACACCGCAAAGTCGGTTAGGATAAACGGCCGATGCCTATACTAGTCCTTTTCCTATTGAGCTCGATGTCCTTAGGTCTGAGTCTAATCTTTTTTAATTAATTGTGGTCGATGCAAAATACTTTAGGTGTTTTCTGGGGTCCTGGGAAGGGTGATGAAATCCCCACCCAATCTGAGTTTGGTCAATTAGCCCCTTAATTCCAGTTAAATTATGCAAAACAAATAAAATTTCACTTGCAATCAATTTTAGCGCGGCGCAAAGAAACCTGCAGAAAATCTGTTATTTAGAAGGGGAAGAAAGACTCTTTACGCAAAGAATTCCTGCAGAAAATTTTCACAGACAGAGATATGGAGGTTGCAGAGGGGAGAAAGAGGGATCAAACCTGGAAATTTTTATGCAGAGAAGCCAACAGAGGGCCGCAGATCCGCGGTCTGGAGGGGTCTATTGCGGCGGAACCGCGGTCGGGTAGAGGGATCAGACTCTGGAAAATTTTGTGCTGCTCCTTTGTTCCACTCCTCCTCTGTTGTGACGTTCACCTTTCTGATTTGACCTCTGTAAAATTCCAAATCCGAGAGTTTTCGCTGTTCCTGCAAGGTTCAAACAATAAACCCTTCAAACAGATCAAAATTGATAATTTTTATATTTTTTTTTATATTTTCAGATTTTTATAATTTTTTAAAATTTATATCAACCCGAAAATTCACAAAAAGAAAAATTACGCCATCCCCGGCAACGGCGCCATTTGATTATATGTCAAAAACTTGTATTTACCGCAATCAGAAACGGCGTCGCTTTGCAGCTAGCCGGTGAGTACTGGTCGATCCACAGAGACGGGTAAATTCCTTTTATGTGTTTTAACGAGTTGATTCAATTTGTCGTTTTGGTTGGTTTATAACAATCTATGAAAACTAGATCTAATTAATCTAATTAAAAGTCTTGCTAGGGTTAGGCTTAGGGGAAGTTTTGGAGATTAACGTTTTTCATCACCGCTTTCAATGCCTACTTTTTTTTAGATCTATTAGGTGTTAAGTTAATTATCAATAAAGTGGATACGAATCTTTTGGAAAGATGTTTCTTCCTCTAGATTCGTATCCCTCCTTTGTTGATAATCACCCTAACCCCTACGGAAAACGCGCGCAACCGGCCCTTTATACTACGGTTCATCGTTACCTCGATGGGTAGGATGCCGCAGGGAGCGGTTGTGCTCGTATGCGTGGAGTTCTAATTCGTTAGGTTAAAGTGGCATTGAAAGGGGTGAGAGATCTCATCTCTCAACCCTTTCCCTAAGGCTAACCCTAACAAGCGAGGAGACTACTCGCTCATTAGGGGATGAGAAAACATTATAATTAAAAGAACAGAAATAAAATACTTACTAGGTTGACGGCTCCCTCCAAACAAGAAGAACAAATCTGAATTTTTTTCTCTCAGAAATTCTGAATTTTATTGATTGAAAAGAGGCATCCGTTTTACAATTTTCAGATTACAATTTATAAGTAAACAGGAGAATTAGGGTTTCAGAGTCTCGCACATGCGCAATTACTGATTTGACCTCTAAAAATCCCAACACCCACACCGACACGGCAACAGAAGAAAAATCCACCGACACGTGTATTAGACGGCCGTAGATCCGCGGCATTGGTAGGCTTGGGCCGCGGATCCGCGGCCCTTTGGTGGTCTTGGCCTGCCAAACTTTCTGGGGTCCTTTGTGGTTGTCTGGGCTTCTTAGTTTTATACTTCTTTTTCTCTGTTGGCTTCTTACTCTTCTCCAGATCTTCAGTGAAGACTTGTATTGGCCTTTTTAACCGTTTCACCTTGACATTCGTTGCCTTGCACCTATGTGAACTGGGCTTGACTAGGATCCGTCTATTTGTTGGTCAAAAGTCCCTTTTTCTGTTGTTTTGTGTCTTTTTCACTGTATTTGCTCCAGAAACCTGTATCCTGTAATATGCAACAAACGTGCGTCAAGGGTACCTGTTTATTTATAAAAAGGATAAGAATAGGGGAATGGAAAATGCAATATTATGGTCTGCACACTTGCCGGGATGAAAATGTAACCGAGTGTCATAAAGTAGAACCTGTTGACCAGGTTCAAAAGTTTTTCGCAAAAGGTGTTTATCGTGGAACACCTTAGCTCGGTTTTTAGCAATTATGGCATTATCATATGCCTCATCCCTCGGCTCCTCCAGTTCATTCACTTGCAGCTTTCGATTGCTGCCCGCATCTCGTAAAGATAAATTCGGCTCTTTGATAGCCCAAAATGCTTTATGCTCAATCTCCACTGGGAGGTGACAAGCCTTCTCGTACACAAGCCGGTATGGAGACATACCAAGATCGGTTTTATATGCAGTACGGAAAGCCCATAGTGCATCAATCAGTTTAAGTGACCAATCTTTACGGTTTTTGGAAACCGTTTTCTCCAAGATTTGCTTTATTTGACGATTTGAAACCTCGGCTTGCCCACATGTTTGAGGGTGATATGGCGTTGACAACTTGTGGGTGATAGAGTATTTGCGCATTAAGGACTCGAAAGTCCTATTGCAGAAGTGAGAACCATTATCACTTATTATCGCCTGAGGGTGCCCAAATCGAGAAAATATGTGTTTTTTAAGAAACCGAACGACAACTTTATTATCGTTCGTTCGGCTGGGCACAGCCTCGACCCACTTTGAAACATAGTCAACCGCCAAAAGAATATACACATTTCCAAAAGAGTTAGGAAATGGTCCTATGAAATCTATACCCCAAACATCAAAAATGTCCACAACCAAAATAGGTTGGAGTGGCATTTCATTTCTCCGCGATATCCGGCCCAAGTGTTGGCACCGGGAGCAAGTTTTGCAGTATTCAAATGCATCCTTGAAGAGTCGTGGCCAATAGAAACCACACTGCAAAACTTTTTCGGCTGTCTTCTTTGGGCCAAAGTGCCTGCCACATGCTTGATCGTGGCAAAAAGACAGCACGCTCTTGACCTCACTTTCAGGTACACACCGACGAATGATTTGGTCGGAACAGTATTTAAAAAGATAAGGTTCATCCCAGTAAAATTGCTTTACTTGGGATAAAAATCGAAGTTTATCCTGTTTCGACCAATCATTAGGTATCAGGCCGGTGGCTAAGTAGTTCACAATATCGGCGAACCATGGTTCGCAAGAAATGGTCAAGAGTTGCTCGTCGGGAAAAACATCAGTGATTGGAAGATCGAGCATGGGCGAAGAAGGAAGTCGTGATAGGTAATCAGCTACTACGTTTTCACATCCTTTTTTGTCCTTAATGACAAGGTCAAACTCTTGTAATAAAAGGATCCAACGTATTAGCCTTGACTTAGCATCTTTCTTCGCAAAAAGGTGGCGAAGAGCTGAATGATCAGTATATACAACGACTGGAGAGCCAATTAAATAAGGCCGAAATTTTTCGAGTGCAAACACAACAACTAAAAACTCTTTCTCTGTTGTTGTGTAGTTGAGTTGGGCCTCATTTAGTGTTCGGCTAGCATAATAAATTACGTGCGGCATCTTATTAATATGCTGTCCAAGAACAGCGCCAATTGCAAAGTCTGATGCGTCGCACATGATTTCAAAAGGGTGTGTCCAGTCGGGAGATGAGAGGATGGGTGCAGTGATGAGGGAATGTTTCAAAGACTCGAATGCTTCAATGCAAGTGGAGTCGAAAGCAAAAGTTGTGTCCTTGGCCAGTAAGAGAGTCAAGGGTCTAGCGATCTTGCTAAAGTCCTTGATGAACCGTCTGTAGAAACCGGCGTGGCCAAGGAAGGCTCTAATATCTTTGATACATTTTGGGGGAGGGAGGTTAGAAATCACTTCGATTTTTGCTCTATCTACCTCGATGCCGTTTTGCGAGATGACATGTCCTAAGACAATGCCCTCTCGTACCATGAAATGGCACTTCTCCCAATTCAAAGTGAGGCTCTTATCCCTGCAGCGGGTAAGAACAGCGTCAAACACTCGTCGAAGGAGTCGCCAAAGATGGAGAAATCATCCATAAAGATCTCCAAGAACTTTTCGACCATGTCTGAAAAGATCCCCATCATACACCGCTGAAATGTCGCGGGTGCATTGCATAACCCAAAGGGCATGCGACGATAAGCAAAAGTGCCAAAGGGACAAGTGAATGTTGTCTTGTCTTGATCCTCTTTGGTGATGGGGACTTGGTTGTAACCGGAATAACCATCGAGAAAGCAATAGAACTCGTGCCCTGCCAATCGCTCGAGCATTTGGTCAATGAAAGGTAAAGGAAAGTGGTCTTTCCTTGTTGCGGCATTGAGTTTCCTATAGTCTATGCAGACTCGCCACCCAGTTTGGGTGCGAGTGGGAATTAACTCATTTGCCTCATTGGTAATGACCGTAATGCCCGATTTCTTTGGCACGACGTGGATTGGGCTAACCCATTGGCTATCCGAGATAGGGTAAATGATACCGCTATCCAGACACTTGACAATTTCCTTCTTAACAGCCTCTTTCATGATGGGGTTGAGGCGCCTTTGTGGATCCCGTGCTGGCTTTGCATCATCCATCAAGTGTATATGATGTTCGACTATGAGGGGACTAATCCCCTTAATGTCCGCCATAGACCAGCCGAAAGCTTGTCGATTATTATGTAAGACCATCAAAAGATCCTTCTCTTGCTCAAGAGCTAGAGAGGCTGATATAATGACGGGTAAGGTCTCATTATCACCTAGATAAGCATATTTTAGGTGTGTCGGCAAAAGCTTTAATTCGAGTTTAGGAGGTGAAACAATAGATAGTAACAATAGGGTAGTTGTTTCAAACTCGAAGGATTCCATCAAAGGTTCGAACCGAGTGTACGCAACAGTGTCGGATGGTTCAACTAACTCATCCGAAAAAGCAAAAGACTCCAATTCAGGTGATGAGTCTTCAAAGTCGTCAACAAAGGTAAAACACTCAAAATCGTTATCCGCTGTGAAAGTTGTGTCGGATTCTAGGAAGAACGCACTAGTGGCGTTAACATTGCTGTGATCGAACAAAAAATTCTCGAATTCACAGTCCTCCTCCGCGATCTCATTGATCGAGCAAACATCAAGTACGCTAGCATTAGGCTCAGCAGGCTGACTTCCCAACTTGAAAATATTGAGCTCAATTGTCATATTGCTGAAAGATAGGTTCATTGAACCATTACGACAATTGATCACTGCGTTGGAAGTAGCCAGAAATGGTCGACCAAGTATTACCGGAATTTGGTTCCGGGGGTTAGCGACAGGTTGTGTATCCATCACAATAAAGTCAACGGGGAAAATGAAATCCCCTACTCTAATTAACATATCCTCCAGCTCTCCCCTAGGATGGGTTATTGATCGGTCGGCCATTTGGAGAGTACAATGAGTGGGCTTAAGCTCTCCAACGCCCAATTGCTCGTACACAGAATAGGGTAGCAAATTGACACTCGCGCCAAGATCTAATAGTGCTCTATTGATGTTCTTGTCCCCAATTGTTATCGAAATGGTAGGACACCCGGGGTCCTTTTGCTTTGGGGGTAAGGAATTTACAAGAGCATCACTAATAGCACTAGCCACAAAAACTTTCTTTGGCACTTGCGACTTCCTCTTTTTGGTGCATAAGTCCTTTAAAATTTTTGCAAATGAAGGAACTTGCTGGATGGCATCCAAAAGAGGGATATTTATGCTCACCTGTTTGAACAACTCAACAATCTTCTCCATCTGTGGAGTTGGTTTATTGGATCTCAACCGATTAGGAAAAGGAACATTTGGAAAGGTGGTTGAGTCTAATTTTTGTGGATCAGATTGTTGAGTTGGAACGGCACCCCGTGTAGATGTGTTCTTGTTGTGAGAAGAGGGTCCGTTCAAGTTAGAAGAGGTAGAGCCATGTGAAGGGTGGAGAATAGGCTCTAAAGGTGAAGAAGATGGTGAAGAAGATGAAGAGGGGCCACCGGCAGGGGTGTTATTGTTAATACCCACATTGTTTTGCAACACTTTTCCCGATCTCAACGTGGTCACAGCATTTATATTATGATTCTGCTGTTGATATGCAGCATGTGCGTGACCGGGGTTGGGCAGTGGTTGAGACGGGAGTTTTCCTTTTTCGCGCTCGCTCAAAGCTGCATTGAGTTGTGCAATTTGTGCCTCAATAGATTTGATGCTTTGATCGTGTGAGGCACTATTTTGCACTAAAGATTGAATAGAAGTCTCAAGTCTTGCTGTAGACTGTGTAGATTGCTTAAGGAACGCATCTGGACTTCTTTCGAGCGAGCTAACCTTATCATTATTAGGTTGAACATAATTATTTGACTGGTAAGCATTGTTAGGCACAAAATTGTTCACCTGATTAGGGTAAGGTTGTTGTTGAAATTGTTGCGGTTGAAATTGAGTTTGTGAAGGTGCTTGTTGTTGTTGTGGAGGAGGAGGTCTTTGAAAATTGTTATTTCCTTGGAATTGTTGATTTTGGTTCCAAGCGAAATTTGGGTGACTCCTCCATCCCGGATTGTATGTCGAAGAGTACGGAT
The DNA here is from genome assembly GCA_030015575.1 of Agapanthus africanus. NCBI lineage: Eukaryota > Viridiplantae > Streptophyta > Magnoliopsida > Asparagales > Amaryllidaceae > Agapanthus > Agapanthus africanus. Next base: position 345,448,010 of record CM057343.1, read on the forward strand.
CGTTTCTTTGTCGTTGCTGAAATGCAGCATTGACTTGATCCTGTCCTTGGATGGATGCATTATAAGGACACCCTTCGGTTAGGTGCGACGGATCCGCAAAATAAGCACAGACAGTTCGTGGAGGCACAACAGGGGCAGGAGAAGGCGATGAGATTTTGGTCTCAATCGCTTCTAGCTTTTTCGTAAGAGCGTCCATCTCGGCCTTCATGGCAATCGACATCTCTACTTGATGTATGCCTGCCCTAGATTGACCACTAGAAGATGATGTGGTCTTGGTACTCTCCCACTGAATTGTTTGCTCACTAAGATCCTCAAGAAACTGCCATGCTTCATCGCTAGACTTAGAGAGAAAATGACCTTGACAGATGGTTTCTAGCAACTGCTTCGTTGCCGAGTTCAATCCCTCATATAATGTTTGGCAAAGTTGCCAACTTTCGATCCTATGATGAGGGCATTGAACTAGTAGGTCCTTAAATCACTCGAAGCACTTCCAAAATGGTTCGGAAGGAAGTTGTGAAAATTGAATTATTTCATTGCGGATCCTGGCAGTTTTGTGATGAGGATAGAACTTTTTCAGAAAAGCTTTCACGAACTCGTCCCAATTTCTTATGGAATGTGATGCGGTGCTGTATAGCCACTTCTCGGCTAGGTCACATAAGGTGAAAGGAATGACCCTTAGCCTTATAGCGTCATCACTTAATTGGGTTGTTTTCATCATAGCGCACACATTTTGGAATTTATTGATAAAGATATATGCATCTTCAGATTCCAAACCATGAAATTTTGGTAGCATATTGATGAAATGTGGTTTTATTTCAAAATTGTCCCCATTTGCCGGTGGGGGTGAAAGACAAGTAGGTAAAGAAGTGCGGATGGGGTAAAAGAGATCCTAGAGCGCAACTCGTGCGGGCGCTTCAACAGGCGGCTGGTTCGGGTTATTCACACCTAAAGGAGGTGGAATCCTTCCCGTCGGTAAGGTATTGTTGGGGTTGAATCCCGACATGCCTTCGGTGAAAGAATTTGAAGTTGGGGGTAAGAAAGTGGACGGAGTGTCGACTTTAGTGTCGAAAGGTTCGTCGGTCGGTACCAACGAAACACGGACTAATCGGACGTCAGTATCCCTAGTCCAAAGTGACATACACTAAAGGGTAGTGCAGTCAGAAAAAAGAAAAAAAAAACAGAATGTGGAGGTAAGATAACGTCAGTGGTGGAAGTGAGTTGCATGTTTTCTTAGCGGCAAGTTGCAAGTTTTGAAAAGATTTTTCTTTTTTTTTTATGTGAGAGTTTTTGCAAAAAGGTTTTTGGAAAGGAACTCATGACACAAATCAACCACACATGCACAATCAGGCCTAGATCTAGAGTCACCTAGGTCTACTAGACAGCTCCTAACTAGGGCTAGAAATAGGACCTCAAACCGCCTCTTCACGGACAAGTACGGCCAGGTAAGTGGGAAGGAACCACCACTACAGTGGTCCTAATTAATAACCACTAGCCTAGACACCGCAATGTCAGTTAGGATAAACGGTCGATGCCTATACTAGTCCCTTTCCTATTGAGCTCGATGTCCTTAGGTCTGAATCTAATATTCTTTTAATTACTTGTGGTCAATGCACATGCTTTAGGTGTTTTCTGGGGTCCTGGGAAGGGTGATGAAATCCCCACCCAATCTGAGTTTGGTCAATTAGCCCCTTAAAGTCCGATTAAATTATGCAAAACAGTAAAATTCACTTGCAATCAATTTTTAGCGCGGCGCAAAGAAACCTGCAGAAAATCTGTTATTTAGAAGGGGGAGAAAGAATTTTTAGCGCAAAGAATTCCTGCAGAAAGGTTTTACAGAGAGATATATGGGAGGTTGCAGAGGGGAGAATGAGGGATCAAACCATGTAAAATTGATGCGCTGACATGGCAATTGTGCGGCGGAACCACGGTCTTGGAGCCTCTTCTGCGGCGGAAACGCGGCAGCTTGGTAGGTTCAGCCTCTGAAAAATTTTGTGCAGCTCCTGTTCACCAATTCTACTCTGTTCTGATGTTCCCTTTTCTGTTTTGCTCTCTGTAAAATTCCAGATTCACAATCCTTTGCTGTTCCTGCAAGATTCAAAACATAGAACCCTTCAAACTGATAAAAATCGCTAAAATGTTTTTGTATTTTCTATTTTCTGATTTTTATGATTTTTCAAAATTTATATCAACCCGAAATCATACAAAACAAAAAAATTACGCCATTCCCCGGCAACGGCGCCATTTGATTAATCCAAAAATTGTATTTACCGTAATCAGAAACGGCGTCGCTTTGCAGCTAGCCGGTGAATACGGGTCGATCCACAGAGATGTGTAACTTTCTGTTTTTGTGTTATCACGAGTTGATTCCGATGGTGGTTTGGTTTTTGTCAATTGATTTAAAACTAATTAATACGATATTAAAGAACTTGTTAGGGTTAGGTCTAAGGTAGGGTTGATAAGATCAATATTGTCACCTCTTTCAATGCCGTTTAATTAAAGCTTTTTAGAAATCATAACAATTATTAGCAAAGGGGATTAGGATGATTTGGGAAGAAACGAAGTTTCCTCCTCTAGATCCTTGTCCGTCCTTTCCTATTAATTGGTACAATCTTCATGGACGTCATGTATGCCCGGCCCTTTATACTACGGTTCACCGTTACCTCATAGGTAGGGTGCCGTAGGGAGCGGGTCATGCATGCGTGCATGAAGTTCTAGTTATGAGAAAAAGTATCGGCATTGAAGGAGGTGAGAGATATTCATCTCTCACTCCCTCCCTTGTTCCTAACCCTGACAAGCGAGGATTTTACTCGCTCATTAGGGAATTTTCTAAAAACGACATTTTTGTTGTTTATGTTTAAAGTGTTTTGTTCAGATCTTGAATTATTACTTACTGCAAATTAAAAGGAGCTAGACTAGTTAACTAAGGCAAGTAATAAAATTACTCTACTGCAAGAATGATATGAGATATCTAGGGCAAGAAGTAAATTAGAACTAAGGCAGGAATTTAAAAGAAAAACTTACAAAAGTGATGCTCTAGATCTCCCAACAATTCTGGTTTTATTGATTGAAAAGAGGCATCATTTTACGGATTTGTGAGTACAATTTATAAGCAAACAATGAAGCTAGGGTTACAGACGCTCGCAGAGGTGCAATTACAGATTTGCCCCCTAAAAATCCCAACACCCGCACCGTCGCACCGACACAAGAAGTCGGTGCCGACACGGGCAACAAACGGCCGCGGAACCGCGGCAATGATGGGCCTTGGGCCGCGGTTCCGCGGCCCTTTGGTGGCTTCATTTCACCATTTTCTCTGGTCTTCATGCTGGGTACATGGGCTTGTTTGTTCTTCACTATTTTTCTCTGTTTGGATTCTTGGTTTTTCCAGATTTTCAGTGAAAACTTGTAAGGAGCTTTTGACCGTTCACTTTGACATTTCGGACCGCACTGCTTTATACAATTGTAACCTGTTCTTCGTGACTCGGATCCATCTTCTTGTTGGTCAAAAGTCTCTCTTTTGTATCATCTTCTGTCTTTTCTCACTGTCTTCGCTCCAAGAGCCTGTATCCTGTATCATGCAACAAACGTGTGTCAAAAGTACCTGTTTACTTATAAAATGAATAAAAGTGGGGCGTATGAATTGCAATATTATGATATGAACAGGTAGCAATCTAAGAACATTGGGAACACACTCGAGACGAAGCAGCAGTGTCAAGTCTGCGGACTATGCTGTACTCATATCACCTGGGAACTGTTAACTGACGACGGGTATAATACCAACCAACAGTTCCCTGCGAGTCCTGTCTGGTATACCCGTAACCCAACGAGCACCTGTATATTATCTCCAGTACAACATACTGATGGCTGTGGGACAGACCATCTCCCCAACTGGGATGAGAAGCGTACACACTAGTCTACTCCGGAGTATCGATGCCCTGTCTCGATAATCCAACGAATAGGGACCTGAAAAAGGATGTGCTTGTAGACTACCCAGCCCCCACTAGTGTGACTGTCATCACAACGCTGGTAGTCAAGCAAGATCCTAAGGGCTCTATCAATATGTATTCACGATATGCTAACATATACACATATTAAGATAGACATAAACCAAGTAGCATACTACTATGTTGAGCGAGACTGTTAATATAACTGTGAATATTCTAAGCTTCCATTAAGTAATATAAAAACTAGTATGATACAATAATCGCCCTTGGGCATATACACTAACAAATACCAACATGATATACATCGAAACTATAACATGTACAAAGTATGCATCGTTGTAAACTCGTCAAAACATCTGAAAGGAAATGCATGCCAAATCTTTTTCAAGTCGCTGTGCGTTGCGCTTATCACGGCACAAGTAGCAGACGTTTATTGTAAGAAAATAACTATATATATATATCCTTTGTTTAACATACGCGTCCCGCCGTTTTAAAGATAATTTAGAAGGGTTTCCTTTGTAACATGTTTCGTATCATCTCGGACACATAGAAAAATACCGAGACTATAGCTTCTTTTTGGAAATCTCTTCGGTAACTATCGATGCATGCAAAAACATATTCAGGTACTGGTCTCGGACTAGTCTTGCTCAGCTACTATACCAAATAGTAAATATCATAAAACATACTGCTCCAAAAGAAATCAATCCCAACATGTGTATAAGAATACCACGTGGGTCCTATGCGCCCGGAATTCGAAATCAAACCCAAGTTCCATATATAAGCACAGAACAAAATCTAAGTGCAATGGGTGTGCACGAAAACATCTGTTAAGGGCAACGGTGTGTGCCTGACAACAATATCAGGTGTGTCCGATATGCACAAAGAATCCCGATTTAGTGCATCTGGTGTGCACCAAAACCGCATCAAGCGCGCCAAGTATGCGCAAGAATCCAAATCACGTGCACAAGGTGCACGAAAACTGTTGGATATATGTATGCCGTAGAGGCCATTATATGTATAGTGGATGCTTGAACATGTATATATATAGATTACTTGCTCGACATAATAGTATGCTATCTGGTTTACTTTATCTGACATGTTGACTTGATCATGCTTTTATTCATTTGCACATGTTGATAAAACCCTGAGGATATTTGCTTGACTACTGCGACTATGATGCGGATCATACTAGTAGGACACGTGTAGTTTATAAGAATATCCTTGAACTATTCCTAGTCGTGGGTGTATCGAGACAGGGCATCGATATTCCAGAGTAGACTAGCGTATACCATTCTTGTCCCATGTGATGGGCGATGGATGATCCCATATCCATCTAGTGTGCTGACACCAAAGAATATATACGGGTGCTGAGTGCAGACTGGGTACACTGAACGGACTCGCCGAGAACTCTTATGTGGTATTATATATATTGTCGGATAGCATTTCTCAGGTGACACTGGTACAGGTTAGTCTGTAGACCCAAGATCGTTATAGAGTTTTGTGTATCCTCCCACTGTACTTTGATCTCCACCCTACCACGGCTCTACTGAGTCATGCAAATAGGTGGACTTTGGAAACAGTCCTGAGGCACATGGAGGCAATGAGCGATAGGAGAGGTTTCGTCTCTCCCGGTATTGGGGGTTGATGTTGTGCTATGCTTGATTGGTTATACCAGGAAGTCCCTGGCCAGGGCTACTGAGATTTACTGATAAGCGTTATCAGTAGTTTCTCGATCTGTTATTAGCAATACATCGGCATGACTTATTGAGTTATTGGAGTCGACGATACCATCCCTAGACTCGATATGCAACATATATGATGAGGAGACCAGACTATACGGTAAGTGTTGCCAGATGGCTCGACGGGGGTTTTGACAGCTTTGCTGGTTTTCTTCTGCTCGCTCAATATCCGGGTGGCCATTACGTTTAGCTGACCGCTTGCGGCTTGTGAGTGTTTGATATGATCATCACCCACTGCCGGCGTATTGACGAGTCTTAGAGTCCTACACAGAAGTTTCCTAGCCCAGACGAAAAGATGTGGTGTGCATATAAGATATGCGCGGGGACCCGATTGAATACGACTATGTGATACCGTATGTTAATCGGGCGTTTTTCGATTGGTCGGGTCGTATGTGATATAACCGGATTGTTAAATCAATTGTTGATTTAACATTTGACTTTTAGTTTTATTCTTTATTCAAACCCTTTTTCTTAAAGAAGAAGTATGCATGTATGCACATGTTGATGTGCATGAACACATAGAAGCATAGTGTCATGGTTGATGATACATAATAGATGGCAATATAAGACTCACATGGAACTATTATATATATATATATATATATATATATATATATATATATTTGTATTTGATTTAAAACAAAACAAAAAGAAAATTTAATCCATGGTTGATATTTTCTACACACTTCCAAAGTAAACCGCACTTGACCTAACTTTTAACCTTGGTTTAGCTTTCCTTTTGGGTTTTAACTCACTTACTAAATATCTAGATATTATTAGTTACCATGGTTTGTTGAGAGAAAGAAAATATATATCATTTTCTTTTCACTTTCTTGATTATCTTTTGTTATTATCTCTTGAGCTCAAGTGTTGCCATCTTCTTCTTCCACCAAGCTCTCTTGAGTTTTTCATAGAGTGAAGGAATAAAAAAGAAAGGGTTTTGATAAAAGAAAACACACCACCTCATCATTATACTCTAATCTAGCCAATTAGTTTAAAGTGTTTAGCTTCATCTTCTTCTTGCATCAAGTGGAGCTAAAAGCTTGGACGAAGTGGACTTCGGGTGGATCATCGTGGACAAAGGAGCTTACTTGCAACCTTTCTTCAACTCTCAACGATCCTAGGAGTCACTACAAAGAGGACTACAAAGGTTGTATTCCTTTCACTTAGTGATAATATGGTTTTTGTATGTGATACTTTAGTTGTTACCCTAGTATTCTAGTTAAAAATCCTTGCTTTGTTTGCTTAACACCTCTATAATTTTTAAAGTGGCATGTGTGATACTTCCATATCTAAAGTAGGTGCTAGGGAAACCCAACAATGGTATCAGACCCAAGCTAGAATTCTGGACACAGTATTAGAACTATTACGAAAACGAAATCGATTCCGAAAATACGGTATTATGAAACCCTAATCTAGCTCTCTGTAAATTTTTTAAAAAGTCGTCTAAAAATTTTTTAAACAACTGCAGAAGACTATTTGGGACAATATAAGAACACAGGGGAAATACGGAGGGGAATGCTCAGATTTTGGCCGAGCACGAGGCCCCCAAAACCGAGTAAGCTGGCTCCCCTAGGCTCCAATCCCCCCCACCCCTTATTGCTCCAGTGCTCTATTGTCTTCATTTTAGGGTTTCTAGTATTGTTTGCTTAGCCTAAATTTTCATGTGATGATTATTTTGTTTACGGGCTAATTCGTAGTGTTTCGTAGTCGTAAATTCTAACACTGTATTGGTAACCTTGACAATGTTTAGCAGTTCGAACGAACTTCAAAACCCCACATCTTGACCCCGTTGAAATTTGCAAGTGTTGTAATTTTCCTAAGTTAACTTTATATTCAATAGTCGCGCAAGTGTCCTATGGGCTCTCTAGAATAACATAATAACCTTAACTCGATTCTATGCCCACGGAACCGCGATCGAACCTTCGGGTTTGCCATAGTTCCGTGGTGTCATAGGTGAGGCGTTGGTTAACCCCTTCTATGGCTGGACCATAAACACTGTGGCGCGTTTTTGGGTATTTGTATCTTCGCTCAAGTGTTGAGCTCTTGGGGTAAATTGTTGGTGTATGTTGATTCGATCGAAACGTTAAATATTGTCTTGATATTTTAGATTGTGATAATTGCAATTGTTGTTTTTTCACTTTCTTTTCTGCGACTGTAAGTGTCGTATGTAGTGTATCGCTGTTTTCGTTGCTATACATCAACGAAAATCGGGATACGCATACTTGCTTACGTTGATGATATGAGATATTATGCATTGCTGAGATATGATTAGCAGGATTGTCGCGATCGAATAACGGGGGGTTTTATGTGAGATGAGAGTGTTTATTTTCATTCATGTAAAAGTCAGTTGTATGTAATATTCTTTTATTTGGGGCACTTCCGGATTGAGGTTGATATCACCATTATTGTATATTATTTACTTTTCCACATTAGGATGGACCCAAGGAGGGGAGCACAAGTGATTGGGTTCTAGGCTTCAGTGGGAGGCCATCTCGAGGAGTCGAGACCGGGTCTCCTAAACTCTAGAATTGGCAGGATCACTTGCCGCTCTCGTAGGGGTCTAGGGGTGTGGGCTTGGCTATTCATCGTGACCGTGGAATCCGTATTTTCTATTGATGGTTGAATACAAAATACGGACCTCCTAGATATCCTTTTTATTTTCATATGTGCTTCTGCTGCTGTTGATATTCTGTAATGTGATTACTTAGTATCTGAGACGAATGGATTATTATTATATATATGATATATAATAAACGTTTGTTTACACCCGCGCTAGTCCCGCCCCGCTATGCCGTTAGTTAAGTAACCTAACAGTGCATAACGGGACACTGTGGCGAATGCGGGTGGTATAAGTATACGTTCTATTTTCGTTTCTTTTCTGTGATGGCTTAGGAACTTAAATGATGGGACTACATTAATAAGATTAATGTAAAGTAAAAGAAACCTAAAAGATGTTGTAGAATTGGATTTGAAACCCACTCGGCCTTTTTATGAAAAATGCAATTTTCAAAAGATACGGAGCTTAAGCCACTGCTTTTCTAAACTGTTTTGATTCTACAACGAGATCAAGTTCAAAACGTTAAAGGTTTTCATAAAAACCATCCTCAACCCTCTGTCATTTTAGGAAGCAGAGTACTTAGTATTCGTGCTACGTATTTTGATCATAGTCAAGACGTAGTGTACGGTAGCTAAGTGATGTCTTCCTACAAAGCATATGATGCGATCAGTTAGGACATTCATGTGATTATGTTGATCATAGTCAAGGGTCATATGGGTGGGTCTAGTTAATCTCGAAATGACGAGTAGAACTTGACTAGTACTTATGATATATTAAACATAGCCAAGGTCATAAGTAACTAGGGGTAAAAACCATATCGGGAGTTTCAAGAGTTGAAATTTGCAATGAGATTGCATACCATCTATATGATAGTTGGATTCCGATCCCACTATGAGTAAGAGTTACTCCCAGGAGAGTTTTGCACATTACAATTAGCTAATCCAGTAGGTGTCTAGAAAGGTGTCAACGGGGTTTGACCTCTGGAAAAACGAGGTTTATTTTAATTAGGTCCGTGCGAAAGCACGGGGAACCTCCCTCAAAGTACCGACACTGGCCTGGCTGACCGGTTAGCGAAACTGTAGAATGTAATTAATCATGGCTAGTTTTCTTTTCAGGTTTTGAAAGAAAATTTGATAAAAGCAGTGGGAGACATCTATTAGATAAGATAATAACCAATCTAATTTTTTGCAAGAGCATTTCGCTAAGTGTATTCTTTTCTCTCTCCTAATGGCAGATACCGATGATAGGACTTAAGCTTCTTTTAGAGAAAAACAAACTGACTGGGCCGAATTATAAAGAATGGTTGAGGAACTTGAACATTGCACTCACATATGATAAAGTATCATATGTCCTCACTACCAAAGCCCCACCCGTCCCAGAACCTGAATCATCTGTTTCGGATAGGGAGATCCGAAAAACATGGGATATTGATTGCAACACGGCCAAGTGCCTCGTGCTTGCTTCTATGGACAACATCCATCAGAAACAGCACGAGAAAATGGATGTGCAATCCTTCTTTCTTCATACAAAGGAGTTGTATGAAGAGCAATCTCGTACTTTGCGATACGAAGCATCTCGAAAGTTGTTTCAAATGCGGATGGCCCCCGGCGCATCAGTAGGAGACTATGTCCTGAAGATGATTGGTCTTATAGAAGAACTTAAGGGACTGGGATGGACTATGGATAATGAGCAATATACAGATGTTGTTCTGCAGTCACTCTCCCCCGCCTTTGCTCCGTTCATAGTGAATTTCAATATGAACGATTTAGAGAAATCATTTCCTGAACTTCTCAATATGTTGAGAAGTGCAGAGAGCATGCTGAAAACAGCCAAGACTCCCGCTGTGCTTGCTGGGCCATCTTCCTCTTCCGTCCCAAAAGCCAAGGCCAAGGGAAAGAAGAAGAAGAAACCCATCAAACCGAGGTGGAGTTAAAAAGGCGAAGGGGAAAGACAAATCTGGGGCCGAGGGAAGTGGAAAAGGGGAATGTTTTTACTGCCATAAGTCGGGACATTGGAAACGCAACTGTGCTGTGTATCTTTCTGATCTCAAGAAGAAGAAGTATGGTGATGCTTTCGCTTCAGGTGTGTTTGTAACTGAGAACTGTTTTTCAATTAACTCTGCATCTTGGGTATTAGATACCGGTTCTGGTTCTCACATCTGCAATTGTGTGCAGGGGTTGAGAAACAGTAGAGTTTTGAAGGCTGGAGACCATACTCTGCGGGTTGGAAATGGTTCCAATGTACATGCTGTATCCGTAGGAGAGTATCTTCTGGGGTTGCCTTCGGGTTGTATTTTGATTTTGAACCGTGTTATTTTCTACCAAGTATGCTATGTAATATAATATCCGTTTCTTTGTTAGACAATGAAGGATATCATTTTGTGTTGCAGAATAATGTTATGAACATTAACTTGAATCAACAGTTGATTGGGTATGGTACATTGAATAACGGTATTTACGTCCTGAACCAACACACAGTTTTCAATATACAACATACTAATAAAAGAAAGTTTTCAGATATAAATGAAGCTTTTCTTTGGCATTGTAGACTTTGTCATATTAATGAAACAAGACTAACCAAGCTACATAAAGATGGATATTTAAAACCTTTTGAATATAAATCTTATGCAACTTGTCAGTCCTGTATCAAAGGTAAAATGACCAAAACTCCGTTTACTGGACACGGAGAAAGAGCTGTGGAACTCTTAAGCCTCATACATAGTGATGTATGCGGACCAATGTCTACACATGCTAGAAGCAGTTTTTCTTACTTCATTACTTTTACTGATGATTTCTCAAGATTCGGACACGGGTTTTTGATAAAGCACAAATCCGAAGCTTTCAAGAAATTCAAGGAGTAAAAACTTGAAGTAGAAAAACAAACAGGCTTGAGCATCAAGAAATTTCGATCAGATCGAGGTGGAGAGTATTTTTAAGTATAGAGTTTTCAGAATTCTTAAAAGAGAATGGGATTCTCTCTCAGCTCACTCCTCCATACACACCACAGCACAACGGTGTGTCAGAACGGAGGAATCGTACCATATTAGATATGGTACGATCCATGATGTGTGATGCTGAGTTACCGGTTTCCTTTTAGGGGCATGCATTGGAGACAGCAATGTATCTATTAAATAGGGTTCCAACCAAGACCGTGTCTACCACTCCATATGAGATATGGAGTGGAAAGAGACCATCTCTTAAAAGAGTTAGGATTTGGGGTTGTCCGGCTTTTATTAAAAAGCAGAATCCAGACAAACTTGAGACACAATCGATCATGTGTAAATTTGTGGGATATCCAAAACACTCGTATGGATATCTATTCTACCACAAGGAGGAACAAAAGGTATTTGTTGCTCAGCATGCCACATTTTTGGAAAATGAAATCTTTACAGACAGTACTGATGGCAATGGGGTAGAACTAGAAGAGGTTCTAGAGACACAAATTACTTAGGACGAATTGGTTGAAACCGATGTTGCAGTAGAACTTTAAGAACCTCAGCCGCTCCGGAGATCTAGTAGAACTTCTACCCCCAAGAGAGATAATATAGGTTTCTGATTGATGGTGATAGAGAAGATTGCGTCATGGATGATGATGATCCTACTAGTTTCCAGCAAGCTATCACGAGTGGTGACTCGGTGAAGTGGCTGGAAGCCATGGGATCTGAAATGGAGTCCATGTACACCAATAAAGTATGTACTTTGGACGTTGCACCTCCTGGGATAAAACCCGTTGGGTGCAAATGGATCTTTAAGAGAAAGATTGGTGCAGATGGACAGGTAGAGACCTTTAAAGCAAGGCTTGTAGCGAAAGGTTTTCGTCAAAGACCAGTATTGGACTATGATGAAACTTTCTCTCCAGTAGCAATGCTTAAATCCATTCGAATCCTACTTGCTATTGCTACTCACTACGACTATGAAATCTGGCAGATGGACGTTAAAACTGCATTTCTAAATGGTGATTTAAAAGAATGCGTTTTTATGGATCAGCCAGAGGGCTTCATTGACAGTGGGAGCAGCGGGAAAGCATGTAGGTTGCTTAATTCTATTTATGGATTAAAGCAGGCATCACGGAGCTGGAACATCTTCTTTGATGATACAATCAAAGAGTTTGATTTTATCAAAAATATAGATGAGCCATGCATTTATAAGAAGATTGTAAGGAGTACTGTCACATTCCTCGTATTGTACGTGGATGATATTCTCCTGATAGGAAACGATATTCCTATGCTACAATCGGTTAAACTATTCTTATCACAAAGCTTCTCCATGAAGGACCTGGGTGATGCCTCGTGCATTTTGGGCATAAGGATCTATAGAGATAGATCCAAGAGGTTATTGGGATTGTCCCAATCAAAGTACATTGACACCATCCTAAAAAGGTTTAGTATGGAAGATTCCAACCATGGTGCCTTACCTGCTTGCCATGGAATCACTCTCTCCAAAGACTTCTGTCCGAAGACTGATGAAGAGAGAGCTCGCATGAGCATTATACCCTACGCTTCAGCCGTAGGATCTATAATGTATGCGATGTTATGTACTCGCCCTGATGTAGCTTATGCACTAGCTGTTGTAAACAGGTATCAATCCAACCCAGGGGAGAAACATTGGATAGCAGTGAAGAACATTCTTAAATACTTGTGAAGGACTGAAGAACTGTTCTTGGTGTATGGTAATGGGGATCTCCAAATGGAGGCCTTTACCGATTCCAGCTTCCAAAGTGATAAGGATGACAGCAAATCTATCTCAGAGTTTGTATTTACCGTCAATGGAGGGGCGGTTAGTTGGAAGAGTTCCAAACAGCATACCGTTGCAGACTCAACGGTGGAAGCTGAGTATATTGCTGCAAATGATGCTGCCAAGAAAGCCGTCTGGATGAGGAAGTTCGTCGCTGAACTAGGAGTAGTTCCAACCATTGTTGATCCAATACCATTGTATTGTCATAATAATGGGGCTATGGCATTAGCCAAAGAACCAAGGTCCTATCAAAAGTCCAGACACATCCTCAGGCGATATCATTTGATCCGGGAGATAGTAGATCGCCAAGAGATTGAGATTCGAAGAGTAGATATAAAGAATAACACAGTGGATCCACTCACCAAGGCCCTTCCACAGCCGCAGCATGAGCGACTATTTGAGATGTCGGGTATGAGATACGCCAATAATTGGCCTTAGTGCAAGTGGGAGATTGTTGGATATATGTATGCCCTAGAGGCCATTATATGTATAGTGGATGCTTAGACATGTATATATATAGATTACTTTCTTGCTCGACATGATAGTATGCTATCTGGTTTACTTTATCTGACATGTTGACTCGATCATGCTTTTATTCATTAGCACATGTTGATAAAGCCCTGAGAATATTTGCTTGACTACTGCGACTATGATGCGGATCATACTAGTGGGACACGTGTAGTTTATAAGCATATCCTTGAACTATTCCTAGTCGTGGGTGTATCGAGACAGGGCATCGATATTCCAGAGTAGACTATCGTATACCATTCTTGTCCTATGTGATGGGCGATGGATGATCCCATATCCATCTGGTGTGCTGACACCAAAGAATATATACGGGTGCTCAGTGCAGACTGGGTACACTGAACGGACTCACCGAGAACTCCTATGTGGTATTATATCTCTCGTCGGATAGCAGTTCTCAGGTGACACTGGTACAGGTTAGTCTGTAGACCTAAGATCGTCATAGAGTTTTGTGTGTCCTCCCACTGTACTTTGATCTCTACCCTACCACGGCTTTACTGAGTCTTGCAAACAGGTGGACTTTGGGTACAGTCCCGAGGCACATGGAGGCAATGAGCGATAGGAGGAGTTTCGTCTCTCCCGATATTGGGGTTAATGTTGTGCTATGCTTGATTGGCTATACCAGGAAGTCCCTGGCCAGGGCTACTGAGATTTACTGATAAGCGTTATCAGTAGTTTCTCGATCTGTTATTAGCAATACATCGGCATGACTTATTGAGTTATTGGAGTCGACGATACCATCCCTAGACTCGATATGCAACATATATGATGAGGAGACCGGACTATACGGTAAGTGTTGCCAGATGGCTCGACGGGGGTTTTGACAGCTTTGCTGGTTTTCTTCTGCTCGCTCAATACCCAGGTGGCCATTACGTTTAGCTGACCGCTTGCGGCTTGTGAGTGTTTGATATGATCATCACCCACTGCCGGCGTATTGACGAGTCTTAGAGTCCTACACAGAAGTTTCCTAGCCCAGACGAAAAGATGTGGTGTGCATATAAGATATGCGCGGGGACCCGATTGAATACGACTATGTGATACCGTATGTTAATCGGGCGTTTTTCGATTGGTCGGGTCGTATGTGATATAACCGGATTGTTAAATCAATTGTTGATTTAACATTTGACTTTTAGTTTTATTCTTTATTCAAACCCTTTTTCTTAAAGAAGAAGTATGCATGTGCACATGTTGATGTGCATGAACACATACATGCATAGTGTCATGGTTGATGATGCATAATAGATGGCAATATAAGACTCACATAGAACTATATATATATATATATATATATATATATATATATTTGTATTTGTATTTGATTTAAAACAAAACAAAAAGAAAAGTTAATCCGTGGTTGATATTTTCTACACACTTCCAAAGTAAACCTCACTTGACCTAACTTTTAACCTTGGTTTAGCTTTCCTTTTGGGTTTTAACGCACTTACTAAATATCTATATATTATTAGTTACCATGGTTTGTTGAGAGAAAGAAAATATATATCATTTTCTTTTCTCTTTCTTGATTATCTTTTGTTATTATATCTTGAGCTCAAGTGTTGCCATCTTCTTCTTCCTCCAAGCTCCCTTGAGTTTTTCATAGAGTGAGGGAATAAAAAAGAAAGGGTTTTGATAAAAGAAAACACACCACCTCATCATTCTTCTCTAATCTAGCCAATTAGTTTAGAATGTTTAGCTTCATTTTCTTCTTGCATCAAGTAGAGCTAAAAGCTTGGACGAAGTGGACTTTGGGTGGATCATCATGGACAAAGGAGCTTAGTTGCAACCTTTCTTCAACTCTCAACGATCCTAGGAGTCACTACAAAGAGGACTACAAAGGTTGTATTCCTTTCACTTAGTGATAATATGGTTTTTGTATATGATACTTTAGTTGTTACCTTAGTATTCTAGTTAAAGATCCTTGCTTTGTTTGCTTAGCACCTCTATAATTTTTAAAGTGGCATGTGTGATGCTTCCATATCTAAAGTAGGTGCTAGGGAAACCCAACAAAAACAAATATCGAATATCACAATCGAAATCGACGGTATACAACAAACCTCAATCCAAATAAGGTATACCGTGGTATATAATCTCACAACCATGTGCATCAGCGTTCACAAAATCGAATCAAAGTACTAAAAGTGCATGAAGACTACACCGAAGGCACAAGTCAAATCACATACATACCATAGGCATGAAATCAAAATCCAACATTTCGAACGACATCAAATCGAAGTCGAGTGCAACTGTGGTGCACAAAAACTCAATCATGCAAATAAATCACCCAAAATACCGAAATCCAAAATGACGGACACGTGATATTCGAATCACCAAATCGCAAATCGTAAACACTGTCGTCGATATGTCCTTCCTTCAAAGTCGAGAAAGTGTCAGTGCATCCAAAGCTAGCAGAGCAAGATATCTACTTGCTTCCTGTTCATGGTCTGGCGCCTTGTGCCCTTAGGTTCTCGTCTCTCACTGCGGATTGCCAGTTACATAACTCCTCGGCTCAACGGTCCAATATGGAAATGATGATGGAAACAGTTCCGCTCTGGCACATCCTCTAAAGATCTCTGGCCAACTATCATGGTCACTCATAACATGTCTTGTCGATGATGTCGAACTCTGGCCCACTGGGTGTACGTAATACGACCGATCCTGGGTCCAAATCTTCTCGTGTAGTATTCCAGCAAGGTTCTGTCGGGTTTCTCCCAAATCTCATTCCTGCCGAACTGCCCGGAAGTTATCACCCTTTACTAAATCCATTTATTGTTCCGGAACAGCTGCAAACTCATCACAACTTCTTTTAAAAGGTATATCCATACTTAACGCCTCTGCATGCGTATCACAACTCTGATGTCATCGGAGTGGAACGTCATCTCGTCAAGATCTCGTACGAACATCTTACTCCACTTTTCTCTAATGTCGACTGATTCGGACTCGTCTCTTCGTAGCTGTTTGGACTGCGTTACAACGGCTCTACTCATATCTAGAGTCTCCCTTCTGAAACTACGAACTCGACAGCTTACTATCTTGTGGTAGGTATCTGGCCAACTTCGCCCTCGGAAACTCTTACAATTCGTCGGAGTAATACTCTTCATTCGTCTGTTTTCTATCGACTCTCAACGTGCCTGTGTGAAGTCCTCTCTAGCTGAAATTAATCAATCTGATGATCTCGCATCGGGGTATGCAAACGAACCACGTGTCCTGGTCATTCATCCATGGGTGACTAGCGATCTTCTATCATATCCCTAAGTACAAACTCGTGCAGCACTAGCTTCAAACATCTGGATCGATATCTTGTCAGTCGCAGCAGCAACTGGCTCATTCGTCCGCACGCTAAACAATGCCTTAATCCTCAAGAATAGATGATACATTAACAATCATCACATTCTAGCCGGCCTCTAGCAGTGGCCCAATCCTCTGGTGCTGATCTGAACGTTCGAGAAATCATAATAAAAACAATCCATCAATACGCTCATGTCACAAAAAAAACACAATAAAATGACATATCTCTGCAATCATGTGTCCCGGGAATTACGTCGTGGTCAGTCCTTATTCAAGACAAGCTCATGCTGACCGCAACTTTAGCCGCAGCCCTCTCTACCCATGCAACCGTGGTAACAGAACCACAAATCGATATCGATGAAGATAGATCAAATGAACGAATAGAATACGGTGCAAAGAAATGTACATCCTAAGGCTTCTTAAGCGGAGTAGCATATCGTAAGTATGACACGGAACATACACACGGTACGTCACTCTACTTAAGTCACCTACTATATCAACCAAGGTCAACCTATGCGACGAAAGTTCGGGTGTAATACCCCCTCGACCAAGTCTAAGTTCCGTAAGGTCAAGCCTAGCTTCCGAATATATATATATATATATATATATATATATATATATATACATATATATATACGCCCTAGACTCCGCATAGTCAAACTTAGACTCGAACCAAAGTTAAACCTAGCACTCTGATACCAACTTTGTCACGAACCGAAATACATATATATATACGCCCTAGACTCCGCATAGTCAAACTTAGACTCGAACCAAAGTTAAACCTAGCACTCTGATACCAACTTTGTCACGAACCGAAATGGCACGTGACTGGCACTCAAATCACGTGAAGTCTATAGGACCCCACCTAATTCAAGTAAGCCAAAAGCCCAGAAATCTAAACCATTTAAAAAGAGAGTGAAGGAATACTCATTTAAAAGTTAACATATAAATCACTTTGAAAATCTTAGTAAGCATTTAAAAGCATCAAGTCTTTTCTAAAAATTTCGGCAGAGTTTCCTTTGTAAATACTGGCCCCAAACGGGTACAAACATGCATAATATACATAATGAATACAGGCATCCCCAAGCGGGAGCTAGCTCTTTGCCAATTGGCAGAAACAACCACGCAAGCAATATAATATACAACGGCGTAGGGAATCAAAACTCAGAAAAAAACCAACATCCTCAAGAAAACCAGAGAAAAACCATAATAATACAGGCGCGTGACTCTAAGGTCGAAAGAATATACAACTGGTTTTGTAAGTCTATCAAATATACAAGTCTGGTTGATGGAGTTTACTAGATACAACTGTAATAAATAAAAATACAATGGTGGTCACGATGCAGGTGAACCCGCCTACCCAAGCAATCACCCGGAAAGAAGCAGTATGCCAGCAAGCCGCAACGAAACCTATACGGAAAAACCTGCAAGAAACTGTGGCATAATGGGGGTGAGTTGCCAACTCGTGAGTAGAAGACATCACTGAGCAGAAATCGCATGTTTGACTCTATCCTAGGTCATACAATAATATCCACAATACTACAACAAGGTAACAGTATAACATAAGTGCGATATCAAGGTACTCGTGTCTGTGCCAAAAATAATAATAATATCGATGCATGACATGTACTAATACACCATCCAACGTGTGTCCAGCAACGATACACAAATCATGATAAAACCCGAGTGCCCAGCATCGACACTTAAAACATCATGAAAATCCATGTCCAACAGCGACACATAATACTCAAATCTCGAGCTCCGCATAATCAGGATCGGCCCATGGGCTCCGCATAATCAGGATCGGCCCATATCCATCTCTCTCATAACTCCGAACGGTATCTTTCGGATATCCGTCGAGTTTCCATACAATCACCGATCAGTAGTGCTCCCCTGCCGGGCTCAATGCCTTTCTATACGATCCTCTTGCCCCAAGGTACCACACCGGGTCCACCATGCACCTGCAAACGGTCCCTCCCCCTTACCTCGAATCGGGTGTATGATACTGCTCAAGAACCGAGAAAACCTATGGTGGACATCACAATATCATATCATGAGAAAACCGTAAATTTCTATTTTTAGAAATGATAATGAGTTTATAAATCTTTGCGATTTCTCCAAATCCAGAAATCTCATGGAAAATCTGAATCCCATAATCAAGAGTAATAAACAGTGAATCACCGGCATAAAGCCCCATAATATTGCATATCAGAATGAATGTATAAATGCATGAAATATCTAAGTAAGTAATGCAATATCTAAACTAGCACATGAAAGCAAGCGTACTAATACTATATTGCAACTACCAGCTAGCAATTTATACTAACAAAGTAATGTTTTCTAATGTGTACATGACATGGAAATTACCGATGATGATGTGTGTGAGCCGGCAAGCAAGTGTTCGTAGACATACGCATCATCGGTAATGGTGCTGGTGTCCTGACAACATGGGGTCATAATAATTAAGGAAAACACATGTACAAGCATGCAATGCGATAAGAACAACATGAATTTAACGGAGAATGAATAGTAACGCAGCATTTAAGAGTATACATTTATATTTACGAGTCATACAATTTTGGCATTTGGAATAGCACGAATCATGGTTTTTAGAAAACAGGGGCTACGGTGTTTTTAAGAAAAGGTACGTCCTTTAAAAAATCCGTAATATCCCTCGGATTGTCTTTTGAAAATACTCACGATTCATTAGTTTTGAAAATAAGTATGACTCGAGCCCAGTCGAATATCTACCAAGTAAACTACAGGATGAAACTAAGAGATTAATCGGAAGGGTAAGGAAATTCACCTAAGTCCGAGTCGATATATCTAGTAGTCGGTGATCCCGCCTCAATAGCGTCACGTACGATAAAATATATAATACGACATCCTCGAGTCAAGAGTGTGGATCAATCATCATATTTATACATCGTTCAGTAAAAATCAATCGTACAGCATCCCAAATCGGAGTACGGGTCAAATATCATATATACCTCATTATTTATCTAGTATCATTATCATCATATCCTGAATTAGGGGTACCATTCTAAATCTAGAACATACCAATATAATCAAACATATATCCGCGTGTGAATAAAACACATCGTCTATCGATCCACTATAATATCATGTCGTATATCATAACACGACCCAAAACACATAACCGATCTCACGGCATCATGCCCAATCATATCTACTCACCTCCAAGTATCATATACTATCCTCATCATCCGTGTATACGTATGTGTGTGTATGTGTACCAATGCATCCACACACACACACACACACACATAACCATATACACCCCAAACATATCACGTGTGTGCATGTGTGTGCGTGACAACCTTAACTCTAGGGTTTCGCAACTAAGAAACTAAACTAACAACACTATCATCCAAAATACGCTAAACTAACCCATGATCTCCTAAAGTCGTTCTTTAAAATTATACACGTCAGATGATACACACACATATATATAACATATCCTTGCTACACTACGAAACTGCGGGGGTGCTATACGCCATCCACCCGACTTCCCCCATAGACATACATCTACTCACCTTGATCCTTGCTTGCCGAAGTCGATGTCGCCATGCTCCTCCTTGTCATCCGAAGTCCATGTGAGAGTGCCTACAAATATAACACATGGTATCGTAAATAGAAATCGCGCACGAAAACCAAAACGGCACACGAATCACACATAGGTTAAAACCTATGGTCTACTCATGCAAAAGAGCCAACAACCCTCGACATCGACGTACAAACGCCAATCGATTGAGAAAAAACACAATATCCAAATTCAAGTCATTAAAAGTCACAAAACATAAAACAACAACTTAGAAAACTTGTTCCAGATTTTGGTTCATGTAAAATTAGGATAAACTAGCAATGCAGTAGGGTAGTATATGGGGTATATGAGATACAGACCAAACTTAGACACCAAAACCCACAAATGACCCGACGAGATCACCTCCAAAACTGGCCTGCTCGGCCCAGACTGCATGGTTCAGGTTCGTATTTGCAGGGTGGTCTTCTAGTGTTAATCCTAGGTCAATAGAGTTGCTAGCTTTTCTAGTAAAGGTTCCAGGTCATTCCAGATTCTCTGTAGGCACAATTTATTCACAAAACCGACACGGAAGTTTCAAATTTCAAGTTTCAGGGTCTCGACTCTGTTTGATCTAGGTGTTTAACAATAAAGGGGGTTTGTAGTTACCAATTGCACCTAATTGCACCTTCACAACTCATGAAAAGCCCTAACCCTCCTCTTGGAATTTTCAAAGCTCACTAATCTACACTTAATCAATTCTAAACTAACAATAGAAGTTAAGAAACTCAAATACTAAACTAATAGTGCAGGAAATACCTCATTTGGTAACTCAAAAATTTTCTTGAGTTGCCCCAAGTGCTCAAAATCTTGTCTTGATCCCACCATAGTTTATGTGAGGAGCTTGTGCACAATTTTATTGAAGGGAATACATGGTTTTGATGTGGATTTGATGGTGTAGTGAGGAGGTAGAGATGGTGGAGGGAAGAGGGCAGCCATGGGAGAGGAGAAGGAGAAGAAGAATGGTGAAAAATGAAGTGAAGAACAATGGCTATGGTCAAAGGAAACCCCTCACCTTCTTTCTCTCTCTTCTCTCTCTTGCCCATACCTCTATTTTTTTATCCTTTTCTTTTCTTTTCTCCTTTTTCAATTTAAAATCAAAACCCCACATAAAAAGAAAAGAAAAGATGGCATGGTTCATAGAATGATAAACAAAAGAAAATGTGTTTTGAAATATGACATGGTGCATGTCATATGCCTAAACAATTTAATGCCAAATTAGTAAACACTAATCGAGATTAGTAAATAACCCCCTTTAAAATTAATTGTATAATATTTCATAGCATGTCTAAATCACATAAACACCTTCAAATCAAAAATTCTTATTGGTTTTCAGAATATTTTCCAAATTATCGGTATATAGTTATACCCTTTCATCAAAACAAATCCTAGTACTTATTTATATTCCTGAAACTTAATTTTTTAATTATTTAAATTCTAAAATAATATTTTATTTTCCTGAAATGTTACATTAGTGAATACTAGTTTGGACTACAAACTCTCGGGTGGATCTTCTAGGATTAAGAAGGCCCTCAAGCAAGTTTGATCAAGAAACTCTAGAAGCACATGAGGAAGGACTCTTAAAGACCTGAAGGACACGTATCTTTTAGGTATAACTTTCTTTCATAGTAGATAACTCCTTTAGTTTTTGTTCTAGTTTAGGCTTATAGTAGATCTTGAAGTTTTGCTGATTGTGCTTACTCAAAATTTGATTTTTGTGCATTCTACCTCTCTACATTCATTGTAGAGTGAGCACAATCAACTTTCAAGCTCTTTTGATGATTATTTTATGTTGTCTTTCTTTTGCAAGTAGCTTTATTTATGATGTGATTTTTATTCAAATTGATATAATTTAAAATAGCCTAATAAGTTATCCCGTTTAAACATTTTCTAAGGCAACATGGTATAATTAATGTTAACTGCTTGTACTTATCGGAAGTCTCAAACCCTAGGACTTTCTGGTCAAACTTTCAAACTTTAAAATTTGTATTTTTTAAACTCTACATTTCCTAGCGATGCAATCATTAGAGCTTCTAAAGAGGGTTAAACACATATATATGACATATGTGATCAATTACGAAAGAGAAGGCAATGCAAAAAAAAATCATATTTTTCTCACTCTCGCTTTGGAGTAACGCATCCGGTATACCGAATATTTGTTTAGAGGATCAGAATTTTGAATTCTAATATTTATGGCAATTGCTGTCGGAGGAAATTTTGTTAATGTTACTGGTATTCTTGGGAAATTTGGACCAGGACTCGCAACAATTTTGTGAAGATTTTGGGTGTGCTATTATATATTATTTAATGAGTTAGTCCAACAAAACACCACCATATGTTTATCTCGAGCATCGCTGCTGCTCTTCAAGTGACTAAGCAGGGCAAATACCACATTTGTCTATCAACCAAAATCCTTAATGACACTCAAATTTAATTTTTTTCTAATCTTAGATGATCGTCTAATTTAGCTCTATGACTTTTTTGTGTTGTCTAGGGTAGAATTTCAGCATGGTTGAACTTAAAAGATTATCTTATGCCCTATATGGAAAGGATATATACAGGAAATAAATCCATATTATGAAAGCTTATTAGAACCAGAGTATTGCCTATGTTTACAAAACTTGGAAAAGAACGAAAAATGTGTGGACCAAAGGCTTAAGGTAAAAGGTCGCAATAGGTTAATGGAAACCTAACAAGAGTTAGTCCCTGATGGAATATCATAGTTGAGCATTCGGTTCGGTTATCACGAATCTAGTCTTTATCGAAACCCCCTCACAACAAGTATGTAGGCATGCACAAGAAATTTCAGAGCAACAAAAGATGAAAAGGGTAGAAATAACCTAAAAGAATCCACAATGGCAAAAAGTTGTTAGACTAGGTTGTGTCAGCGTTTTTCCGTTACTAGATGGTTGTTGGGAACTCACCCGCGCGCGCAAACGCGTATGTTATGTAAACGGATATGAAATGAAGGAAACGGAATGCGCACGCGAAATCGTTCTCGTTTTAAATATTTATAACTGCAAGTGCACGGCGCGTTGTAGCGAGCTGGCAAGCACGGGTCAATCCATAGGCAATTGTGTATTAAGTATTGTGATTTAAGATTCAACAAATTAATGAATTGGGTTGGTTATCACAAAAAAATGAATAGAAAATACGAAAACAAGGAAAACAAGCAAATAGGGTAAGAAATAAATTGGCCGTGGCTTTGGTTCGGAAGGTTGAATCGCGACGATTCCCTCGACGCTCCTTTGAAAATAAGTTGTCCGTTCTCACGTTGATCACAGCATGAAGCACGACTTGTCGAGGCGGTTGCGAGGCACAAGTCGTCAAATTCCGATATTCTCAGCAAAGTACGAAACGAGTCCGTTTGTTCACTTACCGTTTGTATGTCCGAACTTGGGGTATCAACACTAAACACTAGGGTTAGCAAGCATACCACAACATCAAAAACACAAGTTAGTGAGTGAGAGCAAATAGTTTTAGTGTTAACTTTGCTAAGGGTTTGTGATAGTATACGGTATATAAAAATCGAGGGTTTGTCAACCTCTTGATCACAAAATACCGTATCCAAACTTAGCAAATTTAACACCAAATTGATTCTAACTTAAACATTGTTAAATAGTGAAGGGGAGTGAATATGGTATATGAAGTGGTTACAAAGTAACCATGGTTTCAAAATACCATATCACATCAATATATAAAACAATCCTCAAGTTATAATCATGTTAAAGCACATTAAACATAAACAAGAGTAAGAGGAGGAAAAGCCTTTCATCTCACTTCCTCACCATAACCACAACCAAAGAAAGATTAGTTAAGCATGATAAAAAAAAGCAAATAAGAAAAAGAAAGCAAGTATAAAAGAACAAACAATATTATTAACACTTGATGAAGAGAGATACAAGATTTTGGTTACTTGTTCAACCTCCTTAATGAAGCTCTCCAAAGAAAGCTTCAAGAGTGAAGAAGAAGAAGGAAACCAAGTGATAGCCCACTCAACACTCAAGCCTAAACAAAAACAAAACAAACTATCAAAATGTATGAGCATGTGAGATAAAGAATGAGAGTGAGAGAGAGAGAGCTCCCCTTACTTCACTGGTCTGCTTTATATAGGCACCAAAAATGATTAAACAAACAATAAGAATGAGGTGACATGGCAGCAAGAGAGGCTCTGTGAAAAGATGGGGACAGGGGTCCGGCCTGCTCGGCCAAAATGGCAATGTGGTCGGTCATGTTAAGAGGTTAGGGGCTCGGGTTTGCATGGTGGTCTTGTGTGATCCCCTATATTACTTTGGTGCTGCTAGTTTTGTTTGTAGAGGCCTTGGATGCATGAATAGATTTGGAGGGAACAAGATGCTTCAAATCACATCAATACTTTATGCATTCAATGCTCGTTTAATGCACATCACACTCATGCCCACTTGTGCCTTGCATCATTGCAGCCCCATCATGGTCTAGTGCCAAAGAGCTAGTGTCATACATGTATGTGTTAGACCAAAATTGTGTGTACACATTTATTTTGCAAAAGCTCTTTGGATATCGGTTGGTTTCCTATTCTGTCTGCAGTGTCGGCTTACAAACGATACATCCGTGATATTGAGTATGTTTCCATTGTTTTATCATGAATACCTATAATCTGTAATTACTGAGCAGATACTGGTTAATAGCATCGGTATATACCAAAATAGATAATGAATGAGCGGTATTAAAATACAATTTTCTGTGATGAACAAATACCCCAAACTTATCTATTGCTCGTCCCAAGCAATACAAAAAATCCTAGCCTCACTTTCGCAGGGAACGCGATTGCACTGAGCATGTGCAACAAGCCGTTAAACCTCTAGGTGTCCCTAGTAGGAGGAGTGTTGTCTCCTGTGGGTTTTCAGCGGATTACACCCACAAAATCCCGTCAAGCTAGTTTTATAAGTTAACGTCGATTCTACTCCTATAATTTAGTATCTAAGTTAGGAATTCTATCATCCTAAGTTGGAAATATTCAACCCTTGTGTTTCACGCCTCCTATTTATTTAACCTCAGATCCTATACGTTTTACAGTTTAGAAAGATTTCGGTATCTCTTGAGTTTTGCTTCTAAAGTGCGGTCTCCAATCAGGGATTTTTATCATTATTATAGAAAACATAAGTCTTATTTTCATTCATATCTTTCCTCCAAACATCGATTGTATACCCCTACGTGTGTAAATTTTCACCCCTACACTTAATAATTCAATTCAAGCTATAGTACCCTTACCTTAATACCTAATACTACTTCTTTTCATTAATGAATGGACCTTTTTTGCTCACACATCTTTCATGTGATTATTAATGTGTCTTGAGGCACTAACAGCCGATTACTGAATGTATGAGTTTAAAGCATAAATAGCAGTTTTCAGGTCTTGACTTTATTTATTATTTTTTTCTTCTTTTTCTTTTCAAGACCGGATATATTTTTTAATGATGCTCATATAGTGGTTAGCTTTAAATACCATTTTTTCTTTCATACTAGGCTTTCAGGCAAAAGTATTTTTAGGTATCCTCTACTATTCCAAGTTTCAAGGTACGTGTATGTGCAGTTTGTAGGGTATATATTTTCTAAATTTGGACTCAAGAATAGAAACTATTTTTCAGACTTATTTTTCAGTAAAGCTTCAATACTCTCCCTTCATCTCGACACTAAAGAACTGAACTCAAGATTACCCATTTCTCAAAAAAAAACTGTAAGGATGTATAATTACCAAGGTTAAATAGAATGAGGGTTATTTTTAGGGTTTTCAATTCATAAGCCTAGTATTTAGTTACTTCTAATATATCAACTAAATTTTCGGAATAACGATCTAAGTTACCCTACTAGCTAACTTGACGATAAAGATTTTATGTTTTTAGGAAAGATTTTCAATTTTTATGGGTTTTTTAATATGTATGCAATGCAGAATACACAATATGCACATGCAAAACAGCAAAAATAAACGTAGTGCTCACCCCCAAACCTGAGTTTTACGATATCCTCATCGTTGCCTCCATCTCCGGTAGCTAGACTTAGACATCAGGGTGAGAATTTTATTTAAAGAAAAAGAAAAAAACCTAAGACTAATTACAACATTTACATGTTAAACGACTGGATTAGTCTAGAAATTAATACCAGCCATTGAAAGATTTTGCATAGTGCCATGGCTGGCAAAAGAATATGTATATAAAAAAGAAAAAGAAAAGAAAAAGGTATATGTTAGATATCAGTGAAGGGCATAAGCGTGTAAAAATAGGGATCAGAAGACGCTGAAGGTGAAGACGAAGTTTTGAAGAGGAAAAAGAATTGTTGTTCGAATGAATTGAATTTTCAAGAAGTATGTGTGGAGTTTCAAAGTCAGGTTCGTTTAAAAACTGGAGTTCATCCGCAAAAAGTTCGGCAAAAGAAAGGTTTTTAGGATGTTCCCAAATGGATCCCGACTCAAACTCACCAAGAATATCAAGTTCATCAGCAAAAATTTCCTCAAAACTCGATATGAAAGAATATTTTTCAATACTGTCTTCCTCCCTATGATTTTTCACAAGTCTATTCTTATTGCTACAACTCACAATTCCCAATACCATTTCTTCCTCATCACATTCACAAATGGGTAGGTATATGTCATCTAAAAAAGTAGGTCCCCACCCTAACGTTTCTTCCGAAACAATATCACTAGGTGATACAAAAATCGTGGGTTCCTGATCATTGATCTCTTTTAACAATCTATCCAAACCATACCCATAAAAATCACAAGATTCCTCCTCTAAAATTGAACTGCAAAAATTGGTCGGAGGTTTTTCTTGTGTGTCCTGGTAACACTGAGTCAATTCAATTGTATCGTCATCTATGAAATCATCAAAATTCAATTGATCATTTATCTTATTTGGGTGACTTCCTAGATGACAGATATTAATACTATTGGATTCAGATTGACTGTGTTCACTCCCCAAAATCCTCTCAGCTAAATGTTTCGCTTGTTCTTCTATTCTAGCCAAAGATTGAGCCTGGGCGTGAAATAATTGCTCAGACTATTGTATACATAGGGCTAGCGTAGCAGCTGTTTGATTCTCGACTTCAATCATCACTTCAATACTCTTTTCTAAAGCGGTCAACTTAGCATCCATCTCACTATCATACCCTAATGATGGTTCAATTGTTTCAGATTGGAGGGGTTGTGATGGTGGTGATGCTAAAGCAGGAAATCTGGCGACCTCTTTCTCTAAATCTTCAATCATACGGTCTAGGTTTGAAGTGAGACTGGATTCAAGAGTGTTAGGTGGGTGACCATTCTCAAAAATCTGGGACGGTTGGTCACCCCCTAGAAAAGGACAATTTTCATGAATGTGGGAAGAATTTTGGCAATTTGAACAAGTGAATTGGGATTGAGTATAAACAAAAGAATAAGAATCATGAAAAATTGAATTAAATCGTGTATCACCCATATAAACAAGAATTCACAAATATCACAAAAATAAAGAATATCACACCCCTAGCAGTCTATGGTATGCTAGTCAACTAGACCTGCTCAAGAACCTGAATGTCGAAATAAAACTGTGTCGAGAAACGGGCTCAAGATATACGGATCACGAAGCCAGGTAAGTGCAAGAGAGAAGGGGAGGTTTTACAACGCTTTCGCGAAATTCCTTAATTAGATAACCCTTTCTCTTGAACACTTGCCTAGACACCCCGTGAACGATATACCGTTAAGCGGTGTTCTAAACACAGTTAACTTCTCCTAATGAGCGCGATGTCCTTAAAGTCAAAGTCTAGTTGATTTTAAATTACTGGGGGTATGCAAGTATGCAGTTTTGTGATTTGTGGGCTACGGAAAAAGGTGATAAAATCCTTTACCGTATCTTATTTGGTCTTTTTACCCTTAAAATCCGTATTAAGATGCAAATGCGCATTCAATAAAAGAATTCAAAAAATCAAGCAATTTAAGCAATTCTTTTTCTTTTTAAAATTAAGTGCTGCAAAAAATACGGTTAGTTCTCTGTTCAAATTGGTGGCAAGCTTGTGGGAAGAATCCTGCAGAAGATAGAAATATTGGACTGTGTCGGATTTGAGCAAAGGTGTTAGAAAATAAGTACCGATGTGTATTGGGTTAAGAAACCCCTTTGAAGTGATCCCGAGTCTTTGATTGTTCGCTTGCGCGGGTCAAACTACCCGGATCTTTGGCACTGTACTTCACTAACGTTTTGCAGTTGAATTTGATCCTTGCTCCGCACGATCGCTGGTCGTAATTCCCTAAAAACTGAAATGTCAGAAAAATACGATATTTAATGTCAAAAAGCGATATACATGCCCCAATTCCTGCACACTTAAAATTGGAAAAATCAAACAATACCACTAGAGCACTGACAACACACTGGAGACAACTCAAAAAGAAAAAATCACAAACTCCCTCACTGGGCCGAGCTCGCCAGTTTTTACACTGATGTCGCTGGCCAAATGAATCTTGTTTGTGCTCGAATTTTGTGTGGCTCCTCCAGACTATATTAGTATTCTAATGGTATAACTTGATTTTTCAGTTGAATCACAGAGTGCTAGCAGATTGTAAGGACAGAAAACAAAATGAAAGAATTTGTTAGTTTGTGTTTTTGTTAGTTTTGAAAAAAAATTGAATTAGTAGTTAATGAGATAGTAAGAACCAGAAATATTCCTAATACTACCAACTCTCCAGCAACGGCGCCAAAAACTTGTTGGGAACACACCCGCATGCGCAAACGCGTATGTTATAGAAACGGATATGAAATGAAGGAAACAGAATGCGCACACGAGATCGTTCTCGTTTTAAATATTTATAACCGCAAGTGCACGGCGCGTTGTAGCGAGCCGGCAAGCACGGTTCGATCCGCAGGGAATTGTGTATTAAGTATTGTGATTTAAGGTTCAACAAATTAATGAATTGGGTTGGTTGTCATAAAAAAATGAATAGAAAATAAGAAAACAAGGAAAGGTTGAATCACGACGATTCCCTCGATGCTCCTTTGAAAATAAGTTGTCCGTTCTCATGTTGATCACAGCATGAAGCACGACTTGTCGAGGCGGTTGCGAGGCACAAGTCGTCAAATTCCGATATTCTCCGTAAAGTACGAAACGAGTCTGTTTGTTCACTTACCGTTTGTATGTCCGATCTTGGGGTATCAACACTAAACACTAGGGTTAGCAAGCATACCACAACATCAAAAACACAAGTTAGTGAATCAGAGCAAATAGTTTTAGTGTTAACTTTGCTAAGGGTTTGTGATAGTATACGGTATATAAAAATCGAGGGTTTGTCAACCTCTTGATCATAAAATACCGTATCCAAACTTAGCAAATTTAACACCAAATTGATTCTAACTTAAACATTATTAAATAGCGAAGGGGAGTGAATATGGTATATGAAGTGGTTACAAAGTAACCATGGTTTCAAAATACCATATCACATCAATATATAAAACAATTCTCAAGTTATAATCATGTTAAAGCACATTAAACATAAACAAGAGGAAGAGGAGGCAAAGCCTTTCATCTCACTTCCTCACCATAACCACAACCAAAGAAAGATTAGTTAAGCATGATAAAGAAAAGCAAATAAGAAAAAGAAAGCAAGTATAAAAGAACAAACAATATTATTAACACTTGATGAAGAGAGATACAAGATTTTGGTTACTTGTTCAACCTCCTTAATGAAGCTCTCCAAAGAAATCTTCAAGAGCGAAGAAGAAGAAGAAAACCAAGTGATAGCCCACTCAACACTCAAGCCTAAACAAAAAAAAACAAATTATCAAAACGTATGTGCATGTGAGATAAAGAATGAGAGAGTGAGAAAGAGAGCTCCTCTTGCTTCACTGGTCTGCTTTATATAGGCACCAAAAATGATTAAACAAACAATAAGAATGAGGTGACATGGCAGCAAGGGAGGCTCTGTGAAAAGATGGCGATATATGGGGACAGGGGGGTCGGCCTGCTCGGCCAAAAGGGCAATGTAGCCGATCCTGTTAAGAGGTTAGGGGCTCGGGTTTGCATGGTGGTCTTGTGTGATCCCCCGTATCAATCTGGTGCTGCTAGTTTTATCTCTAGAGGTCTTGAATGCATGAAGAGATTTGGAGGAACAAGATACTTCAAATCACATCAAGACTTTATGCATTCAATGCTCATTTAATGCACATCACACCCATGCCCACTTGTGCCTTGCATCATGGCAGCCCCATCATGGTCTAGTACCAAAGAGCTAGTGTCACGCATGTATGTGTTGGACCAAAATTGTATGTACACATTTATTTTGCAAAAGCTCTTTGGATATCGGTCGATTTCCTGTTCTGTCTGCAGTGTCGGCTTACAAACGATATATCTGTGATATTGAGTATGTTTTCAGTGTTTTATCACGAATACCTGTAATTTATAATTACTGAGCAGACACTGATTAATAGCATAAATATATAACAAAATAGATAATGAATGAACGGTATTAAAATGCAGTTTTCTGTTATGAACAGTGGCTCAACGCAGTCACTTAGTTAAAGGCAAATCCAATGGCTCAGGTGGAACAAACTATTACCGTCTTACCTTACCCGTTATTTAACTTTTTATTCGGATGTCAAAATTAAGTGATCGAACCACTTAGAAAAATAATTGCTAGGCACTTTCTTTGTTTAGAGTTAGTTCACAAATGTTGGTTTTGGTTCTTTTTCTTTTTTGGGTGGGGGTGGGGGTGAGAGGGGGCCCTTATAAGAAGCCGTACAAAGTGGTTTCGGGCTGTTTGGACCGTTCCAATAAATCCAATCTCAACTAAGGGTCTTTGGAGAGACCTTAAAAATAAGCCTGAAAGAAGAAATTGAGAAGACAAGTCGTATGAAGTGAAACTAAACTAAATTTGAGTAATATCAAGCCATAGAAAAGAGAGAGAATCAATACCTGCTTCTACTCTTTTCTTAAATTTAAAAAAAAATTAGGGCCAACAGACGGGCTTTAGTATCTTTCCTTGAATCAAATTATAAATTTGTTTGGTTTAATTAAAAAAAATTCCCTTCAAAAATTTAATTAATAATTTTTAATTAATTTAATTAAAAAACCTTCCACTTAAACCAGTTGGTCATTTTCTGCAACATGCAACCCCATCAAATATGCTACCTTTGAAGGACACATCCACTCTCCACTTAATACAAAAAAAGTTGATTAAGTGTTATTTGTAGTTTCATAAGAAATTACATTCCATCGTTAAAAATTTGCAAAATGAGAAACAAATATATTTACCATAATAAAAGGGTTACTTGCATGTAACCCTCTCTTATGAGACTCGATATCATGACTCTTCAGATGCAGACACGTTGCAGGTGACGTGCCCCGGAACCCGTGAGAATGGACCAAGAGCTTCAGTTAGGATCACACCTCGGGCCACCTGTCCGAGGAGTCTCCCGACCTCCGGTGGACTCCTAGACCACCCCCTGGCTCACCTCCGAGCAATCACAGAACCAAAACGCCTTGGCCTCCTTCTCGTGCCCCGAGCCTCCCGCCGAGGTGATCTTCCTCGGTCTCATCCGCAGGCGCCTCCGCCACGGCTCCGCGAATCTCGCCATGCACGAGATATCCGCCGCCCATGATCCCGCCACGCAATCATGATCCCCCATTAACGAGCATGTCTCGTCATTAATACGGGATCTCGCCTATCATGCAGGCGTGACGCCAGGGGCGTAACGGCCGGCGTGATTTTCGTTCCAGCCTGTCTATTGCTGCCGCTATATAAACCCCTTTCTCAGACGATCGAGATAAGCAATTCTCACTCCACTAGGCTGTTACTCTGCTAAAATACTCCGTCTAACTTGATCATCGGAGGGTCCTCAGTGGCACAACCATCCCGGGACTTCCTTGCAGGTAGCTCGGCCGCAACCACTAAAAACCCATTGAGACCCACACGTTCCAGGAGTCAAACCTCCAATTCAAATCTCAGCCGTCCACCAACACGCTAAGAGATCAACGGAAGATAGCATCTGAAGGAGATCTAGAGATCCATCAGTTGGCGCCGTCTGTAGGAACCTTCTTAATTCCACTCAACAAAGTTCATCTTCCGATCTCAATTCAATGGCGAGCGATCACCGCGATGATCCAAGCACTAGCCGCCGCCTCCCCCACAACGGAGGCGCGGACGAATCACCTCCCCCGAATGCCGTCAACGCCGTAGTCGCTCGGATAGATCGACTAGCGTCCATCGTGGATGCGCTCGTCCGTGTCTAAACGGCAGCGCAAGCTCCCCAGGTCGCCACTCCCCCACCTCGGGACCGGGACCCCTACAGAGGGAGAGAAGACTCTGCTCACGTCGGCACTGCCGACCACCGCCTCGCTGCCTTCCACGGCCGCAGATCTCCCGGGCCAACATATTTTATGAACCACTGGGCGCCCCACAGTTCAACACCGAGGTCCGTCGCCAGAGCGCCTCATCCCGAGCCCCATCGCACCCCTGTCCCTTCCAAGAAGGTGTCGGTCAGCTCGCCTGCTCCCAGGCATGACCGACACCCCCTCCCTCGATGGGGTCGTAAGGACGGGACTCATCACGGCAGCTCAAAGACTACCTCGCCAGGGGACCTAAGGAACCTTATCGAAAGGAACCGGGGCCGTGGCCAGACACAGGTCTCCAACAGCAGAGGCCAAGGATCAGAATGTGCCGAATCATCGGGATACTACGGCCGACTCGATGCCCTCGAAAAGAAGATCGAAGGTATGCATCGGGAAGGTCATCATTCGAGCGATGGGACTAAGTACGCCGCAGACTCGCTCACAAAACCCTTCACCGAAGAGTTGCTCGCCATCCAACGTCCTCCTCGGCCGCCGAACGCTGAACTCCTTCAAGGCCCAGATATCGACCTACCACCTGGCGATGAAATTCCCGCTCGACCAAGGCGGGATAGGTCGGGCCTACGGAGACCAATGGACTGTGAAGGTACGTTTCACTGCAACCTCGACGACCGAGCATCCAACAAACGATGTTGAGGGCGAAGGTGACATCAAGGGTTCTCTGGACACTCAAGATGAGCAGAAAGAGGTCCGAGGGACCCCGGTGGTTCCACTGGTAGAGGTCCCCCTCGTTGAAGAGGACAGCGAACGAACCATAAAGATCGGGTCACTTCTGACAGGGGCCCAGCGGGACGATCTAGTTCATTTCCTAAGGAACAACTCCGACGTGTTTGCCTGGGCACCTGCTGACATGCCTGAGATCGACCCCAAAATCATATCTCACAAGCTCGGGGTAAATCCTACGGCCCGACCCGTCAGGCAGAAAAAGTGAAGCTTCGCCCCGGTCAAACAGAAGGCTATCGAGGACGAAGTGGATCGGCTCCTCGCCGCTAACTTCATTCGCAATGTGCTCTATTCGGAGTGGCTGACAAACGTAGTTCTGGTCAAAAAGTCGAGCGGGAAGTGGCTCATGTGCGTCGACATCATCAACCTCAACAAGGCCTGCCCAAAAAACAACTATCCCCTTCCTTGGATAGATCAGCTCGTCGATAGCTCGGCAGGCCACGAGCTATTGAGCTTCATGGATGCTTTTTCCGGCTACAATCAGATTCGTATGAATCCGGCAGACGAAGATCTCACCGCATTCACAACAGACCGGGGGGGTATACTGCTACAAGGTGATGCCCTTCGGCCTCAAAAACGCCGGAGCTTCGTACCAACGGTTGGTCAACCGCATGTTCAAGCAGCAGATCGGCAGGAACATGGAAGTTTACGTCGACGATAGGCTTGTCAAATCGGTCTCGGAGATCGACCGCGCCAAGGATCTGGGCGAGGCCTTCGAAGTACTCTGCAAGTTCAAGATGAAACTGAACCCCGCCAAGTGCGCATTCGAGGTCACCGGGGGAAAGTTTCTCGGTTTCATGGTCACCCACCGTGGAATCGAAGCTAACTCGGAGAAAATCGACGCTATCCTCAACATGGCCGCGCCCAAGACTAACGTCGAAATCATGCGACTGACGGGGCGGGTAGCCTCTCTGAGCCATTTCATGTTGAGGTCTGGGGAGAAGTGCCTCCTGTTCTTCAAGGCTCTAAGGAAGATCCCGAGGTTCTAGTGGTCGGAGGAGTGCTAGACCACCTTTGACCAATTAAAGAGGCACCATGCAACGCCACCGCTGCTCACCCGACCAGTTGAAGGAGACGAGCTATCACTGTATCCGGCGGTATCCGACCAAGCGGCGGGCTCAGTGCTCGTCCGAGAGGTCAACGGAGTGCAGAAGCCGGTGTACTACGTGAGCCACGTCTTCAAGGACGCAGAATGAGATATCCAACCATAGAGAAGATTGTCTTGGCACTCATTGTGGCCTCAAGGAAGCTACGGCACTACTTCCAGGCGCACACCATCCTCGTTCTTACCGAGCGCCCGTTGGGGGCTATCCTCGCCTCACCCGAGTCCTCGGGCCACTTAGAGAAGTGGAGGTGGGAGTTGTCCCAATTTGACATAAAATACTACCCGAAGCAGGCCATTAAAGCACAGGCCCTGGTCGATTTTTATCGTCGAGTGCACCATCCCCAGCAAGGAACCGGAGTCCACGCCGACCCTCGCAGCTCAACCCTCGATTGAGGGGAAGCCCGACTCAGTCCTTGATTAGATCATTTACGTCGACGGGTCCTCAACCGAGGAAGGATGTGGTGCAGGCCTCATCATTCGAGGCCCGAACGAGGCCGAAATGGAGTATTCTCTGAAGCTCGGGTTCAAGGCCTCAAATAACGCGGCAGAATACGAGGCCCTGCTAGCTGGACTGCGCATAGCCTCCGGGCTGGGGCTGACAACAATTCGTTTCCGCAGTGACTCAGCCCTAGTAGTTGGCCAAGTGACCGGCCATTTCGAGGCTCGGGAACCTCTAATGGTGAAGTATTTGGCAGAGGTAAGAAGACTTTGAAAGAACTTCAACGAAGTCCAGGTAGAGCAAATACCCAGACAGTTCAACGACCAAGCCGACGCCTTGAGTAAGCTAGCTTCGTCCTACTCCGCCAACAACAAGCGATCTATCCTTGACAATACTTCATATGTACACAGCCCAGGAAGAAGACTGGAACTGGAGGAATCCCCTTGTGGAATTCCTAAAGGAAGGTACGCTCCCCGAAGATCGGGGAGAAGCCTACCGTCTCCGAGCCAAAGCCCATCACTTTGTCTGGAGCAATAGGAACCTTTACAAGAAGTCCTTCACTCAGCCCTTGCTCCGGTACGTCGACCCCCACGAAGCCGACTATGTCCTCCGTGAAATCCACGAAGGGGTCGGCGGCGCACACCAAGGGGCCCGCACCTTAATCCAGAAAGCATTGCTCCAGGAGTACTACTGGCCAACTATTCACCAAGACGCCTAGAAGCTCGTCAGGAGATGCAAAGTTGCCAACTCCACGGAAGCATACCTCGCCTTCCGGCTACCGAGTCGAATGCCCTAACCTCCCCGTGGCCGTTTGCCCAGTGGGGAATGGACATGATAGGCCAGTTCCCTACCGGTATGGGCGGGCACAAGTATATCCTCGTCGCAGTGTATTACTTCACGAAGTGGATTGAGGCCATCCCCATGAGGAAACCGAATGCCACCACGACTATCAAGTTCCTGCAGAACATTGTGATACTCCGGTTCGGCATCCCGAGGTGTATCATCACCGACCATGGGATGAACTTTGAAAACACAAAAGTGAAGGAATTCTGCAATGAATATCATATCCTCATGAAGTTTGATGCGGTCACACATCCCCAATGCAACGGACAAGCCGAAGTCGCTAATTAGGACGTTCTCCGAATCTTCGGACACGCCTAGAAGGACGCCAAGGCAGTTGGGTCGAGGAATTGCCCCGGGTCCTATGGGCCCTGTGCACGTCAAAAAAGACCCCCACCGGGAAAACCCCTTTCAGCCTCTGCTACGGGACCGAGGCAATAGTCCCAGCGGAGATCGGGCTACCCAGTCACCGGGTCGAACACTTCGATGATGAAGCAAACATCTCGGCACTATGAACCAACCTGGACATCTTGTTAGAGAAAAGAGACCGGGCTCATATAAGAGCCACCGCCTATTAGCAGCAAACCGCCCGCTACTACAATGCGCGAGTCAAGCATCGCTTCTTCAAGCCCGGAGACCTGGTCCTAAGGCGGAATGAGTTCGTCGACCAAGGCAGGCTACATAAGTTTTCCCCAAAATGGGACGGCCTTTTCCTCGTCTCCGAGGTACTGCCCGGCGGAGCCTACCATTTGCAAGATGCAGAAGGACGCAAGCTTCCACGGCCTTACAATGCTGAGAAGCTCAAACTACCAATAAAAAAGAACGTCTACTAGCGTGTACTTCTTTTACTAAGGCAATGTAAACTTTTCTCAAGTTCTTTCTATTTATATAATAGGAAGGGATCAATAAAACGTCGCAAAAAGAAGAGTATTCTTTATTCAAAAGGGTACTATAGGCTCCTCAGCCGTACATCGAAAAATAAAATTACAGTAGCGGGGGAAGGGGGTGCAGGGAACATTGCTCGTGGTACTCTGAGGATACTTCCGCCAGCCGAGCCCTTGCCGCCTCAAACATTTGCCTCTGACGCCGTCCGCGAACATCGGCATCGCACCTCAATTAGTAGCACTCAAGGATGAGTGCTGCCGAGCGATCCCTCCGACCCACGGAGATCAGGCCGAAGCGCCGCAAAGACCTTAGCTTACCAATCGCCTCGTCTTTCAGCTGCTCGGACAAGGGGTTGTAGAGCCCCGACACCGCCCTCCAGATAGAGTACATCAATAGCTGGAGCAGGGGGGAGGGCCGAGGAAGCAGTCGGCCGAAATGATCCTCGATGCAACCTATCGCTAACTGCACCGTGTCCTCGGTGCAGTACTGATCGTAGAAGTACACGTCCTCGAAGTTTATGATGTCGGGGATGGTAAAAGGGAAGTCCCCCATTCTTACGTTTTGGGTGTGAAGAAAGGAGTGATCAACGCTCCTTCCGTTTATATCCGACAACACCCCAAGAGTCCAACAGTCACTCGTTTCACCAACAACTGCACCGCCACACGGCAGACATCGAGCGTTTCTCGGCGAAATTGAAACGACGCTGCTCCGGCGCCTCGCCTACCCCACGCGTTCATGACACGTGTCGCCCGCGACTGTCCCTCTTCCCGATACGCACACCGGGAAGGATGGACAAAACCTCATGAATCGACCGAGCAGCTACCCAGCTCGGCACGTCCTTAGCAGGCCTCTTACGGCCCCTTTCGCACTAAAGATCGAAGCCCTCACCAAGAGGCAACCGAGCAGCTACCCTGCTTGGTTATCCCTGGCTGGTAGTTCACTACCCCACGACGCCAGGGATGAAAGCCCTCACTAAGAGGCACCGGGCAGCAACCCTGCCCGGCCCGGCCTTAGCAGGCCCCTTATGGCCCCTCCCGCGCTAAGGATCAAAGCCCTCGCCAAGAGGCACCGGGCAGCAACCCTACCCGGCCCGTCCTTAGCAGGCTCCATACGGCCCCACCCGCGCTAACGATCAAAGCTCTCACCAAGAGGAACCGGACAGCAACCCTGCCTAGCCCGTCCTCAGCAGACCCCTTATGGCCCCTCCCGCGCTAAGGATCAAAGCTATCGCCAAGAGGCATCGGGAAGCAACCCTGCCCTGGCCCGTCCTTTGAAGGCCCTTTATGGCCCTTCCCACGCTAAGGATCAAAGCCTTCGCCAAGAGGCACCGGGCAGCAACCTTGCCCGGCCCGTCCTTAGCAGGCCTCTTACGGCCCCACCCGCGCTAAGGATCAAAGCCCTCGCCAAGAGGCACCGGGCAGCAACCCTGCCCGACCCGTCCTTAGCAGGCCCCTTATGGCCCCTCCTGCGCTAAGGATCAAATCCCTCGCCAAGAGGCACTGGGCAGCAACCCTGCCCGGCCCGTTCTTAGCAGGCCCCTTACGGCCCCACCCACGCTAAGGATCAAAGCCCTCGCCAAGAGGCACCGGGCAGCAACCTTGCCCGGCCCATCATTAGCAATCACCTCCCTCGTGAAGGATCAAAACCCGCCCCAGAAGCAACCGGGCAGCTCCCCTGCTCGGTCCATCCTTAGCTGGTAATGTCTTACCCCACGCCGCCAAGGATCCGAAGCCCTCATCTAGAGGCCGCCAAGTAGCTACCTTGCTCGCCTCCCAACACGTCTTACCAAGCGATCTCCACCTCGACTTTGGGGCCATGGAGATACCATCCTTTCACCGGTCAATTCAACTCGACGTGCAATCGCTTAACGAAAAACCGGCCTAACGTGAAAGAAGTACCGTGCAAATACAAGTATTTACCACAAACATTTTTTTAAAAGAAAAATGCACATGCAAAGACTACTGCAAAGAGATTTTATTCATCAAGTCAAAAGTCTTTACAAGGGTATTATGGGCTCCCCAGCCTAACAAAATGCCCGGAGGCTTACCAAATTTCAGAGCAACAAAAGAAAATAAGAAGGTGAGGAGCCTCAAGCCTCAGGGCCGGGGGGAACTGTTAGTGATATGTATGCCCTAGAGGCCATTACTGTACATACGATGTATATTGTAGTGGATGCTTGGACATATATAGGGAGGACTTTCTTGCTCGACATGATAGTATGCTATCTGGTTGCTCTTTATCTTAACATGTACTCTGATTGTCTCTATGTTACAGGTTGATAAAGCCCTTAGGATGAGTACTTGACTACCAGGACTATGATGCAGATCATACTAGTGGGGATAGTGTAGTCGCTAAGTACATCCTTCAAATGTTCCTAGTCGTAGATGTATCGAGACAGGGCATCGATATACTAGAGTAGACTAGCATATAGCATCTCGACCCATGTAGATGGGCGATGGATGATCTCATATCCATTGGTGTTTGACATCAGAGATAGTATACTGGTGCTCAGTGGAGACTGGGTACACTGGACGGACTCGCCGAGAACTCACAGATGGTATTATACCTTACGTCAGATGGCAGTTCTCTGGTGACACTGGTACAGGTTAGTCTGTAAACCCGAGATCGTTATAGAGTCTTGTGTGATTCCCACTGTACTTTGATTTCCACCTTACCACATCCAAGAGGGCGTGCAAAACGGTGGCTTTTTGGTACAGTCCCGAATCATATGGAGGCAATGAGCGATAGGAGGGGTTTCATCTCTCCCGGTATAGGGAGTTAATGTTGCGCTGTGTTCGATTGGCTATAACTGGAAATCCCTGGCCAGGGTTGCTGAGATTTACTGGTAAGTGTTATCAGTAGTTTCTCGAAATGTTATGGACCTCATATCGGCATGACATATCGGTTACTGGGGTCTGACGTTTACCACCCCTTGACTAGATATGCGACATATCCAACGAAAAGACCGGACTGTACGGGAGTGTTACTGGTTGGATTCACAGGAGAATGTACAGGCTTCCTTGTTGATCTTCTGATCGCTCAATACCTGGGTGGCTGTTAAGTTTAGCTGACCGCTTGCATCTTGTGGGTGTTTGATATGATCATCACCTACTGCCGGCGTATTGACGATTCTTTAGAGTCCTACACAGAGGTTTCCGGGCTCAGGCAAAATGGAGTAGGAACACATATGTGATATGTGCGGGACCGAGAACAATACATGTATGTTATACCGTATTAGATTCTCGCGATATGTGATATTGGACGGGTATATATGATATAGCCGGGTCATCGGATCAAGTGTTGATTCGATGAACTGATACATGTTATATTAGTCGGTTATATGCGATATAGCCGGATTATCGGATCAAGTGTTGATTCGATAATTTAATGTATAATTATATATTTGATATATTATATTATATTAACTAATATAAGCTGACTTAAAGATTCTTTTTCTCACATGGATAATACATTGATATATATGCGATATATGTTAATTGTATTATTTTCTTTTGTTACAAAATATATTGTATATGTGACATATAATATTGTAACATGTTAGGGTTACAAATGCAACATGGTTGTTGAGTTTAAACCAAGTTAGGGTTTGGATTAGGGTTAGCTTTTGGGTTAGCTTTTGATGAAGCTTTCATGAAGCTTTACCTTTTATCATCTAGCTTGATATTTTGTATAGATATTTGTTAACCCAACCCAAACCTCTACCCATGGTTTATTCTCTACAAGGGTTAAGCCTTTCATTCTTAACCCATGGTTGCAATTGTAATCACAACAATAATTCATTATTCATCACAAATGGACTTCTTCTTCTTCTTGCTCTTGAAAGCTTACTAGCTTTTGGGTTTGTGATGATTTTGAGTGAGAAATTGAAAACAAAAGAGAGCTAAATTCCTACTTCATCATCCTCATCTTTTCTAGCGACTTAGATTAGGGTGTTTGCTTTGCTAATATTTGATTAGTGAAGGAAGAGCTTGGGTTTGAGATTCCTTAAGGTAGATCATCTTAGTAGTTGAAGATTGGAAGCAAGCTTACATCTTTCTCTTCATGGGGCCTCTCTAGAGTCTGGGTACTTGATGATCACAGTGAAGGGACCTCAACACGGAGCTTATGAAGCGAAGGAACGGACTACAAAGGTTGTAATCCCCAACTCTTAGATGTTAAAGTGTTTAACATGCTTGTTTGTTTATTTCTCTAGTTAAAGTTCCTAGGTTTAGGGTTATCTTCAATGGCAAAATTTTAACTTGGCATGGATGATGCCTCCCGAAACCTTACTGTTGTTGTAGGTATCCCAATAGGAACCTCAATGATCCGCGCGCCGACTACGACCACCGGGGTGGCGTCTTTTAGGCCGGCACCCATGACGGGATCCTCGGTGCCGGTAGCCGAGACGACCGACTTACCCCTTACGCTCCCACCGGGGACCTCTTCCCCTGCATCGTCTCCAGGGGCGTTCCTCCGAGCGTCATCCTCCAGGAGGTACGCATCCCGGAGCTCAGCGTCGGGGAACACCGGCATCTGAGCCTTGACAGCGTCGAGCGCGTCATGCGAGATAACGCCGGCGGCAGCAGCAAGGTCGGCGTAGAACAGGTCCGACTTCTTATAGTTCTCCACCGCCTTCAGTGCCCGGTCCTTCGCCGCCTTGTTCTCCTTCCGGAGGGTGCTCGCCGTCTTTTTCATAGTGGCGACGAGCACCTTGGAATCCTCCAACTGGGACTCGGCGGCTCGGGCAGCCTCTCGGTCCCTGGCGGTCTCCTGATTCGCAGCTGCCACCCGGTCTTCAAGGGCAGCGATCCTCTCCCTCGCCGCCTCTAGCTCCAGCCTAAAGCTCTCCTCCCGTGAGGAGAACTCGCCCGCGGCCCACATCGCCGGGGCAATCTCCTCGTCCTCCATGTTGACGACGAGGGCGATGTGCTGAAGGACCTGAAAGAAAAAAAAGAAAGTGGGTTAAAAAAGGGAAGCGAAACACCCGATCACGCGACCAAAAAATCATGAAAAACCAAGTGGGGTACGAACGCTAACCTGCACAGCCTCTTGAGCTATGGCCGTCATTTGGGCATGGAAGGTCCCTTGAGGATTCTGCCCCCGGCCGACCTCTCCATCTCCGAGAGCCGGATATCGGCGATGGAAAGACCTGCGGGCACCTCGAAACGAAGCTCCCCATCGTCCACGAGGATAAGGAAAGCCGGGGAGTGGGGCGCCGTCCTGTGAAACCTCTTGAGGAGCGAAACGGAAGAACTGGTCTCACCGCCCTCCTTGGGAGCCCGGGGCTCTTGCTCCCGAGCACGATTTCGGATCGGCGCACGACTTGACTCGGGACCCCAGGGCGCGTGTGGGTGTCATGACCCGAAATGGCACGTGACTGGAACTTGAATCATATGAAATCTATAGGACCCCATCTAATTCAAGTAAGCCAAGAAATCCCAGAAATCTAAACCATTTAAAGAAAGAAGTGAAGAAAACAAGTTTTAAAATAAGGGGTTTTAAATAACATAAGACGAATGTGCATTTTAAAATCTCAAGTCTTTTCTGAAAATTTCGGCAGAGTTTCCTTTGTAAATACTGGCCCCAAAAGGGTACAATATGCATAATATGAATAAAGGCATCTCCAAGCGGGAGCTAGCTCTTCATCAATCGACGGTCACAACCACGCAAGCAATATAATATACAGCGCCGAAGGGCGAGGATCAAAACTCAAGGTCATCAAGAAAACCATAATAATACAAGCGCGACTCTACGGTCGAAAGAATAATACATTGGTTTTCTAAGTCTGAAACAATATACAAGTCTGGTTGATGGGGTTTCTAGATACAACAATGAAAATAATACACAAGGGTGGTCACGATGCGAGTGAACCCACCTACAAAAGCAATCACCCAGAATGGAAGCAGTGTGCCAGAAAGCCGCAGTGAAACCTTTATGGCAAAACCTACAAGAACTGTGGCACAACGGGGGTGAGTTGCCAACTCGTGAGTAGAAAACATCACAGAGCAGAAATCGTATGTATGACTCAATCCTAGGTCAAATACGATCAGTAATATATATCCTCAAAATGATAAAAGTCTGAAGCATGATAAGGTGGTAAGGGTAAACATCTATACTTCAGTGTAATACCAAGTGCTCGTGTCAGTGCCTCAGATAGCAACATATCATAAATATGAGGTATGATCAATGTAATTAACATGAATTAATGTCAACTATATCATGAAGTATATCTCATGAAGTCTATAAGTATGTGGAATCATTGTAACCAACATGAATCAATGTCTGTATGCATGTAGATCTCGTCCACGTGTCAACTAATGACACAAAACATCATGCATGTAAGTATCATAAAGCATATGCATGGAAGTATGAGGATATAAATCAACGTGTGTCCCTCGCGACACATCAAAATCATGGAATCTGAGTGTCCAGTATCGACACTCGAAACATCATGAAACCTGTGCCCAGCATCGGCACGTAAATCCTCATATATCGGGCTCCGTCGGCCCGGATCGGCCCACGGGCTCCATCGATCCGGATCGGCCCATATCATCTCTCGACTCCGGTCGGTATCCTCCGGATATCCGCCGAGCCCAAATACTATCACCGGTAGGTAGTAGTCCCACTGCCAGGATCACCGTCTGCAGCAAGCAATCCGTTCTCGCCCCGGGGTACCATACCGGGTCCACCATGTACTCGCAATCGGCTTCATCCAACTTCTCGAATCGGGTTTCATATGTCATACGTATCAGAACCGAGAAAACACATGGTGGACGCACTGAAATATCATATCAAGGGAAACCGGGTTTTTAAAACAATACATACGCTCTTTTGAAATAACCACGGTTCCCAAATCCAGAAATCTCATGAAAACAAATATCTCAATGCGTATGATCTAAAGCATGATGTATGCGACATATAACAGAAATGTAAGCATATCTGT
Source organism: Agapanthus africanus (assembly GCA_030015575.1). NCBI lineage: Eukaryota > Viridiplantae > Streptophyta > Magnoliopsida > Asparagales > Amaryllidaceae > Agapanthus > Agapanthus africanus. The sequence continues at coordinate 345,491,668 of CM057343.1, forward strand.
ATATCATGCAACATGGAACAATAATATGCACATATCGAGGGAAAACCACTCTTTTAAAATGAATGCAGTTTTAAAATATATCTTGCAGTTTCCAAATCCCCAAAATCAAGCCAGAATCATCTATGTATGTGCAAATACGTATGTATGCAAGTATGGGTGTACAATATGTATGTACACAAGTATGTCATGCAAGGGGGTCATATCCTGATGCAACAATCCTACTGTGTAGTGACGTGGTAATTATCGATGATGAAGTGTGTGAGCCGGCAAGCAGGTGTACGTGGAGCATACGCATCATCGATAATGGTGCTGGTGTCCTGACAGCATGGTTTTAATATAACAATAAACGCATTTAAACATACAATGCGATGCGAATAGTAAGAATATGCGGAAAATGAATAATAAATACAACAGTGAAGAATCTACATCAATATATATATATATATATATCATACAGTTTTTCCATTTGAAATAACACGAATCGTGGTGTTTAGAAAAATAAGGGCTACGGTGTTTTTAAGAAAAGATGCGTCTTTTGAAAATATCCGTAGAATCGCTTGACCTGTCTTTAAAATACTCACAATTCGTTAGTTTTGAAATAGGTATGACTCAGGTCTAGTCTAACATCTACTAAGTACTACAGAACTAAACGAACAGTCTAACCGAAAGGTTAAGAGAAACCACCTAAATCTGAGTCGATATACATATAAATATAATAGTCAGTGATCCCGTCTCAATAGTATCACATACGATACAATATATAATATGATATCCTCGAGTCAAGAGTGCGGATCTATCATCAATATATGGCTCGTACATAAATCCGTCGTACGGCATCCCAAATCTGGGTACGGGTCGAATCTCACACTTATCTCATCAATTATATGGTATCCTTATCATCATATCTCATGAACTGGGGGTACTGATCTAAGTCTACTACAACTGATATTATCGATATATATATATATATATATATATATATGCGTGTATAAAACACACGTCCAAAGGCCCGCTAAAATCTCATGTCGTATCTCATAATACGAACCACATCATATCACCGATCTCATGGCACCATGCCCAATCTCATCGACTCATCTCTAAATATCATATACAATCCTCACCATCCATGTGTAGGTATACGTATATATATTGTAAGACTACGGTAGCGCCCCGGCCGTCTTTCGGAGGCCAAAATGCGGAAACGAAACTTTTTCAAACTAGAAACCGGCGCTATCGTATGCTTAAAAATCCGGATCGAACCATTAACCTACAACTAGCTATCTAGAGAGAGGGTTGGAAAACTATACCGATCGATCCGTGTCCTACGGTCTTTGGCCACCATCCCAAGCTCCTCGCGGCATCTCCGGTCTTGATCTCCTCGTCGGAAAGGGCACCACATCTACAAGTCTTTTTACGGGCTCCCGCTTCATCCGAAGCAACTCGGGCACGAAGTGTGCTAGCCAACGTGTCCAAGGTGTTGTAGAGAATGTTTGTGATCACTTTGTCTCTTGCATCCATTGCTTGGATGGAGGTTGAAGGTGTTGCCATTAATGGAGGCTATGAGCTAGAGGAAGAAGAAGAAGAAGAGAAGGCTTTCTTTCTTTTCTTTTTTCCATATGATCAAAATGAGAGAGAGTGAGATCAAAATAATACAAGACCAACCTCTCTCATGGCAGCCCCTCTCTCTATCTTCTTATCATATCAACACACATCCATCACATAATGTGACATTTGCATAAGAAATGAGACCATGAGTCATCTATGAAGCACATGTCTCATTTAATGCACAAAATGATAATTTCTAGCTCACAATTTCCATTTGTAAACATTAATCCAAATGTTTACAATAGTAAAAAGATACGACAACATCTAAAGTAAACTCGTGACGGATCACAAGGATACCCCTCACCTGTATATACATACCTGCATCCGCATTCCGACTGAATGCGAATGCGATGAGACTAAAGTAATCCAATAAATCTAATACTAGGATCCGGCTTAAACCAAAGCCCACTAGTATGATCCGCCCGATCATGATCCGTACACTACCGCACGTATATGATCGTACCCTGCCATATATCATACGGCCTCTATAACGTTTCGACCGAAACTTTAGAAACTGTCTGTGTGGGACTCTAAAGACTCGTCAATATTTTGGCTGTGGATTTAACCACTAGCACGTCAGAGGTACTAGCCTTACGTAGCGGGCTACCGGGTATTGACCAAAAGGGAGGTCGATGAGCGAACTCATCCTGACACCCTACTGAGCCTGTCAGTGACAATATCCGTACAGTCCGGTCCGTTCGTCTATGAGCATCGCATGTCGGGCCTAGGGGGTTGGTAAAAGTCGGACCCCCAAAAGCGGTACAAGTCGTGTCGGGGTGTAGCCCAGAACACCCTGAGATACTACTGGAATACCTACCAGTAAATCTCCTGCCTTGGTCAAGGACTTCGTGTAATGGCTTTCCTAGACACGGCGTGACCTCACCCCCAATACCGGGAGAGACGAACCCCTGCCGATCCGCTCACTGCCTCCATGTGGCTCGGGACTGTACCCAACTAAAACCTGTTTGCACGAATCCTTTGAGCCGTGGTAGGGTAGTAATCAAAGCACAGTGGGAACTCACACGAGACAAATGACGATCTCAGGTCGATGAACTAACCTGTACATATGTCACCAGGGAACTGCTATCTGACGTCAGGTATAATACCAACTAACATGTTCCCGGCGAGTCCTGTCCGGTGTACTCATAACCCAATAAGCACCTGTATACATCTTAGGTGAACCAACTGACACCAATGGCTTGTGAGACCGGCCACCGCCCCTCGTCGGGGTCTCGACTGTATACACTAGTCTACTAATGGAGTATCGATGCCCAGTCTCGAAACTCCCACGACTAGGAACCACTTTAAGGATGTGCTTATAGACTACCCAACTCTTACGTATATGATCGCCATCATACTGCTGGTAGTCAAGCAAAAATCCTATGGGCTCTATCAACATGCAATAGTGACCTGTAATGTCACCTAAAACTGTACACGATGATAAAGACAAACCAGATAGTATATAAACCTCTCGAGTAAGACTGTCCTACCGGTATAGGTCCTCCCACAATCATTGCAACCACGTGCCTGCGATCCAATAATTGACTCTGAAGGCACTATATCCAACAATCTCCCACTTGCACTCAAGGCTAATTATTGCGATGTCGCATACTCACAGCCCGTGTGATACCGAACACCCAACTCCTCTACTAATCAGTCTCACAAAGCCCATTTGCGAAACTATTGCGTTCGAGAAATAGCCTCAGCTAGTGGATCCGCCCTGATGTTTCTTTCTATGTCTCTCTTTATCTCAAATTCGTGGAGAAAGCCATCTCCCGAATTGAGTAATACCTGTCTTAGAATATGTCTGGATATCTGATGGGACCTAGCTCATAAATAAACTCCAAATCCAAACTTCGTAGACTGTATCGTCAACTGAACTTAATCAGTAACCTGCGTCATGCCTCCCCTCAGTGTTTGCTTGGATCACCTGTCCAAAACAATGCCCCTCGTCAGAGGGAAAACTATAACTCTGACAGTCACTCTGTCATCCAGGTCACCTTGGAAGCCTGGAATGATAACTGTCTTCCGAAGGAGGATGCCGTTATCATATCCCTAGAACATTCACTTATGTTCTAAAACTGATTCCGATCGTTTCTCCAGGATCGGATCAATATCAAAATATTTCATCTCGTGCAAAAACAACATCTGGTGTGGTACTTGACATCTCATGATCAACTCAATTGCCTAAGCAAGTGATCTGCCAATCATGCACATCCCTCTCCCTTTTAGTCTGTAAGACACCTTTAGAGAAGGTGACTCCATCACCTGCAGGTATACTACCGTGCCAGGAGTCGTCCATTCTAAAACACCTTTAGAATGCTGTCTAAGTACCCAGATTGGGAAACTACCCAAATCTAGAACTAAAACCATAGATCTAGTAACCAGAATATCTGATATAATGTCCATTTCCCATGTGGAGAAACCACTGTGTAACAACCAAAGCATAACCGATCGTAGTATAGGAATTTCACTTCCTACTCTGTGTATGTCATCCAAATACCAGGACATCACACCCTACTACCTTCTTAACAGATCCATCCTCTATTCTGATGAAGTCAATGTAGGGTTACTAGGCACTCTAACAAGGTACTACAAGGCATCAACCATGCCCGATTAAAATTTTAGCCGTGCCTAATCAACCCTAAACAAGATCTTGGCTAGACTATTAGGCTATCACATGCAAGTAAATAACTTTTACTACTAAGTGAATATGAAATACAACCTTTGTAGATCGGTCCTTCACTTCTAAAGCTCCTTGTTATAGTCCCTTCGCTGCGATAATGGTTCTCCCGGGCTCTTGCATGGATTCACGAGGCGAAAGAAGCATCCTTGCTTGAAGTCTTCGAGGCCGAAGATGATCTACGTCGAGAGAATACCAACTCAAGCTTCTACTTCACTAACTAGAGAATTAGTGAAGCAAACACCCTAAACTAAAGTGCTAGTCTAGTAGAGGATGGAGAAATAGGAAGTTGGTTCTCTTTAAAATTTTATTTCTCACAATCTTTCACTCTCTTTTCAAAACCCTAGCAAGCTTTTTCTTTTGCTCAAAGAATAAGAAGATGAACCAAAGAAAAAGATGAGGATAATTATCAAGTAAGTGAGCTAACCATGGGTGAGTGAGTATCATATACTAACTCATGTAGAGACATAACCATGGCTAATCCAAATGGTTAGGTTAACAAAAATCTAAAGTAAAGACAAAGTTAGTGGACTTTGTCAAAGCATAGCAAGCTTCTACAAGCTTCATGCTCTTTCCAAATCTCCACTAATTTTTTAATTACCTTAAATAATTATAACCCAACATAATAAATAGAATGGTGTATGTCTAGCACACCTATGCATGATGTATCAACAACCATGATACAAAATGAAAAACACATTTTAATATATATCACATATATATTAAAGTTGTGCACATGTGAGAAAAATTCTTAAGTGAACAAATGTTAGTTAATGTAAATTAGTATATCATATATACAATTATACACTAAATTATTAAATCAACACTTGACTTAATAATCCGGTTATATCTCATATAACCGACAAACATCCAATGTATCGACTTATCGAATCAACACTTGATTCGATAACCCGGCTATATCTTATATAACTGAACGATACAAAAAGTCGCGAGAATAGAATACGGTATCACATACATGCATTATTCTCGATCCCGCACATATCACATATGCGCTCCTATTTCGTTTTGCCTGAGCCAGTAAAACCTCTATGTAGGACTCTAAAGACTCGTCAATACGCCGGCAGTAGGTGATGATCACATCAAGCACCCACAAGCCGTCAGGGGTACTAGCTGGACGTAACGGCTACCCAGGTATTGAGCGATCAGAAGATCAGCAAGCAAGCCCGCTCCAACTCCTGTAAAAGCTTAACGGTAACACTTCCCGTACAGTCCGGTCTTCTCGTCTGATATGTCGCATATCAAGTCTAGGGGTGGTAAACGTCAGACCCCAATAACCGATAAGTCGGGCCGATCTGAGGCTCATAACCGGTCGAGAAACTACTGGTAACACTTACCAGTAAATCTCTAAATCAACCCTGGCCAGGGACTTCCCTGTTTTGGCCAATCGAGCACAGCGCAACATCAACCCCCAATACCGGGAGAGATGAAACCCCTCCTATCGCTCATTGCCTCCATGTGACTCGGGACCGTACCCAAAAACCACCGTTTTGCACGCCCTCTTGGACGTGGTAAGGTGGAAATCAAAGCACAGTGGGAATCACACAAGACTCTATGATGATCTCGGGTCTACAGACTAACCTGCACAAGTGTCACCAGAGAACTGCCATCTGACGTGAGGTATAATACCATCTGGGAGTTCTCGGTGAGTTCGTCCAGTGTACCCAGTCTCCACTGAGCACCCGTATACCATCTCTGATGTCAAACACCAATGGATATGGGATCATCCATCGCCCATCTCATGGGTCGAGAAGCGTATACGCTAGTCTACTCTGGTATATCGATGCCCTGTCTCGATACACCCATGACTAGGAACATTAAAGGATGAACTTATGGACTACCATGGCCCCACTAGTATGATCTGCAACATAGTCCTGGTAGTCAAGTACACATCCTAAGGGCTTTACCAACTTGTAACTATAAGACAGTATCAAGAGACAAGTATACATGTTAAGATAAAGAGCAACCAGATAGCATACTATCATATCGAGCAAGAAAGTCCTCTCTATATATGTCCAAGCATCCAATATAATATACATCATCTGTACAATACTGGCCTCAAGGGAATACATACAACTAACAGTCAAACCTATGACTGTCATATCAGAAATAGATGATCTATCTACGCTATTACCGCTTTAGTCTATAAATAGACATAAGCCACTTGTCCACTATGCTTCCGCTGCTCCCACTGACTATGACAACCCTCTGGCAGAATAATATACACGTGCACTTCTAAAACTAGTTTAGAACGACGCTATACTCATCCTCCTGCCAGGTCTCACGGTCTGGAACAACAGCAATGGCAAGTCTGGGTAAACAAGAACCTCCCTGTCACCGTCTTTGAGCATACCGAAGTACCTCTCCAGTGCCTGAGGTAACCCACCTTATCTGCGGAGTGGCCAATGGAATGTCAAACCGGATTGAATCTTTAGGCTCTTATCAAATTTTCAGTAATCGTTTGCGGTTCTGGAATCACTTCCAGTTCTACCATACTCCCACTACTGTTTTCTGAAAAAATCCATTTTACTAAAACGGTGGCGAGTCAAGAACAATATCACTATTGATCTTCCAGATAGTAGAAAGTCAACCCTCGTCATAGCCCGGGTCAACCCACAAACAGCCATTATGGAAACGTGCCTTGAGTTATCCAGAGTCTGGTTTTAAGCATAAGCCGGACAACTCCCCATACCTTAACATTGTTAAGATATGAACTATTCTATATCCAATATAGAAACAAAGGCATTAATTTAATTGGAACCAGATTCAAATCATGCAGCTGTCTCCAGTGCATGCCAACTAAATGGAGAGAGGCCGATCAGCATTTCTCAACTTAGGAGTGCTTCCAATTATGAGTAACCTGAAAGAGAAACAAGTTTCTCAAAACCATTATTATCAACTGAATACCATACACAAGTATCTACATCTTCGATCACCTTGAAGAATCCTGATACTTGCAATACCTGGTTCTCTACTTTATTCATATACCTATAACTTCTCAAAACTTGGACCTTGTACCAGATAATAGCAGTACTCCTTTGAGCCATGGTAGGGTAGTAATCAAAGCACAGTGGGAACTCACACGAGACAAATGACGATCTTAGGTCGATGAACTAAGCTGTACACATGTCACCAGGGAACTGCTATCTGACATCAGATATAATACCAACTAGCATGTTCCCGGCAAGTCATGTCCGGTGTACTCATAACCCAATGAGCACCTGCATACATCTTAGTGAACCAACTGATACCAATGGCTTGTGAGACCAGCCACCGCCCCTCGTCGGGGTCTCGACTGTTGGAGATAGTGCCCTCAGAGTCAATTATTGGATCACAGGCACGTGATTGCAATGATTGAGGGAGGACCTATTCCGGGAGGACAGTCTTACTCAAGATGATAGTATGCTATCTGGTTTATCTTTATCATCGTGTACTGCTTCAGGTGACCTTATAGGTCGCTATTACACGTTGATAGAGCCCCTAGGATTCTTGCTAACCGCCAGCAGTATGAGGGCGATCATATACGTGGGAGCTGGTAGTCTATAAGCACATCCTTAAAAGGTCCCTAGTCGTGGGAGTTTCGAGACAGGGCATCGATACTCCAGAGTAGACTAGTGTATACAGTCGAGACCCCGACGAGGGGCGGTGGCCGGTCTCACAAGCCACTGGTGTCAGTTGGTTCACCTAAGATGTATACAGGTGCTCATTGGGTTATGAGTACACCGGACAAGACTCGCCGGGAACATGCTAGTTGGTCTTATACCAGACGTCAGATAGCAGTTCCCTGGTGACATGTGTACAGGTTAGTTCATCGACCTGAGGATCGTCATTTGTCTCGTGTGAGTTCCCACTGTACTTTGATTACTACCCTACCACGCTCAAAGGAGACGTGCAAACAGGTTTTAGTTGGGTACAGTCCCGAGCCACATGGAGGCAGTGAGCGGATCTTCACGGGTTCGTCTCTCCCGGTATTGGGGGTGAGGTCGCGCTGTGTCTAGGAGAGCCATTACACAAAGCCCTCGGCCGAGGCAGGAGATTTACTGGTAGGTATTCCAGTAGTATCTCAGGGTGTTCTAGGCTACACTCCGACACGATTTGTACCGCTTTTGGGGGTCTGACTTTTACCAACCCCCTAGGCCCGCCATGCGATGCTCATAGACGAACGGACCGGACTGTACGGATATTGTCACTGACAGGCTCAGTAGGGTGTCAGGATGAGTTCGCTCACATACGTCCCTTTTGGTCAATAGCCGGTAGCCCGTCACGTATGGCTAATACCTCTGACGTGCTAGTGGTTAAATCTACAGCCAAAGTATTAACGAGTCTTTAGAGTCCCCCACAGACAGTTGCTCCAGTTTCGGGTGAAACGCTGTAGAGGCCGTATGGAGATATGGCAGGGTTCGATCAGATACGTGCGGTATTGCACGGATCATGATCGAACGGAAATTACTAGCGGGCTTTGGTTTAAGCCAGATCCTAGTATAGTACAGTGTAGATTTTGTCTCATTGCATTTATATTCGGTCGGAATACAAATGCGGGTATGTATATACAATAGCGGGGTTTTCCTGTAATTTATTACGGGATCGGTTTTTCTGAAGTTACCAGTTTGCATTCCGTTTAAGCCATTTTCCCTTGTATCTTTCCTTGGCTGAAATTTGGTGGAGGAGGGCTTATTTGCAAATGTGCAAATTAGCAATTTGGAGGGTTGTTTTTGCAAGTTGTAGCAAATAAAGGGATTAGAAGGAGTGCAAAGTAAATTGCGACTGATATTCACGACCAAACCAAGTATTTCATCGCCACTCCCACATCACCTTTGTATTTCTCCAGAACACTCTGTATCACTACGAAGATCCACAGTTTATTGGATACTCCATCGTATGGTTATATACGAACTCGAAAGGAACTTGTTCCAGTTCGGGGATGGATTCTGGTTCAGGAGAAATAGGAATAAGGTTTATTCGGTTGTCTTTTATCTTCACCTTCTCTCATTGTGAGTGCTCCTAGGATTAGGACAGTACACCTGTTATGCTTATTGGATAGTCTTCTTCCAAACCATAGGCTGGTGCCGAACGGTAGGGAAGGAAAAAAAACCATTTGGCCTAATGGGGTGTACAGAAGGTAACGACTAAAGACATATAAAGGGATTTGGAGAGGTGGTAAAGAAATATGCGGTTATAGTTGTGAATCTTGATAATGGAAGAGGCATTACTAGGAATACCAGGATACCCCTACAAAACATTTCAATGTTTCAGTTTCACTGTGTACTGTTAAAAGAAAACTGATTTCACAATTAGTCCTTACTCCAGGGTATGTATTTACCAGGTATGATTCTCACATCTGTATGGTTTTACAGATGATGAGTGGGAGTAAGTTATTGGGAATTAGGTGATCATCCTCATTATATCGGAATTCGTTGTAATCGGTGATATTTGAGGAAGTCACCTGGGTTGTTTGCCGAACGGCAAATATTTGGTTTTGAATATCCGCTGTTATGCACCAATTTCAAATTGATATATCTGTATGTCTATTTTCATAGAGTGAGATATAACTTTTTGAAATTATGTCTATGACATTTACCTATATCAGTGGATAGTTAGGTAAGGAGCATTGAACAGCGGTGTAATTCTTCTTAGCCATAAGTACAGTTTTCAACCTACGACACACAGTGAATGAGTCACTAGACTCAGGGGACTTATACAGAGTATTGTATATTGTCCAGTGTCCATTAGGACAGAGGGGTTGGTCCTCATACTATATTCTGATTACCTGTGACTTCCCTAGTTCTTAGACATGTGTTTCGTAGAAACACAAGGTCTGAGTTTTGAGAAGTTATAAGTATAAGATTATAATAGAGAACCAGGTATTGCAAGTATCGGGATTCTTCAAGGTGATCGAAGATGTAGATACTTGTGTATGGTATTCAGTTGATAGTAATGATTAAGAGAACTTGATTCTCTTTCAGGTTGCTCATAATTGGAAGCGTTCCTAAGTTGAGTAACGCTGATCGGCCTCCTTCCATTTAGTTGACATGCACTGGAGACAGTTGCATGATTTGAATCTGGTTCAATTAAATTAGTGCCTCTGTTTCTGTATTGGATATAGAGCAGTTCATATCTTGATGTTGTTAAGGTACGGGGAGTTGTCTGGCTTATGCTTAAAACCAGACTCTGGATAACTCAAGGCACGTTTCTGTAATGGCTGTTTGTGGGTTGACCCAGGCTATGACGAGGGTTGACTTTCTACCATCTGGAAGATCAATAGTGATATTGTTCTTGACTCGCCACAGTTTTAATAAAAATGGATTTTTTCAGAAAACAGTAGTTGGAGTATGGTAGAACTGAAAGTGATTCCAGAACCGCAAACGATTACTGAAGATTTGATAAGAACCTAAAGATTCAATCTGGTTTGACATTCCATTAGCCACTCCGCAGATACGGTGAGTAACCACAGGCACCCGAGAGATACTCCGGTAGCCTCAAGGACGGTGGCAGGGAGGTTCTTGTTTACCCAGACTTTCCATTGCTGTTGTTCCAGACTGTGAGACCCGGCAGGAGGATGAGTATAGCGTTGTTCTAAACTAGCTTTAGAAGTATACGTGTATATGACTCTGCCAGAGGGTTGTCGTAGTCAGTGGGAGCAGCGGAAGCATTGGTGGACAAGTGGCTTATGTCTATTAATAGACTAAAGCAGATGTAGCGGAGATAGATCATCTATTTCTGATGTGACAGTCATAGGTTTGACTTCATCAGAATAGGGGATGGATCTGTTAAGAAGGTAGTAGCGTGTGATGTCCTGGTATTTGGATGACATACACAAAGTAGGAAAAGACACTCCTATACTACGATCGGTTATACTTTGGTTGTCGCACAGTAGTTTCTCCAACAAAAGGACTTGCATATTATATCAGACATTCTGGTTACTGGATCTATGGTTTTAGATCTAGATTTGGGTGGTTTCCCAATCTGGGTATTTAGATAGTATTCTGAAGGTGTTTTAGAATGGACGACTCCTGGCACGGTAGCATACCTGCAGGTGATGGAGTCACCCTCTCTAAAGGTGTCTTACAGACTAAAAGGGAGAGGGATGTGCATGATTGGCAGATCACTTGCTTAGGCATTTGAGTCAATCATGAGATGTCAAGTACCACACCAGAGGTTGTTTTTGCACAAGATGCAATAAGTTGATATTAATCCAATCCTGGAGAAACAATCGGAAGCAGTTTTAGAACATAAGTAGATGTTCTAGGGATATGATAACAACAGCCTCATTCGGGAGACAGTTATCATTCCAGGCTTCCAAGGTGACCTGGATGACAGAGAGGTTGTCAGAGTTATAGTTTTCCTTCTGACGAGGGGCAGTATTTTAGACAGGTGGTCCAAGGGGATACTGAGGGAGGCATGGTGCAGGATACTGATTAAGTTCAGTTGACGATACAGTCTAAGAAGTTCGGATTTGGAGTTCATTTATGAGCTAGGTCCCATCAGATATCCAGACATACTCTAAGACAGGTATTGCTAATTTCGGGAGATAGGTTTCTCCGCGAGCTTGAGATAAAGAAAGATATAGAAAGAAACATTAGAGCGGGTCCACTCACTGAGGCTATTCCTCGAACGCATTAGTTTCGCAAACGAGCTTTGTGAGACTGACTAATAGAGGAGTTGGGTGTTCGGTATCACACGGGCTGTGAGTATGCGACATCGCAATAATTAGCCTTGAGTGCAAATGGGAGATTGTTGGAGATAGTGCCCTCAGAGTCAATTATTAGATCACAGGCACGTGATTGCAATGATTGAGGGAGGACCTATTCCGGTAGGACGGTCTTACTCAAGATGATAGTATGCTATCTGGTTTATCTTTATCATCGTGTACTGCTTTAGGTGACCTTACAGGTCGCTATTACACGTTGATAGAGCCCCTAGGATTCTTGCTTGACTGCCAGCAGTATGAGGGCGATCATATACGTGGGAGCTGGTAGTCTATAAGCACATCCTTAAAAGGTCCCTAGTCATGGGAGTTTCGAGACAGGGCATCGATACTCCAGAGTAGACTAGTATATACAGTCGAGACCCCGACGAGGGGCGGTGGCCGGTCTCACAAGCCACTGGTGTCAGTTGGTTCACCTAAGATGTATACAAGTGCTCATTGGGTTATGAGTACACCGGACAGGACTCGCCGGGAACATGCTAGTTGGTCTTATACCAGACGTCAGATAGCAGTTCCCTGGTGATATGTGTACAGGTTAGTTCATCGACCTGAGGATCGTCATTTGTCTCGTGTGAGTTCCCACTGTACTTTGATTACTACCCTACCACGCTCAAAGGAGACGTGCAAACAGGTTTTAGTTGGGTACAGTCCCGAGCCACATGGAGGCAGTGAGCGGATCTTCAGGGGTTCGTCTCTCCCGGTATTTGGGGTTTGGTCGCGCTGTGTCTAGGAGAGCCATTACACAAAGCCCTCGGCCGAGACAGGAGATTTACTGGTAGGTATTCCAGTAGTATCTCAGGGTGTTCTGGGCTACACTCCGACACGACTTGTACCACTTTTGGGGGTCTGACTTTTACCAACCCCCTAGGCCCGCCAAGCGATACTCATAGACGAACGGACCGGACTGTACGAATATTGTCACTGACAGGCTCAGTAGGGTGTCAGGATGAGTTCGCTCACAGACGTCCCTTTTGGTCAATAGCTGGTAGCCCGTCACGTATGGCTAATACCTCTGACGTGCTAGTGGTTAAATCCACAGCCAAAGTATTGACAAGTCTTTAGAGTCCCCCACAGACAGTTGCTCAAGTTTCGGGCGAAACGCTGTAGAGGCCATATGGAGATATGGCAGGTGATTTTGGTGATTTAGCGTGCTTGCGCTTTCTAAAAGATAGATCAAAAATATTTGTAACCGCAATCAAGAACGGCGTCGCTTTGCAGCTAGCCGGTGAGTACGGGTCGGTCCACAGGGATGTTGTGAATCTCCGATTCGTTCTTACGAGTTAATTCCGAAGGGTGTTCGGAGTTGTTATTAAATCTAAAAACCTAATTAACCTAGGGCAATTATCTAGATCTATTCTTTCTAGGTCTAGGTTTAGGGATGGTTTGGAAATATAATTAAATCTCACCGCTTTCAATACCCTAATGAAGATCTATGAGGAGTTATGGTAATTATCAATAAAGTGGATTAGATCCGTTCGGGAAGGTGTTCCTTCCTCTAGGTTCTTGTCCTTCCTTTAAAGATCCTTACCCTAACCTCCATGGAAAACATCACACCCGGGCCTTTATACTACGGTATCACCGCTACCTCGAGGGATAGAGTGCCGTAGGGAGCGGTATGTGCATGTATGCATGGAGTCCTATTGTAACTATTTGGTGGGTAAGAAAAGGATGAGAGATCTCATCTCTCAAAATCCTTCCCAAAAGCTAAACCCTAAACAAGTTCCTAGGGTATGAAATTAAATCTACCTAGGGCAAGGAATTTAAATCTACACTAAGGCAAGAAATTAAATCACTTACAGATGCATCCCTCCAATCATCCATGCAGGGTTGTCAGATCTGAATTTCTGAATGGAGAAGAAACACCGATGCTCTCCAAAAGATTTCTAAATTTTATTCATTAAAGGGAGGCATAAAGAAAATACAATGTTTTGGGTTTCTATTTATAGAGAATAGGAAACCTAGGTTACATTTGATTCGCATGTCTGCTTTTACGAAAATACCCCTAAGAAAAGACCTAGTCAACGCCGCCACAAAAATATGGTAAAACATTTTTCTCCCAATTGCACTACTATGCCGCGGAACCGCGGCCCGAGGCATGGTTTGGCCGCGGTTCCGCGGCCAAACAAGAGGATTGCTGCATAAAATTTGGTGTGCTGGCTCCTGCTGACTTGTACTTTCTACTTTTATAGGTCTTTTCTCAGATTGGCTTCTACATATTCTCCAGATTTCCAGTGAACACTTGTAGTGAACTTTAACCCTTCGCCTTGTAATCTTGGACCTTGCGTTGCCTTGTACTTTGTGAATTTTATCTTTGATGTTGGCTTGATCAAGAGTCCTCTGTTTGTTGGTTAAAGTCCATATTTTCATTGTCTTTACATTGTTTGCACTATTTTCTGTCCAAAAACCTGTAACCTGTAACACATAGCAGACATGCGTCAAAAGCACCTGTTTATTTATAAAAAGAATAAGAATGGGGAATATAATAATGCAATATTATGATGTGAACAGCAGGGTTTGATCAGATACGTGCGGTATTGCACGGATCATGATCGAACGGAAATTACTAGCGGGCTTTGGTTTAAGCCAGATCCTAGTATAGTACAGTGTAGATTTTGTCTCATTGCATTTGTATTCGGTCGGAATACAAATGCGGGTATGTATATACAGTAGCGGGGTTTTCCTGTAATTTATTACGGGATCGGTTTTTCTGAAGTTGCCAGTTTGCATTCCGTTTCGTCCATTTTCCCTTGTATCTTTCCTTGGCTGAAATTTGGTGGAGGAGGGCTTATTTGCAAATGTGCAAATTAGCAATTTGGAGGGTTGTTTTTGCAAGTTGTAGCGTCATGATGGTTGCACCATCATTTGACTTCATTTGACTTTCTTTTAGTCATCATTGCTTGACTTTTGTGGGTTATGATGGTTGTTTGAGTGTTGGTTTTGATTAGTGATCATCTCTTCTCATCATGACTCTTCTCTCTCTCTCTTGCATTACTGAAACTCTCTCCTCTCTCATTTTTCTCTCCCTTGATGAAAAGAGGCCGGCCACATTAGAGGGGAGCTAAAATTTTTGGGTGGGGATTTTTGGTTCTCTTCATGTTTGCAAAATCCCCAAGTTCATCTACAAAAATTCCACATATCATTTCTCCACTAAAAAAGCAACTTCAACCCCATGAGACACATAGCTTTCTACACTACATTCTACAGCAATTCTTGGGCACGTCGGCTCGCCAACTTCGTGCCCGAGTTGCCTCAGTCCAGAGGTGGGAGCCCGTAAAAGAAGCCGGCGATGTGGTGCCCTTCCGGCGAGGAGGTGAAGACCGGAGATTCCGCGGGAGATCGGGACGATGACGAGAAGACCGAAGGACACGGATCGCTCGGTATATCTCTCTACCCCGTTCTTTAGTTAGCTAGAATTAGATTAATGGCCCGATCCGGGATTTTTGTGCACGGTGGTGCCGGTTCAAAAGTTAAAGTAAAATTATCGTTTCCGCATTTTGGCCTCGGATTGACGGCCGGGGCGCCGCCGTGCACTTACACCGACTGTATACACTAGTCTACTAATGGAGTATCGATGCCCAGTCTCGAAACTCCCACGACTAGGGACCTTTTAAGGATGTGCTTATAGACCCCAGCTCCTACGTATATGATCGCCATCATACTGCTGGTAGTCAAGCAAGAATCCTAAGGGCTCTATCAACGTGCAATAGTGACCTGTAAGGTCACCTGAAGCAGTACACGGTGATAAAGATAAACCATGGTAGTATACAATTCTCTATCAACGTGTAATAGTGAACTACAATGTCACCTGAAGCATGTACACGATGACAAAGACAAACCAGATAGTATACAAACCTCTCGAGTAAGACTGTCCTACCGGTATAGGTCCTCCCTCAATCATTGCAACCACGTGCCTGTGATCCAATAATTGACTCTGAGAGCACTATATCCAACAATCTCCCACTTTCACTCAAGGCTAATTATTGCGATGCCGCATACTCACAGCCCGTGTGATACCGAACACCCAACTCCTCTACTAATCAGTCTCACAAAGCCCGTTTGCGAAACTATTGCGCTCGAGGAATAGCCTCAGCGAGTGGATCCGCCCTAATGTTTCTTTCTATGTCTCTCTTTATCTCAAGTTCACGGAGAAAACCATCTCCCGAAATGAGCAATACCTTTCTTAGAATATGTCTGAATATCTGATGGGACCTAGTTCATAAATGAACTCCAAATCCAAACTTCTTAGACTGTATCGTAAACTGAACTTAATCAGTATCCTGCATCATGCCTCCGTCAGTATCCGCTTGGACCACCTGTCCAAACTACTGCCCCTCGTCAGAGGAAAAACTATAACTCTGACAGTCACTCTGTCATCCAGGTCACCTTGGAAGCCTGGAATGATAACCTCTCCTGAAAGAGGCTGTTGTTATCGTATCCCTAGAACATCCACTTATGTTCTAAAACTACTTCCGAACGTTTCTCCAGGATAGGATTAATATCAAGTTATTGCATCTAGTGCAAAAACAATATCTGGTGCGGTACTTGACATCTCATGATTGACTCAATTGCCTAAGCAAATGATATGCCAACCATGCACATCCCTCTCCTCTTTAGTCTGTAAGTCACCTTTAGAGAGGGTGACTCCATCACCTGCAGGTACACTACCATACCTGGAGTCGTCCATTCTAAATACCTTTAGAATGCTGTCTAAGTACCCTGATTGGGACACTTCCCAAATCTAGATCTAAAACTATAGATCTAGTAACCAGAATGTCTGATATAATATCCAATTCCTATATGGAAAAACCACTATGTGACAACCAAAGTATAACCGATTGTAGTATAGGAATTTCACTTCCTACACTGTGTATGTCATCCAAATACCAGGACATCACACCCTACTACCTCCTTAACAGATCCATCCCCTATTCTGATGAAGTCAAACCTATGACTGTCAAATCAGAAATAGATGATCTATCTCTGCTATATCTGCTTTAGTCTATAAATAGACATAAGCTACTTGTCCACTTTGCTTCCGCTGCTCCCACTGACTACGAAAACCCTCTGACAGAGTTATATACACGTGTACTTCTAAAGCTAGCTTAGAACGACGCTATACTCATCCTCCTGCTGGTCTCATAGCCTGGAACAACAGTAGTGTCAAGTCTGGGTAAACAAGAACCTCCCTGTCACCGTCTTTGAAGCTACCGGAGTACCTCTCGGGTGCCTGAGGTTACCCATCATATCTTCGGAGTGGCTAATGGATTGTCAATTCAGATTGAATCTTTAGGTTCTTATCAAATTTTCAGTAATCTTTTGCGGTTCTGGAATCACCTCCAGTTCTACCATACTCCCACCTCTGTTTTCTGAAAAATCCATTTTTATAAAACTGTGGCAAGTCAAGAACAATATCACTATTGATCTTCCAGATGGTAGAAAATCAACCCTCGTCATAGCCCGGGTCAACCCACAAACAGCCATTACAAAAACGTGCCTTGAGTTATCCAGAGTCTGGTTTTAAGCATAAGCCGGACAACTCCCCGTACCTTAACATTGTTAAGATATGAACTATTCTATATCAATATATAAACAGAGGCACTGATTTAATTGGAACCAGATTCAAATCATGCTGCTGTCTCCAGTGCATGTCAACTAAATGGAGAGAGGCCGATCAGCATTACTCAACTTAGGAGTGCATCTAATTATGAGTAACCTGAAAGAGAAGCAAGTTCTCTTAATTATTACTATCAACTGAACACCATACACAAGTATCTACATCTTCGATCACCTTGAAGAATCCTGATACTTGCAACACCTGGTTCTCTACTTTATTCTTATACCTATAACTTCTTAAAACTTAGACCTTGCATTTCTACGAAACACATGTCTAAGAACTAGAGAAATCACAAGTAAACAGAATATAGTACGAGTACCAACTCCTCTGTTCTGATGGACACTGGACAACATACAATACTCTGTATAAGTCCCCTGAGTCTAATAACTCATTCTCTGTGTGTCGTAGGTTGAAAACTGTACTTATGGTTAAGAAGAATTACGCCGTTGTTTAATGCTCCTTACCTAATCAACCACTGATATAGGTAAATGTCATAGACATAATTTCAAAAGGTTATATCTCACTTTATAAAAATAAACGTACAGATATATCAATTTGAAATTGGTGCATAACAACGGATATTCAAAACCAAATATTTGTCATCCGGCAAACAACTCAGGCGACTTCCTCAAATATCACCAATTACAACGAATCCCGATATAATGAGGATGATCACCCAATTCCCAATAACTTACTCCCACTCATCATCTGTAAAACCATACAGATGTGAGAATCAAACCTGGTAAATACATACCCTGGAGCAAGGGCTAATTGGGAAATCAGTTTTCTTTTAACAATACACAGTGAAACTAAAACATATAAATGTTTCGAAGGGGTATCCGGGTATTCCTAGTAATGCCACTTCCATTATCAGATTCACAACTGTAACCATATATTTCTTTGCCATCTCTCCAAATCCCTTTATATGTCTTTAGTCGTTACCTTCTGCACATCCCTTTAGGCTAAATGGTTTTCTTCCTTCCCTACCGTTCGGCACCAGCCTATGGTTTGGAAGAAGACTATACAATAAGCGTAATACGTGTACTGTCTTAATCCTAGGAGCACTCGTAATCCGAGAGAAGGTAAAGATAAAAGACAACTGAATAAAACCTTATTCCTATTTCTCCTGAACCAGAATCCATCCCCGAACTGGAACAAGTTCCTTCGAGTTCGTATATAACCATACGATGGAGTATCCAAATAACTGTGGATCTTCGTAGTGATACGGAGTGTCCTGGAGAAATACAAAGGTGAAGTAGGAGTGGCGATGAAATACTTGGTTTGGTCGTGAATAGCAGTCGCAATTTACTTTGCCCTTTTACTAACCCCTTTATTTGTCTTTACTTAATACCTTTTGTACACCTTTTAGGCTAAATGGTTTTCTTCATTCCCCACTGTTCGGCACCTGCCTATGGTTTGGAAAAAGACTATCCAATAAGCGTAATAGGTGTACTGTCCTAATCCAAGGAGCACTCGTAACCTAAGAGAAGGTAAAAGGAAAAGACAACTGAATAGTCATATTCATTTTCTCCAGAATCGGAAACCATCCTCAAATCTAGAACAAGTTCCTTCGAATTCGTATATAACCATACGATGTTTTTATCCAATGGAAGTGTACGTTCGTAGTAATACGAGGAGTTCTGGAGAAAAGGGTTAAAGTAGGAGTGGCAATGAGGTATGCAACTCTGACAATCCAAAAGCCAGTGTTTTAAAAAGGTTCGGTTAATCTTGGTCACTGAGTCATAGTCAAGGGTCGGGCCATGGTCGCTGCCAAAGAGAGAGAGAAAAGAAACACTCTGCATGCACTCTAACCTAGATCAAAATGGTTATCACTTTATCTAATCAGGAAACCTCCCACTGTAACCTCAAATTCTCCTCCAAACCTGAAAGAAGAATTAGTCGGGATCACCCGAGGAGTAAACCAACTCATCAGTGAGAATCGGGATCCAACTATCATCACATGATAATGTGATGGAATCCACTCACGTTATCACACTCCAGAAGGTATGCGCATGCCTGGCAAGTTTCAATTTCTTTAGAAACTCCTGAATTGATTTTTACCCCTAGGACCCAAGTGACCTTGACTGAGCCAACATATCAAAGGATCCTATCCAAGTTCAACCCGTCATTATCTTGATTGCATTAGACCCACCCGCACGAGTCCTTGACTGAGCCAAAATGACCGTATGACTGTCCTAACCAATCACATATCCATAAGACAGAAAAGCATTACAGAGCTACCGCACACTACGCCTCGGCTGAGAAAGACATACGTAGCACGAATACTAAGCAATACTAATCTGAAATGACGGAAGGCTACGGTTGGTTTTTGGCGAAAAACCTTTAACGTAATGAACTTGATATCGTTGAAGGAACCGGATAACTTTTTATAAATATAGTGGTGAAAACCTTTGCTAAAGAAATCACTCCCGGTGAAGGGATCTCGGCTCTTTCCCTGTAGAATGAGGTGCAGGATATTCCAACTGAATACCATGATGCAATGCAAAAATACAATCGGCTATAGTGAAGTTATTACCCTGATGCAAACTTCTACCCAAGGGGTCACTCCCGGTGAAGGGATCTCGGCCCTTGTCTCGTCGACTGAGGTGCTGGATATTCATAACCGAATACCACTGTGCAAAACAAAAGAGAACGTCCTTGCAATAACAGCTTTTTTTTTAATGTTCCAACAACATCAGAATAGATTTGTTTAGCTTGCACTGATCCGAATCAATGCAGTCCCATCAATTGATCACACCAATAAAGAACAAAAATATGATGTATGTATATGCCATCCGCATTCGCCACTGGATCCCGTCATCACCCGTTAGGTTACTTAACTAACGACAGAGCGGGGACTGGACTAGCGCGGGTGAAAAACATATATAACATCTACTAGTATATATATATTAATATATAAAAATCGCTCAAGGTGTGATAAAATGCAACATCACAGAAATGTAATAAGTATCACAGAACAATACAGATAATCTGAGATCCCCGGGTTTCATAGAGCCGCTACTGAAACCCGACGTTCCTCTGGTCGTGTGGATAGCCTATGCAATGAAATCCTAGACCCCTGGTGGCGCGGCAAGTTACCCGCCAAAACCTGAAGAGAGGCAGCCCCCTTCAACAACGTGAATGGACCACCCAGCACTTCACGGAATCCGGTAACTTGAACACCCCTCCTTGGGTCAACCTGTACCCCCTATGAGTACAGCGATTAGCCCGCCAATTCTAGAGTGAAGCCCCCTCCGTCTCAAAGCCATGAGATACGGGCCCGTTGCCCTCTAGAACCCGGCTATCCATGCACCTCACCGTAGGATAATCCTAGTACAGAAAGTAAAATTTACAACGGGTACATCGACCTCACCCTGGTCGTGCCACAAAAGAATAAGATACAAACAAGCAGTGGCGGCAGTCCACATGTCGGACGCTCGCCCCGCAATATCAAATGTACAAATACAACCAAACTGTACTACCATTGCATCCAGGCTATCCACCATGACAAATCCGCAACATCACAGCACAACACAGAACATCAACGTGAATATCACGTTCGCAAATCCGTCTAAAAAGGCTATAACAATTAGACAAGATTTACCGATCCAATGACATTCACGGTTGCAGACATAATGTAAATACTGTGAATTAACATATTTAAATTTTCGATCGACAAAATTTCCCCGAAGTGGGCCCCAAGCACAATTCCCAGTACTCAAACAAATCTGGGCCCAAACAAAAAATACCAGAAACCCCGTTTCCATGTCAGAGACCACTGTGGAATTTTTGGTGGACTGATGCTACAGTACAGCGGCGGAACTGCGGCTAAAATGTGGGTACGGCCGCGGTTCCGCCGCGCTACAGTGAAATCAGCCTACAAAATTTCTGCAGTTTTCTTAGAAAAGCCTGGCTGATTTTCTGCAATACTCAAAATAATTTTTTGACGACAATAAAAATTCGACAGAAACTTCATGATTGGAAATGCAGTTTTGGAAAATTTCGTTCGATCGAAGTTCTAAATACGTTAGAGGAAGCTAGTAAAGGTTAATGGCGTGGCTCTGATACCATGTAAATCTACGGTAGCGTCCCGGCCGTCTTTCTGAGGCCAAAATGCGGAAACAAAAATTTTTCTAAACTAGAAACCGGCGCTATCGTATGCTTAAATCCCGGATCGAACCATTAACCTACAACTAGCTATCTAGAGAAGAGATAGAAAGGCTATACCGATCGATCCGTGTCCTTCGGTCTTTGGCCACCATCCCAAGCTCCTCGCGGCATCTCCTGTCTCGATCTCCTCGTCGGAAAGGGCACCACATCATCGATTCTTTTTACGGGCTCCCGCTTCATCCGAAGCAACTCGGCCACGAAGTGTGCTAGCCGACGTGTCCAAGGTGATGTAGAGAATGTTTGTGATCACTTTGTCTCTTGCATCCATTGATTTGGATGGAGGTTAGAGGTGTTTCCATTGATGGAGATAATAAGCTAGAGGAACCTTTTCTTTCTTGAGTTTTATAATAATGAGAGTGAGAGTTAGCATGAAAAATACAAGAGCTAACACCATATCATGGTAGCCCCTCTCTCTTTCCTTATCATATCAAGGCTCAAATCCATCACATTATGTGACTAATGCACATTAAAAGAGACCATGAGTCACTAGGTTTGCATGTGTCACAATTAATGCACAAAATGATGATTTCTAGCTCATTATTTCCATATGCAAATATTAATCCAAATGTTTGCCACAACAAAAAGATACGGCAATATCTAAAGTAAACTCGTGACGGATCACAAGGATACCCCTCATCTGTATATACATACCTGCATCCGCATTCCGACTGAATGCGAATGCGATGAGACTAAAGTAATCCAACAAATCTAATACTAGGATCCGGCTTAAACCAAATCCCACCAGTATGATCCGCCCGATCATGATCCGTGCACTACTGCACGTATATGATCGGACCCAAATCCAGAAATCTCATGAAAACAAATATCTCAATGCGTATGATCTAAAGCATGATGTATGCGACATATAACAGAAATGTAAGCATATCCGTATATCATGCAACATGGAACAGTAATATGCACATATCGAGAGAAAACCGCTCTTTTAAAATGAATCCAGTTTTAAAATATATCTTGCAGTTTCCAAATCCCCAAAATCAAGCCAGAATTATCTATGTATGTGCAAATACGTATGTATGCAAGTATGGGTGTACAATATGTATGTACACAAGTATGTCATGCAAGGGGGTCATATCCTGATGCAACAATCCTACTGTGTAGTGACGTGGCAATTATCGATGATGAAGTGTGTGAGCCGGCAAGCAGGTGTACGTGGAGCATACGCATCATCGATAATGGTGCTTGTGTCCTGACAGCATGGTTTTAATATAACAATAAACACATTTAAACATACAATGTGATGCGAATAGTAAGAATATGCGGAAAATGAATAATAAATACAACAGTGAAGAATCTACATCAATATATATATATATATATCATACAGTTTTGCCATTTGAAATAACACGAATCGTGGTGTTTAGAAAAATAAGGGCTACGATGTTTTTAAGAAAAGATGCGTCTTTTGAAAATATTCGTAGAATCCCTTGACCTGTCTTTAAAATACTCACGATTCGTTAGTTTTGAAATAGGTATGAGTCGGGTCTAGTCTAACATCTACTAAGTGTAAGTGCACGGCAGCGCCACGGCCGTCATAACGAGGCCAAAATGCGGAAACGATATTTTTCTTTAACTTTCAAAACCGGCGCTACTGCGCACTAAAAACCCGGATCGGGCCATTAAACTAATGCTAGCAAACTAGAAGATGGGTAGAATGCTATACCGAGCGATCCGTGTCCTTCGGTCTTTGGCCTCCATCCCGATCTCCTCGCGGAATCTCCGGTCTTCATCTACTCGTCGGAAAGGGCACCACATCGCCGGGTTCTTTTACGGGCTCCCACCTCTGGACCGAGGCAAATCGGGCACGAAATTGGCGAGTCGACGTGTCCAAGGATGCTGTAGGCTAAGTGTAGAACACTGGGTCTCATGCGGTTACTAGAAGTTGCCTTTTGGGTGGAGGAATGAGATATGGGCTTTTTGAGATGAACAAAGGGATTTTTGTGCAAGCAAATGTAACGTATTAGAAATCGTTATGCGAATTTTTCCGTTTTAAGGTAAAATAGTCGGTATTTTCCGTTTTAACCCGATTATAATAAAACGTCCGTAAAAACTTACCGGCACCTAGTTTAGCTAAAATAAAGCCAGTGCGCGAACTTTGGGAGTATATGGGAGGTTTTGGTTCAGATAAAATTTTTCCCAAATAAAATATTATTTTAAGCGGTAAATTGTGCACGTAAATCGGGAAATTCCTTATTTTCTACTCATGGCTGAATTCTTTGAAGGTGGATTCATTTGGATGGTTGAGTCATGGTTGTAAAGTTTTTGGAATTGATGAGGTGTTATATGACTCATTTGGTGTATTATTGGAAGCTTTAATTTGCTTTTGGAAAGCTTATGGATATTTTATTATATGGTGTGCTCACCCCCTCCACCTTATGGCCCAGCACATGATTTCAGCCCCCCTCCACTGTGAATGGCCGCCCCCCCCCCCCCCACTTGATTGGCATAGGAAATGAATTGTTTATATTAATTAAGGTATGGTTTCAATCAATATGATTCATTCTCCACTTGATATATACCCCATTTCACAGAGAGCAAATATCAGCCCATCATTTAGGCCGAGCCCCCCAAGTCTGTCCCATCTTTTTCCTTGCTCATTTCCTTCATCTCAAAGCTCATTTTATCTCCAAAATTCCTTAAATAAATCCACAAAACTCCTAAATAAAAGTAAACCCATCATTTCTTTTCATAAATCTAGCTTGGATCTACAAGAAAAACATCATTTTTGGAGGAAAAAATGATAGATCTAGTTGCTTGTTTGTGTTCTTGAAGAGGTATAATTTTCAAACCTTAATCTTTAAGTAATATGTTTAAATCTTTATTTAGCTATTTAATTGGTTATTATAGCTTTTTAAACTATTGATTAATTCATTATTCGCAATTTTTTAGGAAATTCAAGTTAGGGTAAAACTTGATGAAGTGTTTAATGTTAAATTGTGTTTAAGAAAACTTATTCTCGTGATGGAATATGATAATTATTGTTAATTACTACTTTGTCTAATTGAGTTAAATAGCATACTAGGTTTTTCTAAATCATTTTTGGGCAAGATTAAAAATTATGAAAATGGTTTGGATCACTAAATTAAGTTATTTTGTGTTGTTGGAAATTACTAGAATTGTTAAATTTCTAGCTTTGTGTTAAAATGAGCTGAAATGATATAATTTGCTTACTAGCTTTTCGGTAAAATTTGGCGTAGGTTTTAGATGAAATTGGAGATGACGTAAATATTAATACCTACGATATTTATTATGTTTGTAAATGCGTATTTGTATTATTGGGTTTTAATATGGCAGTTTTCGTGTATAGAGACCATATTTAAGGGTTTCGGCTATGTTTATGGCATTTGGATTCTTGGTTTTGAGTTTTGGGATGTTGTACTTGGCCGTTGGATGTTTGTACGTCAACGAAAAGTGTAGTTGATTGTTTTGGATGTGTAAGCTATAGGTTCTAACCTATGAACGCACCACGTGTCGTTTTGAATTTCGAAATTTGATGTTAATAGCGTTGCGAATTCGTATTGATTGTAGGTACCTTCGCGTGGATTCCGAGATGACGAAGTGCATCGACTACGGCTAAGCGAAGAGTTAAAAGGTAAGTAGAGTATATCTACGGGGGAAGTCGGGTGGATGGCGTATAGCACCCCCGCAGTTCGTAGCGATGTATACGAATACGTATACACACATATATATGTTATATATTGATATGAGTTTATTGATGATAAAGATGGATTCTATGTATTCTCGGATTGATTTAAGTGTTAATTGCGAGACCCTAAAGTAGAGGTTGCACCCACACACATACTTGCATACATTCTTTCTTTTACCTGTACGTATATGTGGATATGTATATTTACACATGGGTATGGGACTATGTGTTCATATACTGGATTTGAGGATAGTACTTAGGATCTGAGATGAGTTGATGAAATTCGATTTGAGGTCGTGAGATCGGTGATATGACAGGGTTCGCATTTGAGATACGACAAGATGTTTTAGCGGGTCCTTTGGCGTAGTGTTTCATACACCTGCTTGCTTACATAGATGGTATCAGTATTGTACTAGACTTAGGTCATTATCCTGGATCATGATATTTAATAAAGATGATACCGGATGAATAGTGTGATTGATGTGACTTTGACCCGTACCCAGATTTGGGGATGTCGTACGACGATTTACGTACGAGCTATATATTGATGATTGATCCGCACTCTTGACTTGGGATGTCTGATTATAGATATGGTATCGGATATGATATTATTGAGGCGGGATCACCGACTAATATATATACAGGTATGTATATGTATCGACTCAGATGTTAGGCGGTTTCCTTACCTGTAGTTCAGCTTGTTAGTTCAGCCGTATAGTTTAGTATAGTTGTTAGACTAGATTAGAATCCTACCTATTTCAAAACTAAAGAATCGTGGGTATTTTAAAAGAAAGGTCAAGGGATTCTACGGATATTTCAAAAGACGTATCTTTTCTTAAAAACACCGTAGCCCTTATTTTCAAAACACCGCGATTCGTGTTATTTCAAAAGGCACTATTGTAGGACTTATATTAGGGTAATGCAGATTAGTTATTGTTGTGTCTAGTATTCAGCTCCCGCACATTATTGCTGTTGCTCCGCATCGCATACTTGCATTGTTATTTCATGCTGCATTGTTGATGTTATGCTGTTAGGACACCAGCACCATTACCGATGATGCGTATGTACCACCACGTACACTCACTTGCCGGCTCACACACATCTTCATCGGTAATTGCCATGTCACGTACACCTTAGAAAATATTATTGCTTAACTTAGCTTGATAGCGAGTAGTTTGACATGATATTAGTGTACTTACCTTATATGCCAGCTTAGATATTACTTGTCACTTCATGCATACTGTTATTCATTGTTATGCCGTATTCATGGATTCTCATGCCTATATTCATGGTTTTACATGCTATTGATGATTTGGATTCGGATTTCCATGAGATTTTCTGGATTTGGGGGAAAACCGCAAAGCTTGTATAAGCTTCTTTCCTCTCTTTTAAGTAAAAAAGTGCGGTTTTCACATGATGTATGAGTCATCCACCATGAGTTTGCTGATGGATTTCGAGACTCGATTCGAGTAGATGGATGAACCGTTTCGGGTACATGGTGGGCCCGGTGCGGTACCCCGGGGCAAGAAGATCGTGTTGTTGACGTTGAGCCTGTGCAGGGGAGCACGACCGACCGGTTATATTACCCGACGCGTTGGATATCAGGAGGATACTGTCGTGGTCATGAGATGGATGGTAGGGGCCGGCCTGGACTGACGGCTCCCTAGTCATTATGATTGAGACATTGAGATTTCGAGATATTGCGGTACAGAGACTGTGATACAGAGATATCGAGATATTGGGATTACGTTTTGTGCCGATTCTAGGCACTGTTTTATGCTTATTTCATTATGATACCTCATTTTAAAAATACAGGAATCTCACTAATTTGTGAAAGCAGTTTTCTTCAGTACATGCATTCTGTTTCATGCATTCATACCTCATCCATATGATATATTACTGCCTGAGGCACTGACACGGGCATATGGGATTACACTTGGGTTAGATATTTACCCTAGTCATTGTTATAGACTGCTGGTTATATTTGAGGATTATATATTATGATCGTATGACCTAGGATTGCGTCATACATGCGATTTCTATTCGTAGATGTTTTTCTATTCACGAGTTGGCAACTCACCCCCGTTGTGCCCCAGTTTCTTGCAGGTTTGCCGTACAGGTTTCATTACGGCTTTGCGGGCACGGTTCGTTCGGGTAACTTTCTAGTAGGTGGGTTTATTGGTATCGTACCCATCATATTACCTTGTATAATATTATTCAGTTGTATCTAGTAAATTCCATCAGCCAAACATGTATTTATTTCAGAGATAGAGACCAGTGATGTTTATTCTTTCGACCTTAGAGTCGCGCGTTATATTATTATGTTTTTCATGTTAGTTTTGATCCTCGCCCTTGGCGTTGTATATTATATTGCTTGCGTGGTTGTGACCGTCGATTGACGAAGAGCTAGCTCCCGCTTGGGGATGCCTTTTTATTGATTTCGTATACTATTCATGTTTTATCCCGTTTGGGGCCAGTATTTACAAAGGAGACTCTGCCGAAATTTTCAGAAAATGCTTGATGTTTTTAAAATGCATAATTCGGCTTATGCTATTAAAACTACTTACTTAAGTTGGTTTTTCCTTCACTTTATTGCTTCTTTGGTTTTGATTTTTGGGTTTTGGCTTACTTAGATTACGTACGCCTCGAAACGTTCGTAATTTAAGTGCCTGTCATGTTCCGTACTTTTCGGGTCGTGACAAAGTTGGTATCAGAGCGTTAGGTTTTACCTTCGGAGCGTAGGATGAACCTTGGTTGATGGAATAGGTGACTAAAGTAGAGTGACGTACCGTGGGTATGTTCCGCGGCATATTTACGACACGCCACTCCACTTAAGAAGCCTTAGGATGTATATTTCTTTGTTCAGTATCATATTCATTCCTGATCTAGCCTCATTAGTATCAGTAAGGTTTTTCTGCCACGATTACGGGCAGGGAGAGCTATGGCTAGAGTTGCGGTCAGCATGAGCTCGTCACGAACGAGGACTGACCAAGGCGTGATTCTGGCAACACACGATTGCAAAGGTGTGTCTTTTGTTTGTATTTTGCGCCACGAGCGTGGGATGGATTGCCGTATGAGATTACTCGGACGTACAGATTAGCACCAGAGGATTGAGCTACCGGTAGAGGCCAGCCAGACTTTGTTGACCGTTGGCGTATTGCTTACTCATGATGATTGAGGAACTATTCAGCGTGCTGACGAGTGAGCTAGTTGTTACTGCAAACTACGAGATATTACCCCAGATGTTGGAGCTATTGCAGTACGAGATTGTACTAAGAGATGATAGAAGGTCACTAGTCACCGAGGATGAATGACTAGGACATGTGGATCGTTCGCTACTCCGATGCGAGGTCATCAGATAGATTGATTCCAGTTAGAGACGACTTCATGCAGAGACGTTGACAGTCGACAGAGACGATCAAATGTCAGAAACCTATTATTCCAAGTTTAAAGTATCCGGAAAAAACATGCAGGCAAATCTATGGTCCCTCTAGAAGAATGAAACCCTAACTCGACTTAATGACCGTGTGAAAGCCTTTGAACCTTAGGGTTTGCGGCAGTTCTGCGGCGCCATTAGTGAGGCTTGGGTTTGCCCTTCTACGGCTGGTCCACCGATGCTGTGGTATGTACTCGATACTATTAAACTGTACCCAAGATGTTGAGCTCTTGGGGGATTATGAGGTTTCAACGAATCGGTCGAATGGTTCGATTTCATTCGAATGCTATGCGATGGGATACATTGCTTGGGAGACTCCAGATACGAGTATAGCCGTTGGAGCGTAGTCCATGCAGCCACGAAGAGACGACTCTGAAGCAGTCGACATTAGAGAAAAATGGAGTAAGAGGTTCGTACGAGATCTTGATGATATGACATTCCACTCCGCCGACATCAGAGATGTGATACGCTTGCAGAGGTGTTGTATATGGATATATCTTCCGGAAGGAGTCGTAATGAATATGCAGCCGTTCCGGAATAAGATACAGATTTAGTAAGAGACGATAACTTCTGAGCAGTTCGGCAGGAACAAGAATTTGGAAGAGACCCTGACAAGACATTTCTGGAATAATTTACGAGAAGACCTGGAACCAGGAGCGGTCGTTTTACGCACACTCAGCAGTCCAGAGTTCGGCATCATCGACGAGACATGTTATGAGTAACCATGATAGTTGGCCAGAGATCTTTAGAGGACGTGTCAGAGCAGACGGCATCCGTTATCGTTTCTATATTGGACCGTTGAGCCGAGGAGCTATGTACTTAGCAATCTGCAGCGAGAGATGAGAGCCTAAGGGCACTAGGCGACATACCATGATCAGAAGGCAAGTAGATATCTTGCTCTGCTAGCATTGGATGCACCGACACCTTCTTGACTTTGAAGGACGGATATATCGACGACAGCATTTGTGAATTGTGATTTTGTGATTGACTATCACGTATCCGTCATATTGGATTTCAGTATTTGTGGGTGATTTATTTCATGATTGAGTTTTGATGACCGAGTTTCATGATATTTGATTTCATGTCTAGGGCATGCATATGATTTGACTTATGCTTTCGGCATAGTTTTCATGCACTTTTAGTATTTGAGTTGCTTTTGTGCACGCCGATGCACAGGATGGTGAGATTTATTACCACGGTATATCTGATTTGGATTTTGATTGAATTGTATCGTATACCGTCGATTTCGAGTATGATATTCGATATTCGTTTTCTTGCACATTGTGCACTTGATTTGGATTTTGCGCATACTTTAGACGCTTGATGCGATTTAGGTGCACACTTGATGCACTAAATCGTGATTCTTCGTGCATATCAGATGCACCTGGTTTTGCTGTCAGGCACACACGTTGCATTGGACAGATGCTTTCGTGCACACCCGTTGCACTTAATCTTACTTTTGTGCATATTGTGGCACCGTACTTGGATTTGATTTCCGTGTGCACCAGACGCACGTGATTGTTGGATTCTCCTTTTGAGGCTGATATTGCTCTTGAGCACTTTGTTCTCATGATGAGGTCATATACTTTGTATTACCCTAGCAGGACTGATCCGAGGACAGTACCTGTGTACTTGCATGCATAAAAAGTTATCATGAGGTTTTCAAAAAGGAACTATAGTCTCGCTACTTCTTACGTGTCTGTGTGTAACACGAAAGTTTACAAATAAGCCTTTTGGGATATTTCAAAAAGGCGGGACGCATATTTTGGCAAAACATATATGCTAGTATATTATTACTTTAACAATGAGCGTCCAACACTTGTGCTGTCAGTTACGCATTACGCGGAAATTCAGAAAATATTATGCATATGATTTATTCGGTTTTAGAGATTTTTTCAAACAGGATGTCTACTATATATGTATTATGGTATTTTATTAGTGCATATGGTATTTCGGTAGTGGATTTAAGATTTGATCTCCTTTATGACTCCGATGATATGCGTGCAAGTCCGTTAATTTGCGTGACGCTTGATGGAGATCGGTTTTGAGTTTAGTACTCAATTTTCCGGTGCGCAGGATGCGCTATGGTTTTCTGTTTCTTCCGTTATTTCGGAGACCCGTTAATATAAATGTTATTGCAATGTTTTAGAATTTGGGGGTTTAAATTTAAATTCGGGGACCGAATTTCTTTAAGGGGGGAAGATTTTAACGTTTTAGAAATCGTTATGAGAATTTTTCCGTTTTAAGGTAAAATAGTCGGTATTTTCCGTTTTAACCCGATTGTGATAAAACGTCCGTAAAAACTTACCGGCACCTAGTTTAGCTAAAATAAAACTAGAGCGCGAACTATGGGGGTATATGGGAGGTTTTGGTTCAGATAAAATTTTTCCCGAATAAAATATTATTTTAAGCGGTAAATTGTGTACGTAAATCGGGAAATTCCTTATTTTCTACTCATGGCCGAATTCTTTGAAGGGGGATTCATTTGGATGGTTGAGTCATGGTTGTAAAGTTTTTGGAATTGATGAGGTGTTATGTGACTCATTTGGTGCATTATTGGAAGCTTTAATTTGCTTTTGGAAAGCTTATGGATATTTTATTATATGGTGTGCACACCCCCTCCACCTTATGGCCCAGCACATGATTTTAGCCCCCCTCCACTGTGAATGCCCCCCCCCCCCAACTTGATTGGCATAGGAAATGAATTGTTTATATTAATTAAGATATGGTTTCAATCAATATGATTCATTCTCCACTTGATATATACCCCATTTCACAGAGAGCAAATATCAGCCCATCATTTAGGCCTAGCCCCCCAAGTCTGTCCCATCTTTTTCCTTGCTCATTTCCTTCATCTCAAAGCTCATTTTATCTCCAAAATTCCTTAAATAAATCCACAAAACTCCTAAATAAAAGTAAACCCATCATTTCTTTTCATAAATCTAGCTTGGATCTACAAGAAAAACATCATTTTTGGAGGAAAAAATGATAGATCTAGTTGCTTGTTTGTGTTCTTGAAGAGGTATAATTTTCAAACCTTAATCTTTAAGTAATATGTTTAAATCTTTATTTAGCTATTTAATCGGTTATTATAGCTTTTTAAACTATTGATTAATTCATTATTCGCAATTTTTTAGGAAATTCAAGTTAGGGTAAAACTTGATGAAGTGTTTAATGTTAAATTGTGTTTAAGAAAACTTATTCTCGTGATGGAATATGATAATTATTGTTAATTACTACTTTGTCTAATTGAGTTAAATAGCATACTAGGTTTTTCTAAATCATTTTTGGGCAAGATTAAAAATTATGAAAATGGTTTGGATCACTAAATTAAGTTATTTTGTGTTGTTGGAAATTACTAGAATTGTTAAATTTCTAGCTTTGTGTTAAAATGAGCTGAAATGATATAATTTGCTTACTAGCTTTTCGGTAAAATTTGGCGTAGGTTTTAGATGAAATTGGAGATGACGTAAATATTAATACCTACGATATTTATTATGTTTGTAAATGCGTATTTGTATTATTGGGTTTTAATGTGGCAGTTTTCGTGTATAGAGACCCTATTTAAGGGTTTCGGCTATGTTTATGGTATTTGGATTCTTGGTTTTGAGTTTTGGGATGTTGTACTTGGCCGTTGGATGTTTGTACGTCAACGACAAGTGTAGTTGATTTTTTTGGATGTGTAAGCTATAGGTTCTAACCTATGAACGCACCACGTGCCGTTTTGAATTTCGGAATTTGATGTTAATAGCGTTGCGAATTCATATTGATTGTAGGTACCTTCGCGTGGATTCCGAGATGACGAAGTGCATCGACTACGGCTAAGCGAAGAGTTAAAAGGTGAGTAGAGTATATCTACGGGGGAAGTCGGGTGGATGGCGTATAGCACCCCCGTAGTTCGTAGCGATGTATACGAATACGTATACACACATATATATGTTATATATTGATATGAGTTTATTGATGATAAAGATGGATTCTATGTATTCTCGGATTGATTTAAGTGTTAGTTGCGAGACCCTAAAGTAGAGGTTGCACCCACACACGCACACACATACTTGCATACATTCTTTCTTTTACCTGTACGTATATGTGGATATATATATTTACACATGGGTATGGGACTATGTGTTCATATACTGGATTTGAGGATAGTACTTGGGATTTGAGATGAGTTGATGAGATTCGATTTGAGGTCGTGAGATCGGTGATATGACAGGGTTCGCATTTGAGATACGACATGATATTTTAGCGGGTCCTTTGGCGTAGTGTTTCATACACCTGCTTGCTTACATAGATGGTATCAGTATTGTACTAGACGTAGGTCATTATCCTGGATCATGATATTTGATAAAGATGATACCAGAAGAATAGTGTGATTGATGTGACTTTGACCCGTACCCAGATTTGGGGATGTCGTACGACGATTTACGTACGAGCTATATATTGATGATTGATCCGCACTCTTGACTTGGGATGTCTGATTATAGATATGGTATCGGATATGATATTATTGAGGCGGGATCACCGACTAATATATATACAGGTATGTATATGTATCGACTCAGATGTTAGGCGGTTTCCTTACCTGTAGTTCAGCTTGTTAGTTCAGCCGTATAGTTTAGTATAGTTGTTAGACTAGATTAGAATCCTACCTATTTCAAAACTAAAGAATCGTGGGTATTTTAAAAGAAAGGTCAAGGGATTCTACGGATATTTCAAAAGACGTATCTTTTCTTAAAAACACCGTAGCCCTTATTTTCAAAACACCGCGATTCGTGTTATTTCAAAAGGCACTATTGTAGGACTTATATTAGGGTAATGCAGATTAGTTATTGTTGTGTCTAGTATTCAGCTCCCGCACATTATTGCTGTTGCTCCGCATCGCATACTTGCATTGTTATTTCATGCTGCATTGTTAATGTTATGCTGTTAGGACACCAGCACCATTACCGATGATGCGTATGTACCACCATGTACACTCACTTGCCGGCTCACACACATCTTCATCGGTAATTGCCATGTCACGTATACCTTAGAAAATATTATTGTTTAACTTAGCTTGATAGCGAGTAGTTTGACATGATATTAGTGTACTTACCTTATATGCCAGCTTAGATATTACTTGTCACTTCATGCATACTGTTATTCATTGTTATGCCGTATTCATGGATTCTCATGCCTATATTCATGGTTTTACATGCTATTGATGATTTGGATTCGGATTTCCATGAGATTTTCTGGATTTGGGGGAAAACCGCAAAGCTTGTATAAGCTTCTTTCCTCTCTTTTAAATAAAAAAGTGCGGTTTTCCCATGATGTATGAGTCGTCCACCATGAGTTTGCTGATGGATTTCGAGATTCGATTCGAGGAGATGGATGAACCGTTTCGGGTACATGGTGGGCCCGGTGCGGTACCCCGGGGCAAGAAGATCGTGTTGTTGACGTTGAGCCTGTGCAGGGGAGCACGACCGACCGGTGATATTACCCGACGCGTCGGATATCCGGAGGATACCGTCGTGGTCATGAGATGGATGGTAGAGGCCGGCCTGGACTGACGGCGCCCTAGTCATTATGATTGAGACATTGAGATTTCGAGATATTGCGGTACAGAGACTGTGATACAGAGATATCGAGATATTGGGATTACGTTTTGTGCCGATGCTAGGCACTGTTTTATGCTTATTTCATTATGATACCTCATTTTAAAAATACAGGAATCTCACTAATTTGTGAAAGCAGTTTTCTTCAGTACATGCATTCTGTTTCATGCATTCATACCTCATCCATATGATATATTGCTGCCTGAGGCACTGACACGGGCATATCGTATTACACTTGGGTTAGATATTTACCCTAGTCATTGTTATAGACTGCTGGTTATATTTGAGGATTATATATTATGATCGTATGACCTAGGATTGCGTCATACATGCGATTTCTATTCGTAGATGTTTTTCTATTCACGAGTTGGCAACTCACCCCCGTTGTGCCCCAGTTTCTTGCAGGTTTGCCGTACAGGTTTCATTACGGCTTTGCGGGCACGGTTCGTTCGGGTAACTTTCTAGTAGGTGTGTTTATTGGTATCGTACCCATCATATTACCTTGTATAATATTATTCAGTTGTATCTAGTAAATTCCATCAACCAAACATGTATTTATTTCAGAGATAGAGACCAGTGATGTTTATTCTTTCGACCTTAGAGTCGCGCGTTATATTATTATGTTTTTCATGTTAGTTTTGATCCTCGCCCTTGGCGTTGTATATTATATTGCTTGCGTGGTTGTGACCGTCGATTGACGAAGAGCTAGCTCCCGCTTGGGGATGCCTTTTTATTGATTTCGTATACTATTCATGTTTTATCCCGTTTGGGGCCAGTATTTACAAAGGAGACTCTGCCGAAATTTTCAGAAAATGCTTGATGTTTTTAAAACGCATAATTCGGCTTATGCTATTAAAACTACTTGCTTAAGTTGGTTTTTCCTTCACTTTATTGCTTCTTTGGTTTTGATTTCTGGGTTTTGGCTTACTTAGATTACGTAGGCCTCGAAACGTTCGTAATTTAAGTGCCGGTCATGTTCCGTACTTTTCGGGTCGTAACAGCAAATGTGAGTGGTTTTTTTCCCCCACAAAAATGGACAGCCCCTCCACTAGTCGTGGCCGGCCACTTCATAAAAAGAGGAGGGAGAAAAGTCAAAAGGAGGGTGAGCACAAGCTAGTGCAAGGTGACCATAAGAAAAGGTGGGTAATGATGATAAACAACGATCACAAACATGTGCATATCAACTCCCATCACCAACAACCAAGTAATCATGAATAAAGAAGTCAAATGATGGTTGAATCATCATGAAGCTATCATCACAAAAATTCTTCTCCATAATAAAATGCACAATTGCAAATAACCCCCTCCACACCAATTTTCAGCCAAGGAAAGAAACAAAGGAAAATGGCCGAAACGGAATGCAAACTGGCAACTTCAAAAAACTGATCCCGTAATAAATTACAGGAAAACCCCGCGACTGTATATACATACCCGTATTTGTATTCCGACCGAATACAAATGCAATGAGACAAAATCTACACTGTACAATACTAGGATCCAGCTTAAACCAAAGTCCGCTAGTATTATCTGTCCGATCATGATCCGTGCAATACCGCACGTATAAGATCGAACCCTGCCATATCTCCATACGGCCTCTACAGCGTTTCTCCCGAAACTTGAGAAACTGTCTGTGGGGGACTCTAAAGATCACAAAAATTCTTCTCCATAATAAAATGCACAATTGCAAATAACCCCCTCCACACCAATTTTCAGCCAAGGAAAGAAACAAAGGAAAATGGCCGAAACGGAATGCAAACTGGCAACTTCAAAAAACTGATCCCGTAATAAATTACAGGAAAACCCCGCGACTGTATATACATACCCGCATTTGTATTCCGACCGAATACAAATGCAATGAGACAAAATCTACACTGTACAATACTAGGATCCGGCTTAAACCAAAGCCCGCTAGTATTATCCGTCCGATCATGAACCGTGCAATACCGCACGTATAAGATCGAACCCTGCCATATCTCCATTCGGCCTCTACAGCGTTTCTCCCGAAACTTGAGAAACTGTCTGTGGGGGACTCTAAAGACTCGTCAATACTTTGGCTGTGGATTTAACCACTAGCACGTCAGAGGTATTAGCCATACGTAACGGGCTACCAGGTATTGACCAAAAGGGACGTCGATGAGCGAACTCATCCTGACACCCTACTGAGCCAGTCAGTGACAATATCCGTACAGTCTGGTCCGTTCGTCTATGAGCATCGCATGGCGGGCCTAGGGGGTGGTAAAAGCCAGACCCCCAAAAGCGGTACAAGTCGTGTCGGAGTGTAGCCCAGAACACCGTGAGATACTACTGGAATACCTACCAGTAAATCTCCTGCCTTGGCTAAGGATTTCGTGTAATGGCTCTCCTAGACACAGCGCGACCTCACCCCCAATACCGAGAGAGACGAACCCCTGTCGATCCGCTCACTGCCTCCATGTGGCTCAGGACTGTACCCAACTAAAACCTGTTTGCACAACTCCTTTGAGCCATGGTAGGGTAGTAATCAAAGTACAGTGGGAACTCACACGAGACAAATGACGATCTCAGGTCGATGAACTAACCTGTACACATGTCACCAGGGAACTGCTATCTGACGTCTGGTATAATCCCAACTAGCATGTTCCCGGCGAGTCCTGTCCGGTGTACTCAAAACCCAATAAGCACCTGTATACATCTTAGGTGAACCAACTGACACCAGTGGCTTGTGAGACCGGCCACCGTCCCTCGTTGGGGTCTCGACTGTATACACTAATCTACTCTGGAGTATCGATGCGCTGTCTTAAAACTCCCACGACTAGGGACCTTTTAAGGATGTGCTTATAGACCCCAGCTCCCACGTATATGATCGCCATCATACTGCTGGCAGTCAAACAAGTATCCTAGGGGCTCTATCAACGTGCAATAGTGACCTGTAAGGTCACCTAAAGTAGTACACGATGATAAAGATAAACCAGATAGCATACTATCATCTTGATTAAAACTGTCCTACCGGCATAGGTCCTCCCTCAATCATTGCAATCACGTGCCTGTGTTCCAATAATTGACTCTGAGGGCACTATCTCCAACAATCTCCCACTTGCACTCAAGGCTAATTATTGCGATGTCGCATTCTCACAGCCCGTGTGATACCGAACACCCAACTCCTCTACTAATCAGTCTCACAAAACCCATTTGCGAAAATATTGCGTTCGAGGAATAGCCTCAGTGAGTGGATCTGCATTGATGTTTCTTTCTATGTCTCTCTATATCTCAAGTTCGCGGAGAAAGCCATCTCCCGAAATGAGCAATACCTGTCTTAGAATGTGTCTGGATGTCTGATGGGACCTAGTTCATAAATGAACTCCAAATCCAAACTTCTTAGACTGTATCGTCAACTGAACTTAATCAGTACCCTGCGCCATGCCTCCCTCAGTATCCGTTTGGATCACCTGTCCAAAACACTGCCCCTCGTCAGAGGGAAAACTATAACTCTGACAGCCACTCTGTCATCCAGGTCACCTTGGAAGCCTAGAATGATAATTGTCTCCCGAAAGAGGGTGTCGTTATCATATCCCTAGAACATCTACTTATGTTCTAAAACTGCTTCCGAATGTTCCTCCAGGATTGGATCAATATCAACTTATTGCATCTACTGCAAAAATAACATCTGATGTGGTACCTGACATCTCATGATTGACTCAATTGCCTAAGCAAGTGATCTGCCAATCATGCACATCCCTCTACCCTTTAGTCTGTAAGACACCTTCAGAGAGGGTGACTCCATCACCTGCAGGTACACTACCGTGCCAGGAGTCGTCCATTCTAAAACACCTGTAGAATGCTGTTTAAGTACCCAGATTAGGACGCTTCCCAAATCTAGATCTAAAACCATAGATCTGGTAACCAGAATGTCTGATATTATATCTATATCCTATGTGGAGAAACAACTGTGTGACAACCAAAGTACAACAGACCGTAGTATAGGAATTTCACTTCCTACTCTGTGTATGTCATCCAAATACCAGGACATCACACCCTACTACCTTTTTAACAGATCCATCCTCTATTCTGATGAAGTCAAACCTATGACTGTCACATCAGAAATAGATGATCTATCTCCGCTATCTCTGCTTTAGTCTATAAATAGACATAAGCCACTTGTCCACCATGCTTCCACTGACTACGACAACCCTCTGGCAGAGTCATATACACTTGCACTTCTAAAGCCAGTTCAGAACGACGCTATACTCATCCTCCTGCCGGGTCTCATAGTCTGGAACAACAGCAATAGCATGTCTGGGTAAACAAGAACCTCCCTGTCACCGTCCTTGAGGCTACCGGAGTACCTCTCGGGTGCCTGAGGTTACCCACCATATCTGTGGAGTGGCTAATGGAATGTCAAATCAAATTGAATCTTTAGGTCCTATTAAATTTTCAGTAATCGTTTGCGGTTCTGGAATCACTTCCAGTTCTACCATACTCCCACTACTGTTTTCTGAAAAAATCCATTTTTATTAAAACCGTTCTATATCCAATATAGAAACAAAGGCACTGATTTAATTGGAACCAGATTCAAATCATGCAGCTGTCTCCAGTGCATGTCAACTAAATGGAAGGAGGCCTATCAGCGTTACTCAACTTAGGAATCCTATCCAGATATGAGTAACCTGAAAGAGAAGCAGGTTCTCATAATCATTACTATCAATTGAATACCATACACAAGTATCTATATCTTCGATAACCTTGAAGAATCCTGATACTTGCAATACCTGGTTCTCTACTTTATTCATATACCTATAACTTCTCGAAACTTGGACCTTGTGTTTCTATGAAACACTTGTCTAAAAACGAGAGAAGTTATAAGTAAACCGAATATAGTACGAGGACCAATCCCTCTATCCTAATGGACACTGGACAACATACAATACTCTGTATAAGCCCCCTGAGTCTAATAACTCATTCCCTGTGCGTCGTAGGTTGAAAACTGTACTTATGGTTAAGAAGAATTACACCGCTGTTTAATGCTCCTTACCTAACCATCCACTGATATAGGTAAATGTCATGGACATAATTTCAAAAAGTTATATCTCACTCTATAAAAATAGACGTACAGATATATCAATTTGAAATTGGTGCATAGCAACGGATATTCAAAACCAAATATTTGTCGTCCGGCAAACAACCCAGGTGATTTTCTCAAATATCACCAATTACAACGAATTCCGATATAATGAGGATAATCACATAATTCCCAACAACTTGGTCCCACTCATCATCTGTAAAACCATACAGATGTGAGAATCATACCTGGTAAATACATACCGTGGAGCAAGGGCTAATTGGGAAATCAGTTTTCTATTAACAACACACAGTGAAACTAAAACATTGAAATGTTTCGCAGGGGTATCCAGGTATTCCTAGTAATGCCTCTTCCATTATCCAGATTCACAACTGTAACCGTATATTTCTTTGCCATCTCTCCAAATCCCTTTATATGTCTTTAGTCGTTACCTTCTGTACACCCTCCTAGGCTAAATGGTTTTCTTCCTTCCCTACCGTTCGGCACCAGCCTATGGTTTGGAAGAAGACTATCCAATGAGCATAATGGGTGTACTGTCCTAATCCTAGGAGCACTCGCAATGCGAGAGAAGGTGAAGATAAATGACAACCGAATAAACCTTATTCTTATTTCTCCTGAAGCAGAATCCATCCCCGAACTGGAACAAGTTCCTTTCGAGTTCATATATAACCATACGATGGAATATCCAAAATAACTGTGGATCTTCGTAGTGATACGGAGTGTTCTGGAGAAATACAAAGGTGATGTAGGATTGGCGATGAAATACTTGGTTTGGTCGTGAATAGTAGTCGCAGTTTACTTTGCCCTTTTATTTGTCTTTACTTAATACCTTCTGTACACCGTTTAGGCTAATTGGTTTTCTTCATTCCCTACCGTTCGGCACCTGCCTATGGTTTGGAAGAAGACTATCCAATAAGCGTAACAGGTGTACTGTCCTAATCCAAGGAGCACTCGCAACCTGAGAGAAGGTAAAAGGAAAAGACAACTGAATAGTTCTATTCGTTTTCTCCAGAACCGGAAACCATCCTCGAATAAATTCCTTCGAGTTCGTATATAACCATACGATGGTTTTATCCAATGGAAGTGGACGTTCGTAGTAATACGGGGTGTCCTAGAGAAAAGGGTAAAAGTAGGAGTGGCAATGAGGTATGCAACTCTGACAATCCAAAAGCCAGTGTTTAAGAAGGTTCGGTTAACTTGGTCACTGAGTCATAGTCAAGGGTTGGGCCATGGTCACTACCAGAGAGAGAGAGAGAAAAGAAACACTCAGCATGCACTCTAACCTAGATCAGAATGGTTACCAATTTATCTAATCAGGAAACCTCCCACTGTAACCTCAAATTCTCCTCTAAACCTGAAAGAAGAATTAGCCGGGATCACCCGAGGAGTAAACCAACTCATCAGTGGGAATCTGTCACGACCCGAAAGTACGGAACGTGACCGGCACTTAGATTACGAAGCGTGTAGAGGCGCCACGTAACCTAAGTAAGCCGAAGCCCAGAAATCTAAACCATATAAAAGAAGAAGAAGAAAAAGAAAACAAGTTTAAAAGCATCAGCAAATTTTCCCAAAAATTTCGGCAGAGTCTCCTCTGTAAAAACTGGCCCCAAACGGGTACAACAAGTATAATATACATAAACAATAAAAAGCATCCCCAAACGGGAGCTAGCTCAACGCCAACCGGCGGAAACAACCAAAACAATACACAATAGTATACAACGCCAAAGGGCGAGGCTCAAAACTCAAAAGAAAACAATCCACCAAATCAGAATAATATGTGCGCGACTCTAAGGTCGAAATAAAAAAATGGTCCAGTAATCTATCAAATAATACAAGTTTGGTTGATGGAGCTTTCTAGATACAAATGAAATAATAAAAATACAACGGCGGTCCAGATACAAATGAACCAACCTACCGTGCAAATCACCCGGAATGAAAATGATGTGCCAGCAACTGCCAAGGAACCCTGTACATCAACCTGTAATAAAATTTGGCACAACGGGGGTGAGTTGCCAACTCGTGAGTAGAAGACATCTACGAAAAGAAATCGAATGCACGACGCTATCCTAGATCATAATAATATACTAATCTACTACTAGTCATCAAGTAAGACAGGATAATAAGCTACGTGTAAATGCAGATACTCCATGCTCATGTCAGTACCTCGAGTAATAGTATGTCATGTGAATGAATATGCATGCAATATGACTGTAAAACAATCAATCCTGAAATCTAGATGTATCTGTATAAAGAAGATCTTTAGCTTTTATCATGGTAAAGAGTGTATAGAAATCTGAAACATCAACGATGAAATCCATGGAAATCCGTGTCAAGCATCGACACAAAACACGTAAATCTCAAATCTCAATACCTCATAATCTCAATGTCTCATAGTCTCAATATCTCGGGCTCCGTCGGTCCGAATCGGCCCATATCATCAAATCACACGACAACGGTCGGTATCCTCCGGATATCCGCCGCGCCAGACATCACCGGTAGGTAGTCCTTCCCCTGCCAGGCTCAACGTCTACAACTCGATCTTCTTGCCCCGTGGTACCATACCGGGCCCACCATGTATCCGAGACGGTTCATCCACTCCTCGAATCGGGTCTCGAAATCCAACAGAAAACATGAAATCTCATGGTGGACGACACATACATCACGAGAAAACCGCATCTTATACTTTAAAAAGAGAGGAGGAGAGAGAGAAGTTTTTATATATTCTTGCGGTTTTCCCCAAAAATCCAGAAATCTCATAGAAATCCAAATCTCAAAAATCATGAGTAAGTATATGATAAGTGTCGGCATATGCCCATAATACTGCATGATAACATGAAAATATGAATGCATGAATGTCTAAGTAATAAATACCATGTCTATACTAACATCCGAGAGTAATCACAATATTATATCGGTCTAGTTGTTAACTGATTCTATCAATAAAAGATAATATGATCTAAAGTGTACGTGACATAGCAATTGCCGATGATGATGTGTGAGAGCCGGCAAATAAGTGTGCGTGGAATATGCGCATCATCGGTAATGGTGCTGGTGTCCTAACAGGTAAGGTTTATACTGATTATAGCAACATATGTATGAACATGCAACATTATGATTACAATGTGAAAGTAAAGACGGATGTGTGTTATCCGCTCATTTGATATACAATTACCACTACCACTATAAGACTCGAACCTAAACTAGTGTCTATCTAACCCCCTAAGGAACTAAACTTAAGAACTGGTCGATAAGAAGTAGGAGTACACCTAAAGTCTGAGTCCATATCTCTAATAGTCGGCGATCTAGCCTCAATAGCGTCACGTACATAGTACGACTTCCTCAAATCAAGAGTGCGGATCAATCATCACATCTATACCTCGTACGGTAAAATCCATCGTACGGCATCCCAATATCGGGGTACGGGTCGAATATCACCTACGCGTCTCATTAATCGTATAATGTCATCATCAACACATCTCATGATCAAGGTGCTAAACTGTAATCGCATACATCAATCATATATCATTGCCATCATAATATGCATCATTAGTTTATCCTCAGAGATATCATGTCATATGTATCATATTGTGATTAAGTCATACTGATATCATATCATCATCAAGTCACACCTATATGATATCGACATCAGGTCACACCTATATGATGTCGTAATCAAGTCATACATATATCCTATCGTGGTCAGTCACAAGTTACAGTCCGGGTACTATTTTAGAGTCCCATGTCCCTCAATATCATCACCACCCATTATAATTTATGTATACATGTTCATAATCTCATTCTCTAATGATCCGCTAACACTTAATACGACTGTATAGCCAAGAATCACGGCATCAAGCCCAGTTATACCGTCTCATCATACCTCGGATATCATATCACATCAATGAATCCCATATACGTGTTGTGTATATTTATATATATACCTATACCTAGTTCTATATATATATATACACATACACGTATACACCATGTCGAGTTTCAGTGTGTGTGTTTGTGTGTTTCTATCTGAAACCTACGAACCTCTTCCAAGGTATTCATCCTCTGGTATGGTTTTCCTAAATCAGTCTAGTCCAGCCTAGGGTCATTACTAGGGTCCTACTCATTAAGAATCTAGGATCACATCTGGTTTCCTAATGACAACAAGTACTATTCCTATTCTACGTTGCGGGGGTGCTAAACGCCATCCACCCGACTTCCCCCCGTAGATATGCATCTACTCACCTGGTCCATGTCTGCCGAAGACGGTGTCGCCATCCTCCTCTTCATCGCCCGCAGTCCACATGAGGGTACCTAAACGGAAATATATAAATAGTATTGTAAACTGAATCACATACAAAAGTCAAAACGACGCAAGGAACCAGCATAGGTTAAAACCTATGTCCTGTTCATGCAAAAGAACCAAATATCGCTCGATATCGGCGTACAAACTCCGATGGATCGAGATAAACATCAACAAATAACTCGTAGTTTTAAAACTCATTACTTATATTATAAAACATGATTAAATCCATCGAAACCCTAAAATCCATCAAATCGCCCGATTTCGTAAAATCCGAAAATGCCAATTTACCGTTTTTCTTCAAAACTTGACATTTAAATGAAACCAATGGTCATAAAACTCATTAAATAGCATAACTAGACTATACAAACCATTACTATATTTTTATTACACAAATTTGTATTAATTTGAAATTTCTAGTTTGCAACCTTTAGTAATTTTTAACATCTTTCAAGCAAAATAACACAATTCCACCACAAAACTTGATTGTGCATGAATTAATGTATTAAACTACAATTCATGATGATAATGATATAATGAAATCATAATTATATTTTTAATCTCATTTATTTAGGAATTTCCAAAATCTAGTTTGCAAAAACTAGCATAATTAGCATATTTATCATACTTTATTAAATAACAATTGAAACTAATAACTAGATTAGGTTTTGCATTCCACTAACATGTTAATATCCCTATTAAAACCATAATATAATGATAAAAACATT
The DNA here is from genome assembly GCA_030015575.1 of Agapanthus africanus. NCBI lineage: Eukaryota > Viridiplantae > Streptophyta > Magnoliopsida > Asparagales > Amaryllidaceae > Agapanthus > Agapanthus africanus. The sequence continues at coordinate 345,536,247 of CM057343.1, forward strand.
AATTAGAATTTTTTCTCACCCACATATACATTTATAAAAAAACTAGTTAGCTAAATAGCATAATTAAATCAATTTTGGATAACAATTTATTATACAACCATCATGCAAGATTTTTCCACTTCTAAAAATGGTAAACTAGTTATTATAACCCTAATTAATTAATAAAAACCACCACTTGAATTTGCAAACCCTAACTTGAATTTTAGAATTTGCAACTAGAATTAATATAATAAATCTAATTATGGTTTAAAAGAACATCTGATAGAAATAAATCAAAAGAGAAGGATTTATACCTCCACAACCTAAGCTCCAAACATGAAAATGAGCCTCCAAAATGCATGCTTTCCCACTCCAAAATCCATGTAAAAATAAGCAAAGAATAAAGGGTAGGAAATAAATAGGATTTTGTGGATTTTTAATTCAATTTTTGATGTATTTTTGATGATTTTTAATGCAAAAATGATGGGGGGGAAATTTTGGGGCTGCACATGGAGGTGAGGCCGGCCATGAGGTGAGGAAAAGAGAGGAGAGTGAGAAAAGGTGAAGAAAAGTGTAGAAGGTTTCATAAAAATATCAAACAATTAAGCTACCTTTATTCATTTTCCTTTTTATTTTTCAAAAACAAAACTAATTTCTAGAAACCACTTGAAGAATCAAGGGAGGAGGCTATCAAGGCTGGACAAAATAGTGTGAGGGAGTAAAAGAATGTGTGGTTTTGTTTGGGAAAAGATAAAAGTTTTACCGCACTCCGTTTGCACTAATTTCACCGAAAAAAGCCTTTTTCTTCAATATTTTCTAACACCGGTTAACAACCCTATTTCAATTCAAAAACCATATGATAAAATTTTATTTAATGTATTATGATGCACAAAATTTGTTTCAACTCATTCCAGTTTGTAATTTTCCCGAATTAAATGTATTAGTGACGGCTTAAAATAATATTAAAATAATTAATTTCGGAAAAATTTTCAGAAATTTTGAAATCTCACCAGTGGCTCAATAAACACCAAATACTAGCAATTATATAACTAGAATATTTATATTTAATTTTAAAATAAAGATATTTGAATTTTGACTTTTTACAGAAAACACCCTTATTTTACCGATTTTCCGAAATTTCACCAAAACGATTTTCACAACGTTACAGAATCGGGATCCAACTATCATCGTATGATAATGTGATGGAATCCACTCACATTATCACACTCCAGAAAGTATGTGCATATCTGGGAAGTTTCAGTTTCTTTAAAAACTTCCGATGTGATTTTTACCCCATGCTCTTATGACCTTGACGAAGGTCAACAAATCATAAGTCACATGTCAAGTTCTATCCGTCATTGTCCAGGTTAATTTGAACCCACCCGTACAAGCCCTTAACGAAGGTCAATAAGGCTATACGACTGTCCCAAACCAACGCATCTATCTATGCAGCAGAAAGGTAACAAGCAGCTACCATTCACTATGCCTTGACGAAGGTCAACAAATATAGCATGAATACTACGTGCTACCCGTCTGAAATGACAGAGGGCTACGAATGGTTTTTGGCGAAAAACCTTTAACGTAATGAACTTGATATCGTTGAAAGAACCGGATAGCTTTTATAAAAATATAGTGGCGAAAACCTTCGCTAAAGAGGTCACTCACGGTGAAGGGATCTCGGCTCTTTCCCCGTAGAATGAGGTGCAGGATATTCCAACTGAATACCACGATGCAAAGCAAAAGTAATCGACCATAGTGAAGTTATTGCCTTGACGCAAACTTCTGTCCAAGGGGTCACTCCCGGTGAAGGGATCTCGGCCCTTACCTCGTCGACTGAGGTGCTGGATATTCATAACCGAATACCAGTATGCAAAACAAAAGAGAACGTCCTTACAATAACAGCTTTTTGAAAATTATTCCAACAACATCAGAATAGGTTTGTTCATTGATCCGAATCAACGCAGTCCCATCAATTGATCACACTAATAAAGAACGAAAATACGATGTACGTATATGCCATCCGCATTCGCCACTTCCCGTCATTACCCGTTAGGTTACTTAACTAACGACAGAGCGGGGACTGGACTAGCGCGAATGCAAAACATATACAACATCTATTAGTATATATATCAATATATAATATTCGCTCAAGGCGTGATAAAATGCAACATCACAGAAATGTAATAAGCATCACAGAACAATACAGATATCTGGGATCCCCGGGTTTCATAGAGCCGCTACTGAAACCCGTCGTTCCTCTGGTCGTGCGGATAGCCTGTGCAATGAAATCCTAGACCCCTACGGGCACGGCAAGTTATCCGCCAAAACCTGAAGCGAGGCAGCCCCCTTCAGCAACGTGAATGGACCACCCAGCACTTCACGGAATCCGGTAACTTGAGCACCCCTCCTTGGGTCAACCTGTACCCCCTACGAGTGCGGCGAATAGCCCGCCAATTCTCACTACTACAAATAAGGGTTGCCCCTACGTATTTATCCGTAGGGGCAACCCACTGCCCCTACTGATATATGCGTAGGGGCGAAAAAACACCCCGTAGGTGCAAAGGCCGCAGATGCAAGTTGAGGCCCTGAACTTGCCCCTACGGGCAAATTCTTGCCCCTACGGATTTATGTGTAGGTCCTGTTGCCCCTGTAAGTCCACGTTGCCAACCCCGGTTCTTGCGGGGAGGCGGAAACGGTATAAAAATCAAATTTTTAGCGCATGGGACAACATGGACTAACAAAGTCGGGATCTTTTCCAAACTAAACTAGCAAGAAAGCTAAAGAGAGTTAGCTACTCGGAAAAGAGGTTATACCTAACTTGAACTCCTTCTTCTTGAAACCTTTGTAGGGGTTGATGGTGCTTTCTTCGTCGCCTTCTTCCGTCAAAGATGGATCCACCTGAGGGTTCAACCTTCGGGCTCTTTCTCGAACTTTGAGTGAACTAGGATCTTTGGCTTGCTAAACCTCTAACCCTAGAGTGAGTAGAGAGTGGCTTTGGGGTATTTTTATCTCAAGGAGATGGATTCTCAACACATGAGAAGGGAGCTCCTTGAACTAGAGGAGGAGGAAGAAGAAGAGAGGAGAGAGAAGTGTTATGATAGAAAAAATGAGAGCTTTTCATTTTACAACCATAACATAATATGAAAATGAATTATCAAAAATAATAATAATAATGTAAATGAAATAGTTGATGGATGGTTTGGAATGACCATTATCATTACACACATTAAATGATTTTGCTAGAATCAAAGAGCATCTTTGATATGTAATGATGATGGTCAAACTTTCAACTATGGTCAACTAGTCAACTTTGGTCAACAAGTCAACAAACCCAACCATGACACAATTTCATTTAATTAATATTATTAATTGATATATCATAAATCCATTAGGGTTTGGAAAAAGACAACTGTCAACTGTGCATACGCACCCGTTCCGAAACCCTAATGAAAATCCTCTTCCTCCGCCTCAATCAACTGTGTATACACACCCGCATTCTTGTTCCGAGGAACATGAATACTATGAGATAAAATCAACCCCAAAACATATACCAGTATCTGGCTCAAACCAGAGCCTGCTAGTAATATCTGTCCGGACTCCAAACGTGCACAAGTGCGCGGATGAGAACAAACCTTCTCGCAAAACCATGCGACCTCTACTCTGTTTTGCCCAGAGGCGAATAGCCCTCTGTATGGGACTCTAAAGACTCGACACTACGCTGGCAGTGGGTTTAACCACAGACCGCAAGCGGCACTAGCTGTGCGTAACGGTCCCCAGGTAGATGCCGATAAGAAGACTGACGAGGTGAACCCCATCTGAACTCCTACTGAGTCTGAATGTGACAGTCTCCGTACAGTCCGGTCTGTTCGTCTGATACATTGCATGTCGGGCCTAGGGGGGCGGTAAACGTCAGTCCCCTAATAGCGGTACAAGTCGTGTCGGAGTGAAGCCCAAAACACCCTGAGATAACACTGGAAGCCTACCAGTATATCTCGCTTGCCCTGGCCAGGGACTACTCGTGTAATGGCTCTCCTAGACACAGCACGATGTCAACCCCCAATACCGAGAGAGACGAATCCTGTCTAACAATCACTGCCTCTAAGTGCTTCGGGACTGCACCCAACTACCACCTGTTTGCACGACTCCTTTGAGCCGTGGTAGGGTAGTAATCAAAATACAGTGGGAACACACTCGAGGCGAAGTGCCAGTGTCAAGTCAGCGGACTAAGCTGTACTCATGTCACTTGGGAACTGATAACTGATGATAGGTATAATACCAACTTGTCAGTTCCCGACGAGTCCTGTCCAGTGTACTCGTAACCTAACGAGCACCCGCATACTATCTCAAGTACGACGTACTGACGGCTGTAGGACAGACCGTCTCCCACACTGGGATGAGAAGCGCATGCGCCAGTCTACTCCGGAGTATCGATGCCCTGTCTCGATAGTCCTGCGACTAGGGACCTGTATAAGGATGTGCTTATAAATTACCCAGCCCCCACTAGTGTGACTGCCATCACAACGCTGGTAATCAAGCAAAGATCCTAAGGGCTCCACTAATGCGTATAGGTGATATGATAAAATAAACACATGTACACATTGAAGTAGAAACAAACCAAGTAGCATACTACTATTTTGAGCAAGATTGTATATACAAGGTGAATATCCCAAGCTTCCATTAAGTAATATACAAACCAGTATGATACAGTAATGGCCTCTAGGGCATATACACTAACAATCTCCCACTTGCACTAAGGCCATGTACTGGCGTATCGAAGACCTATCATCTCGATCAGCCGCTCGAACTGTGTCTGGGACAGGGCCTTGGTGAATGGATCTGCAGTGTTTTCTTCTGAAGCAACCCTCCGAACCTCGATCTCCTTGCGATCCACGATCTCTCTGATCAGGTGATACCGCCTCAAGATGTGTCTGGATCTCTGATGGGACCTGGGTTCCTTCGCTAAAGCTATAGCCCCGTTGTTGTCGCAATACAGAGGTATTGGGTCAACAATGGACGGAACCACCTGAAGTTCTTTCAAGAACTTTCTCATCCAGACAGCTTCTTTTGCGGCATCAGATGCAGCGATGTATTCCGCTTCCATCGTCGAGTCTGCAACGGTTTCCTGTTTGGAACTCTTCCAACACACCGCCCCTCCATTGAGGGTAAAGACAAAACCCGACATGGACTTGGAATCATCCTTGTCACTCTGGAAGCTGGAGTCAGCAAAGGCCTCGATCTGGAGGTCTTTTCCGCCATACACCAAGAACATCTCCTTAGTCCTTCTCAGGTACTTGAGAATGTTCTTTACCGCTATCCAATGTTTCTCCCCAGGGTTTGACTGATACCGGCTTACCACACTCAGTGCATAAGCTACATCCGGTCTGGTACACAACATCGCATACATTATAGAGCCTACCGCAGAAGCGTAGGGTATAATAGACATGCGATCCCTCTCCAAATCAGTCTTGGGAGACATCTCTTTAAAGAGGGTGATCCTGTGACAAGCTGGTAGGTTACCGCGCTTGGAATCTTCCATACTGAATCTTTTCAGTATGATGTCGATGTACCTGGACTGTGAAAGTCCTAATATCCTCTTGGATCTATCACGATGGATCCGGATCCCCAGGATGTATGAGGCATCACCCAGGTCTTTCATGGAGAACCTGTGCGACAAGAACCCCTTAACAGATTGTAGCATAGGAATGTCATTTCCTATTAAGAGAATGTCATCCACGTATAAAGGAATATCACAGTTCTCGCTACAAATCTACTATAGATGCATGGTTCATCTGGATTTTTGATAAAGCCAAATTCCTTGACCGTCTCATCAAAACAGATGTTCCAACTCCGCGATGCCTGCTTTAGTCCATAAATGGACTTAAGCAACTTGCACACCTTTCCGCTGCTCCCACTCTGAATGAAACCCTCTGGCTGGTCCATATAGACACACTCCTCTAAACTTCCATTTAGAAAAGCGGTTTTTACGTCCATCTGCCAAATCTTATAATCGTAGAAAGCAGCAATGGCAAGAAGGATCCGAATGGATTTCAGCATCGCCACTGGAGAAAAGGTTTCGTCATAGTCCAAACCAGGTCTTTGATGGAAACCCTTTGCTACAAGTCTAGCTTTATAGGTCTCAACCTGTCCATCTACACCAATCTTCCTTTTGAAGATCCACTTGCATCCTACGGGTTTTACTCCGTCTGGAGCAATGTCCAACGTCCATACTTTGTTGGTGTACATGGACTCCATTTCGGTCCGCATTGCATCCAGCCATTTTACCGAGTCAACGCTCTGAACGGCCTGCTGGAAGCTAGTAGGTTCATCATAATCTATGATGCAATCCTCTCTATCCCCGTCTATGAGAAAACCGTAGTATCTCTCGGGCGGATGAGACTGCCTACTACTCCTGCGGAGCGGCGTAGGAATGTCCTGTTCTTTTGAACCCTCTGGTTCCTCTAAGCTTTCAGTAATAGCTTGTGGTTCTGGAATTTCTTCCAGTTCTACTGTGCTCCCACTTCTCTGGTTTTCCAAAAACTCAGTTTCCAAGAAGTAGGCATGACGAGAAACAAAAACCTTTTGTTCCTCTTCGCAGTAGAAGAAATATCCCTTAGAGTTCTTTGGATATCCCACGAACTTGCACTGTACTGAGCATGCCTCGAGTTTGTCCGCATGCTGCTTTTTGACAAAAGCTGGACATCCCCATGTCTTAATGTGATTAAGATGGGGCCTCTTTCCACACCACATCTCATATGGTGTGGTAGGCACAGTCTTAGTGGGAACCCGGTTCAAAAGGTATGCAGCTGATTCTAGCGCATACCCCCAGAATGATCGCGGTAACTCAGCGTTACTCATCATGGACCGTACCATATCCAATAGGGTCCGGTTCCGTCTCTCCGATACACCGTTATGTTGCGGAGTGTACGGAGGAGTAAGCTAAGAGAGAATTCCATTCTCTTTTAAGTAATTCAGGAACTCGGCACTTAAGTATTCTCCACCTCGATCCGATCTTAGAATCTTGATACTTTTGCCGGTTTGTTTTTCTACTTCATTCTTATATTCCTGGAACTTTTCATAGGATTCGGACTTATGCTTCATCAAGAAGACATAACCGTACCTTGAAAAGTCATCCGTAAAAGTAATGAAGTAAGAATAACCACTTCGCGTATGTGTAGACATTGGACCGCACACGTCGCTGTGTACGAGTCCCAAGAGCTCGCTCGCTCTTACTCCGTGTCCAGTGAACGGAGTCTTTGTCATCTTTCCTTTGAGACAGGATTGACAAGTGGCATACGATTGATATTCGAACGGATCCAAATATCCTTCTGTACGTAACTTAGTCAATCTTCTCTCATTGATATGACCCAGTCTACAATGCCATAAGAAAGTCTGATTGATATCTGGAGACTTTCTTTTGTGTGTATTCTGGATATTGAAAATCTGTGGTTGGTTTAATACGTATATACCATTGCTCAGTGTACCTGACCCAATCAGAACTTGATTAAGGTGAATGTTTACAACATTACTTACAAACGCAAATTCATAACCTTCTTTTGAAACCAAAGATACAGAAATGATATTACAAGTTGCGTTGGGTACAAAAAGCAATTACGCAAAACCAAAACATGTCCATCTGACATTCCCAGGTGATAGTCCCCCACGGCTTTAGCATCCATGCTAGCTCCGTTCGCAACTCTGAGGGTCATGTCACCTGCCTTCAAAACCCTACGGTTTCTCAACGCCTGCAAAGAATTACAGATATGAGATCCTGATCCGGTATCCAATACCCAGGAAGTAGAGTTTATTGAAAGACAGTTTTCAATAACATACACACCTGAAGCTGAAGCCGCAACCTGCTTCAGTTCCTGTGTCCTGGCCTTCCAAGCCCTGCAATCTTTCTTCCAGTGTCCACTCTTATGACAATAGAAGCATTCTTCTTTACCCACAAGCTTCCCCGCTATCTTTGTTGCTTTTGCCTTTCCCTTCGTATCCACTTTACTAACACCGCCCCTTGGTTTGGCGGGGGCTTTCTTCTTCTTTCCCTTGGCTTTCGCCTTGGACCTAGAAGAAGAAGATCCTCCTACAAACAAAGTGGGTGTATCCCTACCTTTCTGTAGGGTGCCCTCTGCGCTCCTCAGCATGTTGAGGAGTTCTGAAAGTTCAACTTCTTTTTCTTGTAAGTTGAAGTTCGGTATAAACTGGGCGTAAGTGGAAGGAAGGGACTGGAGAATCAAGTCCGTATAGAACTCACTCTCTAACGTGGTCCCAAGTTCTGCGAGCTCCTCAATGTAGCCAATCATCTTAAGCACGTGTTCCGCTACCGATGATCCGATGGCCAATTTTGCCGAAAATAACTTTTTCGACACTTCGTATTTTGCGATACGAGACTGCTCTCCATACAGTTCTTTTGTATGGAGAAATATGGATTCCAGGTCCATATTCTCGTGCCTCCTCTGATGTTCGTTGTCCATAGAGGCAAGCACGAGGCACTTGGTCTTCGTGCAATCAATCCCCAAGTCTTACGGATTTCCTTATCCGCGACGCTGGAGATGGGACCTGGGACGGGGGGAGCTTTGGTGGTAAGAAGATACCCCAGCTTGTCGTAAGTGATTGCCATTTTGACATTCCTGAGCCAATCTTTGTAGTTTGGCCCTGTCAATATGTTTTTATCTAGAAGTAACTTAAGTCCAGTCATGTCGATTGGACGCTGCAATTAGGAGAGAGAGAAGAAACACTCAGCACGATGCTCTTGCAAGTTTAGAATGGTTTTTAATTTGTCTAAACAGGATGGCTCCCACTGTCTCTCGAATCCCTCCTCAAACCATAAAGGAAGAATTAGCCGGGATCAATCCCACCGCACAATACTTGCTTAACCGTTCAGCCAGGCCAGTGTCGGTACTTCGAGGGAGGTTTTCCAACGCTTTCGCGAAGTTCCTTAATTTAAGAACCTCTTTTCCCTGGGGGCGTAGCCCCGCTAACACCTTTCTCGACACCTACTAGGCTTATAGCATCGATCGTTTAGTGAGAAATTTCCCGAGGAGTAGCATATACTCACAGTAGGATCGGGATCCAAATATCATTGCGTGACGAAAATGAAGGAATCCTACCATAATCATCACACTCCAAATGGTATGCAAATCTAGCAAGTTTCAGTACTTATGAAACTGCCGATGTGGATTTTTGCCCCATGCTCTTATGACCTTGACTTTGGCCAACAAATCATAAGTCACATGTCAAGTTCTACCCATCGTTCTCTAGGTTAATTTGAATCCACCCGTACTTACCCTTGACTTTGGCCAACAAGGCAGTACGACTGTTCCAAATCAACGCATCTATCTATGCTGCACATGAATACCCAATAGCTACCAATCACTATGCCTTGACTTTGGCCAACAAACACAGCTTGAATACTATTGACTATTCATGTGAAACGACGGAGGGCTACGAATGGTTTTGGCTAAACCGTGAACGTAGTGAACTTGATATGATCGATGGAACAAGATAGCTTTTAAAAGGAGTGGCTCAAGCTCCGCATTTAAAAGTTGGTTTTGAAAAGAACCGAGTGGTTTTTCGAAAGTGTTCCAACGACTTTTGCTTGGTTCATTATCTTGCATTAGTTCTTTTAATGCGTGATATACTTGCATTAGTTCTTTTAATGCGTACCATCATTTAATCCTACCATTGCAGAAAACAACCAAAATATGACGTACGCTTATGCCATTCGCATTCGCCACGGGACCCCGTCATCACCCGTTAGGTTACTTAACTAACGACAGAGCGGGGGCTGGGCTAGCGCGGCTGTAAAACATAAGCAACGCCTAAATAGTTATAAATATATAGCAATGATAGACATTACAGATCACAGATGAATACATTGGATATACTAGGAATCCGCAATCCTTTCGAGCCTGCAACGAAAAGCGGATTACACGGTCGCAGTGAATAGCCAATACCCCACCCAAGACCCCTACGGGTGCGGCAAACTATCCGCCAAGTACCCGAAGTGGAGCAACCTCCCTCAACGCCGTGAGTAGGCCACTCGGCACTTCGAGATACCCGGTAGTTTGTGCACCCCTCCATGGGTCTATCCTAGGAGCAAAAACAGTAAAAAGAATTATACAATGACGGCTACAACCCCGACCCGGTTGTGCGGCCATACAAATAATAATATTACATCAATTTGCATTTTACAATGAATAAAAGAAAAAGAAACACTCACCTCACATCCACCCCGGCTATTCACCCGCGACAGTCCAACGCAATCATATACACAAACCATCATCAAACACAGATCACAGATATGTATAACCTCGACTAATCGACATATAGCGATTAGCCGACGTTCAATACATATAAACATCACAGATATAACCATTATAGTCAAAGTGTAGTGAAGTTCGATAAAAATACGGATTTATAGGCCCCCAAAAACAAATTTCTTTTCTGGAAAACCTGGGCACAAATAAACCATCTGAAAAATCCCAAAACCCTACCAGAAGAACACTGCACAAAACCCGATCACGAGAGGATCCCAAACGACGGCGGTTCCGCGGCAAATGCATACCTATCGCCGCGGAACCGCGGTGGTTTGAGGGAATCAGGCGACCGTTTTTGGTGGGTGTTTTCACAAAACCCTGAGCCGATTTTAGGAGTAACACTTTTTATTTTTAGAGCACAAAAAAATTTCAACAGAAAGTTAGGGTTTTGATATTTCGGTTTTTGCGATTTTTCAGATCGAACTTCCATACACTTTACTACTAAGCTAGTTTAAGTTTAGTAAGGCTCTGATACCACTGTAAGTCCACGTTGCCAACCCCGATTCTTGCGGGGAGGCGGAAATGGTATAAAAATCAAATTTTTAGCGCATGGGGCAACATGGACTAACAAAGTCGGGATCTTTTCCAAACTAAACTAGCAAGAAAGCTAAAGAGAGTTAGCTACTCGGAAAAGAGGTTATACCTAACTTGAACTCCTTCTTGAAACCTTTGTAGGGGTTGATGGTGCTTTCCTCGTCGCCTTCTTCCGTCAAAGATGGATCCACCTAAGGGTTCAACCTTCGGGCTCTTTCTCGAACTTTGAGTGAACTAGGATCTTTGGCTTGCTAAACCTCTAACCCTAGAGTGAGTAGAGAGTGGCTTTGGGGTGTTTTTATCTCAAGGAGATGGATTCTCAACACATTAGAAGGGAGCTCCTTGAACTAGAGGAGGAGGAAGAAGAAGAGAGGAGAGAGAAGTGTTATGATAGAAAAAATGAGAGCTTTTCATTTTACAACCATAACATAATATGAAAATGAATTATCAAAAATAATAATAATAATGTAAATGAAATAGTTGATGGATGGTTTGGAATGACCATTATCATTACACACATTAAATGATTTTGCTAGAATCAAAGAGCATCTTTGATATGTAATGATGATGGTCAAACTTTCAACTATGGTCAACTAGTCAACTTTGGTCAACAAGTCAACAAACCCAACCATGACACAATTTCATTTAATTAATATTATTAATTGATATATCATAAATCCATTAGGGTTTGGAAAAAGACGACTGTCAACTGTGCATACGCACCCGTTCCGAAACCCTAATGAAAATCCTCTTCCTCCGCCTCAATCAACTGTGTATACACACCCGCATTCTTGTTCCGAGGAACATGAATACTATGAGATAAAATCAACCCCAAAACATATACCAGTATCTGGCTCAAACCAGAGCCTGCTAGTAATATCTGTCCGGACTCCAAACGTGCACAAGTGCGCGGATGAGAACGAACCCTGTCGCAAAACCATGCGACCTCTACTCTGTTTTGCCCAGAGGCGAATAGCCCTCTGTGTGGGACTCTAAAGACTCGACACTACGCTGGCAGTGGGTTTAACCACAGACCGCAAGCGGCACTAGCTGTGTGTAACGGTCCCCAGGTAGATGCCGATAAGAAGACTGACGAGGTGAACCCCATCTGAACTCCTACTGAGTCTGAATGTGACAGTCTCCGTACAGTCCGGTCTGTTCGTCTGATACATCGCATGTCGGGCCTAGAGGGCGGTAAACGTCAGTCCCCTAATAGCGGTACAAGTCGTGTCGGAGTGAAGCCCAAAACACCCTGAGATAACACTGGAAGCCTACCAGTATATCTCGCTTGCCCTGGCCAGGGACTACTCGTGTAATGGCTCTCCTAGACACAGCGCGATGTCAACCCCCAATACCGGGAGAGACGAATCCTGTCTAACCGTCACTGCCTCCAAGTGCTTCGGGACTGCACCCAACTACCACCTGTTTGCACGACTCCTTTTAGCCGTGGTAGGGTAGTAATCAAAATACAGTGGGAACACACTCGAGGCGAAGTGCCAGTGTCAAGTCAGCGGACTAAGCTGTACTCATGTCACTTGGGAACTGATAACTGACGATAGGTATAATACCAACTTGTCAGTTCCCGACGAGTCCTGTCCAGTGTACTCGTAACCTAACGAGCACCCGCATACTATCTCAAGTACGACGTACTGACGGCTGTGGGACAGACCGTCTCCCACACTGGGATGAGAAGCGCATGCGCCAGTCTACTCCGGAATATCGATGCCCTGTCTCGATAGTCCTGCGACTAGGGACCTGTATAAGGATGTGCTTATAGATTACCCAGCCCCCACTAGTGTGACTGCCATCACAACGCTGGTAATCAAGCAAAGATCCTAAGGGCTCCACTAATGCGTATAGGTGATATGATAAAATAAACACATGTACACATTGAAGTAGAAACAAACCAAGTAGCATACTACTATTTTGAGCAAGATTGTATATACAAGGTGAATATCCCAAGCTTCCATTAAGTAATATACAAACCAGTATGATACAGTAATGGCCTCTAGGGCATATACACTAACAGCCCCTACGGATTAAGCCGTAGGGTATAAGATTTTATATTATTTATGGTTTTTTTTATATTACTTGTACCTACGGATATATTCGTAGGTCCATGTACTACCCCCTACGGATATATGCGTAGGTACCTTTCCGTAGGGGCAAAATATCAGGATTCCTGATATTTGGCCCCTACAGATAACGCCGTAGGGGAGAGCAGTGGCCCCTACGGACATATCCGTAGGGGCATTCCCAACCCCCTGGCACTGAGATCAGGGGTGAAATATCAGTTACTGCTGATATTTTGCCCCTACGGATATATCCGTAGGGGCAACATATATACCTACGGATTAATCCGTAGGTACATATTGTTTGTATTTTTTTTTAAAAATGGGCAGCTTGATTTTTTCCCGCCCTGTGCACAATAATATATACATCAATCAAATCATATATTGCAGTATTCATAATCATATCTCACGCATATATATAATATACAAAAGAAACCCAAAAACTGAATATGATATAAATACAAACCAATATCAATATCGTTTCAAAATGTAGTACAATGTGTATGATATAAATAAATACATGTTTCAAAAAATAAGAACCAAAAATCTACCCTAGCTCGGTCCAGCTCCACCTCTGAATAACGATAGAATAACGCGCGCCTGCTCCTCGGTCAATAAACTCTGCAATTCGTCGCGAGCGGGAGTGTGAGCGGCATGTGGAGCTGGCGATGTGGTCTGCGCAGCCGCCGTCGAGGTAGTCGCTTGCGGAGCCGCGGTGTAAGTCCATATTGCGACCCTCGGTGCTTACGGGGAGGCGGAAACGGTATAAAAAACAAATTTTTATCGCAAGAGGCAACATGGACTAAAACAATGTCGGGATCGTGTCTAAACTAAACTAGCAAATACGCTAAAGGGAGTTAGCTACTCGGATGAAGATGGTTATACCTAAACTTGAACTCCTTCTTCTTCAAACTTTATAGAGGTTGATGGTTCTCTTTTGTCGCCTTCTTCCGTCGAAGATGGATCCACCTCGAGAGTTCAACCTTTGGGCTCTTCCTCGTGCTTTGAGTGAACTAGGGTTTCCGGCTTGCTAAACCTTGAACCTAGAATGAGTAGAGAGTGTCTAAGGGGTGCTTTTCTTTTTAAAGAGAAGGATTCTCAACACATGAGAAGGGTTCTCTTTAGCTAGAGGAAGAAGAAGATGAAGTGAGGAGAGAGAGTTGTTATGATAAAGTGAGCTCTATTTCTTTTGCAACCATAACATAAAGCAAAAGAATTATCAAATAATAATAATAATGAAAATGAAAAGGTTGATGGAAAGTTTAAGAATGACCATTATCATTTCAAACATTAAATGAATTTGCTAGAATCAAAGAGCATCTTTCTTTTGTAATGATGATGGTCAAAACTTCAACCATGGTCAACAAGTCAACATAAAAACCAACCATGACACAATTTCATTTTATTATATATTATTAATTGATATAACATAGATCCATTAGGGTTTGGAAAAAGACGACTGTCAACTGTGCATACGCACCCGTTCCGAAACCCTAATGAAAGCCCTCTTCCTCTTCCTCAAATAACCGTGCATACACACCTGCATCCTTGTTCCGAGGAACATGAATACTGAGAGATAAAAGCAACCCCAAAAACATATACCAGTATCTGACTCAAACCAGAGCCAGCCGGTAATATCCGTCCGGACTCCAAACGTGCATAAGTGCGCGGATGAGAACGAACCCTATCGCAAAACCATGCGACCTCTACTCTGTTTTGCCCAGAGGCGAATACCCTCTGTGTGGGACTCTAAAGACTCGACACTACGCTGGCAGTGGGTTTAACCACAGACCGCAAGCGGCACTAGCTGTGCGTAACGGTCCCCAGGTAGATGTCGACAAGAAGGCTGACGAGGTGAAACCCCATCTGTACTCCTACTGAGTCTGAATGTGACAGTCTCCGTACAGTCCGGTCTGTTCGTCTAATACATCGCATGTCGGGCCTAGGGGGCGGTAAAACGTCAGTCCCCTAATAGCGGTACAAGTCGTGTCGGAGTGAAGCCCAAAACACCCTGAGATAACACTGGAAGCCTACCAGTATATCTCGCTTGCCCTGGCCAGGGACTACTCGTGTAATGGCTCTCCTAGACACAGCGCGATGTCAACCCCCAATACCGGGAGAGACGAATCCTGTCTAACCGGCACTGCCTCCAAGTGCTTCGGGACTGCACCCAACCACTACCTGTTTGCACGACTCCTTTGAGCCGTGGTAGGGTAGTGATCAAAGTGTAGTGGGAACACACTCGAGGCGAAGTGCCAGTGTCAAGTCAGCGGACTAAGCTGTACTCATGTCACCTGGGAACTGATAACTGACGATAGGTATAATACCAACCTTGCAGTTCCCGACGAGTCCTGTCCAGTGTACTCGTAACCCAACGAGCACCCGTATACTATCTCCAGTACGACGTACTGATGGCTGTGGGACAGACCATCTCCCACACTGGGATGAGAAGCGCATACGCTAGTCTACTCCGGAGTATCGATGCCCTGTCTCGATAGTCCTACGACTAGGGACCTGTATAAGGATGTGCTTATAGATTACCCAGCCCCCACTAGTGTGACTGCCATCATAACGCTGGTAATCAAGCAAAGATCCTAAGGGCTCCACTAATGCGTATAAGTGATATACTGAAATAAACACAAGTACACATTGAAGTAGAAACAAACCAAGTAGCATACTACTATATTGAGCAAGATTGTTTATACAAGGTGAATATCCCAAGCTTCCATCAAGTAATATACAAACTAGTATGATACAGTAATGGCCTCTAGGGCATATACACTAACAATCTCCCACTTGCACTAAGGCCATGAACTGGCGTACCAAAGACCTATCATCTCGATCAGCCGCTCGAACTGAGTCTGGGGTAAGGCCTTGGTGAATGGATCTGCAGTGTTCTCTTCTGAAGCAACCCTCCGAACCTCGATCTCCTTGCGATCCACGATCTCCCTGATCAGGTGATACCGCCTCAAGATGTGCCTGGATCTCTGATGGGACCTGGGTTCCTTTGCTAAAGCTATAGCCCCGTTGTTGTCGCAATACAGAGGTACTGGGTCAACAATGGACGGAACCACCTGAAGTTCTTTTAAGAACTTCCTTATCCAGACAGCTTCTTTTGCGGCATCAGATGCAGCGATGTATTCCGATTCCATAGTCGAGTCTGCAACGGTTTCCTGTTTGGAACTCTTCCAACAGACCGCCCCTCCATTGAGGGTAAAGACAAAACCCGACATGGACTTGGAATCATCCGTGTCACTCTGGAAGCTGGAGTCAGCAAAGGCCTCAATCTGGAGGTCTTTTCCGCCATACACCAAGAACATCTCCTTAGTCCTTCTCAGGTACTTGAGAATGTTCTTTACTGCTATCCAATGTTTCTCCCCAGGGTTTGACTGATACCGGCTTACTACACTCAGTGCATAAGCTACATCCGGTCTGGTACACAACATCGCATACATTATAGAGCCTACCGCAGAAGCGTAGGGTATAATAGACATGCGATCCCTCTCCAAATCAGTCTTGGGAGACATCTCTTTAGAGAGGGTGATCCCGTGACAAGCCGGTAGGTTACCGCGCTTGGAATCTTCCATACTGAATCTTTTCAGTACGGTGTCGATGTACCTGGACTGTGAAAGTCCTAATATCCTCTTGGATCTATCACGATGGATCCGGATCCCCAGGATGTAAGAGGCATCACCCAGGTCTTTCATGGAGAACCTGTGTGACAAGAAACCCTTGACAGATTGTAGCATAGGAATGTCATTTCCTATTAAGAGAATGTCATCCACGTATAAAACAAGGAATACTACAGTTCTCGCTACAAATCTACTATAGATGCATGGTTCATCTGGATTTTTGATAAAGTCAAATTCCTTGACCGTCTCATCAAAACAGATGTTCCAACTCCGCGATGCCTGCTTTAGTCCATAGATGGACTTTTAAGCAACTTGCACACCTTTCCGCTGCTCCCACTCTGAATGAAACCCTCTGGCTGATCCATATAGACACACTCCTCTAAACTTCCATTTAGAAAAGCGGTTTTTACGTCCATCTGCCAAATCTCATAATCGTGGAAGGCAGCAATGGCAAGAAGGATCCGAATGGATTTCAGCATAGCCACTGGAGAAAAGGTTTCGTCATAGTCCAAGCCAGGTCTTTGACGGAAACCCTTTGCTACAAGTCTAGCTTTATAGGTCTCAACCTGTCCATCTACACCAATCTTCCTTTTGAAGATCCACTTGCATCCTACGGATTTTACCCCGTCTGGAGCAATGTCCAACGTCCATACTTTGTTGGTGTACATGGACTCCATTTCGGTCCGCATTGCATCCAGCCATTTTACCGAGTCAACGCTCTGAACGGCCTGCTGGAAGCTAGTAGGCTCATCATAGTCTATGATGCAATCCTCTCTATCCCCGTCTATGAGAAAACCGTAGTATCTCTCGGGCGGATGAGACTGCCTACTACTTCTGCGGAGCGGCGTAGGAATGTCCTGTTCATTTGAACCCTCTGGTTCTACTAAGCTTTCAGTAATAGCTCGTGGTTCTGGAATTTCTTCCAGTTCTACTGTGCTCCCACTTATCTGGTTTTCCAAAAACTCAGTTTCCAAGAAGTAGGCATGACGAGAAACAAGAACCTTTTGTTCCTCTTCACAGTAGAAGAAATATCCCTTAGAGTTCTTTGGATATCCCACGAACTTACACTGTACTGAGCGTGCCTCGAGCTTGTCCGCATGCTGCTTTTTAACAAAAGCTGGACATCCCCAAGTCTTGATGTGACTGAGATGGGGCCTCTTCCCACACCACATCTCATATGGTGTAGTAGGCACAGTCTTAGTAGGAACTCGGTTCAATAGGTACGCAGCTGATTCTAGTGCATACCCCCAGAATGATCGCGGTAACTCAGCGTTACTCATCATGGACCGTACCATATCCAATAGGGTCCGGTTCCGTCTCTCCGATACACCGTTATGTTGCGGAGTGTATGGAGGAGTAAGCTGAGAGAGAATCCCATTCTCTTTTAAGTAATTCAGGAACTCGGCACTTAAGTATTCTCCACCTCGATCCGATCTTAGAATCTTGATACTTTTACCGGTTTGTTTTTCTACTTCATTCTTAAATTCCTGGAATTTTTCAAAAGATTCTGACTTATGTTTCATTAAGAAGACATAACCGTATCTTGAAAAATCATCCGTAAAAGTAATGAAGTAAGAATAACCGCTTCGCGCATGTGTAGACATTGGACCGCACACGTCGCTGTGTACGAGTCCCAAGAGCTCGCTCGCTCTTACTCCGTGTCCAGTGAACGGAGTCTTTGTCATCTTTCCTTTGAGACAGGATTGACAAGTGGCATACGATTGATATTCGAACGGATCCAAATATCCTTCTGTATGTAACTTAGTCAACCTTCTCTCATTGATGTGACCTAGTCTACAATGCCATAAGAAAGTCTGATTGATATCTGGAGACTTTCTTTTGTGTGTATTCTGGACATTGAAAATCTGTGGTTGGTTTAATACGTATATACCATTGCTCAGTGTACCTGACCCAATCAGAACTTGATTAAGGTGAATGTTTACAACATTACTTACAAACGCAAATTCATAACCTTCTTTAGAAACCAAAGATACAGAAATGATATTACAAGTTGCGTTGGGTACAAAAAAGCAATTACGCAAAACCAAAACATGCCCATCTGACATTCCCAGGTGATAGTCCCCCACGGCTTTAGCATCCATGCTAGCTCCGTTCGCAACTCTGAGGGTCATGTCACCTTCCTTCAAAAACCTACGGTTTCTCAACGCCTGCAAAGAATTACAGATATGAGATCCTGATCCGGTATCCAATACCCAGGAAGTAGAGTTTATAGAAAGACAGTTTTCAATAACATACACACCTGAAGCTGAAGCCGCAACCTGCTTCAGTTCCTGTGTCCTGGCTTTCCAAGCCCTGCAATCTTTCTTCCAGTGTCCACTTTTATGACAATAGAAGCACTCTTCCTTTCCAACAAGCTTCCCCGCAATCTTTGTTGCCTTTTCCTTTCCCTTCGAACCCACTTTACTAACACCTCCTCTTGGTTTGGCGGGGGCTTTCTTCCTCTTTCCCTTGGCTTTCGCCTTGGACCTAGAGGAAGAAGATCCTCCTACAAACAAAGCGGGTGTTTCCCTACCCTTCTGTAGGGTGTCCTCTGCGCTCCTCAGCAGGTTGAGGAGTTCTGAAAGTTCAACTTCCTTTTCTTGCAAGTTGAAATTCAGTATGAACTGGGCGTAAGTGGATGGAAGGGACTGGAGAATTAAATCTGTATAGAGTTCACTATCCAACGTGGTCCCAAGTTCTGCAAGCTCCTCAGTGTAGCCAATCATCTTAAGCACGTGGTCCGCTACCGATGATCCGACGGCCAACTTTGTCGAAAACAACTTCTTCGACACTTCGTATCTTGCGATACGAGACTGCTCTCCATACAGTTCTTTTGTATGGAGAAATATGGACTCGAGGTCCATATTCTCATGCCTCCTCTGATGTTCGTTGTCCATAGAGGCAAGCACGAGGCACCTGGCCTTCGCGCAATCAATCTCCCAAGTCTTACGGATTTCCTTATCCGCGACGCTGGAGGTGGGACCTGGGACGGGGGGAGCTTTGGTGGTAAGAAGATACCCCAGCTTGTCGTAAGCGATTGCCAATTTGACATTCCTGAGCCAATCTTTGTAGTTTGGCCCTGTCAGTATGTTTTTATCTAGAAGTAACTTAAGTCCAGTCATTTCGATTTGGTCGCTGCAGGGGGAGAGAAGAAACACTTTAGCACGATGCTCTTGCAAGTTTAGAATGGTTTTTAATTTGTCTAAACAGGATGGCTCCCACTGTCTCTCGAATCCCTCCTCAAACCACAAAGGAAGAATTAGCCGGGATCAATCCCACCGTACAATACTTGCTTAACCGTTCAGCCAGGCCAGTGTCGGTACTTCGAGGGAGGTTTTCCAACGCTTTCGCGAAGTTCCTTAATTTAAGAACCTCTTTTCCCTGGGGGCGTAGCCCCGCTAACACCTTTCTAGGCACCTACTAGGTTTATAGCATTGATCGTTTAGTGAGAAATTTCCCGAGGAGTAGCATATACTCACAGTAGGATCGAGATCCAAATATCATCGCGTGACGAAAATGAAGGAATCCTACCATAACCATCACACTCCAAATGGTATGCAAATCTAGCAAGTTTCAGTACTTGTGAAACTCCCGATGTGGATTTTTGCCCCATGCTCTTATGATCTTGACTTTGGCCAACAAATCATAAGTCACATGTCAAGTTCTTCCCGTCGTTCTCCAGGTTAATTTGAATCCATCCGTACATACCCTTGACTTTGGCCAACAAGGCAGTACGACTGTTCCAAATCAACGCATCTATCTATGCTGCACATGAATATCCAATAGCTACCAATCACTATGCCTTGACTTTGGCCAACAAACACAGCTTGAATACTATTGACTATTTATGTGAAACGACGGAGGGCTACGAATGGTTTTGGTAAAACCGCGAACGTAGTGAACTTGATATAATCGATGGAACAAGATAGCTTTTAGAAGGAGTGGCTCAAGCTCCGCATTTAAAAGTTAGTTTTGAAAAGAACCGAGTGGTTTTTCGAAAGTGTTCCAACGACTTTAACTTGGTTTATTATCTTGCATTAGTTCTTTTAATGCGTGATATACTTGCATTAGTTCTTTTAATGCGTCCCATCATTTAATCCTACCATTGCAGAAAACAACCAAAATATGACGTACGCTTATGCCATTCGCATTCGCCACGGGGTCCCGTCATCACTCGTTAGGTTACTTAACTAACGACAGAGCGGGGGCTGGGCTAGCGCGGCTGTAAAACATAAGCAACGCCTAAATAGAAAGCAATGATAGACATTACAGATCACAGATGAATATATTGGATATACTAGCAATCCGCAATCCTTTCGAGCCTGTAATGAAAAGCGGATTACACGGTCGCGGTGAATAGCAAATACCCCACCCAAGACCCCTACGGGTGCGGCAAACTACCCGCCAAGTACTCGGCAGTTTGTGCACCCCTCCATGGGTCTATCCTAGGAGCAAAAACAGTAAAAAGAATTATACAATGACGGCTACAACCCCGACCCGGTTGTGCGGCCAAACAAATAATATTATTACATCAATTTACATTTACAATGAATGAAAGAAAAACAAAAGCTCATCTCACATCCACCCCGGCTATTCACCCGCGACAGTCCAACACATTCATATACACAATCCAATATCAAACACAGATCATGTATAACCCCGACTAATCGACCTATAGCGATTAGCCGACGTTCAATACATGCAAACATCACAGATATAACCATCATAGTCAAAGTGCAGTGAAGTTCGGAAAAATACGGAATTATAGGACCCCAAAAGTGAATTTCTGTTCTGGAAAATCTGGGCACATATAATATATCTTAAAAATCCCAAAACCAACACAGAAGAACACTGCACGAAAAACGATGCAGAGAAGACACCAAACGGCGGCGGTTCCGCGGCACATGCCTACCTCGTGCCGCGGAACCGCGGCGGTTTAAATGAATTAGGGCGTCGTATTTCATGGGTGTTCACACAAAACCCTGAGCCGAATTTACAAGTATAAAGTTTTTCATTTAGAGCAGAAAAAAATTCAACAGAAACTTAGGGTTTTGGTTTTTCCGGTTTTGCGATTTTTCGGTTTCGAACTTCGTTACACTTCACTACCAAGCTAGTTTAAGTTTAGTTAGGCTCTGATACCACTGTAAGTGCATATTGCGACCCCCGGTGCTTACGGGGAGGCGGAAACGGTATAAAAAACAAATTTTTATCGCAAGAGGCAACATGGACTAAAACAATGTCGGGATCGTGTCTAAACTAAACTAGCAAATACGCTAAAGGGAGTTAGCTACTCGGATGAAGATGGTTATACCTAAACTTGAACTCCTTCTTCTTCAAACTTTGTAGAGGTTGATGGTTCTCTTTTGTCGCCTTCTTCCGTCGAAGATGGATCCACCTCGAGAGTTCAACCTTTGGGCTCTTCCTCGTGCTTTGAGTGAACTAGGGTTTCCGGCTTGCTAAACCTTGAACCTAG
This sequence comes from Agapanthus africanus, assembly GCA_030015575.1. Lineage (NCBI taxonomy): Eukaryota > Viridiplantae > Streptophyta > Magnoliopsida > Asparagales > Amaryllidaceae > Agapanthus > Agapanthus africanus. The sequence continues at coordinate 345,558,253 of CM057343.1, forward strand.
AATGAGTAGAGAGTGTCTAAGGGGTGCTTTTCTTTTTAAAGAGAAGGATTCTCAACACATGAGAAGGGTTCTCTTTAGCTAGAGGAAGAAGAAGATGAAGTGAGGAGAGAGAGTTGTTATGATAAAGTGAGCTCTATTTCTTTTGCAACCATAACATAAAGCAAAAGAATTATCAAATAATAATAATAATGAAAATGAAAAGGTTGATGGAAAGTTTAAGAATGACCATTATCATTTCAAACATTAAATGAATTTGCTAGAATCAAAGAGCATCTTTCTTTTGTAATGATGATGGTCAAAACTTCAACCATGGTCAACAAGTCAACCATGGTCAACAAGTCAATATAAAAACCAACCATGACACAATTTCATTTTATTATATATTATTAATTGATATAACATAGATCCATTAGGGTTTGGAAAAAGACGACTGTCAACTGTGCATACGCACCCGTTCCGAAACCCTAATGAAAGCCCTCTTCCTCTTCCTCAAATAACCGTGCATACACACCTGCATCCTTGTTCCGAGGAACATGAATACTGAGAGATAAAAGCAACCCCAAAAACATATACCAGTATCTGACTCAAACCAGAGCCAGCCGGTAATATCCGTCCGGACTCCAAACGTGCACAAGTGCGCGGATGAGAACGAACCCTGTCGCAAAACCATGCGACCTCTACTCTATTTTGCCCAGAGGCGAATACCCTCTGTGTGGGACTCTAAAGACTCGACACTACGCTGGCAGTGGGTTTAACCACAGACCGCAAGCGGCACTAGCTGTGTGTAACGGTCCCCAGGTAGATGTCGACAAGAAGGCTGACGAGGTGAAACCCCATCTGTACTCCTACTGAGTCTGAATGTGACAGTCTCCGTACAGTCCGGTCTGTTCGTCTAATACATCGCATGTCGGGCCTAGGGGGCGGTAAAACGTCAGTCCCCTAATAGCGGTACAAGTCGTGTCGGAGTGAAGCCCAAAACACCCTGAGATAACACTGGAAGCCTACCAGTATATCTCGCTTGCCCTGGCCAGGGACTACTCGTGTAATGGCTCTCCTAGACACAGCACGATGTCAACCCCCAATACCGGGAGAGACGAATCCTGTCTAACCGGCACTGCCTCCAAGTGCTTCGGGACTGCACCCAACCACTACCTGTTTGCACGACTCCTTTGAGCCGTGGTAGGGTAGTGATCAAAGTGTAGTGGGAACACACTCGAGGCGAAGTGCCAGTGTCAAGTCAGCGGACTAAGCTGTACTCATGTCACCTGGGAACTGATAACTGACGATAGGTATAATACCAACCTTGCAGTTCCCGACGAGTCCTGTCCAGTGTACTCGTAACCCAACGAGCACCCGTATACTATCTCTAGTACGACGTACTGATGGCTGTGGGACAGACCATCTCCCACACTGGGATGAGAAGCGCATACGCTAGTCTACTCCGGAGTATCGATGCCCTGTCTCGATAGTCCTACGACTAGGGACCTGTATAAGGATGTGCTTATAGATTACCCAGCCCCCACTAGTGTGACTGCCATCACAACGCTGGTAATCAAGCAAAGATCCTAAGGGCTCCACTAATGCGTATAAGTGATATACTGAAATAAACACAAGTACACATTGAAGTAGAAACAAACCAAGTAGCGGCTGCGGGAGTCTGAGTGGGCAGTGGAGCTACAGGAGCTGTCTGCGGAACCGCAGCCGATGTAGTGGCTTGCGGAGCCGCAGCCGAAGGAGATGCATGTGGAGGCTCGGCCGATCTACCCTGTCGCGTCTGGACATAACGTGTGTAAGAACTGTGTATTATTCGAATTCGTATCATTATTAAGTTATTTCGAAACCCTGTTTGGATATCTAGTTTGGAAAAGCGTTGTTTATTTTAATTACATATGTATGTATGATTAATCAAACTTAAGTCTAAAACCAAATAAGCTCAAGCTATGTACTAATTATAGATATGTTGATATGTATATAATATGAAATGATATTTTACTATAAAGTAGTATACATACCAGCATCTCCTTCAACTCCTGAACGGTGGCTCTCAAGCTATCCAGTTCCTGATGGACATGTCGGTCACTGGAGACGGAGGAAGTAACCGCCGGGGTGGAGTCCAACCTCATATGGGCCCTGCTAGGGCCCAATCCCCGGCCTCTCTCCCAACCTCCGTGGTGCCCTCCGTGTGCGGCGTCCAGAACTGGGGTCAGCAGCCTCGGATCGTTATGTCCGGTAAAATCGATCTCCGAGGCCTGGGCCTGCTCAACCACCCGCTCCTACACCCACATTAAGCAGTAAAGTATAAGTATAAAATTTAAACTTGAACCTTCCAAAACTAAAATTTCAAATTTGGGTAGAAAAAATATTAACACTTACGCAGAACTCCTGGGTAGCGACGTTGGGATATCGAAGCTCGCCCGTGGCGGGATCTGTCGAGGTGCCGTGGACAGCAAGATATGCGGACAGCACGCTCGGTGTACCACCTGACGCCACGGTCCGAGATGTCTGCAATATTAGAAAGTAACTCTTAATATTAGAAATATTATAGAATAACTCTTAATATTGCAGAATATTAGAGAATAACTCTTAATTTACCGATAACTCCATGGCTCGAGTAATGTTCCTCGAGCCACCTGTGTAAGTAGGGCGACCCCTCTTCGCCGACTTCCTGTTCTCCGTATTCTGAGCGGCCTGTTTCTGCACAACGCATTAACATTTAGTTTTCTAATTAAGAAACACAAAGAAATAAATTATATCATAAATAATGAATTAAATTTAAAATACATACCTGTTTGCGTTGGGAGTCGAAATAAGCGCACAATAGAGGCCATGTCTCTACGTCGACTCTCGCAAACGCCGGAGTAGATAGGAGGGCCGCTCTCTCTGCCTCAGGGGTCGCCATTCACAGGGAGTAGCAGCCAGCCTTCAGCTCATTCCTGTTGTATCGGACCTTGGCCTGCATGTTCTTCATCAGGCCATTGTACAGAGTATGAAGGTTGAGCACCCTCCCCGGGTGATCAGGGTCGGCTACAGGCTGAAAATCATAATCTAACTGAAAATACAAAAAAAAACATTGTTATTAGATTGCAAGTGTTAATAATAAATATATTGGATAGATCAAATGAAAATATATATTAATACATACCCGAGCCTGATCAAAGAAGAGGGCGAATGAGCGCTGATGCTGCTCGCCTCACTCAACGTGAAGTGGATAGTTCTTCACGATCCGGCTCTCGTCCCCCAAATACCGGCCGAACCTCTCGTCATGAGGACCGGTATAGCGATAGTTAAGGGTAAAAAAAAGGGGGAATGCTGCCTCCCCCCTAGCTCTATCAGGCCTCAGCCTATGGGACTGATTCGGGCCTCGAGTCCCCCTCTGGGGATGGGGAGGCCCTGCGTCTGCACGAAATATCAAGACAATCAATAATAAGACAAAGTTGTATTAAGAAATCAAGATTAAACAAAAATTCAAGTGTGATATATACCTCCGGTGACTAGCGCACGAGCCTGGGCCCGGGCAGCAGCACGAGCGGGACGATAGTTCCTCCGGTGAGGAACAACCGGGGTCCCGGACCCGGACGCATCCCCTCCAACTATAAAATAAACATCGACGCTAAATTTCCATGAAGTTCATATTTATTCTATAGAGCATATGTAAAATGAATAAATATTTTAAATTTATTCATACTAACCTGCAGACGATGCGGAGGGTATGGAAGCGGCAGGAGTGGCCTCTGTGGAAGGTGTGGACGCACCACCTATAATTAGACAATTAAAAATAGATTATATAAGTAATTGCAAAAAGAATGTGTAGATCAATAATATAACGTTCTAAATCCATATGCATGCACTATAGGATATATAAACATACCCACAGGTGCGGTGGTGTCACCACCTACAGCTAGACAATAATAAAAATTGCTAAGTAAGAGCAAAAGGAATGTGTGTATTTATGATATGGCATTCTAAATCAATATACATACACTATATGATATATAAACATACCTGGAGGAGCGGGGGTGGCCTCTGTCCCAGATGTGGACGCATCACCAACAACTAGACAATCAAACATTGACAGTATAAGTAATTTTGACATAAACATGCATGAATATCTGTAATATTACATTCAAAATGGATATGCGTGCAGTATACCTGGAGGTGTAGCAAAATCTACACGGAAGGAGGCATCCGAAGGGGTCTCCGATCTGGGTGTAAGACCGGCCCTCTGAAGCTCCCTACGGAGCTCTCCGGGCGGCAGAACCGCTCTGCCTCTGCCGCGGCTGGAGCTCCTGCCGCCCCTCGCTGCTCCCGACATCGTCATCAAATCTAGATAAACGGTTCGTGGACGCATTAGACAATCATTAAAAGTATTGACTATATATGATCTAGAGCGTAAAATGTGAAGTAATAATATAACATTACTGATAACCTTTTTCGTTTCGTGGGCGCATCATATATATCTACTTGGATTTCATCGTCGATGTCATTTCTAACCCACGTAACATCATGATCGGTCGAAGACAACCCGTCCTTCGAAACAGACGGTCGGAGCACTTTAAGCCTTCTCTCTTCTTCGTCCTCATCGCTGTCCTCGTATTCTGGGACATCGTAGACATCTCTGGGTTTCCATCGGCATACAACACTCCATCCCGGATGCTTCAAACACTGTGAGTAGTATACTTGGAACGCTTGGTTCGGAAAGATAAACGGATCGTCCTGACCGTAAAATCGAAGTGTGTTCACACTGGTCAATCCATATTCATCTTTCCAAGTTCCAAGACTGCTTCTGCACCTGTCCGTATCGGTTCGCGGATAGTACCAAGCACACTGGAATATATAAAAGGGTTCTGATCGTCCGGGATAGTGGATGCCGAGTATACAATTTAAGTACCCATAGTAAATCACACCGTCCGATCCTACCGTCGCAATCTCACTATTCTGAGTGGTTCTAGATGTTTCTATGTCCTTAACTTCGAATTTGTATCCAAGGACACCAAATCCTTTGTAATATGCAACCTCCATACTAGGAAATTGAGCTAAACATCTTAAATCACTCTCAAATGATGCAGACAAGTTCGGATCGTGGATCTAACAAAACAAATTTTACGACAAAATACATAACGATACAAGTTTAGATTAAAACTGATAGCAATAAAATGTTATTCGAATAACTTACATGATCTGTGACCCAATCACAAAAATTATCCTGATGGTATTTTTCCAAACGTTCTTCGTTCCAATCAGGATGCCCCTCACGTACCTCGTTAAAATGAGTTCTGTTTTCGACAAGTAATTGTGACATTAATATTATGTCATTTCATACACACACAAACACAGATATAACAATTAATCCAAAAGAACTTACTCTCTAATTTGTTCAAGATATGCGCAATTAAGCAAGATAAACCGGTATATCTTGTTGATAAACATAGTGTCTACCCTCTTATACTCGGCTTTACCATATGGCCCGTCTTGAATTCTTCGTGGTCGGTTAAGCCTTGTCTCAATGTTCTCGTCCAGATAGCGGGAACAAAATGTTGTTGCTTCATCAAGAAGATAACCTTGCATGATAGAACCCTCTGGTCGATTTTTATTGCGTATATACTTCTTAAGAGTGTAGAGGTACCTAATGAGAATATGTTGAATAAATAAATACGGGCATACATAACAACAATAAATTTATAAATTGCGCGAAACGAAAAACTACACGTACCTCTCGACGGGATACATCCATCGATATTGTACTGGTCCGGCTAACTTCGCCTCAGTTGCAAGATGAACCGTCAAGTGTATTATGATATCGAAAAATGACGGTGGGAAAATACGCTCAAACTTGCAAAGTATCAACGCAATAGAATTTTCTAGTTTATCCAGCGTCGCAACCTCCAGTGTTTTAGCACACAACTCCCTGAAAAAACAACATAGGTCGTTGATTACTAGACCAACCGAGTCGGGGAGAGAAGTCCTGAGGGCTAATGGAAGAAGGTGCTCCACGATAACATGGTGATCATGACTTTTCAGCCCATCGATCTTGCCCTTCACAATTTTTATTTTCTTGCTGAATGATCCTGAGAAACCTGTGGGGACTTTCAAATCATGCAACACCTGCAGGAATCTTTTCTTCTCCGGTTGTGACATATGATAAGCGGCATTGGGAAGTACAAACTTGCCCGGTTTACCCGCTACCGGTTTAGGGTGCAATTCACTTCTTATTCCCCACTCTTGTAGATCCATCCGAGCATTCATGTTGTCTTTCGATTTCCCGTCTTTACACAGAAGCAAGTTAAGTATGTGCTCTGATACTCCTTTCTCTATATGCATGACGTCCAGACAATGACGCACTGAATTTGTAGACCAGTACGGAAGCTTGAAGAAAATGCTTAACTTGTTCCAATATTGTGGTTTGACCTGTTTCGTCGGATCCATCCCGAAGGTCACGTTATTGTAACCATCCCATTTAGCAGTCACGTCCTCTCCGGATAATGGGGATGGAGGTCCAAGAAGCTCCTGATGACCATCAAAGTGAACCGTGTCTAACCTATAGGGGTGGTCTGGAAGTAGAAAACGTCGATGGCCGCAATAACAAACCTTCCTGCTAAAATTCAAAAATTTTGATGTTGTGTGTTCATGGCAATGAGGACATGCTTTGTGACCATGTACGGACCAACCTGATAGCATTCCATACGCAGGAAAGTCATTAATTGTCCATATTAAAGCCGCACGCAGTATGAAGGTTGTATTTGTGTTTGAATCATATGTCTCTACACCATCAATGAACAAAGTTTTCAGCTCCTCGATCAGTGGTCGGAGATAGACGTCGATATTGTTCCCCGGTGAGTTTGGTCCGTCGATAAGAAGAGGCATCATAAAGTATGATTGGTCCATAGCCAACCAAGGCGACAGATTATAAATTATCATTACAACGGGCCATGTACTGTGACTTCCAGCCATATAGTTGAATGGGCAGAAGCCATCGGTAGCCAGTCCGAGCCGGACATTGCGAGGATCGCTACTGAATATTGCGTGCCTCCTATCGAAATCCTTCCATGCCGGTGAATCTCTTGGATGGCTCATTTTTCCATTTTCGCTTAGAGGAGCACGGTGATGCCAAATCATTGCCTCGGCTGTTTTCTTGCACCTGAATAGCCTCTGTAGCCTCTGTGTTATGGGAAAATATCATGCTATCTTCACAGGTATATCAGGCTTCTTATCAGAATCTTTCGGCTTATACCTGGCCTCTCCGCATGTTGGACACTCTTTCAAATCTGAATTCTCTTTCCGGTACAACACGCAATTTTTAGGACATGCTTGAATCTTCTCACACTTTAGACCCAAATCAGACATCATTTTCTGGGCTTCGTACCAGCTTTCGGGCATATTATTTCCCGGAGGCATAGAATCTTTCAAGAACGAAAGAAGCATTGTGAATGACTTGCTGCTCCATCCATTTAGGTACTTAATCTGGAAAAGTTGGACGAACCATGAGAGGGTGGAATACTTCGCATTCTCATAAATTGGTTTCCTAGCATCATTCATGAAATTTTCATATTTATCCGCACGCGGTCCTTGACCGGAAGGAATGTCATCTTCGGTATGAATAGATTCACCTAGGGCAGCCTCTACCATATCCTCCATTTCTTCTGATGGAAATAAATTTCCGTCTCCTGCCGTATTACCGAATTCTTCTTCTTCTCCTGCCGGATTATCGTGTTCTCCATCTTCTTCTACCGCAGTACTGCATTCTTCTCCTTCCCTGTGATATTTCCAAGTTGAATAAAGTCTAGTAAACCCATGTTTTACAATATGAAGCTCTGCCAATTCTACCTTCTGCCAGTACTTATTGCCACATCTATCGCACGGACAGAGAATCTTCTCTATTATGATCTTATTATGTGCGCGTGCAAATTCAAGGAAAGCAGCAACTCCTGCGACAAACTTAGGTTGCATACGTTGTTTCCAATCCACATACATTCAGTCCTTAACTCTGACGTACTCATGGGCCATGTTAGACTGAATAACATATAAATTGTAGGTTATGCTGACTATATTGAGAAATATAAGAACGGGATAGTTACTGACAAAGGAGAAAATCCGTGTATATGCTTTGTGTGTGCGTTTGTCGTTGAAAAGAATAAATTATCGCACGTTATGTTAACCGATAGACGGGGACTAAGTGGCGCTTTTAGTTTCATATATGAGTATCGATGGGAATATGAAGGTTTCATATTATCATATATTGGTTTTAACCCGAACATCTCGAATCGCTCTCTAATTATGCGTTTGTATGTATGTGTTCCGGCTGTCGGGGGTAGGCTTCTATCCCATTAAGAATGTATAGAGCGAACGCCCATCACTTGTGCTTTCAACCGTTTCGAGTAAATTTCGGCAGCACCTCCCCGCTGTTCTCCGAGTACACTGTAATAGAATAGATAATCATTTCAAAGCTATGAAACAACGTTGAAATGAACATCTAATCTATCTTTGTACACGGAGAACCAGCGGAAAGGTACCGACGAAATATCTCGAAATGGATGAAAACACAAGTGAATGAAGACGTTTGCTTTATACATTCTTAACTTGTCCACACGGGACAAATCTATGGGTTACCATACGATTGAATTTTCTCGTCGCGTAGACTATACGACGGTTGTTAGTATCGAGCTATACTGTCCGATATTTAGCAACCTTCGTATAGTTCTAGATCACGACGAGCATCGCACGTATGTTAACCGATAGACGGGGACTAAGTGGCGCTTTTAGTTTCATATATGAGTATCGATGGGAATATGAAGGTTTCATATTATCATCAAGTATCATATATTGGTTTTAACCCGAACATCTCGAATCGCTCTCTAATTATGTGTTTGCTGTGTATTCTTGTTGTATGTGTGTGTTCCGGCTGTCGGGGGTAGGCTTCTATCCCATTAAGAATGTATAGAGCAAACGCCCATCACTTGTGCTTTCAACCGTTTCGAGTAAATTTCGGCAGCACCTCCCCGCTGTTCTCCGAGTACACTGTAATAGAATGGATAATCATTTCAAAGCTGTGAAACAGCGTTGAAATGAATATCTAATTTATCTTTGTACACGGAGAACCAGCGGAAAGGTGCCGACGAAATATCTCGAAACAGATGAAAACACAAGTGAATGAAGGCGTTTGCTTTATACATTCTTAACTTGTCCACACGGGACAAATCTATGGGTTACCATACGATTGAATTTTCTCGTCGCGTAGACTATACGACGGTTGTTAGTATCGAGCTATACTGTCCGATATTTAACAACCTTCGTATAGTTCTAGGTCACGACGAGCATCGCACGTATGTTAACCGATAGACGGGGACTAAGTGGCGCTTTTAGTTTCATATATGAGTATTGATAGGAATATGAAGGTTTCATATTATCATCGAGTATCATATATTGGTTTTAACCCGAACATCTCGAATCGCTCTCTAATTATGCGTTTGTTGTGTATTCTTGTTGTATATGTGTGTTCCGGCTGTCGGGGGTAGGCTTCTATCCCATTAAGAATGTATAGAGCGAATGCCCATCACTTGTGCTTTCAACCGTTTCGAGTAAATTTCGGCAGCACCTCCCCGCTGTTCTCCGAGTACACTGTAATAGAATAGATAATCATTTCAAAGCTGTGAAACAACGTTGAAATGAACATCTAATCTATCTTTGTACACGGAGAACCAGCGGAAAGGTACCGATGAAATATCTCGAAACGGATGAAAACACAAGTGAATGAAGGCATTTGCTTTATACATTCTTAACTTGTCCACACGGGACAAATCTATGGGTTACCATACGATTGAATTTTCTCGTCGCGTAGACTATACGACGGTTGTTAGTATCGAGCTATACTGTCTGATATTTAACAACCTTCGTATAGTTCTACGTCACGACGAGCATCGCACGTATGTTAACCGATAGACGGGGACTAAGTGGCGCTTTTAGTTTCATATATGAGTATCGATGGGAATATGAAGGTTTCATATTATCATCGAGTATCATATATTGGTTTTAACCTGAATATCTCGAGTCGCTCTCAAATTATGCGTTTGTTGTGCATTCGTGTTGTATGTGTAACATGATTTTAAACCATTGAGATCAAGATTGATAGAACTGATCATCCTACATTGCAATAGCATTCATCAACCAAAAACTATTATTGCAATGGTATTCATATATAACAATCAACAATTAAAACTGCAAATGTAGGATACTGATATCATAAAGCGTTATACGCAACATTGATAGAACTGATAAATAAAAAAACGAAACACAAACCGTATCAAGATTTAACAACTTTGATTATGTCATATACGTGGGCCGATATTTTCATATTAGCCAATAGGCAAAAATAGATTGCGGTCTGGATATAGCATATTGGCAGATGTTACCTATATGCATACATGCATGTTGTCTCCCCATTTTTTCATAAATCAAACCAACTACATACATCAAACTAGTCCATGCCACCAATCGGAAACTCCACTATGTCTTTGAATTATTATTTTTTCAAATAGCATTGAGCTCCTATTGACATTGTCCCATCCAACAAATTTGTTGTGCTTGCCTTGACCTTCATCTAGCTTTCACATGCCATACACATTAGATGAGTAATATAGTTATAAATTATGGTATTTTGTTGTCATCAATCCACCTAACCCTAACCCCAAGTTGCTCTCTGAAAGCACATAGAACCATCTCCCCTAGTCAAGCATAGCTTTTTCTGTGCAATTGTTCTCATTCTTAATTTCTCACATTCATTACTCTCTCATTTTCTTGTCAACAAATTTGTTGTGCAATTGTTCTCATTCTTAATTTCTCACATTCATTACTCTTTCATTTTCTTGTTTTTTTTCAACTCCCCACCACTTAACCCCAACCCAGCCCCAGCCCCAGCCCCAGTCCCCAGCCCCAGCCCAGCCCAGCCCCAACCTAACCCTAACCCCAGCGCGGCCAGCTAAACCCCAACACCAACCCTAAGGCAAACCCTAACCCCAGCCCCACCCCAGCAGCAGCCGAACCCCAACCCTAACACTAACCCCGACCACGACCGCGACCCCTGCCGAACCCCAACTCGCGCGCGCAACCTCAGACCCAGCCATGAACCCTAAGCCCAAAATAATCAAAAAATTCTTTAATTTACCTCAAGATTTACTCACCTGAACGGCTGCTGCTGGGGCTGGGGCGACGACCTGAACGGCGGTGGCGACGAGAATGGCGGTGGGGACGAGAACGACGGTGGCGACGAGGAGAACGACGGTGGCGACGACGGCGTGGCGATTTGGGGATTTTTTCGCGCGCGATCGAGAGAGAGAGAGAAAGTGAGCGTAGGCGATCGATCTGTGTTTTTGTTAAATCGATATTTAGTTGCCCCTATGGATATACCCGTAGGTCCTTTGTTTGTGGCTCCGTAAGGGCAAACACCAAATTAAGAATTAATATTTTTATTCTTGGACATCTGTGCCCGTAGGGGCAACCTTTTAGCCCTATGGATTAATCCGTAGGGCCAAGTTAAATCTGCCCCTACGGATTCCAATATCCGTAGAGGCAACCCCCTATTTTACTAGTGTCTAGAGTGAAGCCCCCTCCATCTTAAAGCCATGAGATGCAGGCCCGTTGCCCTCTAGAACCCGGCTATCCGTGCACCCCTCCGCGGGGTAATCCTAGTACAGAAAGTAAAATATACATACAACGGGTACATCGACCTCAACCCGGTCGTGCCCTAAAAGAATAATATACAAACAGGAAATGACGGAAGTCCACATGTCGGACGCTCGCCCCGCAATATCAAATGTACATATACAACCAAACTGTACTAATATTGCATCCAGGCTATCCACCACGACAAATCCGCAATATCACAGCACAACACAGAACATCAACGTGAATGTCACGTTCGCAAATCCGTCTAAAAGGGCTATAGCAGTTAGACAGGATTTACCGATCAAATAACATTCACGGTCGCAGATATTGTAAAGCCTCGAAAAGTCGTTTTGGTGTTTTCCTGATAATCGGTGAAAATTCGGTATTTTTCCGAAAACCGTCTTTTTTGTTATTTTGCAGTTTAGGACTAATTATACCTAATTTGGATAGGAATTTGCTTGTTTTTAGTAGCAAATGAGTTACTTATTAAATTTTGGTCATTTAAAAAATTTTCCCTATTTTTCAATTTTTTAATATTATTTTAAGCCGGTAAGAAAATACATTAAATTAGCGATAAATACAAATTTTTCTGGGCTAATTTTAATCTTTAAAATTATGTTAATTAAAATCTAGTTGTAACATGAATTTTTAGTATTTTATTTTGATTTTTAACTAATTTTTATGATAGAAAACGAAATTTATTGAATTTAAGCTTAAACTTGCAATTTTGGACTTGTAGGGGGTCTTTTTGCATAAATTTTTTTTGTGCACTCTCTCTCACTCATTCCTCACCTCTAGGCTGGCCCCACCACCATCAGGTCCAGAAAAATTCCTTGCTCCTTGACTTGTTTTATTGTGTGGAAATGATGGTTGTTTTGAGAAAGGTTTGAATTTGTTTTTGGGTATAGTCTTTTGTGGTTGGTAGGAGTTGACCAAGACCTCTTTCCCACACCCCACACCATCCCCTCTCCCTCATTTCTGGCCGAATTCCAGCAGCCCCCCCTTCATCTCTTTGTTCTTTTCATTTTCTTCAAAAAAATTCATTAAGTTGCTTCAAAAATTCCAAATTTAAAACTCACAAATTAAACCCATTCTTCATCCCTTTTTCCTTCACCTCCCTTGCTTGGAATCATGATGCTATGAGGCCATCAATTGATGCAAATTTCTTCTTGCTAGATCCATATATTTGAGGTATAATTTCTACTCTTTTAAGTTAATATGGTTAGAATTCTTTAATCTAGTTGTTTAGTGTTAATTTAGTACTATTTTCATTCTAGTGTTGTTTAAAGTTAATGGTTGAGTTAACTAGGGTTTCTTGAAACCATTAATTAGTTAATTAAAGCTAATTAGCTATCTAGTTGTTTGCCAATCTAGGTTAATGAGGTTACTTTATTTGTATGGGCTTCAAATTAGTGTTAATTTGGTATTGTCATGTTTAGTTTTGGATTGAAATTGCTAATTATGAAAATCAAGAAAGGTTTTGTTTATGGAATTATGGTTTGATGCATAGTTAATGATTTAAAATTAGTGTAATGGCTAGCTAGTGGGTTAGTTTGGATTGTTGTGTTGGATTGTGTTAATTTTGTAGCTAATTGTCGATGTTTGCACCAAATTTGCAATTTCTAGCTTACTAGGTTTTATGTAAATTTTTGTGACGAATTAATTGCGTTATCTAGATTATATTGTTGGCATATCCTATGACATTTAGGATGCGTGAGTGCGGATTTTTAAGTAGTCGGGTTTTAGTTTTGCCGGGCGACCAAATCGGCGATTTTTGCAGTTTTTACGATTTTCGCGTGCGTTCCGCGCACCTTGTGCACGTTGTACCTAGCTTGTGAACGTTAGTGTTTTCGTTTGGGTTTTGCGTCCTTCTTGATATGTAACCTTATGTTTAGTATTGATGTAAATTCCAGGTTCGGTCGCGGAGACGTCAGACGCGGCACGAAAGGGGAAAGCGGTGATTGGACGTGACTAGCTAGGGATTCCGGTGAGTAGATGTAACATCTACGGGGGACTATCGTTGGATGGCGCAAGTCACCCAATAGTTTTAGTAGCTTAAAAGGATTCTTAGTAATGTTAGTAATTAGGGGTGTAATACTTGTATGATTATTTGCTACATTCATGCCTTATATTGACATACATATACGAACCCATTCTATAGGACACCTGCACCATTGCCAGGTTTTTTTTATATGCAGCACGAGCACTATTCATGCTTACACACACACCCTGGTAATTGCCATGCCACCACACTAGATAACCTTTAAATTGAAACCTTTTACTATAATTGATACTTAAACTTGCGCTATTGTTTTAATTCCTTAAAATGAAATCGTAGGATTGTTATTCATGTGCATGTACTTCATCATATTATTTGTTCATGCCTAATCTACTAATCACACATCGCAACTTGATTATTGATACCATATGCATTCATTATCATTGACATATGCACTTATGAGGATTTCTTGAGATTTTATGATATTTCTGGATTTCGGGGGAAAGCCGCAAAATTTCTAAACTTATTATATTTTTAAAATATGTAAATTGCGGTTTTCTAGTGATGTAAGTGTCGTCCACCATGAGTTTGCTGTGGTTTTCGAGATCCATGTCGAGAAGTGGAGGAACCGTCACGGGTACATGGTGGGCCCGGTATGGTACCCCGGGGCAAGATGAATGTGGTGTTGACGTTGAGCCTGGCAGGGGACGGATTACCTACCGGTGACTGTTCGGCACGGCGGATATCCAGAGTATACCGACCGTGGCCGCGAGATGATGAGATTTTGATATTGAGCTGGGTCAGCCGGATGGCTGAGGCCAGAGATACTATGACATGGATATATGAGATTTGTGATAGTTTTGAGGTGTCGTTGCTAGACACGGGTTCTTGTTGATTCTATTGGTATTGTGCTGGTATTTCAAAAGAGATTCTTAAAGGGAAAAACATGATCTCTTATACTTACACATTCAGATCACGAGTTGATTCGCATTGCATTCATACCTGCTAGTATATTCATATTGTATACATACTTGCCATTATGTCCTGCCTTACCTGTATTTAGATGCTAGGATGCTTGTGCGCATGCATACGATAGCCTGTATAGATGTTATTTATTACTCACGAGTTGGCAACTCACCCCCGTTGTGCCATAGCCTTTTTCAGGTCCGCTCCGTCAGTACAGTAGCGGCAGGCGTACTTGCTTCTTTTGCCTGGACTCGAGGTTTTGCTCTTAGGTGGGTTATATTATTATTTTTGCACCACCTTGTATATTTTTTGTATCTAGAGTACTCCATCTACTGTATCTGCCAGTATTATTGTATATTGACCTAGAGATGAGACTGTGAGGTTTGTGGACTTTTATGCTATATTTTGGGGTCGAGCTCACTTGAGTCGACATGCTGTTTTTCTTATGCTTCATTATGGTTATTTCGCATGTTGTTGCTTTATATTGCGTGGGATTTGTGACCGCCTTGTGGCGAAGAGCTAGCTCCCGCTTGGGGATGCCATATTTGTTGGATTCATATATATTCTCGTTGTACCCATTTTGGGGGCCAGTATTTACAAAGGAGACTCTGCCGAAATTTTCGGAAAAATTGGTATTGTTTTAAAAAAAATGGGTTTTATATGACTTATTTGATAAACTCGCTTTCAATTGATTGGGTTTTCTTCACTCTTTTGCTTATTTGGTTTTGGTTTCTGGGCTTTGGCTTACTTATTTTACGGACGTCTTGAGACGTTTCGTAAACTTAAGTGCCAGTCACGTTCCGTACCCTGCGGGTCGTGACAAAGTTGGTATCAAAGTGATAGGTTTTACCTTTTTGAGTGTAGGACGACCCTTGGTAGATGGAGTAAGTGACTTAAGTAGGGTAACGTAGCGTGTGTATGTCCGCGGCATACTTGCGATACGGTACTCCGCCTAAGTGACTTTAGGATATACTTGCTTGAAAATTCCTTCTTTAATTCCGTGTATCCTATGATCCTATTGTACTGTTCTTATCATCCTGTTCTTGTAACAGCCACTATGCCGCCGAAGACTACGAGAGCGCAGAGGACTGCCACCCGTGATGAGATCCGAGCAAGCTCATCCGAGACGAGGACTGAGCAGGGGGGTGTACCTACGCCTCAGGGACAGACTGATCCGCATTCCCCAGGTCGCATGGACAGGCTAGAGTCTGGTATGGAGGAGCTGCGACAGATGGTGGGATCCTTAGTAGAGGTCAATCGAGCGCAGAGATCGGATACTACTCCCCCTACGGTCGTTTCGAGACCGAGTCGGATTCGCACTGATATGTTAGCACCTAGGCGTGTTCGCAGAGGCCGTGGCGGATTCTTTAGGGGCCAGTTGTATCGCCATCACTCATATGGTCATCAGCCATGGTTAGGATGTTTTTGGTGTGGTAGCCTGCATCATCGTATCAGAGACTGTCCGGTGAGACGACAGGGAGCAGCGACAGTTCCACATGTGACCCTACCACCATCACCACCCCCTCCTCAGAGAGCCCTACTTCCTACCACCGGCGATGCTCCACGCCAGTTAGGTGCACCCAGAGGCCGTGGACGCGGCGGTCCTGTTCAGAGAGGACGAGGAGGCAGAGGTCGAGGTCGAGGTCAGCCCGCTATCCGTGGATGACAGGCCCGAGTATTTGCTTTGACACTGCAGGATGCGCAGGCATCCAATGTCGTTGTGACAGGTACCTTGCCAGTTTGTTCTTTCGACGCACGGGTATTATTTGACCCAGGTTCCACACATTCGTACGTCTCTACACACTTTGCACCGATGTTGGGCTGTGAGTCGTCGTCGTTAGATCATCCGCTTGTTGTTAGTACTCCGGTAGGCGAGTCATTTGTCGCTCGTTTTGTTTTTCGATTGTGTTCCGTTCGTATCGGGGAGAGGGATTCATCGGTTGATTTGATTCTCCTCGATATGTTGGACTTTGACGTGCTTCTGGGCATGGATTGGCTAGCCACTTGTTATGCTTCGGTGGACTGCCGTGAGAAGACAGTCAGATTTAGCTTTCCGGGAGAGCCAGTCCTTGTTATTCAGGGAGACCGCAGTGTCACCCTTCCCAGCTTAATTTCGTCTCTTCGTGCTGGTCAGCTCTTGCGGAAGGGATGTCAGGGATTCTTAGCGTATATTTGTGATACTCGAGCTGCAGAGGTTCTGTTGGACCGGGTCCCGGTTGTTTGTGAGTTCCCTGATGTTTTCCCTGATGAGCTACCTGGGCTACCACCTGAGCGCGACGTTGAGTTCTGTATTGATTTGATTCCCGGCTCGGGGCCTATTTCTATACCGCCTTATCGGATGGCCCCGGCAGAGCTTCGAGAGCTGAAGGATCAGTTGCAGGATTTGTTAGAGAAGGGGCTTATTCGACCTAGTGTTCCTCCGTGGGGTGCTCCGGTCCTGTTTGTCAAGAAGAAGGATGGAAGTTTGCGCTTATGCATCGACTACCGCCAGCTGAACAAAGTTACCGTTCGGAACAGATATCCGTTGCCACGCATTGATGATTTGTTCGACCAGCTTCAGGGTGCGGGATATTTTTTCGAGAATCGACTTGCGATCAGGATACCACCAGCTGCGAGTCCGACAGGAGGATATACCGAAGACAGCCTTCCGTACACGCTATGGCCACTATGAGTTTTTGGTGATGTCGTTCGGACTCACCAACGCCCCAGCAGCATTCATGGATTTGATGAACCGTACATTCAGGCCGTATCTTGACTTGTTCATCATCGTGTTTATCGACGATATCTTGGTGTACTCCTGGAGCAGAGAGGAGCACGAGCAGCACTTGCGGATTACGTTACAGACTCTGAGGGAGCACTAGCTGTTCGCAAAGTTCTCCAAGTGTGCATTCTGGCTGGACAGCGTCGGATTCTTGGGTCACGTGGTTACGAGAGACGGCATATGTGTGGACCCGAAGAAGATTGAGGCCGTTCAGCAGTGGCCCCGACTTACATCGGTTACTGAGATCCGTAGTTTCTAGGCCTGGCGGGCTACTACAGGCGTTTTGTTCAGGACTTCTCCCGTATAGCTGCACCTTTGACCGGTTTGACCCGGAAGGGAGTTCCTTTCGTCTGGACGGAGGAGTGCGGGCGCAGTTTTCAGCAGCTGCGGACATGTTTGACTACGGCGCCGGTATTATCTTTGCCTTCGGGATCAGGCCGATTTGTGGTCTACTGTGATGCTTCGCGAGTGGGATTAGGATGCGTATTGATGCAGCATGGCCGGGTGATCGCTTATGCTTCTCGGCAGTTGAAGAAGCATGAACAGAACTACCCTACTCACGATTTAGAGATGGCTGCAGTGGTCTTTGCACTGAAGATTTGGCGACATTACCTATACGGCGAGTCGTGTCAGATATTCACTGATCACAAGAGCTTAAAGTACATATTTCAGCAGTGAGATCTGAACCTCAGACAACGTCGTTGGATGGAGTTGGTGAAAGACTACGACTGCGAGATCTTATATCACCCAGGCAAGGCGAATGTGGTGGCAGATGCTTTGAGCAGGAGGCCCGGGGGTAGTCTATCGTGTTTGCGCGCAGTGCAGAGGCAGTCGTCAGCAGATTGGCAGATGTTATGCGACAGCCGAGTTGAGTTCGAGTTCACTCAGACAGGGGGACAGCTCGCGCATATTCGTGCATGCCTACAGTTGCTTGACCGTATACATGAGGCACAGCGCAGTGACGACCGTTGCTCAGAGATCATGGCACAGATGGGACAGGGCAGATTTTCCGAGTTCGTGATTGACGATCAGGGGATTTTACGATATGGATCTAGACTGTGCGTACCAGATGCTGATGGATTGCGGCGCGACATTCTTGAGGAGGCACACCGATCAGTGTATAGTGTCCACCCCGGTTCCACCAAGATGTACCATGATATGAGAGAGACCTACTGGTAGGACGGGATGAAGAGGGACATTACGGAGTTTGTATCGAGATGCCTGACTTGTCAGCAAGTCAAGGCCGAGCACCAGAGGCCCACAGGAGAGCTACAGCCGTTACCCATTCCGGAGTAGAAATGGGAGCAGATTTCGATGGATTTCGTTATGGGTCTACCCAGGACCAGTCGAGGGTATGACTCTATCTGGGTGATCGTAGATCGATTGACGAAAGCGGCTCACTTCCTGCCAGTGAAGACGACTTTCATCTTCGCTCAGTATGCCCAGCTTTACATCGACGAGATCGTGCGGTTGCATGGCGTACCGACTTGTATCGTGTCAGATCGAGGCACCCAGTTCACCAGCCGACTTTGGCAGAGACTTCAGGAGGCTTTAGGCACTCGTTTGAGTTTCAGCACAGCGTTTCATCCGCAGACCGACGGCCAGTCAGAGCGGACTATTCAGACTCTCGAGGACATGCTCAGAGCGTGCGTTTTAGTCTTCGGCGGTAGCTGGGATCGTCATTTACCGTTAGTGGAGTTCTCCTACAACAACAGCTTCCAGGATACTATTCAGATGGCACCTTTCGAGGCATTGTATGGGAGGAGATGCAGATCGCACGTTTGTTGGACAGAGCTCAGCGAGAGCAGTATACTGGGGCCGCAGCTTGTTGAGGAGACGACAGCGAAGATACAGTTGATCCGAGACCGGATGAGAGCGGCTCAGAGCAGGCAGAAATCGTATGCAGACAGGCGCCGTCGCAGGTTAGAGTTCGCAGTTGGCGATCATGTTTTTCTGAGAGTCTCTCCGATGAAGGGCGTGATGCGTTTTGGGCGAAAGGGGAAGCTTAGCCCTAGATTCGTAGGTCCCTTCGAGATCCTCGAGCGTGTCGGCGCTGTTGCATATCGTTTGGCTCTCCCACCCAGTTTTTCAGATGTTCACCCCGTCTTCCACGTATCGATGCTACGCCGTTATCTTCATGACCCTTCCCACACGATTCAGCATCAGACAGTTCAGCTCGAGCCCGACCTTTCGTTCGCCGTGGAGCCAGTTGAGATTTTGGATCGGCAAGTGAAGAAACTTCGATCAAAGGTTCTGCCGTCCGTGAAAGTTCTTTGGCGCAGCCCGAGCTGCGAAAAGATCACTTGGGAGGCCGAGGGAGAGATGCGGAAGAAATTCCCTCATCTCTTTGAAGGTACGCGTAGTTATATTTTTAAATTCGGGGACCGAATTTATTTAAGGAGGGAAGATTATAACGCCTCGAAAAGTCGTTTTGGTGTTTTCCTGATAATCGGTGAAAATTCGGTATTTTTCCGAAAACCGTCTTTTTTGTTATTTTGCAGTTTAGGACTAATTATACCTAATTTGGATAGGAATTCTCTTGTTTTTAGTAGCAAATGAGTTACTTATTAAATTTTGGTCATTTAAAAAAAATTCCCTATTTTTCAATTTTTTAATATTATTTTAAGCCGGTAAGAAAATACATTAAATTAGCGATAAATACAAATTTTTCTGGCTAATTTTAATCTTTAAAATTATGTTAATTAAAATCTAGTTGTAACATGAATTTTTAGTATTTTATTTTGATTTTTAACTAATTTTTATGATAGAAAACGAAATTTATTGAATTTAAGCTTAAACTTGCAATTTTGGACTTGTAGGGGGTCTTTTTGCATAAAAATTTTTTGTGCACTCTCTCTCACTCATTCCTCACCTCTAGGCCGGCCCCACCACCATCAGGTCCAGAAAAATTCCATGCTCCTTGACTTGTTTTATTGTGTGGAAATGATGGTTGTTTTGAGAAAGGTTTGAATTTGTTTTTGGGTATAGTCTTTTGTGGTTGGTAGGAGTTGACCAAGACCTCTTTCCCACACCCCACACCATCCCCTCTCCCTCATTTCTGGCCAAATTCCAGCAGCCCCCCTTCATCTCTTTGTTCTTTTCATTTTCTTCAAAAAAATTCATTAAGTTGCTTCAAAAATTCCAAATTTAAAACTCACAAATTAAACCCATTCTTCATCCCTTTTTCCTTCACCTCCCTTGCTTGGAATCATGATGCTATGAGGCCATCAATTGATGCAAATTTCTTCTTGCTAGATCCATAGATTTGAGGTATAATTTCTACTCTTTTAAGTTAATATGGTTAGAATTCTTTAATCTAGTTGTTTAGTGTTAATTTAGTGCTATTTTCATTTTAGTGTTGTTTAAAGTTAATGGTTGAGTTAACTAGGGTTTCTTGAAACCATTAATTAGTTAATTAAAGCTAATTAGCTATCTAGTTGTTTGCTAATCTAGGTTAATGAGGTTACTTTATTTGTGTGGGCTTCAAATTAGTGTTAATTTGGTATTGTCATGTTTAGTTTTGGATTGAAATTGCTAATTATGAAAATTAAGAAAGGTTTTGTTTATGGAATTATGGTTTGATGCATAGTTAATGATTTAAAATTAGTGTAATGGCTAGCTAGTGGGTTAGTTTGGATTGTTGTGTTGGATTGTGTTAATTTTGTCGCTAATTGTCGATGTTTGCACCAAATTTGCAATTTCTAGCTTACTAGGTTTTATGTAAATTTTTGTGACGAATTAATTGCGTTATCTAGATTATATTGTTGGCATATCCTATGACATTTAGGATGCGTGAGTGCGGATTTTTGAGTAGTCGGGTTTTAGTTTTGCCGGGCGACCAAATCGGCGATTTTTGCAGTTTTTGCGATTTTCGCGTGCGTTCCGCGCACCTTGTGCACGTTGTACCTAGCTTGTGAACGTTAGTGTTTTCGTTTGGGTTTTGCGTCGTTCTTAATATGTAGCCTTATGTTTGGTATTGATGTAAATTCCAGGTTCAGTCGCGGAGACGTCAGACGCGGCACGAAAGGGGAAAGCGGTGATTGGACGTGACTAGCTAGGGATTCCGGTGAGTAGATGTAACATCTACGGGGGACTATCGTTGGATGGCGCAAGCCGCCCGATAGTTTTAGTAGCTTAAAAGGATTCTTAGTAATGTTAGTAATTAGGGGTGTAATACTTGTATGATTATTTGCTACATTCATGCCTTATATTGACATACATATACGAACCCATTCTATAGGACACCTGCACCATTGCCAGGTTTTTTTTATATGCAGCACGAGCACTATTCATGCTTACACACACACCCTGGTAATTGCCATGCCACCACACTAGATAACCTTTAAATTGAAACCTTTTACTATAATTGATACTTAAACTTGCGCTATTGCTTTAATTCCTTAAAATGAAATCGTAGGATTGCTATTCATGTGCATGTACTTCATCATATTATTTGTTCATGCCTAATCTACTAATCACACATCGCAACTTGATTATTGATACCATATGCATTCATTATCATTGACATATGCACTTATGAGGATTTCTTGAGATTTTATGATATTTCTGGATTTCGGGGGAAGCCGCAAAATTTCTAAACTTATTATATTTTTAAAATATGTAAATTGCGGTTTTCTAGTGATGTAAGTGTCGTCCACCATGAGTTTGCTGTGGTTTTCGAGATCCGTGTCGAAGAGTGGAGGAACCGTCACGGGTACATGGTGGGCCCGGTATGGTACCCCGGGACAAGGTGAATGTGGTGTTGACGTTGAGCCTGGCAGGGGACGGATTACCTACCGGTGACTGTTCGGCATGGCGGATATCCAGAGGATACCGACCGTGGCCGCGAGATGATGAGATTTTGATATTGAGCTGGGTCAGCCGGATGGCTGAGGCCAGAGATACTATGACATGGATATATGAGATTTGTGATAGTTTTGAGGTGTCGTTGCTGGACACGGGTTCTTGTTGATTCTATTGGTATTGTGCTGGTATTTCAAAAGAGATTCTTAAAAGGAAAAACATGATTTCTTATACTTACACATTCAGATCACGAGTTGATTCGCATTGCATTCATACCTGCTAGTATATTCATATTGTATACATACTTGCCATTATGTCCTGCCTTACCTATATTTAGATGCTAGGATGCTTGTGCGCATGCATACGATAGCCTGTATAGATGTTATTTATTACTCACGAGTTGGCAACTCACCCCCGTTGTGCCATAGCCTTTTTCAGGTCCGTTCCGTTAGTACAGTAGCGGCAGGCGTACTTGCTTCTTTTGCCTGGACTCGAGGTTTTGCTTTTAGGTGGGTTATATTATTATTTTTGCACCACCTTGTATATTCTTTGTATCTAGAGTACTCCATCTACTGTATCTGCCAGTATTATTGTATATTGACCTAGAGATGAGACTGTGAGGTTTGTGGACTTTTATGCTGTATTTTGGGGTCGAGCTCACTTGAGTCGACATGCTGTTTTTCTTATGCTTCATTATGGTTATTTCGCATGTTGTTGCTTTATATTGCGTGGGATTTGTGACCGCCTTGTGGCGAAGAGCTAGCTCCCGCTTGGGGATGCCATATTTGTTGGATTCATATATATTCTCGTTGTACCCATTTTGGGGGCCAGTATTTACAAAGGAGACTCTGCCGAAATTTTCGGAAAAATTGGTATTGTTTTAAAAAAATGGGTTTTATATGACTTATTTGATAAACTCGCTTTCAATTGATTGGGTTTTCTTCACTCTTTTGCTTATTTGGTTTTGGTTTCTGGGCTTTGGCTTACTTATTTTACGGACGTCTTGAGATGTTTCGTAAACTTAAGTACCAGTCACGTTCCGTACCCTGCGGGTCGTGACAGATATAATGTAAATACTGTGAACTAACATGTTTAAAATTTTCGATCGACTAAATTTCCCGAAGTGGGCCCCAAGCACTACTGTAGCACTCAAAATAAATCTGGGCCTAAAAAGAATATACCAAAAAACCCTATTTCTATGTCAGAAGCCCACTGTGAAAATTTGGTGCTGTGAACAGTTTAAATGGCGGCGGAACCGCAGCCAATGCGTGGGTTTGGCCGCGGTTCCGCGGTGTAACAGTGCCATCGAGCTACCAAATTTTCACAGAATGCATAAAAAATCCTGCACGTATTTTTACAATGTACCAAATAATTTTTGGAGCAGAGGAAAAATTCGACAGAAACTGGACATGAAAACGCGGTTTTTGGAAAATCCGTTCGATCGAACTTGTAAACATGTTAGAGCAAGCTAGACTAGGTTAATGGTATGGCTCTGATACCAATGTAAGTGCACGGCAGCGCCCCGGCCGTCATAACAAGGCCAAAATGCGGAAACGATACTTTTCTTTAACTTTCAAAACCGGCGCTACCGCGCACTAAAAACCCGGATCGGGCCATTAACCTAATGCTAGCAAACTAGAAGATGGGTAGAATGCTATACCGAGCGATCCGTGTCCTTCGGTCTTCGGCCTCCATCCCGATCTCCTCGCGGAATCTCCGGTCTTCATCTCCTCGTCGGAAAGGGAACCACATCGCCGGGTTCTTTTACGGGCTCCCACCTCTGGACCGAGGCAACTCGGGCACGAAGTTAGCGAGTCGACGTGTCCAAGGATGATGTAGGCTAAGTGTAGAATACTGGGTCTCATGGGGTTACTAGAAGTTTCCTTTTGGGTGGAGGATTGAGATATGAGCTTTTTGAGATGAACAAAGGGATTTTTGTGCAAGCAAATGAGAGTGGTTTTTTCCCTCACAAAAATGGACAGCCCCTCCACTAGTTGTGGCCGGCCACTGTTGGAGATAGTGCCCTCAGAGTCAATTATTGGATCACAGGTACGTGATTGCAATGATTGAGGGAGGACCTATCCCGGTAGGACAGTCTTACTCGAGATGATAGTATACTATCTGGTTCATCTTTATCATCGTGTACTGTTTGAGGTGACCTTACAGGTCTCTATTACACGTTGGTAGAGCCCCTAGGATTCTTGCTTGACCACCAGCAGTATGAGGGCGATCATATAAGTGGGAGCCGGTAGTCTATAAGCAAATCCTTAATTGGTCCCTAGTCGTGTGAGTTTCGAGACAGGGCATCGATTCTCCAGAGTAGACTAGTGTATACAGTCGAGACCCCAACGAGGGGCGGTGGCCGGTCTCACAAGCCACTGGTGTCAGTTGGATCACCTAAGATGTATACAGGTGCTCATTGGGTTATGAGTACACCAGACAGGACTCGCCGGGAACATGCTAGTTGGTCATATACCAGACGTCAGATGGCAGTTCCCTGGTGACATGTGTGCAGGTTAGTTCATCGACCTGGGGATCGTCATTTGTCTTGTGTGAGTTCCCACTGTACTTTGATTACTACCCTACCACGGCTCAAAGGAGTCGTGCAAACAGGTTTTAGTTGGGTACAGTCCCGAGCCACATGGAGGCAGTGAGCGTATCTTCAGGGGTTCGTCTCTCCCGGTATTGGGGGTGAGGTCGTGCTGTGTCTAGGAGAGCCATTACACGAAGCCCTCGGCCGAGGCAAGGAGATTTACTGGTAGGTATTCCAGTAGTATCTCAGGGTGTTCTGGGCTACACTCCGACACGACTTGTACCGCTTTTGGGGGTCTGACTTTTACCAACCCCCTAGGCCCGCCATGCGATGCTCATAGACGAACGGACCGGACTGTACGGATATTGTCACTGACAGGCTCAGTAGGGTTGTCAGGCTGAGTTCGCTCACAGACGTCCCTTTTAGTCAATACCTGGTAGCCCGTTACGTATTGGCTTATACCTCTGACGTGCTAGTGGTTAAATCCACAACCAAGGTGTTGACGAGTCTTTAGAGTCCCCCACATTCAGTTACTCAGCTTTCGAGCGAAAGGTTGTAGAGGCCGTATGGAGATATGGCAAGGTCCGATCAGATACGTGCGGTATTGCACGGATCAGGATCGGACAGTTTGTACTACAGGCCGTATGATTATATGGCAGGGTTCGATCAGATACGTGCGGCATTGCACGAATCAGGATCAAACAGATATTACTAGCCGGTTTTTGTATAAGCCGGATTCTAGTATAGTACAGTGGAGATTTAGTCTCACTGCATTTGTATTTCGGTCAAAATACAGATGCGGGTGTGTATGCACAGTATCGGGGTTTTCCTGTAATTTATTACGGGACCAGTTTTCTGGAGTTGCCAGTTTGCTTTCCGTTTCGGCCGATTTCCATTGTTCCGTTCATTGGCCGAAAATTGGTGGAGGAGGGCTTATTTGCATTGTTGCAAATAAGTGGTTGTGGAGGGGGTCTTTGCTTTTTTTGTTTTATCATGATGGTTTCATGATGGAGCCCATCCCTTGACCTTGACTTCTTGACTTCTTCATGATGGCTTGACTTTTTGAAGTCATCATGCTTGTTGATGGTTGTGGTGGAGTGTGGGTTTTAGCTTGTTATCATGCTTATGCATGATAGTCTTTTTCTCTCTCTCCCTCTTGCATTATGAGATGGGTTATCCTTTGATACATACACTCCACCCTCACCTCTCTCTCCTCCTCCTCTTGTTATGGCCGGCCAAGCATGGAGGAGGGGTTGCCCATTTTTGTAGTGGGGATTTTTGCTCTCTTGATAGTAGAAAAATCCCCAAGTTCCTCCACAAAAGTTCATACCTCATTTTCTTCCATCAAATGGCAATTCCACAACCCCAAATGAGACTTCTTCACTACACATTCTACAGCGAATCTTGGACACGTCGACGAGCCAGCTTCGTGCCCGAGTTGCCTCGGCATTGAGGTGGGAGCCCATAAAAGAAGTAGGCGATGTGGTGCACTTCCGGCGACGAGGAGGAGACGGGACATTCCGCAGGAGATCGGGACGACGACGAGAAGACCGGAGGACTCGGATCCGTCGGTATATCTCTTTCCCATCTTATAGTTAGCTAGGACTAGTTAATGGTTCGATCCGGGTATTAGTGCGCGGCGGTTTGCCAGTTCAAGTAAAAATTAAAGTTTATCACCGCTTCCGCATTTGGCCGTCGGATTGACGGCCGGGGCGCCGCCGTGCACTTACAGCCACTTCATAAGAAGAGGAGGGAGAAAAGTCAAAAGGGGGGGTGAGCACAAGCTAGTGCAAGGTGACCATAAGAAAAGGTGGGTAATGATGATAAACAATGATCACAAACATGTGCATATCAACTCCCATCACCAACAACCAAGTAATCATGAATAAAGAAGTCAAATGATGCTTGAACCATCATGAAGCTATCATCACAAAAAGTCTTCTCTATAATAAAATGCACAATTGCAAATAACCCCCTCCACACCAATTTTCAGCCAAGGAAAGAAACAAAGGAAAATGGCCGAAACGGAATCCAAACTGGCAACTTCAAAAAACTGATCCCGTAATAAATTACAGGAAAACCCCGCGACTGTATATACATACCCGTATTTGTATTCCGACCAAATACAAATGCAATGAGACAAAATCTATACTGTACAATACTAGGATCCGGCTTAAACCAAAGCCCACTAGTATTATCCGTCCGATCATGATCCGTGCAATACCGCACGTATAAGATCGAACCCTGCCATATCTCCATACGGCCTCTACAGCGTTTCGCCCAAAACTTGAGAAACTGTCTGTGGGGGACTCTAAAGACTCGTCAACACTTTGGCTGTGGATTTAACCACTAGCACGTCAGAGGTATTAGCCATACGTAACGGGCTACCAGGTATTGACCAAAAGGGACGTCGCTGAGCGAACTCATCCTGACACCCTACTGAGCCTGTCAGTGACAATATCCGTACAGTCTGGGCCGTTCGTCTATGAGCATTGCATGGAGGGCCTAGGGGTTGGTAAAAGCCAGACCCCCAAAAGCGGTACAAGTCGTGTCGGAGTGTAGCCCAGAACACCCTGAGATACTGCTGGAATACCTACCAGTAAATCTCCTGCCTTGGCCAAGGACGTCGTGTAATGGCTCTCCTAGACACAGCATGCCCTCACCCCCAATACCGGGAGAGACGAACCCCTGCCGATCCGCTCACTGCCTCCATATGGCTCGGGACTGTACCCAACTAAAACCTGTTTGCACGACTCCTGATCAGTTGAAAATAATGCAATTTTAACACGGTAATTTTCCTATCATTTGCACTCATTTAGAAGTGTTCGGTATTCATATTTCACATATTAGCAGATCAGTTGTAAAATATCAGATTGCATGTGTTAGACTTTTAAACCGGCACTTTAACGGAAATTGACTGCATTTCATGGCATCGCATCATCTCTGTATTTGCGCAACACTTGTGTCGAGATTTGTGCAGGAAATTGCAGGAGCAAAGTCAAAAGAAGCTGATAAAAAATACACCAACTCCATGTTTTCAGATCTGGTAGCAATCCAAAGGGAGAAATACAATTCAACATATCAAAGAAAGGCCCACAACTTAAGCCCAACAAGCACCAGAAGTCCCTAGCCCTAAAGCCCTCAAAGCGCCACGGAACCGCGGCGGGAGCCGGCTTTCGCCGCGGTTCCGCGGCGCTTCTGCCACGTCAGTGCTTCATTTTCAGTGCACAATGCTTATCTCAGTGGCCACACCTCATTTTGACACGTCAAATTCCAGAATTCTCTCGAAGCTTCTGCCAGATCAGCAAAGATCATTAAGCATGCTAATCCTAATTAAGCTCCTAACTAACCTCTTCTAGAAGCTCCCTCCTAACTAATCACATCTAGAAGCTTCTCCTCAACAACCTTTTGGAGGGAAATTCAAATTTCATCTAACAAACTTTTGGAGGGAAACTTAAAATTCAAATCCTAGATCTAGGGTTTTGATGGCTATAAATAGGAACCTAGATCTAAGGGTTGAGGTTGTTCATCAATAGTTCATTAGTTGTTAATTTTTTAGTTAGCTAGTTCATTCCCTCTTACATCATCTTCTTCCACAAGTCTAGTGACAAGACTTGTGCGAAACCCTAACCCTAATTCCATTCCAAATTCAAGATCTTGAGTACCAATCAAGCAAGAAGCCCTTCAACCTTTTAGGAGCCGAGCCGATCTTCAATCGAGCAAGTGATCCAAGCCGATCCGCGACTCAAGGAGACGAGCGAAGCCAAATCGACGATCGAGTTCTTCCTCTTGTAGTTCTTGAGCGATTGTAACGAAATTGTTGATATAAATAAAAGGTGAAATTCTTTAATCTTGCTTTCTTTTAATTCTTGCATCATGATTAGATCTCAATTTATGATTGTGGTTCTTGTTGTGATGATCGAGTAAAACTCCGCTCGTAGAGGAATCGAGACGATTGTAGAATGATGATGTAACAAATCTTAATACGATTTTTAAGTCCTACGAGTTTTGTAAACCCTAGCAAGTTCATGAATCGATGACCTAGTTTCTTCGCGATACTTTCTTGATTGTTATCGCTCGAAATTAGGGATCTACGATCGTTTCTCGAAATTACTAGAGGCTAGAATATGAATGATATCGATAAAAGAACAAGGGATAAGATGAAACCCTAGTTTCATTAGAAATCCCTAATTCTTGTCGATCATCATCGATCTAGTATCAATTCATCGAAGGATAAGAATACGTAATTGTAAGATTACATCACATCTATAGATCCGATCAATTCCTACGAGCCTCATTTCGATTCTTGATATTTGGTTTGGAAAAATCATCAAACTATCAATTCTTGATTCTATCTTTTTCTTGTTATTAGATCTAGATTTTTTAATTCTTGAACTTCAAATATAAATCTTGAATTGTTTGTTTTCTTTTCTTTAAAGTTTCAATTCATCTAATTCGAAAGACGAACTATTACACTGTCCCTGTGGACGATCCGTACTCACTTACAATCTACATCCAACACCGTAGTTGATTGCGGTCAAATAATTTTTGGTTGTGATTTCTTTACAAATTTCCAAATACTACACAAACAAGAATTTCAATCAATCAAATAGCACCGTTGCCGGGGATAGTGCGCTAATTGTTCGTATTTTGAAATTTGAGTTGAAAAATTTATTCCATTATAATTTTTAGATCTAACTCGCACAAACCCTAATACGTGTGTTGTGATTTGATTGCGAGAAAATCTGGAATCATTGAAGCTTGGATAAAATTTTTGTGAAAATTCCAGAGATCTTAGAGAGCCAACATAAGCTCTCTGTGAAAATTTGAAGCAGTGAACAGATCAAATTGCGGCAATTCCGCGGTCTAAGTGCCCATTTGCGTCGGTTCCGCGCTTCTGTGAAGAGATCTCTCTGCAAATTTTCCACAGTAAGCTTCTTACCTTCTCCTCTCTCCTCTTTTTTAGCTCCAACTAACATTTTGTGCAGGTTTCTTTGCAAATAATCGCAGCGCCGCAAAAGCAAAATAAAAATTTGTGCGTGTTTTGTTTCTTGGTTGTTTGCATTCTAAATACAGATATTAAGGGGCACGGCCAAATCCAAATTAGGTGGGGATTTCATTACCCTTCCTAGGCCCCAAAAATCGCAAAATTTGAATCCGCATTAACCCGCATTAACTAAAAAATATCTAGAGATGACTCTAAGGACCGTCGCGCTCAATTAGGACAGAAGAAGGCCGTGGGTAATTCATTGCTTATCCGCGTTTTCTTGTGGTGTCTAAGGCAAGTGTGTCTAAGGCTAGTGGTTTTTAATTAGGCCCACTACTTACGTAGTGGAGTATCTTCCCACTTACCTGGCACTTATCCGGCCATAGGGAGACAAGGAGGCAGTGGAGGATTTATCCTGCGACTTGTCTTTTGGCAGTTAGGAGCGGTCTAGAGCCTGACCTAGGTGACCAATAGAATTAGGGTTTGGCTTGTTGCATTTGTTGTGTTGCATCAATTTTTTTCAAAAAATCCGTATACTTTCAAAACAAACACCGCATTCATATCATTTCCTCTAATTATACCAACGCTGCCACTTGTGCTACAACCATTGAGCACAATGTTAGGCTGGACATGGGATTCCATTTCCCGTCTTGTCCGCGTTTCTTTTATCGACCCCAGAGTCGGTAATTCTTCGTCTTCTCCCCCACCACCCACCACAACCGCGATGGACCCAAATCCATCAAACTTTAACATTACTCTGCCACCGCCCGCAGGTGCGCAGATTCTTCCACGCATTTCTCTCCAAGAGAGATGCTATCCTACACGTGTTACCCTTCCTACCTGTCTGTCTATACCACCTGCCAACGAGGAAAATTTTGAAATCAACCCCCAATTCATCAAACTGTTACCCAAATTTCATGGTCTTGATTCTGAAAATGCATACATGTTTATTTCCAAATTCGAAAACGTATGTGCTTTGATGGGAAATTCACAACTGTCTTTTGATGCTCTGCGTTTACGTCTTCTCCCATTCACTTTGTGCGATTTAGCCGAGAAGTGGCTTTACATCACACCCGCACATTCTATTTCAACATGGGACGAATTCGTTGCAGCATTCCTTAAGAAATTTTATCCCAATCACAAGACCGCCCGTGTTCGGAGAGAAATCTCTAAATTTACCCAACTTCCTAATGAACCATTTTGGAAATGCTTTGAACGATTCAAGGATCTTCTTATCCAATGCCCTCATCACGGAATCTCCAGATGGGATTTGTATCGAATTATCTATGAGGGTATTGATCTCACTACTAGACAGATGCTTGAAACCATGTGTCATTGCCAATTCCTATCTAAAGATGATGGTGAAGCTTGGAAATACCTAGAAGATTTAGCTCAAAACACATCACAATGGGAAAGTGTTAGACCACCACCGCCTAGGGAAGATGTCAATCAGCTCGATTTTTCCGTCACCATGAAAGCCGAAATGGCCGCAATACAAAGGAAACTCGACGCTATAGAAAACAAAATCTCTTCAGCCTCCCTAAACCAATCCACACTTCCCAAAACCGTGAGTGGCTGCTGTTCAAACCCTTCACATTTGACGGAAGAATGTCCTTTGAATATACCGTTTCAAGGTCACACTAATGCTGCACTTCAGCAAAGACCTAGAAACTATCCCTCTTCTTCCTCATATAATCAAGATTGGAGGAATCACCCGAACTTTGCTTGGAACCAATCACAATCTCAAAATACGGTTCCAATCCTAAACAATTTTCAAAGGATCCCTCCACCACAACAGCAACCACCACTTCAATTGAGTCAGCACCCCTTCCAACCGCAAAATTTTCAAAATCCTGCCAACACTTTTGCACTACATGAAAACTCTTTGCAATTGGCCGGTACTGATAATATCTCTGCACTGGTGCAAACCTTGGTTACCTTCATGAAACAATCTATCCAAGAGTCGGCAAGTTTTCAATCTTCCATCGATAATATGATAAAGATCATTCTCACTCAAAATGAGAATATCAAATCAATGGAAGCACAAATTGAACGAATAACAGCCGAAATAAGTGCTAGAGAAGAAGGGAATCTTCCATCTCAACCCGTACCTGATCCTGGACCTTCACATTACACTAATGTGGACGCTTTTACAACGTTGAGATCTGGAAGAGTGCTAGACAATCATTCGGGTGAACAAATTGATAATGATGAATTGATCATTAACACCCCGGCTTCCACTTCCACTTCCACTCACACTTCTACTTCTTACCCTATTTCGTCTAACTTACCTTCTTCTTCCGAGCCTATTCTCCGTGTTCCCAAAGGCTCGAACCCTCTACCCACCTCATCTTTTCCACCCCCACAAACTTCTCCACAAATGTTGGACCCAACACTTATTGATAGAGCTCCATTTCCAAATAGGTTGAGGCCCAAGAAACATGATGCCAAAATGGAGAAAATTATGGACATGTTTAAGGAAGTTAACATCAACATCCCTCTCCCAGATGCTATTCAACAAGTTCCGTCCTATGTGAAAATTCTTAAGAACTTGTGCACTAGGAAGAGGAAGACTCGAGTGCCTAAAAAAATCTTCATGTCAAGTACTGTAGACACGGCTTTTCCCCAACAATTACCACGGAAACGTAAGGACCCTGGCTGTCCTACTATTTCCATTTCTATTGGGGAGAAACACATCAACCGTGCGTTACTTGACCTTGGCACTAGTGTTAACTAACTTCCTTACTCGGTATACGAGCAACTAGGTATCGGAGTGTTAAAGCCCTCGAGCATAACTCTTCAGATGGCTGACCGATCAATCACCAAACCTAGGGGTGAACTGGAGGATGTGTTAATAAAAATCGGGGAATTTGTATTCCCTGTGGATTTTATTGTACTTGATACACAGCCTGTAGCGAACCCACGGAATCAAATTCCGGTGATTTTAGGTCGCCCCTTTTTGGCCACTTCCAATACAATAATCAACTGTCGTAATGGTTCTATGACCCTATCTTTCGGGAATAGGTCAATAGAGCTGAACATTTACAAGTTGGAAAGTGTACCCTCCGAACCTACTGCTCAGGTCTGTTCTGTCGACTTAATGGAGGTCGACAGCAGCGAATTTGATGATCCTCCTGATACTGATCTTGACTCTTTTCATATGTTGTTGTTTGACCCAACTATGTATCATACACATACGGACTCTTCCACTGAGATGTCCGGGTCAACAATTAACACGGATTATGAACTGTTTTTAGAGTCTGAAGATCACCCCACACTTTATGATGACATTCTTCATCGGGGAATTGATGGAACTTTTGAGGAGATCTTCGCTAATGAACTCGCATTTTTAAATGACACGGGTGTTGAGATGAATCATCTCCCAATCAATGAAATTGAACCTCCACCCCTTCTTCTGAATTGGAAAAAGAATGCGAGTAATCCATCACATTCATTGCATCGTCTCTCCAAAATGAGATGCACACACACTCTCTTCCACCACTTAACCTTTCCCCGCTTCTTCTTCCACCAACCAGAGCACTGCATTGATAAAATTTTTGAATGGTTGGTGTTAACATTCGGTCTTTGCAAAGCTTGGCATCGACCACTGATTCTTGACCCCCTCATGTGATTTTCAAAGATTAACATTGCTTAAGTTTGGGGGGGATATTTTTTCCGGCTCTTGAAAAGAAATTTTTTACAAAATGATGAGCCAAAAATAAGTTTTGGGGGAAGTTCTTCACTTAAATATTTTGCCCCCACTAATAAATTCCTCCCAGGCTTATAGGTTTTGTAGATTTAGCTGATGGCAACAGTGAGGACACTGTTGAAAACAAGTTTGGGGGAGGTTTGTGCTTATTTTCGCATCATTTGCATATCATTTGCATAAGCACAAAACATTTTTTTTCGAAAAATTTCGAAAAAACTATAAAAATTTAAAAATTTTCAAAAAGATAAAAACATTTTTTGTACATAAATAAGATAATAAAAGTTTAGATAGTGAAAAATTACATTCATGAGATTAGAAAAATTTAAGAAAACTAAGAAAATTAGAAGTTTTCGTATACGAACTAGTAATAAGTAGTTATGAGCCGTTGTCCCAAGGGTTAGTAAGATAAAAGACGTCACTAATCTGAGGATAAAAATAAGTCTGAAAAATAGTTTCTATTCTAGAAGCCAAACATTTTGAACGTTGATACCCTGCTATTCGCACTTACACACGTCTTGAAGCCTGGGATAGTAGAGGATACCTTGAAATGCTCTTGTCTTAAAGCCGATGTATGAAGGAAATAAAAAAAAAGTGAATAAAAAAATATAAAGTGGTGAGAAAAATGAACACTGGTTTTGTTATCACCGAGGGCAATAAAAAAATATATAGCGAGGGTGCCTCTTCACCTAATGCCCTAAGGCCAACTGGTCTGGGAGTCACTGCTAGGCCTTAAGTGGTGCAAGACGAGGAAAATACATCAAATAAGCAAGCACATGAGTAATCGGTTGGTTAGTACCTCAAGAAGTATTAAAGGTCGCATGAAAGTGTGTGAGCAAATCTCATCTAAATATTCATTAATTAAAAAGTACTGAGGCTGATGAGCAAGAGTATGATAGCTTGAATTGAATTCTCCGGATGTAGGGATGTCCTTTACACACACGCAGGGTGATATGATCGATGTTTGGAAGAGAGATAGGAATGAAGAATAGGACGATGTTTTATTGAGGGAGGACGTGATTTCTAACATCTGTTCATGACCATTAAGATAGGGCTCATGACAACTGAAAAGCTAGCTTAGTTGGAAACCCTAATTTTCAAGACTTTTCTTTTACGATTCTTTTCTTTAAATGTAATATTCATGATCTTTCTTTTATTATTGGATTTTGTGGGTGCAATCCGCTGAAAACCCTCAGGAGACAACACTCCTCCTACTAGGGACACCTAGAGGTTTAAAGACTTATTGCACGTGCTCAGTGCAATCGTGTTGCCTACGAAAGTGTGCTAGTTAGTTTTTCTCTTTCTTTATTTTCTCCTTCTTTTTAATAAAACATTCGCTCGAGACGATCGAAATTAAGTTTGGGGGAATTTGATCAGTTGAAAATAATGCAATTTTAACACGGTAATTTCCCTATCATTTGCACTCATTTAGAAGTGTTCGGCATTCATATTTCACATATTAGCATATCAGTCGTAAAATATCAGATTGCATGTGTTAGACTTTTAAACCGGCACTTTAAGGGAAATTGACTGCATTTCATGGCATCGCATCATCTCTGTAATTGCGCAACACTTGTGTCGAGATTTGTGCAGAAAATTGCAGGAGCAAAGTCAAAAGAAGCTGATAAAAAATACACCAACTCCATGTTTTCAGATCTGGTAGCAATCCAAAGGGAGAAATACAATTCAACATATCAAAGAAAGGCCCACAACTTAAGCCCAACAAGCACCAGAAGTCCCTAGCCCTAAAGCCCTCAAAGCGCCGCGGAACCGCGGCGAGAGCCGGCTTGCGCCGCGGTTCCGCGGCGCTTCTGCCACGTCAGCGCTTCATTTTCAGTGCACAATGCTTATCTCAGTGGCCACACCTCATTTTGACACGTCAAATTCCAGAATTCTCTCGAAGCTTCTGCCAGATCAGCAAAGATCATTAAGCATGCTAATCCTAATTAAGCTCCTAACTAACCTCTTCTAGAAGCTCCCTCCTAACTAATCACATCTAGAAGCTTCTCCTCAACAACCTTTTGGAGGGAAATTCAAATTTCATCTAACAAACTTTTGGAGGGAAACTTAAAATTCAAATCCTAGATCTAGGGTTTTGATGGCTATAAATAGGAACCTAGATCTAAGGGTTGAGGTTGTTCATCAATAGTTCATTAGTTGTTAATCTTTTAGTTAGCTAGTTCATTCCCTCTTACATCATCTTCTTCCACAAGTCTAGTGACAAGACTTGTGCGAAACCCTAACCCTAATTCCACTCCAAATTCAAGATCTTGAGTACCAATCAAGCAAGAAGCCCTTCAACTTTTTAGGAGCCGAGCCGATCTTCACTCGGGCAAGTGATCCAAGCCGATCCGCGACTCAAGGAGACGAGCGAAGCCAAATCGACGATCGAGTTCTTCCTCTTGTAGTTCTTGAGCGATTGTAACGAAATTGTTGATATAAATAAAAGGTGAAATTCTTTAATCTTGCTTTCTTTTAATTCTTGCATCATGATTAGATCTCAATTTGTGATTGTGGTTCTTGTTGTGATGTTCGAGTAAAACTCCGCTCGTGGAGGAATCGAGACGGTTGTAGAATGATGATGTAACAAATCTTAATACGATTTTTAAGTCCTACGAGTTTTGTAAACCCTAGCAAGTTCATGAATCGATGACCTAGTTTCGTCGCGATACTTTCTTGATTCTTATCGCTCGAAATTAGGGATCTACGATCGTTTCTTGAAATTACTAGAGGCTAGAATATGAATGATATCGATAAAAGAACAAGGGATAAGATGAAACCCTAGTTTCATTAGAAATCCCTAATTCTTGTCGATCATCATCGATCTAGTATCAATTCATCGAAGGATAAGAATACGTAATTGTAAGATTACATCACATCTATAGATCCGATTGATTCCTACGAGCCTCGTTTCGATTCTTGATATTTGGTTTGGAAAAATCATTAAACTATCAATTCTTGATTCTATCTTTTTCTTGTTATTAGATCTAGATTTTTTAATTCTTGAACTTCAAATATAAATCTTGAATTGTTTGTTTTCTTTTCTTTAAAGTTTCAATTCATCTAATTCGAAAGACGAACTATTACACTGTCCCTGTGGACGATCTGCACTCACTTACAATCTACATCCGACACCGTAGTTGATTGCGGTCAAATAATTTTTGGCTGTGATTTCTTTACAAATTTCCAAATACTACACAAACAAGAATTTCATTCAATCAACTCCTTTGAGCCGTGATAGGATAGTAATCAAAGTACAGTGGGAACTCACACGAGACAAATGACGATCTCAGGTCGATGAACTAATTTGTACACATGTCACCAGGGAACTGCTATCTGACGTCTGATATAATCCCAACTAGCATGTTCCCGGCGAGTCATGTCCGGTGTACTCATAACCCAATGAGCACCTGTATACACCTTAGGTGAACCAACTGACACCAGTAGCTTATGAGACCGGCCACCGCCCCTTGTCGGGGTCTCGACTGTATACACTAGTCTACTCTGGAGTATCGATGCCCTGTCTCGAAACTCCCACGACTAGGGACCTTTTAAGGATGTGCTTATAGACCCCAGCTCCCACGTATATGATTGCCATCATACTGCTGGCAGTCAAGCAAGTATCCTAGGGGCTCTATCAACGTGCAATAGTGACCTGTAAGGTCACCTAAAGCAGTACACGATGATAAAGATAAACCAGATAGCATACTATCATCTTGAGTAAGACTGTCCTACCGGCATAGGTCCTCCCTCAATCATTGCAATCACGTGCCTGTGATCCAATAATTGACTCTGAGGGCACTATCTCCAACACTAAGTACTACAGAACTAAACGAACGGTCTAACCGAAA
The DNA here is from genome assembly GCA_030015575.1 of Agapanthus africanus. Taxonomy (NCBI): domain Eukaryota; kingdom Viridiplantae; phylum Streptophyta; class Magnoliopsida; order Asparagales; family Amaryllidaceae; genus Agapanthus; species Agapanthus africanus. The sequence continues at coordinate 345,595,514 of CM057343.1, forward strand.
GGTTAAGGGAAACCACCTCGATATACATATAAATATAATAGTCGGTGATCCCGCCTTAATAGTATCACATACGATACAATATACAATATGACATTCTCGAGTCAAGAGTGCGGATCTATCATCAATATATGGCTCGTACGTAAATCCGTCGTACGTCATCCCAAATCTGGGTACGGGTCGAATCTCACACTTATCTGGTATCCTTATCACCATATCTCATGAACTGGGGGTACTGATCTAAGTCTAGTACAACTGATGTCATCGATATATATATATATGCGTGTGTAAAACACATGTCCAAAGGCCCGCTAAAATCTCATGTCGTATCTCATAATACGAACCACATCATATCACCAATCTCATGGCACCATGCCCAATTTCATCGACTCATCTCCAAATATCATATACAATGCTCATCATCTATGTGTAGGTAGATGTATATATATATACATAGTCCCATATACGCACAAGTATAACAAGTAAGCATGTGTGTGCGTGTAAGTGTAAACCTTATTCTAGGGCTCGCGACTAAACTAACTAGTGACGCCATCATCCAATTACACTAAAGTTATCCATGACTCCCAAAGTCTATTTAGATAATCATAACCCCACAATACCATATAAATATATCCATATAAATATAATACTATACACTATGCTACGAACTGCGGGGATGCTATACGCCATCCACCCGACTTCCCCCGTAGATATAATCTACTCACCTTGCTTTTCGCTTTCCGTTGCCGATGTCGCCACGCGCTTGCTTGTCGTCTCGAAGTCTTCGTGGGGTTACCTACACATCATAACGTATCGTGTCGCATTAAAACCCAATTCAAAACCAAAACGACACGCTAAAAGACTATAGGTTAGAACCTATGGACTACGCTTTCAAAACCACCAAATAGCACTCGATTTCGACGTACAAATGTCAAGTGATCAAATACAACAAAAATCACAAAAATTCAGAATTCAAAATACGCAAAACGAAACCCCGAATCAAAACAGCAACTCTTGAAAATGGTCCCAGATTTTACCTTAAGTAAAATTGGTCAATTTTGCATATGCCAAGGGTCTAGTTTACAGGAAATGGAGCTACAGACCAAACACAAACCCATTTGGACCAGGTCTGGCCGCAATTTGCGGCCAGAAAGATTATATTTGCGGCCAAAAGGTGGAGTCAAGGGCTGGGGTCTTAGGGTTATCTTCCTAGATGCCTGCACACTCCTCTGTACTTGTTAAATAATTTTCAGAGGCTCCGGGTGATAGAAGATTTCATTTTACACTCGCAGAAACCACAATTCCTCCGATATCGGGTTTCTAAGTTCGTATTCCGGGGTTCTAGTCTCTGGTTTGGGTCTGAATTCTAGCACTAGAGGGTTTGTGTGGCCTCTACTAAGCTCAATTATACACCACAACTCAAGAATTCTCTAAACCCTAACTAGAAATTTCCAAATCTCACTAAACGACACCAAATCGGTTCTAAACAAATATGGATGTAAAAGCAATGAAAATACTAGGCTAATGGTTAAGAGAATACCTCATTTGGCAACTCAAGAATTTTCTTGAGTTGCCCCAAGTGTCCAAAATGCAAGCTTTCTTGGTCCAAAGTGTAGCTAGTGAGCTCATGCACATTTTTTATGAAATGGAGATGAGGTTTTGATGAATTTTTCATGGAGTTGTGGGGGTTTTGAGATGGGGGGAGGAAGAGGGCAGCAGCCCAAGTGAGAGGAGAAGAGAGAATGATGAAGATGAGAAAGAAAACAAGGGTCTTGGTCAATGGGAGACCCCTCACCTCTCACTCTCTCACTTGCCCGTACCTTACTTCTTTATTCATATCCTTTTTCTTTTCTTTTCCTTTTCTTTTCTTCTCTTTAATTTATAACCATGCATGATAAAAAGAAGAAAGCATGAAAGAAAAATGTAACAAGTGCTAAGAAAAGACATGTGCATGTTTTACACAAAACAAGCTTAATGCGCGATTAGCGATATTTAATCGCGATTAGCACTAAATAGCGTATAATTAATCATAAAAACTTATAATTTGCATAATTCACATAAAACACCCTCTTTTTAGTAATTTCCATAATTTTCCAAATTTTTTTCCAATTTATCGGTATTTAATTTTACCGCCTTATTAAAATATTCAATATTTTATTATTTAATTATAAAAATTCCCAAAAATAATATTTTATTTTTTTGAAATGTTACAGTGAGCGCCTGGATGGAGCAGCCTCCGGTGGAGCCGGAGCCGTCGAGGGGCGAGAAGGGCCGGCACCTCCGGCCTTCTTCCCCTTCTTCACGTCGACCACTGCCGCCCGAAGTTTGCTTAGGTCCATGGGTCCTGCATAAGACAAAGAACGAGGAGTCAGCAATGCCAGAAAGATTAAAGAATGCACAAGTCTAAACAAGTCACCTAAAAAGCTCCTAACTTACCCGTGTACTCGGTGGGGCTGAGCCCGGCCCAACTGAGGGCCAGCTCAGACAGCAGCACATGAACCCGAGGGAAGGCCTCCTACTTTGACACCGCCGCCACGTCGGGATCATTCGACCGACTCACCCGCGAACAGCTAGCCCTTTGCCACAAGGTGGGCACAGGCCAATCCTCACCCTCGGGCGGCGCAATAAAGAAAACTTCTTCTTCCACTCCCGACCCGGGGGCGTCCCTCCATTGTCTTCTAAAGGAGAGGTATACCTAGTTCGGCTCGTCCCTACGAGCGCCGGGGTGGTTTTTGTAGCAAAAGGAAGAAACGAGGAGGCTCGGACTGAAGGGGATCTCACTCAGTCTCAACCGGACCAAGGACTCGAGGAGGATCCTCCAAGAGTTCGGCACTAGCTGGCCCGGGGCTAACCCAAAACAATTCAACGCCGTTATCACTTCAGGGGAGAAGGGCAGACGCATCCCGGCCCAAAGGGCCTCCAGATACAAAAAAATCTCTTTGCCCTGTACCTGGTTCGCTCTCTCCCCCTCCTCGGCCAGACGAAGCGAATAGCCAGGAGGAATGAGGAAACGAGTCTTGAGGTTGACGAGCTCCTCCGCGCGCCTCAGCGAGGATCGCACACCAAGAACACCCGCGACCTGTGCTCTGGGGACCGCCCCCGTCGCACGACCCCAGGGAGCATTACTGACCCTGGCTCCCCGAGGGGACTCCGACTCAAAAGCAGAAGAAGAAGCTTCAGAAGACTCCCTAGACTCTACCCGGACTACGTCTACATACTCCTCGAAAGAAGACATCTAACCTGATCAAAGGAGAGGTATCCTCGGAAGCTCAAACGCAAAGAATCCGACCTGAGGGGAAGAGCGCCGAGCTAACACAACTGGGGACGAGAAAATTACGAAGAGGTATGGGCCCTGATGGGGATCCCACTTATATTTATGGCTCTCGGCATACGCATCCTACGACTCCGATCGACTCCCGCCAAAACAACATTTCGCAACCTACGGCCGACAACGCTCCACCTGTCGCGCTCACATTGGATGCATCCCTTCGAGCGCGAGAACGCTTGTGATACGTCTCGCTAGCCAACCAGTGGCAGACATGTGGTCTGTCGCTTCGACGAACGTACGAACGATCCGGCGCTTCCCCTTTAATGCGAGATCTCTCCCCAGATCTGCTAACGTCATCAAGAAAATACTACTCTTTGCCCGGGAATGCACGCCGACGATATCTTCGAATGAGAACTTACCTCGGGTGATCGGTCGGACCACTCTCGACCAGACCCAGGAGCGGGTCAAGACGAGAGTGGAGGGATAATGATAAGGCTCAATATCGTGACTCTCCAGATGCAGACACGTTGCAGATGACGTGCCCCGGAACCCAAGAGAAAGGACCAAGAACTTCGGTTGGGATCACACCTCGGGCCACCTGTCTGAGGAGTCTCCCGACCTCCAGTGGACTCCCAGACCACCCCCTGGCTCGTCTCCGAGCTATCACAGAACCAAGACGCCTCGGCCTCCTTCTCGTGCCTCGAGCCTCCCGCCGAGGTGATCTTCCTCGGTCTCACTCTGACCGACCCGCAGGCGCCTCTGCCACGGCTCCATGAATCTCGCCATGCGCGAGATATCTGCCGCCCACGATCATGCGTTCCACGCCATCATGATCCCTCATTAACGAGCCTGTCTCGTCATTAATGCGGGATCCCGCCTATCACGCGGGCGTGACGCCAGGGGCGTAACGGCCGGCGTGATTCTCGTGCCAGCCTGCCTATTGCTGCCGCTATATAAAGCCCTTTCTCAGACGATCGAGGTAAGCAATTCTCACTCCACTAGGCCGTTACTCTGCCAAAATACTCCGCCTAACTTGATCGTCGAAGAGTCCTCGATGACACAACCACCCCGAGACTTTCCTTGCAGGTAGCTCGGCCGCAACCACTCAAAACCCATTGAGACCCACACGTTTCAGGAGTCAAACCTCCAATTCAAATCTCAGACGTCCACCAACACGCTAAGAGATCAACGGAAGATAGCATCTGAAGGAGATCCAGAGATCCATCACCCTCCTTAGCACTTTTTCACTACTCAATCAGTTTATTAGCACATATCTTCATAGGCCTAATCAACAATTATGTTCTTTTCCCAGACCATAAAGCCCCCATTTATCACATTTCAATTGGTATACTAGCATGTAGCAGTAGCATGTAGCAGTCACGATTAGGCAAAAATAAAGTCAAATTCGTCCCTTATGTCTCATTGAGGCTAATTTCTCGGATATCAACTGCCCATTAGCCAGTTAATTAATGATGAACGCCAACGAATTACATAAAACTTCATCTAAATTCAACATTTAAAAATTACAGTAAGCATTCTTGAACACATAATAAAACACATTGCCACATGACTTTTTATGCAATTTACCGTAAATGCTATACTGGGATACATATGAGGGCTAATGCAACTAGACTCCTCAACCATTTGTATCACATTCTCTATATAAGAAAAAAATCCCCACCCAAAATTAAAAAAAAAAACCCAAATTTATTTTTCTTTCCCTCCCAATATTTTCCAACCACCATGCTGTTATCATCAAAATCCTCTGCCCAATCTCATGCGATTTCCCTTCTCCTCCTCCTTCGCTCTCCAAAACCCTAACCCTAGTCCCCAAATCCCAACTCACATTCACCCCCCAAACCCTAAATTTCCCCAGAACCTTACTCCTCATCAGGAGGACCCAATTCAAATCTCTCCAAGTCTGCCATGATTCAATCAACCAGGACTCGAAGGGCCCAGTTGGGGATGAGTCTAGGGTTTCCTTGGAGAGTAGCGGTGGAGATGGCGGGAAGGGAAATGATTGGTCCACGTCGATTTTACTGTTTGGATTGTGGGCTGGGCTCATGTATTATGTCTTCATGCTGACGCCAGATCAAACCCCGGTATGAATTTGGTCAGAGATTTGTTTTTTTCTTTCATTGTGAGGAATTTGTTTTTATTCATAAAGTTGGCATCTTTACAATGAAAATGGGAAAGTTGTACTTATTCTGGTATCACCATTTCTAGTGATGTAATGCTTTGGGTGTCTTCGCTTTTATTTGGTTAATGCTTAGATAGAGATCCTTTTATACTTGCTACTCGCTAGTCGGTCCGATATAGGTGGCTTTGCATAGTTGTTGCCCTATATCATAACACAATAAAAGAAGATACAGAAGCAATATTAGGTTTTATTTTTGAGATATGTATATCTTGGATACCTTTGATTGTTGCGGATGCTCAAGCCTCGATTGATGGTTAGAGAGCAGCTACTAGAGGGCTCCTGCTAACTCTAGAATACGACTTTTAGACTTTAGCGGTGAGAGTGGCCTTATGAAGCTGTCGTCTTTACAATGAAATGGGAAATTTGTACTGATTGTTGTATCCAAATTTCTTTGTTGTTTCTTTTATCTAGTGATGTTAATACTTTAGTTGTCTTCATTTTTGTTGTTTGATGTTTAGATAGTAATCATTTTGTATTTGTACGTGCTAGTCCTAGTCTGTTCGATATAGGTGGTGCAGCATAGTAGTAATTCTATATCATAATACGATAAGAAAAGATACATAAGCGATTTTTTTGTTAGATATGTAGATCTTGGATACCTTTGATTGTTGTGGACGTGAAGAGTCGATTGATGGTTGGAAAGCAGCCACAAGAGTGCACCTGCTAAATCCATAAGAAAACCTTTTGACTTTAGTGATGAGAGAGACCTTATGAAGCTGTCGTCTTGAGAATGATATGAGAAGTTTGTTCTAATTCTAGCATCCAAATTTCTTTTTTGTTTCTTTTATCTGGTGATGCAATGCTTTAGTTGTCATCATTTTTGTTGTTTGATGTTTAGATAGTTATCCTTTTGTACATTGCTAGTTGCCTAGTCTGTTCGATATAAGTGATGTAGCATAGTGGTGATTCTATATCATAACATGATGAGAAAAGATATCTAAGCAGGATTAGGTATTATTTTTTGAGATATGTAGACCTTGGATACCTTTGATTGTTACAGACGCTCAAGCATTGGCTGGAGAGCTGCCAGGAGAGGGCGCCTGCTAAACCCACAATACCACTTTTAGGCTTTAACGGTGAGAGTGGCCTTGTAAAGTTGCCGTCTTTCTACTGATATGGGTAATTTGTACCGATTCTAGTATCAAAATTTCCTTTTTGTCTCTTGTATATAATGATGTAATGCTTTGTTTGTCTTCATTTATGGATAGTAATTATTTTGTACTTGCTACTCTGCTAGTCTATTCGATATAGGTTGTTGCATAGTGGTAGCCCTATATCATAACACAGTAAAAGAAGACACATAAACGAGATTAGTGTTTCTCCCCCCTTAATGATATATGCAGATCTTGTATATATTTGCTTTGTTGCTGAAGCTCAAGCGTTGATTGATGGTTGGGGAGCAGTCACGAGAGCACTCCTGTTGATCCCACATGAACGCTTTTAAACTATAGCGATGAGAGAGAGAGAGAGAGAGAGAGAGAGGAATGATGCAAGGAAAGCCTTATGAAGTGATGAGTATTGATGCCAATCCAAACCCTTATCATACTAGGAGTTTGGCCGGTTCCACATACAGCCAGCCAGGGTCTGACCTCAACCGAATTAGCTTCCTGGTAAGAGGCTCCTCGGTCCACCCCGAAACCAAGTCCTGCATATGGTTTTGTTCAAGGAGCCTTTTATTTTGTTTCATTTTCAAATTTCTAAGTATTGCAGATGGCCCACCTTTATTCCCCCCTAAATAGGGATTAAGGTGTTAACCTGTTCTATTTGTGTGGGACAACTATATGAAGGAAAATTATTTGAAACTTTTCGACATTGGCCCCCTACATTTAAATTATGGAGGAGGGGAGCATGCCGAGAAAGGTATCACAATTTAGTAGACATCCTAAATCTTCTACCACAAATGTACATCAGAACCAGCCTTCTAGCCCCCATGAACCACGACCCACACACCTCGATCTTCCATGAATATCCTTATATCAACGAGCCTTGTGCTCATATTTAGTTCATCATTATCTAGACCTTCTCACATAAAATAGGGTAAGGTGCATAGTGGTCCGTTGAAGTTGTGAAAAATCTTATGTCCACCCATTATCCTACAGAACATGGTTCATTAAAAATTTTCTTTAACGTTGCATCAGGAGAGAACCTAGCATCAAATATACAGTGAGAGCTAGCAATTGAGCTAAAGCCCAGTTAGTAATTAGAAAAATGAAATATTAAAACAATATGCTATTTTTATAAATTTTATTTCACCTTAGGTTTTAGTGAGGAGGAATTACAGGCAAATTGGATGTGCTCTCTTTGTCTTGAAATTTCTTTAAATTCTCTGTAAAAGGAATTATGTTATAAGCACAGCTCGAAAATGAAAATTCTATTATGGTCAGTGGCGGATCCTGAACGTTTTGGTAGATGGGACGAAATTTATACTGTAATTTTTCTAAATTAACAAACGTACATGAATTGTAAGAAAAAGAAAAAAGATTTAGTTTTTAGCAATTACAAAATTTTCATATCAAAACTTTAATTTACCAAAATATAGATGTCATGTATTAGAAAATGTTGTGCATCTTACTATCTTAAATTATTCAAATAATTTGAAATTATACCGGCTAAACAGAAGTTTTGAACAAAATGTTAATGTGGAGAGGTTTTTTGAAATAATAAATTAAGGTGCTTAATGCAAATATAACCATGAAATAGTTTAAAGAGTACATAACTTTAAAAAAACAAGGAGTGGAATTGAATAATCAGTTTACGGACTATATGAAAAATTGAGATATAGTCTATAAAACCTATTAACAACCCTCCCCCCCAAAAAAACAATCAGATAATTTGAAATTGCAATCGTTAATCATGAAGTTCTGAAAAAACATTGTTTGTGATGAATTATTTGGAACAATAATTTAAGGAGTTAAATGCGAATATCAACACTAAGTAGTTTAGTGAGCTTGAAAACAAAACAAAAAACCCCAAAAAGAAGAAAAGTTATCAATAAATGATAGCTTAAGGGACCTTATGCAAATATGACCATGTTGTTAGAGAACCAAAAAAATATGCGCTCCCAAAGATTCAAACATGTATCCACTAGGTGCTCCTTTAAACAACTAACCAATGTGACTAAACTGAATATTTGTTAAATTATATATAACTCCTATTTTTATTTAATAGCCAGTTGCCTCTATATATATACATTACATCGATGCCAACACCTACCCTCGACCCTTAAAGGATCCATCCTTAATTATGGTCTGCATTAGGGAAGTTGGATAGTTGTAATTCAAAATAAAACAGAAATGAAAAAATATGTATGCTACTTTTTACTTAACTCAAATTACTTTTTTGTGAGATATTTTTTTAGCAATGTTGGTTCTCTGTTGACTGTTGAGAGCCGTGGGCAATTTTCTATTGGAAACTCAAATTATGATCATTTTCGACAATGGATAAAAAATGAAATCCAGTAACCCAGTATGATATGTAAATCAAAGAATCATTGTGGGATATACAATGCAAATGTCAGAATCCTGTGTTCTTCAGGTAATAAGTTTACCGGCCTTCTTTTTGTGAAGAGGATCCATTTAGAGGATCATGGTTGCTTCTTTTTCAACAGTGCTACTTTGTTTCTTTGTTTTGCCACTTGTTAGTGTTAGAAACTTTATAGGGTTTATTGTAATTATTCGATTATATATATATATATATATATATATATATATATTCAAGAATGAGGGGGACGATTATATATTTTATTTATGAGTGTACACAGGCTTTTAATATAAGTGGGTTCTAATAATAAGACTCAAGCCTTATTTAAGTTTGGTCCATTTTATATCTTATACTCATGGACCTCTCATAGTTTTTCTAATGTGGGACTATTTTAATCCACACATCTCAACATTTCTCCACACGTGCAACCATCATTTTTTTGGTGTGGTTGTCACGTGAATTGCACAACACTTGTAGAGAGAGGGATTTGGAATGAATGGAACAAATAAAGTCCACTTCTTTTATAAGAAGTGAATGGTCTTGAAACCCTTTCATGAAAAGTTATATTTACAACCTTTCATAATAAAGAGTTACAATCTTGTATGTAAATTCACAACTCTTCATTAAATTATATCTTTTCATTCAAATTTATAACCTTTCATTTCATGAAGGGTTAGGAACCCTTTCATTTAACTTCATAACCTTTCGTCCATATTTTACTTGCAACTCTTCATTATAATTTGTAAGGTCATAACTTTTCAAATAATATGGGATTAAAACTTTACATAAGTAATTTCTAATAATTTAGAAAATCCTAAATTATCTCAACAGTTAGGATATCCACAGAACTATGTAATTGTGTATCTATATGTTGGATCTAGTGTTCATCTATTAATTTATCTATTTGAGCTATAAGGGGACCAACCTTTTTGAAAATATCACTTGATAATTGGTGATGTCTTTTTTTTTCCTTTTCTTTTTCTTTTTATAAAAAAAGACCGTTTTTATTTCTGCAATGACCATTTCCAGCAAACCACATTCATAATTTAAGGGTATGTTAAAGAAATTTAATTTACTCCCTCCGTTAGAATATTTTTATAGACCATTATATTACATATCCCTATGCTTCTCCAATCCCCTTGATGGTAGATTAAGAAAATTTCCAGTACATAGTTAAAAAATGGCACAATGATTTACTGAGATTATGGAAACATCCAATTTGATACAGCATGGTAAAGCGGCTGATCAATTCAAGACGAGGCCTATTTAATTTAATTTTTTTGAAACCGACTCGTAAGCCTAACCTCATTCACACAACACATATCCAGGAGACCCACGAATTTGCCTCGAAAACGTTAATTGTGGTCACTTTCTCGCCTGGGGATGGAATCCCGCACCAACTAAGTTATTGCTTATTGGTGAGGCCTATTTAGTTAAACCTGATAATAGAGTTCATCTCTAATATTTTTTTGTTTTTGTTTAATTAAATGTTTCACTAGTCATATGTTAAATAACAAGTTTAGAATGAAGGGAGGGAGCATTTTTCGATATATTTAAACGGTAAAATTTAGGAATCCAACGAGATCAACTGTTATATTCTTGTCAAGCTGACAAGGCAAAAAACAGTAATTAACAATACAAATTAATATTTCATTTATATTTTGATAAACAATGATATTTGATGTCACAATAACAGAAATAAACTAATACAAATTGATCTTTCATTTATATTTTGATAAATAGTGATATCTGATGTCTGTATTATGTAAATATAGAACGTAGATCCAAGTATGGAAAGTCCATCCAATACTCAGATATCTGAAAACCAATTACCTATCCAATTCCAATACGCATCCAATCAGATTTAAACTAAACCAGTTTCATGTGAATTTTATTAATTTTTTCAAGTCCAACCGGGAATTACGATTAATAGTAGAATAATTTTCTTATCATGTTAAATCATATATTCAGTAATATTCGGCTAGACGGTTGAGCCGAAACCATATTTCTCTCCTCATAAACATGGATATCTTAATTTATGAAAACATTTCTAAGAGAACAATTACAATTTACAAATAACAGCAGTATCTAATTCCTAATCACCTGTCGTTTGCATCACTAGAAGGCACCAACATAAGATCCACAAAATATAAAAAACTATATAAAAAAAAAATAAATTTACTACTGTGGCAATAAACTAACAAATACTTTTTAAACTTACGAACAAATATCACAAAACTTTAAAAAACAACGAAAAAATACCATCATTAAGGTGCCACGTCGGCAATAATTACAAGAAACTACTACAAACTTTCAAACCATGGTAGTTTCTTGTAATTTTGAGACTTTTTGGTAGTTCGTTACCACAGGGTAAAGTTTTTTTTTTATATAAGCCCAAAATAGAATACTAATTATGAAACTACCATGATACTCTATGGGACTATGGGAGGAGTAATATCAATGGAATAGTCTACTGTACTCTCATCTTCACTTCTCTGGATTATATTTTCAGTATAGAGATATGTACTTCCTGCAAAAACTGCTGAATCTGAAAGGAGATGATGGCTTTGAGATGAATCAAGTACTGGTGGCTTTGTGGTACATAATGGGTCTATGGCCCTTGGTGTACAGTATGTTTTTGCTACCAACTGGCAGAAGGTAACTGTTGTTATACCAAGTTAATTGAACCTTTTCACTTTGTAATCCTGCTATCAAAATATGTAAGTAATCCACATCGTGTTCTTAATTTGATTTTACATGTTGTATGTTGAATATTAAAACATCAGAACTCTTGTGATAAAGTTCTCAGCCTCATTTTAGGCATTTTCCATTGGCCTTTGGTTGGAAGTTCTCTTACTTTCCCGTTTATCTATGCAAATGCAACGACGGAAGAACAATAGCAGCAGCAGCAACAAAACCCCATATCAAACATTTGGGTCCAGCTACATGAATTATTTCCTTCTAATTGGCAATATTTAGGTCTAGTCTGAGTAAATTAGTAATTATCATAACTGCTTCCATTTATGCTTGTTCAGGCCCAACTTTATTCCTCCTTGCTCAATAGGAGCGACATAGCTTTTTACTAATGCAAATTTGGGTAGATTTCAGCCACAATATTTATGGACGTGTTATTTCATTTGGGGCCAGCTACATGAATTATTTCCTTCTAATTGGCAATATTTAGGGTCTAGTCGAATAAATTAGTAATTATCATAACTGCTTCCATTTATGCTTGTTCAGGCCCAATTTTATTCCTCAATGCTCAATAGGAGCGACATAGCTTTTTACTAATGTAAATTTGGGAAGATTTCAGCCACAATATTTATGGACGTGTTATTTCTTAATTTTCCAACATTATGAGGTGCTCAGTTAGGGACATGGAGCCCCCTAACTTCAGAAGTTATTATCCGAACACATTACATCTATCAGCTTATATATATGCAAAGACTATCAATTAACACAATAATGTGGCAAATGTATGTGGTCTGATGGTTAGTGTATATGTCTTGGCATTTGGCATTAATTTGATTTCTATATGTAGTCATGTAATTTTATTTTTGCAAGTTTCAAATAGATGGGTTATGTGGTATCATGGTTATCCATATAACCACTTTATCGGGCAGACCCGCCGATGGCTGTAATCAGGTAGGGTTGAACTTGACCCAATCCAAAAGTTACAACCGACCCAACTTCCACCCCTAATGCTATAGCCGTTAAAAAAAACTCTTTAATTTTTATGATTACATAATACTCCAATAGCCACCTATGCTCTTTAACAAGTAGTAACCTCTCTTTGATTGCAATGTTTGTCTTAGCAATTAAACTGCACTGTACATCCATTTCCCCTAAAGTTTTGCTAAAGTTTATGCGCCCGCGCATATATGTACATACATGTATACATATATATATACAGTAATGTTAATTCTGTAGGTATCATGTGTTAATATCTTTCATTAATCAATTTGATATTTCCCCCTTAACAGCTCAAGGTGCAAGATCCCTGTGTGGCCTTTTCTTATACTTTCAATGTTTGGTGGGGCATACGCTCTCATCCCGTATTTTGTACTCTGGAAGCCACCGCCACCAGTAGTGCAAGAAGATGAACTCACCAGATGGCCTCTGAATTTCCTTGAATCAAAGATAACCGCAGCTGTAAGAAACAATCACACTAAAAATTATAATTAAATAGTTTTGCGTTATAGCTGCAACATATTTGCTGATAGCACATGTACAAAATCAGGTATCACTTGCTGCGGGTTTAGGAATAATCACATATGCTGGATTGGCAGATGCCGATGTATGGAAAGAATTCTACCAATACTTTAGAGAAAGCAAGTTTGTAAGTTCCTTTCCTTTATTTCATCCCTATAAATATAATTTATTATATTTTTCAAATTGATTTTATCAATTTTTCTCTCTCCAAACTTCAGATTCATGTTACATGCATTGATTTTTCGCTACCATCCGCGTTTGCCCCTTTTTGGGTCTACAATGACATGACTGCTAGGAAATGGTAAGAGCTTTCGAGTCTGAATCATATGGATTTGTATTTTGTTAAAAGCCATTTGCAAATTAAAAGAAATGTTTTGCTCGTATGGAATTATAGTGAAATTTGAAAGTAGATAATTTTTTTTTTCCGTAATAGGACTGCCTGTTGCACTTATTCCATTTTTGGGTCCATCGTTGCATCTTCTCCTGCGTCCACATCTTTCCGCACTGCCAACACGGGCACCCTCAACTTCAACCGAGAGCGATTAAGTTTTGGGAATTCTCATCTTCGTTCCTTTTACATTCAAACAAGAAAGTGGCTACATTGTCAATTTAATCAAGAGTTATACCCACGGGCGAGATCTTCGATATGAAGAGAAGGCGGCGTATCAGAAGTTAGATTGTGCTTCAGCACTCCAGTTCAATGCAGGGCCTTAAATATATCAACATTGAAATACTTTTGGTCTAATTGTTTATTTCAGACTCGCAGCCAATGGTACAGATACTGATCAATTAAAAAGAAATCTATATTATGTATATAACATGAAGGAGTAACTTGGATGGTTTACTATGTGCAACAGGAAACTAATAATCAACTGAATGAATTACACTTAAAATGAAGAAGAAATATGCTTAAACATGGTTAGAGAAATTTAAAGGACATTATGGTTGTGAAGGACACGATCAATTGAGAAGAAGAAAAAAATCAAAAGAATCACCTTAGTCCTGAAATACGCGGTCTTGTTCTTGTTGTGAATGAAAGTAATCCAGATTAGAATCATATCATTAATCATCCGGTAACAAATTAGCTGTGGTTCACACAGCCATGGAAGGGAAAGGGTAAAATAAGGGGGTCTTGGATTCCACATGTTAAGTTAGTCAATGCTAATTAGCTACAGTTCACACAACCACGGAAGGGTACATAAGGGCCTTTGATTCCATGTGTTAAGGGGCCATGTTTTCACCTACAGCCGGCTTCACCCATGATTTGGTTGTGACGACAACAACTAATTTCACCCGTCGCTAAGCTATCTTCTTAATCACCTTAGTGAACTCCGCAGTTTGTTTTCGCAGATCAGCTTCAAAATTACAAAACCAAAGAAGGCATTTCCAAGAATAAAACTATTTGCATTAAATCGTGTAATGTGGCAGATGTTTCAATTTATTATACATTTAATCAGACTGAACTTGATTAGATTTACTATTCTGGAGATGTATTTCTAACCGGTGATATCTTCCATTTAGTTAAAAAAAAAAAGGAGGTAATGCAGGGGGCCTTATTCATAAAGTTTTTGGAGCACATCTTTGTAGTTGGTCTTCAGTTGCTCCCTCTTTAGCTTGAGAGCAGTGGTTACCAAACCCGATTCTGGCGTCCACGTATCTGACACCAATGTAATTTTTGCGGGAATCTCAAATTTGTCGAGCTTTGCTTCTTTTGCTGCCTGCAAATTTGCAGCAAAAGCAAAAGAGTTTTGAGGCATGAAGAAAATGATTCACTTAAGCTGAAACTAAAAAAGGTAATTTGCTTGAATTACCCGAAAAACATAATTCTACTTCGTTTACTTTGTGATTGGAATTCGAGTCGAAAAGGTGACAAATTGATTGTGTAACGGATGGAAGTACAACAAAAATGCTGCAACAAACCAAATACTGCAAGCCCTTTAAACAGCTAAACCCTGTCATGAAAAATCATTTTCACATTGAAATGTTGGATATCTATATTCCATGTCATTTCCAGCTTCTTTGTCGACAAAACACTACTGGATTGGCAATGTCACCAGATCCAGCCTTCTCCGCATGAGTAGGAACGACGGATTCTACTCTTGTGTGAAAACCTCCCGGAGTGATAAAAGCTTCGTAGCCACCGGCTTGCTTTCAGCTTTTTACAAGTATAGGTTACAGGTCCGAACTGAGCGAAGGCGGCCACTTCGCGATATTGTGCCAATTCCAGTTTTGAAGTACCGTGAAATCAGTCAATGACAAATGGCTAGTGATTAGGTTTACCCGTTAATTCATGGCCAACCATAACTTCAGAATTCCCAGCAAGATTGCCAATCCTTCGGATAGCATAGGATTCTGACACCTTAGGACCTCTTCCTAACAAAGAAGATGCACTAAATTTGCATCGGGAAATCCTGCAAAAGCTAGATCCAACCACTGGATGTACAACTCATTTTCAGCAACAGATGCTGCATACAATTAATGCTGTGTTTTCCTTAAAATCAATAGATTGCAATGAGAGCGATCACAAAGAGGGTATATGAAAAAACTGTAAGCCAAAAGGGGCAACCGCCTCTGGCGCCAGATGCTAGGCAGCAACCCACATACACTGCAAGGCACGCACATTGCTAAGGCCTGAGTCACACATTGCCTTGTGCACGTGTGGCCACATGTAAGCAATATTATCATTTTTATAGATGTTTTAGGTATTGTGTGAAACAGTGGGTGCTTCTCTCTCTCTCTCTCTCTCTCTCTCTCTTCCACTTCTCTTCCTCTCGTAGAATATCTTGATACTGTTTTGGTTTTTGTACTTTTCACTTAATACGTAGGGTTTGCATTTGTAAGTTATATTGCTTTATATTTGGTTTCATAATTTGCCGGTGTCATGACTATTGACTTGACGATTTTAACTTATTACCTGTTGCGATAACATGTCTGTCCTGCTTTCTTCACTGCTAGGTATATAATTTACTTGCATTATATGTTTAGTCATGACATGTATAATATGCTTATGAATTAGATTTAAAATATTTCAAAAAAACAAAAAGGGTTTTTCATTACCTACCACCCAAAATATCATCACCAGGCCATAAACTTTCATATTTTCATATACTACCCCTAAACATGCAGTAATAAAGGAGTAATAAAGGAGGTATACAAAATCATTTAAATTATCATGGAATTATGTTTGTGTCATACAATGAAACTATGAGCGAAAGTAATAGAACATAGCTTAAGGAAAGAAACGTCCATATCCGGAAAGAAATGTCCATATCCGGAAATCAATTTGGGTTTGTGCCAAAAAAAACCCTTACTACTGAAGCAATTATTTATTGAAGAGATTGATGGAGAAATGTAGAGAGGAGAGATTTGCAAATGGTTCTTATTGATTTAGAAAAGACTTATTAGAGGATCCCTAGAAAGATAATATATTGGATTTTAGAAAAGAAATCAGCGTCTCATAAGTATATTGATGTGATTAAAGATATTTATAATGGAGCAATTGCTATAGTGAGAATGATTGGCGGAGAAAAAGCCATTTCCTATTACCATAAGTTTACATTAAGGACCGGCATTAAGTTTTTATCTCTTTGCATTATTTATGATTGAACTTATTAGACATATTCAAGATGAAGTGTCATAGTGTATGTTGTTTGCTGATGTTATTGTTTTAGTTGATGAATCTAAAGAAAAGATAATTCTAACATAGATATATGAAGAGAGATCATAGAATCCAAAGGATTTATAATTAACATAACAAAAGCTGGATATATGGAATGTAATTTAACACAATAATGCACAAAATTAGGCGTACCACGTACGTTGCAAATTGATGGCCATGAAATATCTAGTGGTAATCATTTTCGTCGTTTAGTATCTATTATTAATCATGATGGGAAATTCAGGATGTAGTTCAATGGATCAAAACGGGATGGTTGAAACGGAATACTTTAGGAGTGCTATTTGATCGTAGGATACTTTTGAAATTGAAAGAATTTTTTTATAAAATATCGATAAAACCGACACTTCTTTTATTAAAACCGAGTGTGGGTAAAATGAGAATGTTTAGATGGTTGGATGATAATCTGGGACGAACCCACATTGAACTCGGGACCACATGGCCGTCCTGAGATTTTACGGAAAAAGAAATCTCCGCTTTGATCTATTGATGAAGTACAAAATTATGGATGTATGTTATATAGATTGGGTTTATAAAAAGGACATAAAGGTGTAGTTACTCAAGTGGTTGTGCATGGTGGCAAGAGATTGTGGGTTCAGTCCCTATAGTGCACATAATTATTTGATCATTTTTTGGACACAAGGTCTTAAAGACTTGACTGGTCATTTTAATAATATTAAGTATGAATTTTATGTGTTCTTTTAAACAAAAACATTTGATTTCAATTGAAAACGACAAGATATATGATAGATAATTCTGAACAAAATTTCAATGGAACCTTGCTACATATTGCGTCCCCCTCAAAAAAATTCATGGGTCTGCCACTAGTAATAATACACTAAAAGATATGATAAGCAATTTGTGTATTCATAACAAGTCAGAGATAACTCACATATATGATAAAATAAAAGAACTGATTGAGATAATTTGGTCATGTGCAATGGCGATCAATCAATGCTTCGGTTAGAAGTGACAAAATTGTAGATACTAGCATAACTAAGAATAAGGGTAGATCTTGAACAGGATGGCGACAATTAAAAACGATATGTCAATTGTTTATTTAATTGAGAAAACGATCCTTAACATAGCAGAATGGAAAAGAAAGATGAGGGATTCATATAGCCGACCCCAAAATTTTAGGACGAAGTCTCGTTGATGTTGTTGTACCCCTAAAACCTGATTATTATACTAAATCCTACCTTTGGTAATGGAAATCAAGAATATTTGAAAATATTCAATACCAGTTGTACCGTAGATGCTAAAAATGGGACGTGATAAAAAATCATTTTTCTTTTTTACTAGTAAAAATTAACCGGTTGTAACACAAATGAATGTGGGATGCCATATGATGCCTAAGGGTCTTGGTTTTAAAGGATGCAAATCTAATCGCTTGAACTAAACAAGATTAGTTTAAGCCATGGCGTAATGTTAAACTTAAATAGATTAGAAATGACCGCTAGCATGGGGTTATATGAATTATGGTAAAGTTTTGAATATGATATAAGCAAGTCGATGAGAAATGACCTCTAACATTGGGTTATACAAATAATGGTAAGGTTTTGACGAAGATAAACACAAACATCAAGTTTTATATGGAAATAGCTAAGGTTTGGAGGTGATATATGTGAGAGACTCTTTTAGAAGGTGTCTCGGTTCACTATGGCACATGCCTTGCCTTGTCTCTCATTGAGTGTATTGACTACACCGGGAAGATTAATAAAAAAAGGTTCTAATATTTCCTTCCATTAAACTATCTTGAATTAATAAAAGTTTCTTGCAAAATGGAAGAAAAACTCAAACAAGTCGTCATGTCTCTTCCTTCCAATTTCTTTAAGAACAAAAGGCTAAATTTTTCTGCCCTTTCTTAATTTAAACCCAAGGGCAGAGTAAGCATTAAATGAAGTCATTCAAGTTGATAACCATGCTATGGAAAACAAAATCCCAGAACAAAGCAAACTATTTCCTTGGCGTCGATTCATGATATTTGTTTATGGTTTTTTCTAAAGCCTTTTGCATTTACTTTTTGATGTTAATAGACATATACTTTTTAACGCTAATATATATGCATAACCACAATGATATACTTCCTTCTTATCATCTACATACTCGGTGGCGGAGCCAGAAATTTTTTTTAGGGGGGCCTAAGTGAAAACATATTCTCTAATGTAAAATTTTACTTTTTATTAAAAAAAATGACACAATGTTTTTTTAGGCATGGTATACTAATATAATTATCTTTTCTATTTTACAATATTCATGTAATTGTAAAGATTTAAATTCAAAGAAGAATCACCTACATTTTTTGGAAATAAAATAATGCTGCCATGAATAAGTGATTTAGTGAAGTCTAAATTACATACTAACATGAATTAATATATTATTCTCAATAGCTTATCATATAAAAAAAACTATTTTATTTAACTTCTTGCTTGCATAATAAAATATTTATAGTTGAAATAAAAGAATGCATCAAAATCAAAAGATCCTATAAAAGTTAAACTTAACTAATTTTAAAGATTTTAAAATAGTCAAGGAGTTATAAATGAATAAAAAGCTACAACGAGTTAAATAAATAAAAATAAAATGAGGTGGTACTTCAGGCTAACCTAACTACTTCATGTTCAAAGCACAATGTCCCTACCATTAGGACGAGTTTCCTTTCATATTCTAACAAAAGGTATTAAATATTTACTAAATCTTTATGTTTGGAAAACCGAGACAAATGTATATGGGTTTGCCCGGAACCTTGGGGGTCCTGGGCCCCTGCCTGCACCTTTACATACTCTTTTCAAGGAATATCATAATTTTTTTAGTAACATATTAAATTTTGTGTGCACAAAATTTAAACTTTGAACCTTCAACCTCTTACAGCAAGAAACCTCATACCACTCAAGGATTTTATAATTGCATTATACTATATTTTAATATGGAATTAAATTGTGTTGGTAAAACAGAAAAAAATTGTTTGTTATGATGCAATTGATCACAAACTAACCTTCACAAGTGACTGTTGGACTTCATTGATAACTTGATCCTTCTGGCAAAGTTCAGAAAAATCATTGAATTGTATTCCAGATTTTTGAGCCCAGCCTTCTAATGCTTGACGGGAAGGAACAACCAAGGCAACACAATAATTGTGAAAGGGATCAGCATACACCATGATATTATCTACATAATTGCTTGACGCCAATGCTGCTTCAACCTGTACCCATAAAAACATTTAACTGAATAAACAAAAAAAAGGTTCATTAGAGGGCAGTTTGTTTGTTTTGTTGTTATTTGGATGCAAACCCTTCGGGAATCAATCTGGTAACCTCTCACTTTGGAGAAAGAAAGTTTCAAAGGAGGAAGCTAGGACCCTTCGGGCAATTTGGTTTGTTGCAATAGAAAATGAGAATTTGTTGTAAGAAAGATGGATTCCCTAACCCATCGTCTGGTTGGTTTCAACTTTTGCTGTAGGATTCCCAAATTCGAAGTTCATTTCGTATATGGTTCAACAAAAAAACAAGTGTAAAAGCAATATTTGTTGCGACTCTAAATAAGAGCGGATGCGAGGAAGATGCGGCCCCGATGATAAATGCCCCAAATTTCTTAAAGTTGCAGCATATGCTGCACCCAAATTGAAAGTAGCACTATCGTGAAATTTTGTTGCATTTTTTCCTGCATGCAAGCTCCATTTCCCAACAAACCACACAGCCCCTATAACATTTAAGTGGCATACCTTTCCAAGAGAGATGTATTCTCCATGTTGAAGTTTCACAATATCCTTCTTTCTGTCTACAATTTCAAGGCAACCATCAGCGTGAAACTGCCCAACATCCCCAGTGTAAAACCATCTCGTTCCTCGCTCATCTACCTGTAACAACGCAGAAAAGGTTTAGCCCTAGCAAATGCTTCCACAGGTATAGAATACTACAGTAAGACAAATGCTTCCACAGTTATAGAATACTACAGTAAGACGAGCTTACTTTATAAACCTCATTCGTCTTTGCCTCGTTCTTAAAATACCCCTTAGTCACACTGAATCCACCAACTACAACTTCACCTCGTGGCATAGGGGAATCTGAAATTGTATAGCCACCTTCTTCCCAAGACACAAGCTGTCAAAATATAAATGAAAAAAGTATAAGTAGCATCAAGAAATGTAGTGTCTTAATCCTATTGGATATCATACAAGTCTTATGATACCTTAATATAGGAACATGGGAGAGGTGGACCCACACGGCCTACACTTGAGTCATCCCACTCGGAAAAAGCTGCACCGGCGCTTGTTTCGGTTAATCCATATCCTTGGCCTACTGGACTCCTGAAAAGTGTACGAAAATACAAAAAAAGTAGATTAATAAGAAAAGAAGAGAAAAGGACCATTTACTGAAACTTTACTTTCACAATAAAGGCATAAAACACCCTTAACTACCATCGTTTTCCAATAAACTACATTAAACAGTTCATTTATTACAGTAAAATCCCTTAAACTTTAGCTTTAAGGGAGTTTTTTCCCACCAAAATACCTTAAATGCATCACTTTAAGCGAGCTTCCTGAAATAAAAAACTTTAAGGTAGTTTAGTGGGAATTACAGTCACAGCTAAGAGTAGTTTAGTGTACAATATCCTTTAAAAAGTAATTTATAAGTCGGCTTGATTACCCCATGCATATATTGACAAATCTCTGTGTATCTTTAGATAAAGGAGCTCCACCACAAAGTACAAAGCGTATACGTCCTCCAAGAATTGAACGCACTGGTTTAAAAATAACAGCATCCCAGATTGCTCTTTCTAAACCACAGGCTCCAAGCAAGCTGCCTTCAATTCCTCTGAGCCGGCGTTTATATGCAAAACTGAAGATCGTTTTGGATATTCTGCCCTTCTCGTCAATCTGCACTAACGAAAGTATTAACTCGATGTCTTCATATTATCGGAAAGCACAATATATTTCCAGCACATAATTCTAAACCTTCTTCAAAACTCCATCACGAACACGGTCTAGAATAGCAGGAACTGCGGTCATAAGAGTGGGCTTTAACATAGAGGCATCTCCTTTGGTTCCTTTCTTGATCTTATTTGATGAGTCAGTTAAGGTCATTGCCGTTCCATAACCTATCGCACAACCTGCAGACAGCATCACAGACTGACAGACCCAGATTTGTGAGAGGATAATCTAAATTGAAGCTATGTATGAAAAGAAATTGAGATCATATATGATAACCTCAGCTGCTAGTTCAAAAACATGAGCTAGGGGCAAGTATGCCAAGAAGACATCACTGGTTCCTATCCCGGGAATTACAGTGGTGACTGCCGCTGCAGTAGCCACAATATTTCCATGAGTAATCATGACTCCCTACAAAACATGTGAAGTGATATACAGGTTATGTATTCCAAAGAAAAAGATAAGGCGTAATACAAAAATTGCATTTCTTTCGATTTCATTTTTCCTAAAGGTTATATACAGCACTAATATCTAATAAGAAACTTGTAGAAAGAAGCCAGTTTTCATATGCACTAGCATGATGAATACAGATCCCGAAATGCCAAAATGCTATTTTCTGAAAAAATGGAACTGGTCTGCAATCAGCTAGTTACATGCCGAAGCAGATTGAAAAAGGCATACCGACCTTTCCAAAAGCTGAAGCTAATTTTCTGTAGCATAATGAACATCCGAGATAGTTTTCAAAAATTCTTGAATAACTATAACTTCCAGCCTATGAGATTCCAAAGGAGCATCATGCATATCAGTAGTGCCAGCTATAACTGGTCATCATCTAATTATTGTGCCACTCAGACATCAAGAATAACTATTAATCATCAAGTCATCTCTGTCTCATACATATTTCTAGGAGCTAATATGCCTAGACTGCGGCATGATTCGATAATGATTTTATCACATAAACTTAGATGTCTAGCTCCTTCATGTGCTATTAGGTTTAGGCTTAGTTGCAGGAACCTTGGGGGGGAGGGGGGGTTGTAACAAATTCGCTTCGGAACCTCGAATCCACGTTCTGTCTGAGATTCGAAACAAAATCTCGACTCTCATACAACGGAATCTCGATTCAGTTTCGAATCTCTTCGGCTGGGTTATTGTCTCTGCAGCTTCTTGGCTTTTAATGAAATATTGGGCTTATAACTTAATGAATTATTGTAGGGTCTTTCATTCGATTCGAAAGTTGTTGATTAGACCACAAATGCGTCACTTTAAGAAGGAGAAAGTGTTAAGTGTTCTTTCGCCACAACAGCAACCTCCTCCGCAACCTTTATCGTAGCCGGATTGTAATTAATCAAGTCATGGTGCAATTTTATAATTTTATGTCATTTAGGTTTCTAACATAAGATTCTTTTAGGTTTTGGCAATTCCCCGCCTCTGCCCCCACCTCTGCAGCGATGGGTTTTGGCATCAAATTTCAGGTATTCTCTAATATTTTTGGAGGTTAGCTTTAAATCAATTTTCGTTGCAACCAGCTAAATAAAAGCAATTTTTTTTTCTTTTATTCCATATTGAATTATCAACTCATATGACAGGTATCACAGATCTAGAGTATGTTGACTGAAGGTAGGTTCTTTAATTGACTTTTCTGATTAAATTGTTCGCAATGGACAGTCCTCACTTTATGTAATCTGACCTCTCAGTTAAAGAAAATTAGCCATGCTTCCACAATAAACAAATACAATATCGCAGCTAACCTTTGGTAAACCGGTACTTCCACTTGTATACATGATGACAGCAACATCAGTTCTTGAAGGCAATATAGGGTTAGCAGGATTCTCTTTCCCGAGCATCTCAACTTCATTAAATGATAGCACTGTCCAATTGTTAATGTTAACTGACACATCAGAGTCATGCCGCCCAACTTCAAAATATATGACATTTTTTATGCTCTCTAAGCTTGAGCTTATTGCTTGTAGTTTCTTCAGCTGATTTGAATCACAGATGAGAGTTGACGCTTGCGTCTGCAGAAAAAAGGAAAGGCAAGTACAGAATAAGAAAAATCAGACTCCTAGAAAATTATGGATTTTCCAACTACAATTCATATATATGCTGCCTTCATGCTCAGTACGCAATACAAGAGCAGCATATATATGAGCACACATAAGCATTTGGGATTGACACGATGTCATACAAACACTTGTCTAGATGCATACACAAAAACATTCACATGCAAGTACGATTTGTGCAACCAAAAAGCAATGCTCAAAATTTGCCTAAACAACTAGACCCAAAGTTTAAAATCTCCGTATTGAGATCGGTATCGGATGGTCACTTTTGGATCGGGATCGGCAATCTTGGCCATATCGGATCAGAATATTGGATTTTATATCGTTTGAGAAAATATACTCTTAATTGATTACGAAAATTTTAGAATAAAAATTTAATAACTATAAACAATTTATTAAATTCTTTTGTAATTAATGTCTAAAATCGTATTAATGATGTCAAAATATCTGTGATAACCCAATAACCTATAATAAACTCATTAAATCATTAATGAACCAATTAACCCATTAGTTAACCCACTAACCATTAATAAACTTAATATGAAACCCCAATTATAAAATGGTACACACATTATTACTTGGTATCGGACGTATTAGTTTCGAAATTCAGATGATTGCTTTTGGGATCGGAATCGGCTGTGATTTCAAACCATGGTTAGATCAATAAAGTCTTGGACAAGGGTCAAAATAAAAAGGGATATTATTCATTTATGAAGTATGATATTCAGCCAATGAGTCAAATAACAAACACTAAAACACATAGATTGATAAATATGCTTCGAAATCTGTGGTATTGTGATGGGCTAAACATGTCCCTACCAATGAAATCCATTTACACAATGTGCCTAATAGTCTGAAGTTGTCCGCCTTTCCTATGATAAAATAATGTGTAAATATGTGCATATCATATATGTCTCCTGTTCTCGTGTCGTGCATGGTACTTGCATTTGCTTGTTACGGCAATGGGCAAGCATAGTCCCAGTCATTCATGCCTACAAGTACATCACCGAATTATCAAGCTTTTTTCAGCATTCCTCTGACAGTGGAAGATAAATATCACACGTTAATGATCTCTACAGAAAGAGTGATGATGCTCGATATCGGTGATCTCCCAGAAAGTGACACATGGCAGATGACGTGTCCCGAAACTTGCAAGAAAGGACCAGGAATGGTACCTCGGAAGGATACCCCGGGTCTGCGACCCATGGACGCAACCGACCTTCTGCGACCGTCCACACCACTCCTATGTCCGCCTTACAAACAACCGTTGGCTCACCTCCGAGCCCCCTGCACAATTGGCATCCTCGGCCCTCTCAACTCGTCTCCGGGCTATCGCAGAACCAAGATACCTCGGCCTCCCGCTCGTCCCCGAGCCTCCCGCCGAGCTCATCTTCCTCGGTCTCATCGTCCAATCAACGATACCAATCGCAAGCGCAACCGCCTCACCCCGCGAATCTCGCCATGCGCGAGATATCCGCCGGTCACGTCCCGCGTTCCACGCCATCACGATCCCCCATTAACAAGCCTGTCTCGTCATTAATGCGGGATCCTGCCTATCACACGGGCGTGACGCCGGGAGCGTAACGGCCGGCATGATTCTCGTGCCTGCCTGCCTGTTGCCACCACTATATAAACCCCTCTTTCAAACGGTTCAAATAAGTCATTCTTTCCTCACTAGGCCGTTACTCTGCTCAAATATCCGGTCTAACTTGATCGTCGGAGGGTCCTCGGTGGCACAACCACCCGGGACTTCCTTGCAGGTAGCTCGGCCACAACAACCTCAAACCCATTGAGATCCACACGCTTCAGGAGGCAACCTCCAACTCAATCTCAGCCGTCCATCGTCGCTTGCAGCAGATCTACGGAAGGTAACATCTTGACAACATCTGACATCCGTCAGCTGGCGCCGTCTTTGAGAAACGCTCGAATCCACTGAACAAAATTCACCTTCCGATCTCAACTCAATAGCAAGCGATCACCGTGACGATCCAAGCACTAGTTGCCGCCTCCCCCACAACGGAGGCTCGGACGAATCTCCTTCCCTGAACACCATCAATGCCCTAACCGTCCGTATAGATTGACTCACATCCGTCGTGGATACGCTCGTCCGTATCCAAACGGCAGGGAAAGCTCCCTATGTCACCGCTCCCCCACCTCGGGACCGGGACCCCTACAGAGGGAAAGAAGACTCTGCTCGTGTCGGCATTGCCGACCATCGTCTCGCTGCCTCCCACAGCCGCAGATCTCTTGGGCTAGCAACCCTGCTCGGTCCATCCTTAGCACGCCTCTCACGGCCCCTCCCACGCTAAGGATCGAAGCCCTCACCAAGAGGCAACCAGGCTTGCCCTTGCTTGGTTATCTCTGGCTGGTAGTTCCCTACCCCACGACGCCAGGGATCAAAGCCCTCGCCAAGAGGCATCAGGCAGTAACCCTGTTCGGCACGTCCTTAGCAGGCCTCTCACGGCCCCTCTCGCGATAAAAATCGAAGCCCTCTCTAAGAAGCAACCGAGTGGCTATCCTGCTCGGTTATCCCTGGCTGGTAGTTCACTAACCCACGACGCCAGGGATCAAAGCCCTCGCCAAGAGGCACCGGGCAGCAACTCTCTCCGGCCCGTCCTTACCAAGCCTCTCACGGCCCCTCCCGCGCTAAGGATCGAAGCCCTTACCAAGAGGTAACCGAGCGGCTACCCTGCTCGGTTATCCCTAGCTGGTAGTTCAATACCCCACGACGCCAGGGATCAAAGCCCTCGCCAAGAGGCACCGAGAAGCAACCCTGCTCGGTCCGTCCTTAAGGATCCAAGCCCGCGCCAAGAGGCACCGGGCAGCAACCCTGCTCGGCCCGTCCTTAGAAGGATTCTTACGGCCCTTCCCGCGCTAAGGATCAAAGCCTTCGCCAAGAGGCACCGGGCAGTAACCCTGCTCGGCCCGTCCTTAAGGATCCAAGGCCTCGCCAAGAGACAACCGGGCAGCAACCCTGCTCGGTCCATCCTAAACAGGCCTCTTATGCCCCCCCCCCCCGCGTTAAGGATTGAAACCCTCACCAAGAGGCAATCGAGCTCGCCCTTGCTCGGTTATCCCTGGCTGGTAGTTCGCTACCCTACATCGCCAGAAATCTAAGCCCTCGCCAAGAGGCAACTGAGCAGTTTCACTGCTTGGTCCACACTTAGCAGGCCTCTTACGGCCCCTCCCGCGCAAGGATCGAAGCCCTCACCAGGAGGCAACCGAGCGGCTACCCTGCTCGGTTATCCCTGGTTGGTAGTTCATTACCCCACGACGCCAGAGATCAAAGCCCTCGCCAAGAGACACCGGGCAGCAACCCTGTTTGGCCCGTCCTCAGCAGGCCTCTCATGGCCCCTCCCGCGCTAAAGATCGAAGCCCTCACCAGGAGGCAACCGAGCGGCTACCCTGCTCGGTTATCCCTGGATGGTAGTTCACTGCCCCACGACGCCAGGAATCAAAGCCCTCGCCAAGAGGCACCGGGCAGCAACCATGTTCGGCCCGTCCTTAGCAGGCCTCTTACGGCCCCTCCCGCGCAAGGATCGAAGCCCTCACCAGGAGGCAACAGAGCGGCTACCCTGCTCGGTTATCCCTAGCTGGTAGTTCACTACCCCACGACGCCAGGGATCCAAGCCCTCGCCAAGAGGCACCGGGCAGCAACCATGTTCGGCCCGTCCTTAGTAGGCCTCTCACGGCCCATCCCGCGCTAAGGATTGAAGCCCTCACCAAGAGGCAACCGAGCGGCTACCCTGCTCGTTTATCCCTAGCTGGTAGTTCACTACCCCACGACGCCAGGGATCCAAGCCCTCGCCAAGAGGCACCGGGCAGCAACTATGTTCGGCCCGTCCTTAACAGGCCTCTCACGGCCCCTCCCGCGGTAAGGATCGAAGCCCTCAGCAGGAGGCAACCGAGCGGCTACCCTGCTCGGTTATCCCTAGCTGGTAGTTCACTACCCACGACGCCAGGGATCAAAGCCCTCGCCAAGAGGCACCGGGCAGCAACCCTGCTCGGCCCGTCCTTAAGGATCCAAGCCCTCGCCAAGAGGCACCGGACAGCAACCCTGCTCTGCCCGTCCTTAGCAGGCCTCTTACGGCCCCTTCCACGCTAAGGATCAAAGCCCTTGCCAAGAAGCATCGGGCAGTAACCCTGCTCGGCTCGTCCTTAAGGATCCAAGCCCTCGCCAAGAGGCAACCGTGCAGCAACCCTGCTCGGTCCATCCTTGAAAGGTATCTTACGGCCCCTCCCGCGCTAAGGATCGAAGCCCTCACCAAGAGGCAACCGGGTTCGCCCTTGCTCGGTTATCCCTGGCTGGTAGTTCCCTACCCCACATCGCCAGAGATCGAAGCCCTCACAAAGAGACAGCCGAGCGGCAACCCTGCTTAGCTATCCCTGGCTGGTAGTTCGCTACCCCGCAACGCCAGAGATCGAAGCCCTCACCAAGAGTCGGCCGAGCGGCTACCCTGCTTGGTTATCCCTGGCTGGTAGTTCGCTACTCCGCAACGCCAGGGATCGAAGCCCTCGCCAAGGGGCACCGGGCAGCGACCCTGCTCGGCCCGTCCTTAGCAGGCCTCTTACGACCCCTCCCACGCTAAGGATCGAAGCCCTCACCAAGAGGCAACCGGGCTCGCCCTTGCTCGGTTATCCCTGGCTGGTAGTTCCCTACCCCACAACGCCAGGGATCGAAGCTCTCACCAAGAGGCAGCCGAGCGGCTACCCTGCTCGGCTATCCCTGGCGGGTAGTTCCCTACCCCGCAACGCCAGGGATCGAAGCCTTCACCAAGAGGCAACCGGGCTCGCCCTTGCTCGGTTATCCCCGGCTGGTAGTTATCTACCCCGCAACATAAGGGATCGAAGCCCTCGCCAAGAAGCACCGGGCAGCAACCCTCCTCGGCCCGCCCTTAGCAGGCCTCTTACGGCCCCTCCCGTGCTAAGGATCCAAACCCTCGCCAAGAGGCACCGGGCAGCAACCCTGCTCGGCCCGTCCTTAATGATCCAAGCCCTCGCCAAGAGGCACCGGGCAACAACCCTGCTCGGCCCGTCCTTAGCAGGCCTCCTACGACCCTTCCCGCGCTAAGGATCAAAGCCCTCGCCAAGAGGCACCGGGCAGCAACCCTGCTCGGCCCGTCCTTAAAGATCCAAGCCCTCGCCAAGAGGCACCGGGCAGCAACCCTTCTCGGCCCATGCTTAGCAGACCTTTTACAGCCCCTCCCCCGCGAAGGATCGAAGCCCTCACCAAGAGACAACCGGGCTCGCCCTTGCTCGGTTATCCCTGGCTGGTAGTTCCCTACCCCACAACACCAGGGATCGAAGCCCTCACCAAGAAGCAGCCGAGCGGCCACCCTGCTCGGCTATTCCCGGCTGGTAGTTCGCTACCCCACGACGCCAGGGATCTAAGCCCTCGCCAAGAGACACAAGGCAGCAACCCTGCTCGGCCCATCCTTAGCAGGCCTCTTACGGCCCCTCCCATGCTAAGGATCGAAGCCCTCACCAAGAGGCAGTCGAGCGGCTACCCTGATCGGCTATCCCTGGCTGGTAGTTCACCACCCCACGACGCTAGGGATCTAAGACCTCACCAACAGGCAACTAGACAGCAACCCTGCTCGGTCCACCCTTAGCAGGCCTCTTACTGCCTAACCCGAGCTAAGGATCAAAGCCCTCGCCAAGAAGCAGGACTGTGATTCCCGAGGGGATTCTTGTGCAGGAGGGGACCTCCTGCACAAGAATCCCCTCGGGAATCACAGTCGGTGGCGCGCGAGAGACCGTCATCTTCCTCTTAAGAGGAATCTCGTCTTCGTCCTCTTCCGCTTCCCTCGTCCGGGGTTCGGGAACCTACAGACGCCTCTGGCCGCTGCCGCGGCAATCATCGGGGGCTCGGGTCGAGACGGATGGCCTCGTCGCCGGCGACTCCCTTGGTGCGGAACTCGGGTCAGCCTGAGGCACGACCCTACCCCTGACTCTCTTCTGGGACAGGGCACCGAGGGCAGCAAGAATCCTGGATCGGTCCATTTGTTCTGCCGGGGGGAACAGGCTCGACTCAAAAGAAGAAGTAGAAGAAGAAAAGGAAGAATCTACAGGGGGCTACCTAGACTCTACCCGAACTATTTCTATAGACTATTCACAAGAAGACATCTAACCTGATGGAAAGGATGAGTCCTCGGAAGAGAAAACGCAGAGATCCGACCTAAAAAGGAGAGCGCCGAGCTAACGAGACTCTGGATGAGAAAATTATGAAGAGGTATAGGCCCTGATGGGGACCCCACCTCTATTTATAGCTGCCGGCGTGCACATCCAACAGCGACAGTCATCTCCCGTCGAAACGACTCATTGCATTTGACGGCCACCATCGCTCCACCTGTCGCGCGCACATTGACCGTATCCCATCGGACGCCGGAAATCTGCGGCCCGTGCGTCAGCCAACCAGCGCCAAACACGTGGGCTGTCGCTTCGGTGAACGTACGCACGATCCAGCGCATCCTTTTTAATGAAAGATCTGGCCCCTGACCGCTGACGTCATCAAGAAAATACAGCTGATTACCCGGGAATGCACGCTTACAATATCTACGAAAAGGAGCTCACATCAGATGACCCGGCAGACCACTCTCGACCCGACCAGTGAGTGGGTCGGGACGAGAGTGGGGGGCTAATGATGATGCTCGATATCGGTGATCTCCCAGATGACACGTGGCAGATGACGTGTCCCGAAGCTTGCAAGAAAGAACCAGGAACGGTACCTCGAAAGGATACCCCGGGTCTGCGACCCATAGACGTAGCCGATCTTCTGCGACCGTCCACACCACTCCTATGCCCGCCTTACAAACAACCGTTGGCTCACCTCCGAGCCCCCTGCACAACTGGCCTCCTCGGCCCTCTCAGCTCGACTCCGGGCTATCGTAGAACCAAGATACCTCGGCCTTCCGCTCGTCCCCGAGCCTCCCGCCGAGCTCATCTTCCTCGGTCTCATCATCCGACCAACGACACCAATCTCAGGCGCAACCGCCTCACCCCCGCAAATCTCACCATGCGCGAGATATCCGCCGGCCACGTTCCGTGTTCCACGCCATCACGATCCCCCATTAACGAGCCTATCTTGTCATTAATGCGGGATCCCGCCTATCACGCGGACGTGACGCCGGGAGCGTAACGGCCGGAGTGATTCTCGCGCCTGCCTGCCTGTTGCCACCACTATATAAACCCCTCTTTCAGACGGTTCAAGTAAGTCATTCTTTCCTCACTAGGCCGTTACTTTGCTCAAATATCCGGTCTAACTTGATCGTCGGAGAGTCCTCGGTGGCACAACCATCCCGGGACTTCCTTGCAAGTAGCTCGGCTACAACAACCTCTAACCCATTGAGATCCACACGCTTCAGGAGGCAACCTCCAACTCAATTTCAGCCATCCATCGCCGCTTGTAGCAGATCTACGGAAGGTAACATCTTGACGAGATCCGACATCCGTCAAAGAGCATTTACCAATATTACAATACAAATAGACAAAAAATAAAAGGAGCATCAATCAATGGTGAGCTAGTTACATAGGACCAACCTATTAGAACACTACAAGATAAGCAAATCAAACAAAAATTCCCTGCTAAAAGAAAGGGAAAAAAAAGATGCAGCTTCTCCATCAGATATAGTCGTTAGTGAAGACCAATATGTGTGATAGAACAATTGAATCATTCTCACCTCGTTAAGTGAGTGGATGAGTGCTTCCTCACCTAGAGATGCATAGATTGTAACAACTGTTATATTTTGACGGAAGCATCCCTGACAAATAATCAACTCAATGTAAGAATATGTTCATATGATAAGCATAGGACTTCTGTCACAGATACGTATGTTAAAATAAAGCTTGCCAATTCTACTGTAAAGGCGTAGAGCCAAAAAAATCACATAAATAAAATCTGAACACTACCTGGAACGCAATGAACCACACTGCCTTGGTATCCGCAAAAATTGCAGCTCGACTTTCTTGGATGTGGCCCAATTTAGCAAGGCCAGATGCAAAATTGCAAGCTCGATCAAATGTTTCTCCGTATGTTTGCCATTCATATTCCCCGAGATGTAGCTTCTCAAATTTCCTCCCACCGCTAGCTTCCACAAATTCCCTTGAAATCAACTTTCTTGTTCCAAGAAATCGATCCTGAGCATGTTTTTTGCAAGACTGCTCAAATAGAGCTGCCATTGTTGTCGCACCATCCCAAGGGACTTCAACTAATTTGGGGAATCTACTATTTCTCATTGTAATACCATTCTCGCCTCCTACATCTACTTGAATTGCTCTTTGCCTAACCCTTTTCTTGCTCATAATGACTGACGAAATTAGCAGAGGTAGAATGAGAGAAATGATAACACCACCAAGAATGCCGTAAAATCCGTATTCCTTCTTCATTGTTAGGAAAACTTTGGAAATTGTATACTGGAAAGGGATTCCCTTAAAGCCTCCTTCAGCATCTTCCATGATATATGCTTATATGTTTGTAGTCAGCACCCTATCAGGATTAGTCAGAATAAAAAAGAACAAGGTCAGATATTTCAAAGTGTAGCTTTTATTATTTTATTTTTTCGTGGGGGATAGTTTTACTGGCGCATTCAGTTGAAAGAACATTGGGAACAGTAGAATGAATGACGAGTAACTAAGAATACTATGGAGAAGGAACTGGGAAATTGCGCTTTATACAGATCAGTAATCAAACGAGAATTAAAGGGAAGGATTAATCTTTTGAACAGTTAACACGACATTTCGTTTAGGCCCTGATATGAGAAGAGGTGGCGGCGGTATCAATGAAGGGTTCTTTCCATGAGCTGCATCAAGAGCTGTTGATTTCGCTAAAAAAAATGTATTTTTATGTTATGAAGAACACAATTGCCATGTATACGGTTGCCCGAAAAGACATTACACCAGCAGAAACAATATTATTACATTGAGCGCCTAATGTCGTCGCATTTGTTGGCGGACAATGCCTTCATTTGTCCTCTATACATCCCAAATAGCCAACCTAATTCGTTACTATTCTTAAATCTAGGCAATACCAAAGGCATCACTAAATTTGCATATTTTATATGCAAAAAGAAATATTTAAATAATTGCCAGAACAATAACATTAACATTGGAGATATTGATATGCATCTTCTCCTGCAACATGGTCCATAACAAATTCAAATCAATAAATGATATAGTTGAAGACATCAGTTGACAAGTTGGTGATGAGCTTTTCCCAAATGGCAGTTCTTTCCTAGCAATTGATACGAATGCAAATAAGATTTGTTGCATTTAGTTTGGTAGCCGATGACATAAATGCAACAACATAGAACAAAAATACGATTCAAGAGCTTCAATTCAGGGGGGGAAAACAAGAATTTTTGCACAACACAAAATATAATGTAAAAAATCAAGTGAACATTTTGACATATGGCTCGCTGCTATTTACTATTTTTCATACTTTATTCAGCATTGCCTTGTTCACAACAAATGGGCATTTTCAAGGACAAACCCAATTCAAATCCCACACTCCTGCAAACTTTAACCTCAAACAAACGCCCTTTTCTGAAAATTTCCAGACCTTTTCTTTTTTACAATTCATGATACCAATTCTTTACTACTCAAATCCGTTTTCTTAAAACTTCAAATACAAACAGAATGAAAAGGATAATCTCTAATTTATCTCGAATAAATGGAATATAAATTACAATTACACCAATTTTGCACAAATCCCTAATTATAGCAACACTGGAGCAGCACCACATCAGTACAAGTAAAAAGGAGAAATAAGAGTATCAAATAATAAAGAGCAAGTGATCAAAACCGAAACTATACGATGCAATTAGTAAAAATAAAAATATAAAAAAAATCTGAGAGAATTTACCCAAGACCGTAAATTTCTTTGTTATTTTTGCTCCAAAAAGGGGAGAGCTTGATCTCGAGCAACTTTATAGCGAGAGAGAGAGAGAGGAGGAGGAGGAGGAATAACGAATATGATGCTGGGGCCCTCGAAAGCTAAAGCAAGGGTAAAATGGTAAATGCATTCTATCTAGAAGCCACGTTCCAGGCAGGAAAGAGTCCATGTGCAACGTGGCTTTCTTTCTGAGGGACTTGAGGCAACTGGGTCCCACTTTTCGAAGAGGCACGCAATATAAGAAAAACAAATTAAGACATTGATTTCCACGGCAGGACTAGTAATTTAATTGTACTGGAATTTAGAATTTATGCACGTTGGGATCCATCCGAAAGCACCAGAGAAATCAATAATAAAAATTAACATATATAAATTAATAAGGGTTGAGGGGACATATATAGTTTTTCGTTTCAAGTTTCAACTACTATGGTTACCATTTTGGGAGACGAGAAAGAGAATGACGTGGAAAGTCTGCAATTTAGAAATAGATATAGAATTTTAAAGAATTTTTTGAGTGTTTTTCTTGAAAAATGACAAAATAGTTTGGGTTCTCATTATAATAGTAGAGAAGTAGAGATAATTAATTTTTTTTGGATCTTTGAATCAAAAAATAATTTTACAAACTGAGTTGTCTTAAGTCGTTTCAAAATTCAATCTCCAGAAAGGAGAAATTGTGTGAGCCCAAACTCATTTGAAATTGGTATTTTATTAGCAGTGTATGTTGAAAGCAACATTTTACGGTACTAAAATAGAATTTTAAAATTCGACATTTAAGTTATTCTTCAAAAATAAAAAAATCAATAACTCTCGTAATAACAATATGGGATTTCTAAAATTTCTAGAGCACCTCTGCATGAGGCTTCCGGTGATAAACTATTGGATATAGTGTCCTCAAAGTCAATTATTGGATCGCAGGTACGTGATTGCAATGATTGAGGCAGGACCTATACCGATATGACAGTCTTGCTCGAGATGATAGTATGTTATCTGGTTTGTCTTTATCATCGTATACATGCTTTAGTTCACTATTGCATGATGATAGAGCCCATAAGATTCTTGCTTGACTACCAGTAGTATGATGGCGATCATATACGTGGGAGCTGGGGTCTGTAAGCACATCCTTAAAGTGTCCCTAGTCGTGAGAGTTTCGAGACAGGGTATCGATACTCCAGAGTAGACTAGTGTATACAGTCGAGACCCCGACGAGGGGCGGTGGCCGGTCTCACAATCCACTGGTGTCAGTTGGTTCACCTAAGATGTATACAGGTGCTCATTGAGTTATGAGTACACCGGACAGGACTCGCCGGGAACATGCTAGTTGGTATTATACATATCGTCAGATAGCAGTTCCCTGGTGACATGTGTACAGGTTAGTTCATCGACCTGAGATCGTCATTTGTCTCGTGTGAGTTCCCACTGTGCTTAGATTACTACCCTACCACGCTCAAAGGAGTTGTGCAAACATGTTTTAGTTGGGTACAGTCCCGAGCCACTTGGAGGCAAGTGAGCGGATCAGCAGGGGATTCGTCTCTCCCGGTATTGGGGTGAGATCGCGCTGTGTGTAGGAAAGCCATTACACAAAGCTCTCGGCCGAGGCAGGAGATTTACTGGTAGGTACTCCAGTAGTATCTCAGGGTGTTCTGGGCCACTCTCTGACACGACTTATACCGCTAATGGGGGTCTGATGTTACCAGCCCCCTACGCAGATATGCGATACTCATAGACGAACGGACCGGATTGTATATATATTGTCACTGTTAGGCTCAGTAGGGTTTATGAGATGAGTTCGCTCGTCAGCTTCCCTTCCAATCAATACATAGGCAACCGTCACGTACAGCTTGTACCTCTGACGTGCTAGTGGTTATACCCAGTGCCAGTATGTTGATGAGTCATTAGGGTCCCCCACAGACACTTTCCCATGTTCGGGCGAAACGTTGTAGAGGCCGTATGGTTTTATGGCAGGGTTCGGAAAATGCACGTGCGTTTTCGCACGTGTCATTTTTCGGGCAATAATACTGGTCGGCTTTGGTTTAAGCCGGATCCAAGTATTATACTGTGTAGATATAATATCTTTGTCTCAGATGCATTTGTATTCGGTCGTAATACAAATGCGGGTATGTTTATACCATTACGGGGTTATCCTGAAATTCGTTTCAGGATTACTTTTGGAAGTTGCCAGTTTCCAGTTTTCTATCAGCCGTATTTAACATTCGGTTAAATGCGGATTTTTCTTTTCTTCTTGAGGGTGAGTCATGAGGTGAGTCGTGTTTTTAGAAGGTTCTAGAATGGTGACAAGGATAGTGACTCATTCATTAGCATTAATTATATGATGACTAGGTTTAGATGAGTCATTCATTACATTAATGCATTTTGTTTGTGCTTAGATATTTTCTTCATGATAAGCTTTGCTTACACTCACCCCTCTCTCTCCTACACTCACCTCCCTCCTATAAAATTGTGGCCGGCCCCTCATTGTATTTGAGAGGTTGTTCATTTGAGAGAAAAAGATTATGGTTCATGGAAATTAATCTACTCATTTCCATTTACCCGATTCCATAAAAGGCAACTTCATTAACCGTTTGTCCATACCTTTGGACGTAACGAGACAAAGTGTTCTGCTCATTCTCTACATCATCTTGGTCGTCTCTTTTAGCAAACTTGACGACCGAGTTGCCTCGGTTCAGAGGCGGGAGCCCGTTTAAAGATCCGTCGACGTGGTGCTACCTGGACGAGAAGACTGGAGATTCAGGAGATCGGAGCAGCCGCAACAAGCGTGGGATGATGGTTGAAGACCGAAGGACTCGGATCATTCGGTATAACATTTCTATCCACTTTGTAGTTTGTTAGTTTAGCTTTAATGGCAGATCCGGGTTATAGTATGCGATAGCGCCAGTTGTAAAAAGTTTTTGTTCCGCATTTGGCGTCTGTTAGACGGCCGGGGCGCTACCGTGGACTTACAGTGGTATCAGAGCCTCACCATTAAGCTATACTAACTTGTGCTAACACGTTTAAAAGATCGATCGAACGGAATTTCCGAAATCGCAATTTTATGCACACTGAGTTTCTGTCGATTTTTCAAAGGGCCTAAAAATAATTTTGCATATCACAAAAAAGCGTGCAGGGTTTTCTAAGCAATGTGGAAAAATTTGCGCACGTGATCCCACAAGACCATCGCGGATCCGCGGTCAAACCTAGGGTTTGACCGCGGAACCGCGACGCTACAATGGGAACGGTGCTTCAACTTTTTCCAGAGAGCTTCTTTGTGGAAATTGTGGGTTTTGGAATAGTTCTTTTAGGCCCAGATTTTGTTACTGTACAGCAGATGTACGTGGGGCCTACTTCGGGAAATTTGGTTGATCGAAATTTTAAATTTGTTAGTATACAGTATTTACATTATATCTCCGACCGGGAATATCATTTGATCGGTAAACCGCGTCTGATTGCTATAGTTCTTTTAGACGGGTTTGCGAACGTGACATTCGCGTTGATATTCTGTGTTGTGCTGTGATGTTGCGGATATGTCGTGGTGGATAGCAGTGTACAATGGTAGTGCAGTTTGGATTTATTTGTACATTTGATATTACGGGGCGAGCGTCCAACATGTGGACTGCCGTCACTGCCTGTTGTATAATATTCTTTTTGGGACACGACCGGGTTGAGGTCGATGTACCCGTTGTACATATTTTATTTTCTGTACTAGGTTTATCCCGCGACGGAGTGCACGGATAGCCGGGTTCTGGAGGGCAACGGGTCCATATCTCATGGCTTTGAGAGGCAGAGGGACCTCACTCTAGAATTGGCAGACTATTCGCCGCACTCGTAGGGGTACATGTTGATCTAAGGAGGGGTGCTCAATTTACCGGATTCCGTGAAGTGCCGGGTGTTCCATTTACTATGCTGTGGGGGACTACCTCGCTTCAGGTTTTGGCGGGTAACTTGCCGCACCCGTAGGGATCTAGGTTTCATTGCATAGGCTATCCATACGACCAGGGGAACGTCGGGTTTCAGTAGCGGCTCTGTG
The DNA here is from genome assembly GCA_030015575.1 of Agapanthus africanus. Lineage (NCBI taxonomy): Eukaryota > Viridiplantae > Streptophyta > Magnoliopsida > Asparagales > Amaryllidaceae > Agapanthus > Agapanthus africanus. The sequence goes on from CM057343.1 coordinate 345,633,244, forward strand.
AAACCCGGGGATCCCAGATTATCTGTATTGTTCTATGATGCTTATTACTTTTCTGTAATGTTGCATATTATCATGCCTGGAGCGATTATTGTATATTTGTATATATACTATTAGATGTTGTATATGTTTTACACCCGCGCTAGTCCAGCCCTCGCTCTGTCGTTAGTTAAGTAACCTAACGGGTGCTGACGGGACCCAGTGACGAATGTGGATGGCATATACGTACATTTTATTTTTGTTCTTTTCTGGTGTGATTAATTGATGGGACTGCATTGATTCTGATCAATGCAAGGATAAAACAAACCTATATTTGATGTTGTTGGAACAAATTTTAAAAGGTGTTATTACAAAGATGTTTCATTTTGTTTTGCATAGTGATATTCAGTTGGAATATCTCGCACCTCATTCCACGCGGCAAGGGCCGACATCCCTTCACCGGGAGTGACCCCTTGGGCAGAAGTTTACGTCAGGGTAGTAACTTCAATATAGTAGATTACAAGTTGCTTTGTATTGCGGTATTCAGTTAGAATATCCTGCACCTCATTCCACGAGGAAAGAGCCGAGATCCCTTCACCGGGAGTAACCTCTTTAGCAAAAAGTTTTTCGTCACTATATTTTTATAAAAAGCTATCAGTTTCCTTCAACGAGATCAAGTTCATTACGTTAAAGGTTTTTCGCCAAAAACCAGCCGTAGCCCGCCGTCATTTCTTATGGATAGTCAGTAGTATTCAAGCTATGCATTTGACCAACGCCAGGGCATAGTGTTTGGTAGCTGCTGGGGTATTCATCTGTTGCATAGATAGATGGATTGGTTTGGGACAGTCGTTCTGCCATTTGGCCAACGTCAGGGGCATGTGCGGGTGGGTTCAAATTGACCTGGACAATGACGGGCAGAACTTGACATGTGACTTATGATATTTTGACCAACGCCAAGGTCATAAGAGCATGGGGCAAAAATTACATCAGGAGTTTCAAACAAACAGCAAACTTGCCAGGCATGCGCATACCTTCTGGAGTGTGATAACTTGAGTGGCTTCCATCAAGTTATCATGCGATGATAGTTGGATCCCGATTCTTACTGATGAGTTAGTTTACTCTTCGGGTGATCCCGACTAATTCTTCTTTCAGGTTTGGAGGAGGATTTAAGATTACAGTGGGAGGTTTCCTGATTAGATAAAGTGATAACCATTCTGATCTAGGTTAGAGTGCACGCAGAGTGTTTCTTTTCTCTCTCTCTCTTTGGCAGCGACCATTGACCGACCCTAGACTATGACTTAGTGACCAAGTTGACCGAACCTTCTTAAAATACTGGCTTTTGGATTGTCTATAGTTGCATAAGTCATTGCCACTCCTTCTTTTACCCTTTGTATTTCTCAGAACACCCCGTATTACTACGGACATCCACTTCCATTGGATAGATCCATCGTATGGTTATATACGAACTCGAAGGTACCACTTCGAGGATGGATCCAAGTTCAGGAGAAATAGAATTGGTTTATTCAGTTGTCTTTTATTAATACCTTCTCTCAGGTTGCGAGGGCTCCTTAGTTTAGGAGGGTACACCTATTACGCTTATTGGATAGTCTTATTCCAAACCATAGGCAGGTGCCGAAAGGTAGGGAATGAAGAAAACCAATTAGCCTAAGTAAGGTGTGCAGAAGGTAATATATAAAGACAAGATAAAGGGATTAGAAAGAGGGCAAAGTAAATTGCGACAATTATCGTTCACTACCAAACCGCGTACTTCATCGCTATTCCTATTTCACCTTTGCTTTTTTTCCCCAGTTCGGGAGAAATAGAATAAGGTATTATTCAGTTGTCTTTTATCATCACCTTCTCTCAAGTTACGAGTACTCCTAGGATTAGGAGAGTACACCTATTATGCTTACTGGATAGTCTTCTTCCAAACCATAGGCTGGTGCTGAACGATAGGGAAGGAAGAAAACCATTTAGCCTAATGATGGTGTACAGAAGGAAATGATTAAAGACAAATAAAGGGATTTGGAGAGATGGCAAAGAAATATACGGTTATAGTCATGAATAGGATTATGGAAGAGGCATTACTAGGAATACCAGAATACCCCTACAAAACATTTTCATGTTTCAGTACATTGTTAAAGGAAAATTGATTTCCCGATTAGATACTTACTCCAGGGTATGTATTTACCAGGTTTCATTCTCATATCTGTATGGTTTTACAGATGATGAGTGGAAGTAAGTTATTGGGAATTAGGTGATCGTCCTCATTATATCAGAATTCGTTGTAATTGGTGATATTTGAGGAAATCACCTGGGTACAGTTTTCAACCTACGATACACAGGTTTTGAGTTATTTGACTCAGCGGACTTATACAGAGTATTGTATGTTGTCCAGTATCTATCAGGACAAAGGGGCAGGTCCTCGTACTATGTTCTATTTACTTGTAACTTCTCTAGTTTTAGACAAGTGTTTCGTTGAAATACAATGTCTAAGTTTTGAGAAGTTGTGGGTATAAGAATAAAGCAGAGAACCAGGTATCGCAAGTATCGGGATTCTTCAAAGAGATCGAAGATGTAGATTCTTGTGATTGGTATTCAGTTGATAGTAATGGTTTTGAGAAACTTGTTTCTCTTTCAGGTTAGTCATAATTGGATGGATTCCTAAGTTGAGTAATGCTGATTAGCCTCTCTCCATTAAGTTGATATGCACTGGAGACAGCTGGATGTTTTTGAATCTGGTTCCAATTAAATTAGTGCCTCTATTTCTATATTGTATATAGAATGGTTCATATCTTAACGATGTTAAGATACGGGGAGTTGTCCAGCTTATGCTTAAAACCAGACACTGGATAACTCAAGGCACGTTTCTGTAATGGCAGTTTATGGGTTGACCCTGGCTTTGACGAAGGTTGACATTTCTACCATCTGATAGATCAATAGTGATATTGCTCATGACTCACCACAGTTTTAATAAAATGGATTTTTTCAGAAAACAGTAGTGGGAGTATGGTAGAACTGGAAGAGATTCCAGAACCGCAAACGATTACGGAAAATTTAATAGGACCTATATATTCAATCAGGTTTGACATTCCAATAGCCACTCCGCAGATATGGTGGGTAACCTCAGACACCCGAGAGGTACTCAGGTAGCCTCAAGGACGGTGATAGGGAGGTTCTTGTTTACCCAGACTTGACACTACTGTTGTTCCAGACTATGAGACCCGGCAAGAGGATAAGTATAACGTCGTTCTAAAACTAGCTTTAGAAGTGCACGTGTATATTATTCTGACAGAGGGTTGTTGTGGTCAGTGGGAGCAGCGGAAGCATAGTGGGCAAGTAGCTTATGTCTATTTATAGACTCGAGCAGTTATAGCGGAGATAGATCATCTAATTTTGATGTGACAGTCATATGTTTGACTTCATCAGAATAGGGGATGGATCTGTTAAGAAGGTAGTAAGGTGTGATGTCCTGGTATTTGGATGACATACACAGAGTAGGAAGTAAAATTCCTATACTACGATCGGTTGTACTGTGGTCGTCACACAGTTGTTTCTCCAGACAAGATATGGATATAATATCTGACATTCTGGTTATTAGATCTAGATTTGGGTAGTTTCCCAATGTGGGTACTTTGACAGTATTCTAATAGTATTTTAGAATAGATGACTCCTGGCATGGTGGTGTACCTACAGGTGATGGAGTCACCCTCTCTAAAGGTGTCTTAGAGACTAAAGAAGAGAGGGATGTGCATGATTGGCAGATCACTTGCTTAGGCAATTGAGTCAATCATGAGATGTCAAGTACCACACCAGATGTAGTTTTTGCACTTGATGCGATAAGTTTATATTAATCCAATCTCGAAGAAACGTAAGGAAGCAGTTTTAGAATATAAGGTGCATGTGTCACGTCCCGAAAGTACGGAACATTACCGACACTTAAACTACGAAACGTCTCGAGGCGTACGTAATCTAAGTAAACCGAAAACCCAGAAATCCAAACCAAGAAAAGAAGTAGAGTGAAGGAAAACCATTTAAAACAAGTAGTTTTAATAGCATAAGCAGAATTATGCGGTTTTTAAGAACATCAAAATTTTTACTGAAAATTTCGGCAGAGTCTCCTTTGTAAATACTGGCCCCCAAACGGGATACAACATGAATAGTATACGAAATCAAGAAAAAGGCATCCCCAAGCGGGAGCTAGCTCTTCGTCAATCGACGGTCACAACCACACAAGTAATATAATATACAACGCCAACGGCGAGGATCAAAACTCAAAAGGAAACTCAAAACCACCAGAAATATAACGAACGACTCTAAGGTCGAAAGAATAAACAACACTGGTCTCTATCTCAATAAATACATGTTTGGTTGATGGAATTTACTAGATACAACGGAATAATATTATACAAGGTAATGTGATGGGTACGATACAAGAAAAACCCACCTATTAGCAAGTCACCCGAATGAAACTGAGCCCGCAAAGCCGTAATGAAACCTGTACGGCAAACCTGGAAGAAACTGGGGCACAACGGGGGTGAGTTGCCAACTCGTGAATAGAAAAACATCTACGCACAGAAATCGCATAAAATAACGCAATCCTAGGTTAATGATCATAATATAGCCTCAAAAATGTATATAACATGCAGCCTATAATAATAGCTAGGGTAAATATCTAACCCGAGTGTAAACTCATGTGCCCGTGTCAGTGCCTCAGGTAGCAATATATCATATGAATGAGGTATGAATGCATGAAAACAGAATACATGTAAATGAAGAAACTGTTTTCATAAATTAGTGAGATTTCCTTCGTATTTTTAAACTGAGGTATCATAAATGAAATCAGTATCAACAGTGTCTAGCATCGACACAAAACATAAATCTCACTGTCTCGAAATATCAATGTCTCAATCTCAATATCTAGGGCGCCGTCAGTCCAGACCGGCCCCTACCATCCATCTCAAGACCACGACGGTATCCTCCGGATATCCGACGCGTCGGGTAATATCACCGGTCGGTAGTGCTCCCCTGCCGGGCTCAACGTCAACACCACATTCCTCTTGCCCCGGGATACTGCACCGGGCCCACCATGTACCCGAAACGGTTCCTCCACTCCTCGAATTGGGTCTCGAAATCCATCAGCAAACTCATGGTGGACGACTCATACATCATGGGAAAACCGCACTTTTTATTTTAAAAGGGAGAAAAGGTTTATTTATGTTTTTGCGGTTTTCCTCCAAATCCAAGAAATCTCATGAAATCCGAATCCAAGTCATCAATAGCATGTAAACAGTGAATATAGGCATGAGAATCCATGAATGCGACACAACAGTGAATAATAACATGCATGAAGTAGTAGGCAATAACTACAATGTCTAACTAGCATATATGGCAAGTATACTAATATCATGTCTAAACTATTAGCTAACAACCTATGTCAAATGAAATAGTATTTTCTAAAGTGTTCGTGACATGTCAATTACCGATGAAGATGTGTGTGAGCTGGCAAATAAGTGTACGTGGTACATACGCATCATCGGTAATGGTGCTGGTGTCCTAACAGCATGATATCAATAATGGAGTATGAAACATAAAATAAGCATGCGATGCGAAGCGGACCACTAAAGAAGAGCGGGAGCTGAAAACTAGACGCAACTATAACTAATCTGCATTAATCTAATATAAGTCCTACAAATGGTGCCTTTTGGAATAACACGAGTCATGGGGTTTTGAAAATAGGGGCTACGGTGTTTTTATGAAAAGATAAGTCTTTTGAAATATCCGTAGGATCTCTTGACCTGTCTTTTAAAATACGCATGATTCGTAAGCTTTGAAATAGGTAAGAATCGAATCTAATCTAACAACTAAACTAAACTAAAGGGCTAAACTAACAAGCTGGACTACAGGTAAGGAAACCGCCTAACGTCTGAGTCATACATATACATACCTGTATATATATTAGTCGGTGATCTCGCCTCAATAATATCATATCCGATACCATATCTATAATCAGACATCCCAAGTCAAGAGTGCGGATCAATCATCAAGATATAGCTCGTACGTAAATCCGTCGTACGGCATCCTCCAATTCTGGGTACGGGTCAAAATCACATTCATCATACTATTCACCTGGTATCCTCTTTATCAATATTATGATCTGGTACTGATCTACGTCTAGTACAATACTGATATCGCCTAAGTATGCATGCACGTGTGTAAAAACTATGTCAAGGACCCGCTACAACGTCATGTCGTATCTCAAATACGAACCCCGCTATATCACCGATCTCACGGCCTCAAATCAAATCTCATCGACTCATCATAAATCCCAAGTACTATCCTCAAATCCGTATGTGAACACACGGTCCCATACTTATGTGAACACATAACTATATATTCCCGAATAAGCACAAAAGAAAGAAGAAAGTATGCAAGTATGGGTGGGTGTGTGCAAGTGTGGTGCGACCGCTACTCTAGGGTTTCGCGACACTCAATCATCCAAGAACACCAAATATCCATATTTATCATCAATAACTCAAACAATATATAACCAATATATATATGTGTGTATACGTGTCCGTATACATCACCACGAACTACGGGGGTGCTATACGCCATCCACCCGACTTCTCCCCGTAGATATAAATCTACTCACCTGGTCATCGCTCGCCGGTGCCGACGTCGCCACGCGCTTGCTGGTCGTCTCGAAGTCCACATGGGGTACCTACATATCATAACGCACCGTATCGCATTAAAACTAAATTCGACATCGAAACGGCATACGAAAATCAAATCGGCACGCGTATCACGCATAGGTCCAAACCTATCGCCTACGCATGCAAGAATAGTCAAACCAACCCTCGATGTCGATGTACAAACGTCAAACCATCGAGAAAAATCCAATCACACTCATTTGCACATTCACGAACACTAATTTTAATATAAATTAGGTTAAAACTCACAAAAACCCCAATTTCACTTAAAAAGTCATTTTTCCGAAAATCTAGCAAGCACAATTCGTCGTTTTTGTACAAAACATGATGTTTAAATGAATGTAGCGGCCAATATATTTATTAAATATCTTAAATAAGTCATATAAACAATTCCCGGAATTTAATCTCATTAAATTCCAAAAACCATAATATTCTAGTTTACAAAATACCCTTTTTAACAATTTCATAGCAAAAATGCACAAACTACAATTTAGGTTGGATTTCCATGAACTAAAGTGTTAAACTACACTTAATAAAGTTAATAATATGATAAAAACCCTAACCATATTTTTAATCTCATATTTCGAATTAAATCAAAAAAACTAGTTTGCAACAAAAAGCTTAATTTGGACATTTTTCAAGTAACATCTTGTAATTAACAACTAGATTAGTTTTCTACAAAAATAAATATGTTAATCCACCTCACAAAACCATACACAATCAAACACAACTCATTTCCATAACAAACCCTAACTTGAAATCTTTAATCATGCAATTAAACTCACATAACCCAAATTAACACTTAATTAACTTAGCTTTAAGAAATTAAGTAAGAAACTAAGCAAAAAGTTTAGAATTATACCCAAAAACATTTGAAGATCCACAAGCATCCATGGCCCTCCAAAATTATCTCTTTTCACAAGGATCCATACTATACGGGCTAAGCTAAAATGGGTAGGAGTCGGATTTGGGTTTTGGGATTTTTTTGATGGATTTTGGGGCAATTTTTGATGAAGTTTTGAAGAGAAAAGAGAAGGGAAATGGGGGGGGGGGCTGTTGCTGCAGTAGGAGAGGGGGGGCTGCTGGAATTGGAGTGGGAGAGGAGAGAGAGGGAGGTAGAGAAAGTGGGGGAAGAAGTCAAAGTCAATTCAAGGTCAAAGGTCCACCTCATTTCTCCATTTTCTTTTCTTTTCTTTCATTTCTTTCCTTTGAAATTCAAGTGGGGAAAATAAATGGGGGCTACTGAATTCTTCAAGGGGAGAAGTGAATGGGAGTGTGTGGATGTGGGTACGGGTGTGGGGTGATGAAAAATGATAAATACAATACCCCAAACATCCATTTACGCTAGAAAAAGCCTTTTTTCTTCAATAATTTCTAAACCGTTTTGGCAAATGATTTCGTTCCAAAAACCACATGATAAAATTTTATTTAATGTTTTATGATGCACAAAATTTGTTTCAACTCATTCCAATTTGTAATTTTCCCTAATTAAATGTATTAGTGACGGCTTAAAATAATAATAAAATAATATTTTTTTCAGAAAATTTGAAATTTCACCAGCGGCTCAATAAACACCAAATAATAGCAATTACATAGCTAGAATATGTATATTTAATTTTTATAATAAGATATTTGTATTTTGACTTTTTACAGAAAACCCCCTTATTTTACCGATTTTTCGAAATTTCACCGAAACGATTTTCAAAACGTTACAGCATGTTTTATGGATTTGATGACGGCAGCCTCCTTCGGGAGACAGTTATCATTCCAGGCTTCAAAAGTGACATGGATGACAGAGTGATTGTCAGAATTATAGTTTTCCCTCTGACGAGGGACAATATTATAGACAGGTGGTCCAAGAGGATACTGTGGGAGGCATGGTGCTGGATACTGATTAGGTTCAGTGATCGATACAGTCTAAGAAGTTTGGAATTGGAGTTCATTTATGAACTAGGTCCCATCAGATATCCAGATATATTCTAAGACATGTATTACTCGATTCGGGAGATGGTTTTCTCCGCGAACTTGAGATTTAGAGAGACATAGAAAGAAACATCAGGGCGGATCCACTCACTGAGGCTATTTCTCGAACACAAGAGTTTTACAAACTAGCTTTGTGAAACTGATTAGTAGAGGAGTTGGATGTTCGGTATCACACGGGCTGTGAGTATGCGACATCGCAATAATTAGCCTTAAGTGTAAGTGGGAGATTGTTGGAGATAGTGTCCTCAAAGTCAATTATTGGATCGCAGGTACGTGATTGCAATGATTGAGGCAGGACCTATACCGATATGACAGTCTTGCTCGAGATGATAGTATGCTATCTGGTTTGTCTTTATCATCGTATACATGCTTTAGTTCACTATTGCATGATGATAGAGCCCATAGGATTCTTGCTTGACTACCAGCAGTATGATGGCGATCATATATGTGGGAGCTGGGGTCTGTAAGCACATCCTTAAAGTGTCCCTAGTCGTGGGAGTTTCGAGACAAGGTATCGATACTCCAGAATAGACTAGTGTATACAGTCGATACCCCGACGAGGGATGGTGGCCGGTCTCACAAGCTACTGGTGTCAGTTGGTTCACCTAAGATGTATACAGGTGCTCATTGGGTTATGTCACGACCCGAAAGTACGGAACGTGACCGGCACTTAGATTACGAAGCGTCTAGAGGCGCCACGTAACCTAAGTAAGCCGAAGCCCAGAAATCTAAACCATGAAAAAGAAGAAGAAGCAGTAAAAGAAAACATGAAGGAATAAGTTTAAAACATCAGCAAATTTTCCCAAAAATTTCGGCAGAGTCTCCTCTATAAAAACTGGCCCCCAAACGGGTACAACAAGTATAATATACATAAACAACAATAAAAAGCATCCCCAAACGGGAGCTAACTCAACGCCAACAGGCGGAAACAACCACAACAAGCACAATAATATACAACGCCAAAGGGAGAGGCTCAAAACTCAAAAGAAAACAAAACCACCAGATCGGAATAATACATGCGCGACTCTAAGGTCGAAATAAAAGACTGGTCCAATAAACTTATCAAGTAATACAAATATGGTTGATGGAGCTTACTAGATACAAATGAATGAATAAAAGTACAATGGTGGTCCGGATACAAGTGAACCAACCTACCGTGCAAATCACCATGAAGAAAAGATGTGCCAACAAGCTGCCACGGAAACCTGTACATCGAACCTGTAATAAAATTTGGCACAACGGGGGTGAGTTGCCAACTCGTGAGTAGAAGACATCTATGAAAAGAAATCGAATGCACGACGCTATCCTAGGTCATAATAATACACTACTATATCTCAATCATCTAGTAATAGCAGGGTAATACTACGTGTAAGTGCAAATACTCCGTGTCGTGTCAGTGCCTCATATAGTACTATGTCATATGAATGGATATGCATGCACCATGAATGTAAAATAAACAAATCCTGAAATCCAGGTATATCTGTATAAGAAATCTTTAGCTGTTATCATAGTAAAACGGGTATAGAAACCGGAAATATCAACAATGAAATCCATGGAAATCCATGTCAAGCATCGACACAAACATGTAAATCTCAAGTCTTATAGTCTCAATATCTCGGGCTCCGTCAGTCCGGATCGGCCCATATCATCAAATCTCACGACAACGGTCGGTATCCTCCGGATATCCGCCGCGCCAGACATCACCGGTAGGTAGCCTTCCCCTGCCAGGCTCATCGTCTACAACTCGATCTTCTTGCCCCGGGGTACCATACCAGGCCCACCATGTACCCGAGACGGTTCATCCACTCCTCGAATCGGGTCTCGAAATCCATCAGAAAACATGAAATCTCATGGTGGACGACACATACATCACGAGAAAACCGCATCTTATATTTTAAAAAGAGAGGAGGAGAGAGAGAGAAGTTTTTTATATATTCTTGCGGTTTTCTCCAAAAATCCAGAAATCTCATAGAAACCCAAATCTCAAAATCATGAGCAAGTATATGATAAGTGTCGGCATATGCCCATAATACTGCATGATAATATGAAAATATGAATGCATGAATGTCTAAGTAATAAATATCATGTCTCTACTAACATTAGAGAGTAATCACAATATTATATCGGTCAAGTTGTTAACTGATTCTATCAATAAAGGATAATATAATCTAATGTGTACGTGACATAGCAATTACCGATGATGATGTGTGTGAGCCGGCAAATAAGTGTGCGTGGAATATGCGCATCATCGGTAATGGTGCTGGTGTCCTAACAGATAAGGTTTATACTGATTATAGCAGCATATGTAAGAACATGCATCATTATGATTCTAGTGTGAAAGTAAAGACGGATGTGTGTTATCCACTCATTTGATATACCATTACCACTACCACTATATGACTCGAACCTAACCCAGTGTCCATCTAACCTCCTAAGGAACAAAACCTAAGAAACTAGTCATTAAGAAACAAGAGTCAACCTAGGTCTGAATCAATATCTCTAATAGTCGGCGATCCGGCCTCAATAGCGTCACGTACGTAGTATGGCTTCCTCGAATCAAGAGTGCGGATCAATCATCATATTTATGCCTCGTACGGTAAAATCCATCGTACGGCATCCCAATATCGGGGTATGGGTCAAGTATCTCCTAGGTGTCTCATCATTCGTATAATGTCATCACCAACACATCTCATGATCAAGATGCTAAACTGTAATCGCCTACATCAATCATATATCATTGCCCTTATAATATGCATCATTAGTTTATCCTCAGAAATATCATGTCAAATGTATCATATTGTGATTAAGTCATACTGATATCATATCGTCATCAAGTCACACCTATATGATATCAACATCAGGTCACACCTATATGATATCGACATCAGGTCACATCTATATGATGTCGTGATCAAGTCATACGTATCTCATATCGTGATCAGTCACAAGCTACAGTCCTGGTACTATTTAGAGTCCCATGTATCTCAATATCATCACCACCCATTATAATTTATGTATCCATGTTCGTTATCTCATTCTCTAATGATCCGCTAACACTTTAATACGACTGTATAGTCAAGAATCACGGCATCAAGCCCAGTTATACTATTTCATCATACCTCAGATATCATATCAAATTAATGAATCCCATATACATGCTGTATATATATATATATCTATACCTAGTCCTATATATATATACACATACACGTATACACCATGTCGAGTTTCAGTGTGTGCAGGTGTGTGTTTCTACCTGAAACCTACGAACCTCTTCCAAGATATTCATCCTCTGATATGGTCTTCCTAAATCAGTCTAATCCAGCCTAGGTCATTACTAGGGTCCTACACATTAAAAATCTAGGGTCACATCTGGTTTCCTAATGACAATACGTACTATCCCTATTCTACGTTGCGGGGGTGCTAAACGCCATCCACCCGACTTCCCCCCGTAGATATGCATCTACTCACCTGGTCCATGTCTGCCGAAGACGGTGTCGCCATCCTCCTCTTCATCGCCCGCAGTCCACGTGAGGGGTACCTAAACGCAAACATATAAATAGCATCGTAAACTGAATCACATACAAAAGTCAAAACAACGCAAGGAACAAGCATAGGTTAAAACCCATGTCCCGTCCACGCAAAAGCACCAAATATCGCTCGATATCGACGTACAAACTCCGATGGATCGAGATAACATCAACAAATAACTCATCGTTTTAAAACTCATTACTTATAATATATAACATGATTAAGTCCATCGAAACCCTAAAATCCATCAAACCGTCCAATTTCGTAAAACCCGAAAATGCCAATTTACCGTTTTTCATCAAAACTTGACATTTAAATGAAACCAATGGTCATAAAACTCATTAAATAGCATAACTAGACTATACAAACCATTACTATATTTTTATTACACAAATTTGTATAAATTTAAAATTTCTACTTTGCAACCTTTAACAATTTTCAACATTTTTCAAGCAAAATACCACAATTCCACCACAAAACATGATTTTGCATGAATTAATGTATTAAACCACAATTCATGATGATAGTGATTTAATGAAACCATAAATTATATTTTTAATCTCATTTATTTAGGAATTTTCAAAATCTAGTTTACAAAAAAATAGCATTTTATTAGTATTTTCAAATTATCAAAAGAAACTAGTGATCAAACTAAGTTTTTCTTTCCATTAACATGCTAATATTCTCACTAAAACTACAATCTAATGATAGCAATCTAAATTAGAATTTTATATTACCCACATATATATTTTATAAAAACTAGTTAGCTAAATAGCTTAATTTAAACAATTTGAATACACAAATTATTATACAATAACCATGCAAGATTTTTCCACTTCTAAAAATGGTAGATTAGTTATTATAACCCTAATTAATTAATAAAAACCACCACTTGAATTTACAAACCCTAACTTGAATTTTAAAATTTGCAACTAGAATTAATATATTAAATCTAATTATATTTAAAAGAAACAACTAATAACAATAAATAAAAAGGAGAAGATTTATACCTCCAAACTATGAAATCCAAACATGAAAATGAGCCTCCAAAATGCATACTTTCCACCTCCAAAATCCATGTAAAAATGAGCAAAGAATAAAGGGTAGGAAATAAATAGGATTTTGTGGATTTTTAATTGAATTTTTAAAGGATTTTTGATGAATTTTGGAGTAAAATAAAATGAGGAAAATAGGGGCTACCATGGGGGATGAGGCCGGCCATTTTTGGAGGTGAGGGAGAGAAAGAAGAGAGTGAAAAAAGTTGTGTAGAAGTTTCCCCCCAAATATCACCTCAAATTGTCTTTTCATGATTTATTAAATTTTCTTTTATTTGTTTACTATAGCAACTCAAGAAAACTCTAGAAAAATGGGAAAATTTGCAAATAAATTTTGCATGATACACATTAAATTCTAACATGCCATGGTTCATTTTTACAAATTAAAACCATTCAAATTTGTAATTTACACTAATTTAGTGTAAAAATAAAGCTTATGTTAATATTTAAAATAATTAATTTAGGAAAAATATTTAATTAAACTAAAAATTTATAAGTGGCTAAATAAACACCATTTACTAGTAATTACATAATTAAAATAGGTATTTTTGAAATTATAATGAAAAACAATCACGGTTTGGTTTTACGAAAAATACATTTTTCTTTACCGAAAGTCATAAAATTCACTTAAACAACTTTATTCATTTAATTATTTATTTAATTATTTTTAAAACGTTACAATCTTCCCCCCTTTAAGAAATTCGGTCCCCGAATTTAAATTAAAACTCCCCTTCCAAATACTAAAACACTTAGCAAGCACTCAAATCGTCGGGGTTCCGAAATCATCAATACATAACAAAAATCAACTCCATCAAGCATAACGCAATCATCGGAGTTATGGTGAAGATAAAATATCAAAACGCAATATGAAAACCATCATAATATACATCAATCTATAACTTATATATAGTGCGCATCATAGTGAAGCCGTCCAAATATCTGGATAAGGAAATATACAAAAACCCCTTTTGAAAATTGCCGTGTGATGCACGTGTCACGGCATAAGTGGCGGACGTTTATAAAAAAAATAGCTATATATATATATATATCTTTTATTTAGCATACACGTCCCGCCTGGTTACTAAATCAAATAGTAATGATTATGAAAACATACTGCTCAAACTGAAATCAATCCCAATCACATCAATAAAATATCATGTGAGTCCGGTGCGCACTGAAATCGAAACCAAATACAGATACCACGACTACACCCAAAAACAAAATAAGTGCAACAGGTGTGCACCAAAACATCTGTCAAGTGCAACGGGTGTGCACGACTCACTATCAGGTGCATCTAATCTGCACAAAACCCCGATTTAGTGCATCTGGTGTGCACAAAATCGCACCAAGTGCGCCAAGTATGCGCAAGAATCCTAATCAGGTGCACATGGTGCACGAAAACATACATCGAAATCACAGCACAAAAATGCATGAAAACTAGGTCGAAATATATGTCAAAATCATGTGTGACCCCTATGCATGAAATCAAATCAAAAATCTCAAAATATATAAAACCAAATCAAGTGTACTGGGTGTGTACTAAACAACATCAATACAACTGATATATAAAACACAAATAGATTGTAATGAAGGTACACACATGAAATACCAATCGTAGAACAAAGTCCTCAAATACCAAAATCCAATCAACGAAAATATGAAATTCAGATCACCAAATCACAATCGTAAACACTATCGTCAATGTGCGCCTCTTTCCTCTGATGTCGATTGCTTCGAACTCATCCCTTCGTAGCTGTGCTGGCTGCGCTACTAACGGCAATACTCATATCTAGAGTCTCCCACGTAGTCGATCCCTTCAATTGATATCCGGACTACATTAAACTTTTCGATCGACCCATCAAAATCCCATAATTCCCCGAGAGCTCAACACTCAAGTACAGTTTAAAAATATCTGGTACATACCCCAGCATCGATGATCCAGCTGTAGAAGGGCAAACCCAAGCCTCACTAATGGCACTGCGAAACTGCCGTAAACCCTAAGCTTCAAGGGCGTTCTCGTGGTCATTATGTCGAGTTAGGTTTTCATTCTTCTAGAGAGTCCATCGAAATACCTGCATGTTCTTCCGAATACTTTAAACTTGGGAAAATGGTTTTCTATAATCGTTCGAACCCTTTAACTTCATCCGGACGACATGTGAATACCCTTCATCCGCACGCTAAACAATGCTTCAATCCTCAATAATAACCAATACTCTAATGGTTATCGCATTCGAGCCGCATCTCCCTCTGCCCGTGGTAACAGAAACAACCATCCGACATCGACGAAGACAGATCAAAGGAACGAATGAAATACGGTGCAAACAATGTACATCCTAAGGCTCCTTAAGCAGAGTAACGTATCGTAAGTATGCCGCGGACCATACCCACGGTACGTTACTCTACCTAAATCGCCTACTCCATCAACCAAGGGTCACCTAGACTTATACAAGGTTAAACCTAGCGCTCTGATACCAACTTTGTCACGACCCGAAAGTACGGAACGTGACCGACACTTAGATTACGAAGCGTCTAGAGGCGCCACATAACCTAAGTAAGCCGAAGCCCAGAAATCTAAACCATGAAAAAGAAGAAGAAGCAGTAAAAGAAAACATGAAGGAATAAGTTTAAAACATCAGCAAATTTTCCCAAAAATTTCGGCAGAGTCTCCTCTATAAAAACTGGCCCCCAAACGGGTACAACAAGTATAATATACATAAACAACAATAAAAAGCATCCCCAAACGGGAGCCAACTCAACGCCAACAGGCGGAAACAACCACAACAAGCACAATAATATACAACGCCAAAGGGCGAGGCTCAAAACTCAAAAGAAAACAAAACCACCAGATCAGAATAATACATGCGCGACTCTAAGGTCGAAATAAAAGACTGGTCCAATAAACTTATCAAGTAATACAAATATGGTTGATGGAGCTTACTAGATACAAATGAGTGAATAAAAGTACAATGGTGGTTCGGATACAAGTGAACCAACCTACCGTGCAAATCACCCTGAAGAAAAGATGTGCCAACAAGCTGCCACGGAAACCTGTACATCGAACCTGTAATAAAATTTGGCATAACGGGGGTGAGTTGCCAACTCGTGAGTAGAAGACATCTACGAAAAGAAATCGAATGCACGACGCTATCCTAGGTCATAATAATACACTACTATATCTCAATCATCTAGTAATAGCAGGGTAATACTACGTGTAAGTGCAAATACTCCGTGTCGTGTCAGTGCCTCATATAGTACTATGTCATATGAATGGATATGCATGCACCATGAATGTAAAATAAGCAAATCCTGAAATCCAGGTATATCTGTATAAGAAATATTTAGCTGTTATCATAGTAAAACGGGTATAGAAACCGGAAATATCAACAATGAAATCCATGGAAATCCGTGTCAAGCATCGACACAAACATGTAAATCTCAAGTCTCATAGTCTCAATATCTCGGGCTCCGTCAGTCTGGATCGGCCCATATCATCAAATCTCACGACAACGGTCGGTATCCTCCGGATATCCGCCGCGCCAGACATCACCGGTAGGTAGCCTTCCCCTGCCAGGCTCATCGTCTACAACTCGATCTTCTTGCCCCGGGGTACCATACCGGGCCCACCATGTACCCGAGACGGTTCATCCACTCCTCGAATCGGGTCTCGAAATCCATCAGAAAACATGAAATCTCATGGTGGACGACACATACATCACGAGAAAACCGCATCTTATATTTTAAAAAGAGAGGAGGAGAGAGAGAGAAGTTTTTTTTATATATTCTTGCGGTTTTCTCCAAAAATCCAGAAATCTCATAGAAACCCAAATCTCAAAATCATGAGCAAGTATATGATAAGTGTCGGCATATACCCATAATACTGCATGATAATATGAAAATATGAATGCATGAATGTCTAAGTAATAAATATCATGTCTATACTAACATTAGAGAGTAATCACAATATTATATCGGTCAAGTTGTTAACTGATTCTATCAATAAAGGATAATATAATCTAATGTGTACGTGACATAGCAATTACCGATGATGATGTGTGTGAGCCGGCAAATAAGTGTGCGTGGAATATGCGCATCATCGGTAATGGTGCTGGTGTCCTAACAGATAAGGTTTATACTGATTATAGCAGCATATGTAAGAACATGCATCATTATGATTCTAGTATGAAAGTAAAGACGGATGTGTGTTATCCACTCATTTGATATACCATTACCACTACCACTATATGACTCGAACCTAACCCAGTGTCCATCTAACCTCCTAAGGAACAAAACCTAAGAAACTAGTCATTAAGAAACAAGAGTCAACCTAGGTCTGAATTAATATCTCTAATAGTCGGCGATCCGGCCTCAATAGCGTCACGTACGTAGTATGGCTTCCTCGAATCAAGAGTGCGGATCAATCATCATATTTATGCCTCGTACGGTAAAATCCATCATACGACATCCCAATATCGGGGTACGGGTCAAGTATCTCCTAGGTGTCTCATCATTCGTATAATGTCATCACCAACACATCTCATGATCAAGGTGCTAAACTGTAATCGCCTACATCAATCATATATCATTGCCCTTATAATATGCATCATTAGTTTATCCTCAGAAATATCATGTCAAATGTATCATATTGTGATTAAGTCATACTGATTGTAGGGTTCCTAGGCACTCTAATGAAGTCTCACAAGACATCAAGCATGCCAATTTCAAATTTTATGGGTGCCGAGAAACCCTAATACGGATCGTCGGCTAGATTTCTAGGCGAAACAATAAACTAGTTAACACTTTAACTAAAAGTTAGATGCTACAACCTTTGTAGATCCGGTTCTCCACTTCCTTAGCTCCACGTGGGTGTCCTCTCGCTATCCATCATGAATCCCGAACTCAGTCGTCGGCTTCATCGGAGAAACGGGCGAGCTAGGTCGTCGGCTTCGTGTCAAAGACGATCTACGTCGAGGCATCACAAGTTCAAGCTCCGACTTCACAAAGTTGTGAAACTTGTGAAGAAAACACCCAAAACAACTTGGCAAGAGGTAGAGGGTGAAGAAATAGGAGGTGGGTTCACTTTAGAATTGGATTTCTCTCACTAAAACTCAAGTTGCCATTGATGGCATCAAGGTTTCTATCTTGAAGAAGAAGGAGAAGATGAAGCTAGTTTATGATAAGTTATTTAAAATGAAAAGAAAAATTCATACTTATCATAATCTAACTAGGGTTAAGTGTAGAGAATAAACCATGGTCATTTGAGAGGGTTAGGGTTAAGCATGATGACAAGAATGGTTGCATAAGTCAAAGCTTCATAAAGCTTCAACTAGAAACAAAAGAAGCCACCATTCTTATCTAAATCATTTCCAAATAAATAAACAAATAAATAAATGAAAAAGCAAAACCCTAATCATCTCATAACCATAGTTTAATCCTTTACACTTAACCACATGATCAAGTATCATCAAACATGATACAAAAATGTGCACAAAAGCATATCACATATACAATGTGCATCAAGTGAGAAAAATCCGTATAAAGTGAACCAATACTAGTTAATGCAAAGTAATATATCAAATATATAATTATACATTAAATCATTAAATCAACATTTGATTCAATGATCCGGTCATGTCGCACATAACCGACTAGTATTCAATGTATCGATTTATCGAATCAATGATTCGATAACTAGGTCATATCGAATATAACCAATCGAAACATTTATCGCGAGAATGAAATGCGGTATCACATACACGCATTATTCTCGCTCCCGCACATATCTCATATACGCTCCTATTTCGTTTCGCTTGAGCCAGGAAACCTCTGTGTAGGACTCTAAAGACTCGTCAATACGCCGGTAGCAGATGATGATCATATCAAGCACCCACAAGCCGCAAGCGGTCTGCTAAACGTAACGGCCATCCGGGTATTGAGCGATCAGAAGATCGACGAGCTAGCCCGCTCACACTCCTGTGAATCCAACCAGTAACACTTACCGTACAGTCCGGTCTGTTCGTCTGATATGTCGCATATCAAGTCTAGGGGTGGTATACGTCAGACCCCAATAACCGATAAGTCGTGCCGATGTGAGGCTCATAACGGGTCGAGAAACTACCGGTAACACTTACCAGCAAATATCTGATCAGCCCTGGCCAGGGACTTCCCTCTTACAGCCAATCGAGCACAGCGCAACATCAACCCCCAATACCGGGAGAGACGAAACCCCTCCTATCGCTCATTGCCTCCATGTGACTCGGGACTGTACCCAAAGACCACCGTTTTGCACGCCCTCATGGACGTGGTAAGGTGGAGATCAAAGCACAGTGGGAATCATACAAGACTCTATGACGATCTCGGGTCTACAGACTAACCTGTACAAGTGTCACCTGAGAACTGCCATCTGACGTGAGGTATAATACCATCTGGGAGTTCTCGGCGAGTCCGTCTAGTGTACCCAGTCTCCACTGAGCACCCGTATACCATCTCTGATGTCAAACACCAATGGATGTGGGATCATCCATCGCCCATCTCATGGGTCGAGAAGCGTATACGCTAGTCTACTCTGGTATATCGATGCCCGTCTCGATACACCCACGACTAGGGACCTTGAAGGATGTACTTATGGATTACCATGTCCTCACTAGTATGATCTGCATCACAGTCCAGGTAGTCAAGTACATATCCTAAGGGCTTTACCAACATGTAACTATAAGACAGTATAAAGAGACAAGTGTACATGTTAAGATAAAGAGTAACCAGATAGCATACTATCATATCGAGCAAGAAAGTCATCTCTATATATGTCCAAGCATCCAATATAATATACATCATTTGTACAATACTGGCCTCTAGGGCATACATACAACTAACACTGATATCATATCGTCATCAAGTCACACCTATATGATATCAACATCAGGTCACACCTATATGATATCGACATCAGGTCACATCTATATGATGTCGTGATCAAGTCATACGTATCTCATATCGTGATCAGTCACAAGCTACAGTCCAGGTACTATTTAGAGTCCCATGTATCTCAATATCATCACCACCCATTATAATTTATGTATCCATGTTCGTTATCTCATTCTCTAATGATCCGCTAACACTTTAATACGACTGTATAGCCAAGAATCACGGCATCAAGCCCAGTTATACTATTTCATCATACCTCAGATATCATATTAAATCAATGAATCCCATATACGTGCTGTATATATATATATATATATATATATATCTATACCTAGTCCTATATATATATACACCTACACGTATACACCATGTCGAGTTTCAGTGTGTGCAGGTGTGTGTTTCTACCTGAAACCTACGAACCTCTTCCAAGATATTCATCCTCTGATATGGTCTTCCTAAATCAGTCTAATCCAGCCTAGGTCATTACTAGGGTCCTACACATTAAAAATCTAGGGTCACATCTGGTTTCTTAATGACAATACGTACTATCCCTATTCTACGTTGCGGGGGTGCTAAACGCCATCCACCCGACTTTCCCCCGTAGATATGCATCTACTCACCTGGTCCATGTCTGCCGAAGACGGTGTCGCCATCCTCCTCTTCATCGCCCGCAGTCCACGTGAGGGGTACCTAAACGCAAACATATAAATAGCATCGTAAACTGAATCACATACAAAAGTCAAAACAACGCAAGGAACAAGCATAGGTTAAAACCCATGTCCCGTCCACGCAAAAGCACCAAATATCGCTCGATATCGACGTACAAACTCCGATAGATCGAGATAACATCAACAAATAACTCATCGTTTTAAAACTCATTACTTATAATATATAACATGATTAACTCCATCGAAACCCTAAAATCCATCAAACCGTCCAATTTCGTAAAACCCGAAAATGCCAATTTACCGTTTTTCATCAAAACTTGACATTTAAATGAAACCAATGGTCATAAAACTCATTAAATAGCATAACTAGACTATACAAACCATTACTATATTTTTATTACACAAATTTGTATAAATTTGAAATTTCTACTTTGCAACCTTTAACAATTTTCAACATTTTTCAAGCAAAATACCACAATTCCACCACAAAACATGATTTTTCATGAATTAATGTATTAAACCACAATTCATGATGATAGTGATTTAATGAAACCATAAATTATATTTTTAATCTCATTTATTTAGGAATTTTCAAAATCTAGTTTACAAAAAAATAGCATTTTATTAGTATTTTCAAATTATCAAAAGAAACTAGTGATCAAACTAAGTTTTTCTTTCCATTAACATGCTAATATTCTCACTAAAACTACAATCTAATGATAGCAATCTAAATTAGAATTTTATATTACCCACATATATATTTTATAAAAACTAGTTAGCTAAATAGCTTAATTTAAACAATTTGAATACACAAATTATTATACAATAACCATGCAAGATTTTTCCACTTCTAAAAATGGTAGATTAGTTATTATAACCCTAATTAATTAATAAAAACCACCACTTGAATTTACAAACCCTAACTTGAATTTTAAAATTTGCAACTAGAATTAATATATTAAATCTAAATATATTTAAAAGAAACAACTAATAACAATAAATAAAAAGGAGAAGATTTATACCTCCAAACTATGAAATCCAAACATGAAAATGAGCCTCCAAAATGCATACTTTTCACCTCCAAAATCCATGTAAAAATGAGCAAAGAATAAAGGGTAGGAAATAAATAGGATTTTGTGGATTTTTAATTGAATTTTTAAAGGATTTTTGATGAATTTTGGAGTAAAATAAAATGAGGAAAATGGGGGCTACCATGGGGGATGAGGCCGGCCATTTTTGGAGGTGAGGGAGAGAAAGAATAGAGTGAAAAAAGTTGTGTAGAAGTTTCCCCCCAAATATCACCTCAAATTGTCTTTTCATGATTTATTTAAATTTTCTTTTATTTCTTTACTATAGCAACTCAAGAAAACTCTAGAAAAATGGGAAAATTTGCAAATAAATTTTGCATGATACACACTAAATTCTAACATGCCATGGTTCATTTTTACAAATTAAAACCATTCAAATTTGTAATTTACACTAATTTAGTGTAAAAATAAAGCTTATGTTAATATTTAAAATAATTAATTTAGGAAAAATATTTAATTAAACTAAAAATTTATAAGTGGCTAAATAAACACCATTTACTAGTAATTACATAATTAAAATAGGTATTTTTGAAATTATAATGAAAAACAATCACGGTTTGGTTTTACGAAAAATACATTTTTCTTTACCGAAAGTCATAAAATTCACTTAAACAACTTTATTCATTTAATTATTTATTTAATTATTTTTAAAACGTTACAGGTTATGAGTACACCGGACAGGACTCGCCGGGAACATGCTAGTTGGTATTATACATATCGTGATATAGCAGTTCCCTGGTGACATGTGTACAGGTTAGTTCATCGACCTGAGATCGTCATTTGTCTCGTGTGAGTTCCCACTGTGCTTAGATTACTACCCTACCACGCTCAAAGGAGTTGTGCAAACAGGTTTTAGTTGGGTACAGTCCCGAGCCACATGGAAGCAAGTGAGCGGATCGGCAGGGGATTCGTCTCTCTCGGTATTGGGGGTGAGATCGCGCTGTGTGTAGGAAAGCCTGTAAGTGCACGGCGGCGCCCCGGCCGTCGATCCGACGCCGGAAACGCGGAAACGAAAAACTTTGCGAAACTTGCAAACCGGCACCACCTCGCACTTTTAACCTGGATCGGGCCATTAACCTAGCTAACAGCAAACTAAAAGATGGGTAGAGAAGCTATACCAAGCGATCCGTGTCCTTCGGTCTTCGTCTCCACTCCGATCTCCTCGCGGAATCTTCGGTCGTTGCCTCCTCGTCGGAAAGGGCACCACGTCCCCGGATTCTTTTACGGGCTCCCACCTCTGGACCGAGGCAACTCGGACGCGAAGTTGGCTAGCCGACGCGTCTAAGATTTGCTGTAGATTTAGTGTAGTAGGCTATGTCTCTTTGGGGTATATATTGCCATGGATGTGGAGGAATGAAGATAAGGAAAAATGGTGCTTTCATTTTTTCTATCATGAAATGAGATGATGAAAAAATGCCACCCATCAAAAATGAACTTCTCTCATTTTCCCCTCAAAAGTGGCCGGCCCCTCATGGTGGAAATGGTGGAGAGAATAAGACTAAAACATGAAGGGAGGTGAGTGTAGGAAATGAAAAGAGGTGACCACATCAAAAGGTTATGATAACAATATCATATCAATTTCAAATCCTTTCTAATCTCATTAATGCAAGAAAAGCAAAGATGCTTTGAATTATCATGATAAACCATTTCACAAATAACCCCTCCACAAAAGTAATTTGCACAACTGCAAATAACCCCTTCCACTAGAAAATCCGGCCGTGAAGGAACAAAGGAAAACCGACCGGAACGGAATACAAACTGGCAACTTCAGAAAACTGATCCCGTAATAAATTACAGGAAAACCCCGCAACTGCATATACATGCCCGCATTTGTATTCCCACTGAACACAAATGCAAAGAGACAAAATCTACACTGTCTAATACTAGGATCCGGCTTAAACCAAAGCCTGCTAGTAAAATCCGTCCGATCACGATCCGTGCAATACCGCACGTATCTGATCGAACCCTGCCATATCTCCATACGGCTTCTTCAGCGTTTCGCCCGAAATTTGAGAAACTGGTCTGTGGGGGACTCTAAAGACTCGTCAACACCTTGGTTGTGGATTTAACCACTAGCACGTCAGAGGTATTAGCCAATACGTAACGGGCTACCAGGTACTGACCAAAAGGGACGTCTGTGAGCGAACTCATGCTGACACCCTACTGAGCCTGTCAGTGACAATATCCGTACAGTCCGGTCCGTTCGTCTATGAGCATCGCATGGCGGGCCTAGGGGGTTGGTAAAAGTCAGACCCCCAAAAGCGGTACAAGTCGTGTCGGAGTGTAGCCCAGAACACCCTGAGATACTACTGGAATACCTATCAGTAAATCTCCTACCTTGGCCAAGGACTTTTCATGTACTGGCTCTCCTAGACACAGCGCGACCTTACCCCCAATACCGGGAGAGACGAACCCCTGCAGATCCGCTCACTGCCTCCATGTGGCTTGGGACTGTACCCAACTAAAACCTGTTTGCACGTCTCCTTTGAGCGTGGTAGGGTAGTAATCAAAGCACAGTGGGAACTCACACGAGACAAATGACGATCTCAGGTCGATGAACTAACCTGTACACATGTCACCAGGGAACTGCTATCTGACGTCAGGTATAATACCAACTAGCAGGTTCCCGGCGAGTCCTGTCCGGTGTACTCATAACCCAATGAGCACCTGTATACATTTTAGGTGAACCAACTGACACCAGTGGCTTGTGAGACCGGCCACCGCCCCTCGTCGGGGTCTCGACTGTATACACTAGTCTACTCTGGAGTATCGATGCCCTGTCTCGAAACTCCCACGACTAGGGACCTTTTAAGGATGTGCTTATAGACTCCAGCTCTCACGTATATGATCGCCCTCATACTGCTGGTAGTCAAGCAAGAATCCTAGGGGCTCTATCAACGTGCAATAGTGACTCGTAAGGTCATCTAAAGCAGTACACGATGATAAAGATAAACCAGATAGCATACTATCATCTTGAGTAAGACTGTCCTACCGGGATATGTCCTCCCTCAATCATTGCAATCACGTGCCTGCGATCCAATAATTGACTCTTAGAGCATTATCTCCAACAATCTCCCACTTGCACTCAAGGCTAATTATTGCGATGTCGCATACTCACAGCCCGTGTGATACCGAACACCCAACTCCTCTACTAGTCAGTCTCACAAAGCTCGTTTGCGAAACTATTGCGTTCGAGGAATAGCCTCAGTGAGTGGATCCGCTGTGGTGTTTCTTTCTATGTCTCTCTTTATCTCAAGTTCGCGGAGAAAACCATCTCCCGAAATGAGCAATACCTGTCTTAGAATATGTCTGGATATCTGATGGGACCTAGTTCATAAATGAACTCCAAATCTAAACTTCTTAGACTGTATCGTCAACTGAACTTAATCATTATCCTGCGCCATCCTTCCTTCAGTATCCCCTTGGACCATCTGTCCAAAATACTGCCCCTCATCAGAAGGAAAAACTATAACTCTGATAGCCACTCTGTCATCCAGGTCACCTTGGAAGCCTGGAATGATAACCGTCTCCTAAAGGAGGCTGCCGTTATCAATTCCCTAGAACATCAACTTATGTTCTAAAACTGCTTCCGATTGTTTCTCCAGGATTGGATGAATATCAACTTATTGCAGCTACTGCAAGAACAACATCTGGTGTGGTACTTGACATCTCATGATTGACTTAATTTCCTAAGCAAGTGATCTGCCAATCATGCACATCCCTCTCCCCTTTAGTCAGTAAGACACTTTTAGAAAGGGTGACTCCATCACCTGCAGGTATACTACCGTGCCAGGAGTCGTCCATTCTAAATACTCATAGAATGTTGTCTAAGTACCCAGATTGGGAAACTACCCAAATCTAGATCTAAAACCATAGATCTAGTAACCAGAATGTCTGATATAATATCCAAGTCCCATGTGGAGAAACTACTGTGTGACAACCAAAGTTTAACCGATCGTAGTATAGGAATATCACTTCCTACTCTGTGTATGTCATCAAATACCAGGACATCACACCCTACTACCTTCTTAACAGATCCATCCCCTATTCTGATGAAGTCAAACCTATGACTGTCATATCAGAAACAGATGATCTATCTCCGCTATATCTGCTTTAGTCTATAAATAGACATAAGCCTGATGTCCACCAATGCTTCCACTGCTCCCACTGACTACGACAACCCTCTGGCAGAGTCATATAGACGTACACTTCTAAAGCTAGTTTAGAACGACGCTATACTCATCCTCCTGCCGGGTCTCACAGTCTGGAACAACAGCAATGGCAAGTCTGGGTAAACAAGAACCTCCCTGCCACCGTCCTTGAGCATACCGAAGTACCTCTCGAGCGTCTGAGGTTACCCACCATATCTGCGGATTGGTCAATGGAATGTCAAACCAGATTGAATCTTTAGGTTCTTATCAAATCTTCAGTAATCGTTTGCGGTTCTGGAATCACTTCCAGTTCTACCATACTCCCACTACTGTTTTCTGAAAAAATCCATTTTTGTTAAAACTGTGGCGAGTCTAGAACAATATCACTATTGATCTTCCAGATGGTAGAAAGTCAACCCTCGTCATAGCCCGGGTCAACCCACAAACAGCCATTACAGAAACGTGCCTTGAGTTATCCGGAGTCTGGTTTTAAGCATAAGCCGGACAACTCCCCGTATCTTAACAAAGTCAAGATATGAACTGTTCTATATCCAATATAGAAACAGAGGCACTGATTTAATTGAACCAGATTCAAATCATACAGCTGTCTCCAGTGCATGTCAACTAAATGGAAGGAGGCCGATCAGCGTTACTCAACTTAGGAATGCTTCCAATTATGAGTAACCTGAAAGAGAAGCAAGTTCTCTTAATCATTACTATCATCTGAATACCATACACAAGTATCTACATCTTTGATCACCTTGAAGAATCTCGATACTTGCAATACCTGGTTCTCTACTTTATTCATATACCTATAACTTCTCAAAACTTAGACCCTGTGTTTCTATGAAACACCTGTCTAAGAACTAGAGAAGTCATAAGTAAACCGAATATAGTACGAGGACCAACCCCTCTGTCCTAATGGACACTGGACAATATACAATACTCTGTATAAGTTCCTTGAGTCTATTGACTTAATCCCTGTGTGTCGTAGGTTGAAAACTATACTTATGGTTAAGAAGAATTATACCGCTGTTTAATACTCCTTACCTAACCATCCACTGATATAGGTAAATGTCATAGACATAATTTCAAAAAGGTATATCTCACTCTATGAAAATAGACGTACAGATATATCAATTTGAAATTGGTGCATAACAGCGGATATTCAAAACCAAATATTTGCCGACCGGCAAACAGCCCAGGCGATTTCTTCAAATATCACCAATTACAACGAATTCCGATATAATGAGGATGATCACCTAATTCCCAATAACTTACTCCCACTCATCATCTGTAAAACCATACAGATGAGAGAATCATACCTGGTAAATACATACCGTGGAGCAGGGATTAATTGGGAAATCAGTTTTCTTTTAACAGCACACAGTGAAACTGAAACATTGAAATGTTTCGATGGGGTATCCGCGTATTCCTAGTAATGCCTCTTTCATTATCCAGATTCACAACTGTAATCGTATAATTCTTTGCCACCTCTCCAAATCCCTTTATATGTCTTTAGTCATTACCTTCTGCATACCCCTTTAGGCCAAATGGTTTTCTTCCTTCCCTACCGTTCGGCACCAGCCTATGGTTTGGAAGAAGACTATCCAATAAGCATAATGGGTGTACTGTCCTAATCCTAGGAGCACTCGCAATGTGAGAGAAGGTGAAGATAAAAGACAACTGAATAAACCTTATTCCTATTTCTCCTGAACCAGAATCCATCCCCGAACTGGAACAAGTTCCTTTCGAGTTCGTATATAACCATACGATGGAGTATCCAATAAACTGTGGATCTTCGTAGTGATACGGAGTGTCCTGGAGAAATACAAAGGTGATTTAGGATTGGCGAAGAAATATTTGGTTTGGTCGTGAATAGCAGTCACAATTTACTTTGCCCTCTTACTAATCCCTTTCTTTGTCTTAACTTAATACCTTCTGTACACCGTTTAGGCTAATTGGTTTTCTTCATTCCCTACCGTTCGGCACCGGCCTAAGGTTTGGAAGAAGACTATCCAATTTGCGTAATAGGTGTACTATCTCCTAAACCAAGGAGTACTCGCAACCTGAGAGAAGGTAAAAGGAAAAGACAACTGAATAGTCCTATTCGTTTTCTCCAGAACCAGAAACCATCCTCGAATAAATTCCTTCGAGTTCGTATATAACCATACGATGGTTTAGTCCAATGGAAGTGGACGTTCGTAGTAATACGGGGTGTCCTGGAGAAAAGGGTAAAAGTAGGAGTGGCAATGAGGTATGCAACTTTGACAATCCAAAAGCCAGTGTTAAGAAGGTTCGGTTAACTTGGTCACTGAGTCATAGTCTAGGGTCGGGTCAATGGTCGCTGCCAAAGAGAGAGAGAAAAGAAACACTTAGCGTGCACTCTAACCTAGATCAGAATGGTTATCACTTTATCTAATCTGGAAACCTCCCACTGTAACGTCAAATTCTTCCCCAAACCTGAAAGAAGAATTAGCCGGGATCACCCGAGAAGTAAACCAACTCATCAGTGGGAATCGGGATCCAACTATCATCGCATGATAACGTGACGGAATCTGCTCACGCTATCACACTCCAGAAGGTATGCACATATCTGGCAAGTTTCAGTTTCTTTAGAAACTCCCGATGTGATTTTTGCCCCATGCTCTTATGACCTTGACGAAGGCCAACAAATCATAAGTCATATGTCAAGTTCTACCCGTCATTGTCCAGGTTAATTTGAACCCACCCGTACAAGCCCTTGACGAAGGCCAACAAGGCTATACGACTGTCCCAAACCAACGCATCTATCTATGCAGCAGAAAGGTAACAAGCAGCTACCATACACTATGCCTTGACGAAGGCCAACAAACATAGCATGAATACTACGTGCTACTCGTCTGAAACGACGGAGGGCTACGAATGGTTTCTGGTGAAAACCTTTAACGTAATGAACTTGATATCATTGAAGGAACCGGATAGCTTTATAAAAATATAGTGACGAAAACCTTTGCTAAAGAGGTCACTCCCGGTGAAGGGATCTCGGCTCTTTCCCCGTAGAATGAGGTGCAGGATATTCCAACTGAATACCATGATGCAAAGCAAAAGTAATCGGCTATAGTGAAGTTATTGCCCTGACGCAAACTTCTGTCCAAGGGGTCACTCCCGGTGAAGGGATCTCGGCCCTTGCCTCGTCGACTAAGGAGCAGGATATTCCAACTGAATACCACGATGCAAAACAAAAGAGAACGTCCTTGCAATAACAGCTTTTTTAAAAATGTTCCAACAATATCAGAATAGGTTTGTTTAACTTGCATTGATCCGAATCAACGCAGTCCCATCAATTGATCACACCACAAAAGAAAGAAAATAATGATGTACGTATATGCCATCCGCATTCGCCACTGGGTCCCGTCATCACCCGTTAGGTTACTTAACTAACGACAGAGCGGAGACTGGACTAGCGCGGATGCAAAACATATACAACATCTACTAGTATATATATCAATATATAATATTCGCTCAAGGCGTGATAAAATGCAACATCACAGAAATGTAACCAGCATCACAGAACAATACAGATATCTGGGATCCCCGGTTTTCATAGAGCCGCTACTGAAACCCGACGTTCCCCTGGTCGTGTGGATAGCCTGTGCAATGAAATCCTAGACCCCTACGGGCGCGGAAAGTTACCCGCCAAAACCTGAAGCGAGGCAGCCCCCTTCAGCAACGTGAATGGACCACCCAACACTTCATGGAATCCGGTAACTCGGGCACCCCTCCTGGGTCAACCTGTACCCCTTACGAGTGCAGCGTATAGCCCGCCAATTCTAGAGTGAAGCCCCCTCCGTCTCAATGCCATGAGATGCGGGCCCGTTGCCCTCTAGAACCCGGCTATCCGTGCACCTTTCCGCGGGGCAATCCTAGTACAGAAAGTAAAATATACATACAACGGGTACATCGACCTCGACCCGGTCGTGCCCCAAAAGAATAATATACAAACAGGCAGTGACGGCAGTCCACATGTCGGACGCTCGCCCCGTAATATCAAATGTACACATAAAACAAAACTGTACTAACATTGCATCCATGCTATCCCCCACGACCGATCCGCAACATCACAGCACAACACAGAACATCAACGTGAATGTTACGTTCGCAAATCCGTCTAAAAGGGTTATAGCAGTTAGACTGGATTTACCGATCGAGTGACATTCACGGTCGCAGATATAATGTAAATACTGTGAACTAACATGTTTAAAATTTTCGATCGATCAAATTTACCGAAATGGTCCCCAAGCACAACTGTAGCACTCACAGAAAATCTGGGCCCAAAAAGAATGTTCCAAAAACCCTATTTTCAAGTTTAAAGAGCTCTGTGCCAAAAATGGTACAGTGAAGACACTTTTATGCGGCGGAACCGTGGCCAAAACAGGGGTTTGGCCGCGGTTCCGCGGTCATACTACAGTATTACACTACCAATTTTTCACAGAACTCTTATAACTTCCTGTATGTTCTTCTGCAGTGACCTGAAAAATTTTTGGAGCTAAAAAAAATTCGACAGAGAACAAGACCAGAAAATGCGGTTTTCGGAAAATCCGATCGATTGAACTTGTAAACACGTTAGAGCAAGCTAGACTAGGTTAATGGCGTGGCTCTGATACCAATGTAAGTGCACGGCGGCGTCCCGGCCGTCGATCCGACGCCGGAAACGCGGAAACGAAAAACTTTGCGAAACTTGCAAACCGGCACCACCGCGCACTTTTAACCCGGATCGGGCCATTAACCTAGCTACTAGCAAACTAAAAGATGGGTAGAGAAGCTATACCAAGCGATCCGTGTCCTTCGGTCTTCGTCTCCACTCCGATCTCCTCGCGGAATCTCCGGTCGTCGCCTCCTCGTCGGAAAGGGCACCACGTCGCCGGATTCTTTTACGGGCTCCCACCTCTGGACCGAGGCAACTCGGGCGCGAAGTTGGCTAGTCGACGCGTCCAAGATTTACTGTAGATGTAGTGTAGTAGGCTATGTCTCTTTGGGGTATATGTTGCCATGGATGTGGAGGACTGAAGATAAGGAAAAATGGTGCTTTCATTTTTCCTAGCATGAAATGAGATGATGAAAAAATGCCACCCATCAAAAATGAACTTCTCTCATTTTCCCCTCAAAAGTGGCTGGCCCCTCATGGTGGAAATGGTGGAGAGAATAAGACTAAAACATGAAGGGAGGTGAGTGTAGGAAATGAAAAGAGGTGACCACATCAAAAGATTATGATAACAATATCATATCAATTTCAAATCCTTTCTAATCTCATTAATGCAAGAAAAGCAAAGATACTTTGAATTATCATGATAAACCATTTCACAAATAACCTCTCCACAAAAGTAATTTGCACAACTGCAAATAACCCCCTCCACTAGAAATCCGGCCGTGAAGGAACAAAGGAAAACCGGCCGGAACGGAATACAGACTGGCAACTTCAGAAAACTGATCCCGTAATAAATTACAGGAAAACCCCGCAACTGCATATACATGCACGCATTTGTATTCCCACTGAACACAAATGCAAAGAGACAAAATCTACACTGTCTAATACTAGGATCCGGCTTAAACCAAAGCCCGCTAGTAAAATCCGTCCGATCACGATCCGTGCAATACCGCACGTATCTGATCGAACCCTGCCATATCTCCATACGGCCTCTACAGCGTTTCGCCCGAAACTTGAGAAACTGGTCTGTGGGGGACTCTAAAGACTCGTCAACACCTTGGTTGTGGATTTAACCACTAGCACGTCAGAGGTATTAGCCAATACGTAACGGGCTACCAGGTACTGACCAAAAGGGACGTCTGTGAGCGAACTCATGCTGACACCCTACTGAGCCTGTCAGTGACAATATCCGTACAGTCTGGTCCGTTCGTCTATGAGCATCGCATGGCGGGCCTAGGAGGTTGGTAAAAGTCAGACCCCCAAAAGCGGTACAAGTCGTGTCGGAGTGTAGCCCAGAATACCCTGAGAAACTACTGGAATACCTACCAGTAAATCTCCTGCCTTGGCCAAGGACTTTTCATGTACTGGCTCTCCTAGACACAGCGCGACCTCACCCCCAATACCGGGAGAGACGAACCTCTGCAGATCCGCTCACTGCTTTCATGTGGCTCGGGACTGTACCCAACTAAAACCTGTTTGCACGTCTTCTTTGAGCATGGTAGGGTAGTAATCAAAGCACAGTGGGAACTCACACGAGACAAATGACGATCTCAGGTCGATGAACTAACCTGTACACATGTCACCAGGGAACTGCTATCTGACGTCAGGTATAATACCAACTAGCAGGTTCCCGGCGAGTCCTGTCCGGTGTACTCATAACCCAATGAGCACCTGTATACATCTTAGGTGAACCAACTGACACCAGTGGCTTGTGAGACCGGCCACCGCCCCTCGTCGGGGTCTCGACTGTATACACTAGTCTACTCTGGAGTATCGATGCCCTGTCTCGAAACTCCCACGACTAGGGACCTTTTAAGGATGTGCTTATAGACTCCAGCTCTTACGTATATGATCGCCCTCATACTGCTGGTAGTCAAGCAAGAATCCTAGGGGCTCTATCAACGTGCAATAGTGACTCGTAAGGTCACCTAAAGCAGTACACGATGATAAAGATAAACCAGATAGCATACTATCATCTTGAGTAAGACCGTCCTACCGGGATATGTCCTCCCTCAATCATTGCAATCACGTGCCTGTGATCCAATAATTGACTCTGAGGGTACTATCTCCAACAAAGCCATTACACAAAGCCCTCGGCCGAGACAGGAGATTTACTGGTAGGTACTCCAGTAGTATCTCAGGGTGTTCTGGGCCACTCTCTGACACGACTTATACCGCTAATGGGGGTCTGACGTTACCAGCCCCCTAGGCAGATATGCGATACTCATAGACGAACGGACCGGACTGTATGTATATTGTCACTGTTAGGCTCAGTAGGGTTTATGATATGAGTTCGCTCGTCAGCTTCCCTTCCAATCAATACATAGGCAACCGTCACGTACAGCTTGTACCTCTGACATGCTAGTGGTTAGTATAGGGTTTACCTAGCACCTCTTGAAGGGTTTGGAAGCATCACATGTACCAAAGATGAAGTTTTTATGGTGCTAAGGAAACTTACAAAGGATCTATCCTAGAAAATTAGGGTTTCTAAATGTTAAAGGCAATAAAGACTAGGGTTTCGAGACTACAACCTTTGTAGCTCCCTTTGCTAGACTCTTTGGCCTCTTGGGTGTTGGAAGAAGGTCCTCTTGAAGTCTTCTTGTGTCCACGACGATCCTCCCGAAGCTCCTTCGTCCAAGCTATCGACTTCACTTTCCAAGAGAAGAAAAGAAGATAACACTCTAAACAAGTGGGCTAGACTTGCGTAGAATGATGTTGTTGTTAGTTATATGTATGCCCTAGAGGCCATTACTGTACATTGGATGTATATTGTAGTGGATGCTGGGACATATATAGGTAGGACTTTCTTGCTCGACATGATAGTACGCTATCTGGTTGCACTTTATCTTAACGTGTATACTTTCTGTCTCTCTGTTACATGTTGATAAATCCCTTAGGATGTGTGCTCGACTTCCAGGACTGTGATGCAGATCATACTAGTGGGGCCTGGATAGTCCATGAGTGCATCCTTCAATGTTCCTAGTCGAGGGAATATCGAGACGGGGCATCGATATTCCAGAGTAGACTAGCGTATATCTTCTCGACCCATGCGATGGGCGATGGATGATCCCATATCCATTGGTGTTTGACATCGAAAATGGTATACAGGTGCTCAATGGTGACTGGGTACACTGAACGGACTCGCCGAGAACTCCCAGATGGTATTATACCTCACGTCAGATGGCAGTTCTCTGGTGACACTGGTACAGCTTAGTCTGTTGACCCGAGATCGTCATAGAGTCTTGTGTGTCTCCCACTGTGCTTTGATTTCCACCCTACCACGGCTCTACTGAGTCGTGCAAACAGGTGGTTTTTGGGTACAGTCCCGATTCACATGGAGGCAATGAGCGATAGGAGGGGATTCGTCTCTCCCGGTATTGGGGGTTGATGTTGTGCTATGCTCGACTGGCCATAACAGGAAATCCCTGGCCAGGGTTGCAGTGATATACTGGTAAGAGTTATCAGTAGTTTCACGAATGTTATGGACCTCAAGTCGGCATGACTTATCGAGCTACTGGGGTCTGACGTTTACCACCCCTAGGCGAGATATACGACATATCAGACGAACAGACCGGACTGTACGGTAAGTGTTACTGGTTGGATTCACAGGAGTGTGAGCGGGCTTGCTCGTCGATCTTCTGATCGCTCAATACCCGGGTGGCCGTTACGTTTAGCAGACCGCTTGCGGCTTGTGGGTGTTTGATATGATCATCATCTGCTACCGGCGTATTGACAAGTCTTTAGAGTCCTACACAGAGGTTTCCTAACTCAAGCGAAACGAAATAGGAGCGCATATGAGATATGTGCGGGACCGAGAATAATGCGTGTATGTGATACCGTATTCTATTCTCGCGATGAATGTGTCGAATGGTTGTATGCGATATAACCTAGTTATCGAATCAAGGATTGATTCGATAAGCCGATACATTGGATACTAGCCGGTTATATGCGATATGACCGGATCATTGAATCAAGTGTTGATTTAATGATTTAATGTATAATTATATATTTGATATATTACTTTGCATTAACTAGTATTGGTTCACTTTAAATGGATTTACTCACTTGGTTTGTGCACATTGTATATGTGATATATTTTGTGCACATGATTGTATCATGTTTGATGATACATGCAAGCTAGGGTTAGTGTAAAGAATTAGACCATGGTTAAGTTTATGATTAGGGTTTTCTTTTTATTTACTTATTCATTTATTTATTCTTTTTGTTTATTTTGGAAAAAGAAAATGATAAAGAAAATAGAATGGTGGCTTGTTTTGTTTGTAGTTGAAGTTTCTTGAAACTTTGACTAAGTCACCATTCTTGTCTCATCCTTAACCCTAACCATTCAAGTTAACCATGGTCCATTCTCTACAACTAACCAAGGGTTAGTAAATGATAAGTATTGATTTATTTATCATTTATATAACACTTAATATAATTCTTTTTATCATCTTCTTCTTCATCTTCAACTTGAAGAAAGCTTGCACCATCAATGGCAACTAGCCAAAATGAGTGAGAAATCCAAATCTAAAGTCTACCCACTTCCTATTTCTTCATCCTATACCTCTTGCCAAGTTGTATAGGGTGTTTCCTTCACAAGTTTTCAAGGCTTGGTGAAGTTGGAGCTTGTTCTTGTGATGCCTCGACGTAGATCATCTTCGGCATCGAACCGACGATCAAGCCCGCCCATTCTTCGATGATGCCAATGCTAGAGTCAAGGGTTCGATTTGGACAGTGGAGGGAGATCATCGCGGAGCTTAGGAAGTGGTCGACCGGATCTACAAAGGTTGTAGTCACTTTCCCTTAGCATTTAATTCGATTACATGCTTGCTTCGCCTATTTATCTAATTAACAATCCGTATTAGGGTTTGTAGGCATCCGTAAAAATTTGATTTGTGCATGTTTGATCATTTGTGAGACTTCATTAGTGTGCCTAGCAACCCTACAGTGGTATCAGAGACTAGCTAGAGCCTTAGGCGAAGTCCTGACGGAGTTAGAAGTCCGATCGACCCAAAACCCCGACTTTAAAACTGCTCTCTGGACATTTCTGTAAAATGTGGATTTTTGTAGATTAAAAATATTCAGAAAAATCAGCAGGAAGATCTAAGGGTTACTGTAAAATTCGAGGGCCTGATTCCATAAAGGCGCCGCGGATCCGCGGCATGAGCATGCTCATGCGGCGGTTCCGCGGCCATTTTGTCGTTTTGTGCATCCAATTTTGCACAGTAATTCTTAGTTGTCTGTGCTGGCTTTCCTGGGGATTTTTAATAATTTTTTCCAGAGTTTTATTTTCTGGGTTGTATTGGGAACTCAGTGTATCTATCGGATTGTCTAATTTTGTCAGTGTGTTTTTCCGGGTATTTTAGAATATGTTAAAAAGTTCGATCGGATATAAATACCCACTTTTTCCCCTGCCGGGAAATTTCCAATTGTTGGATTTTTCCGTAGTTTAACGACGTTCTAAGTAGTGCAAGTAACGCGATGGACCCTCTAGAAGACAACAAACCTTAACTCGATTATGTGACCGTCTTGAACTGCCCTTTGAACCTTCGGGTTTGGGGCAGTACGGCGTGCCACATGTGAGGCGTTGGCTTGACCCTTCTACGGCTGGACCGTTGGTACTGAGGCACGAACTGAATGTTGTTAGACTTATTTCATGTGTTGAGCTGTATCGGGAAAACTTGGGTGTTTGATTGTTCGATCGAAAAGTTTAGCATTTTCTATTTATCCGGAATGTGATACAATAATTGGACTTCACAAATTGTTATGAGATAACGGAATGAATATTATAAACGTAGCAGTTTAGTCTCACTTGATCGGTTGCCACGGAGTTTTGATGTGATCAAAAGTCCGTCGCAATCACGTAGCGTACGCGGATACTTGCCGGGTAAACTTAATAGACAGCCTCACCCCATAGCCCCAACCAAGTGACTGTAGGAGAACCCCGTCGCCGAAAGCATTCGTCCGGGTGCTCGCGGCAGCGATGTTCCGCCTTGGTGCACTTCGTCGATGGTATCAAGGGTGCAGCCGCCTACTAAAGTTTGCGATGAGCATTCGATCAGTTTTTCGGGAATCTTGTTGAATTGCCCGACTTGATATTGAAAAGTGTTTTCGATAATGAGACTAAAATGCGGGGTTTATAATTGTTAGGCATGCGATGTCTAAAGAATTCATTTGATCAGGCATGCGATGTCTGAGGTGGTTGCGGATTCCAACTGTTGTAGTTTTACACTTTCTTTTCTGTGACCGTAAGTGTAATATGTGATGTCGCCGGTTTCGTTGCTATATGTCAACGACAATTGGGATGCGCATATTTACTTACGTTGATGACATGTGATGTTATGTGTTGCTGGATATGTTATATTGGATCGTCGTGTTTGAATAGCCGGGTTTTTTTTATGTGAGATGAGTGTTTTTCATTTTCATTCATGTAAAAAATTTGTATGAAATATTCTTTTATTGGGACACTTCCAGATTGCGGAAGTTGTCACCGTTGATGTATATTATTTACTTTTCTGCACTAGGATAGACCCAAGGAGGGGAGCACAAGTAACCGGGTTCTGGGGTCCAGTAGGAGACCAACTCGAGAAGTCGAGTCCGGGTCTCCTAACCCTAGAATTGGTAGGGTTACTTGCCGCTCTCGTAGGGGTCTAGGGGTGTGGGATTGGCTATTCATCACGACCATGGAATCCGTGTTTTATACTGGCTCGTATTGAAAACACGGACGTCCTAGTATATCCAATATTTCATATGTTTCTTCTGCTGTGATTTATCTGTGATCATGTGATGTTCTGTGACAGATATTATATATAGTATATATGATATATTATATTGATGTTGCTTATGTTTTACACCCGCGCTAGCCCTGCCTCGCTCTGGCGTTAGTTACCTAACCTAACGGTGCAGACGGGACATCGAGGCGAATGCGGATGGCATAAGCGTACGTTATATTTATCTGTGATGTTTAGGTGGAATTAAATGATGGGATATTCATTAATGAGATTAATGAACGAAAATAAACCTAATTGATGTTGTGGAATCGAATTTCAAAATAAAACAGGTAGCTACAGTTCTTGCTTTGCATCGCGGTGTTCATTATAGAACATCCTGCACCTTATTCGATGAGGAAAGGACCGAGATCCCTTCACCGGGAGTGACTCCTTTAGCAATAACTGGCAGATGCTACAACCCTCGGTTTGTCATTTGATCGCTTCTATAGTTTCCGCTTTGCACAGTGATATATATGATATATCCCGCACCTCATTCGACGAGGAAAGGGCCGACGATCCCTTCACTGGGAGTGACCCCTTTAGCAAAACTAGAAAAGCCTCGAAAACATTCCATTTAAAAACCATTTGATTCCGCAACGAGATCAAGTTCAAAGCGTTAAAGGTTTTCATAAAAACCATTCGCCACCCTCCGTCATTTTAGGAAGTAGAGTACTTAGTATTCGTGCTACGTTTGTCGACCATAGCCGAGGCGTAGTGTGCGGTAGCTAAGTGATGTCTTCCTACACAGCATATGATGCGATTAGTTAGGACAGTCATGTGGCTTTGTTGACCTTAGCCAAGGGTCATGTGGGTGGGTCTGATTAATCAAGAAATGACGGGTAGAACTTGACTAGTACCTATGATTTGTTGACCTTAGCCAAGGTCATAGGTGCTGGGGGTAAAAACCATTATCGGGAGTTTCAAGTGTTGAAATTTGCAATGAGATTGCATACCTTCTATGTGATAGTTGGATCCCGATACCCACTGCGAGTAATTGTTACTCCTGGGAGAGTTTTGCACTTTGCAATTAGCCGATCAAGTAGGTGTCTAGAAAGGTGTCAACGGGGTTACGCCTCTGGGAAAACGAGGTTTACTGTAATTAGGTCCGTGCGAAAGCACGGGGAACCTCCCTCAAAGTACCGACCCTGACCTGGCTGAAAGATTGGCGAACTTGTAGAGTGTAATTAATCCCGGCTAGTCTTTCCTTTTAAGGTTTGAAGGAAGATTTGATAAAAACAGTGGGAGCCATCCTGATTAGATAAAATATATAACCAATCTAATCTTGACAGAGCGCACGCAGAGTGTTTTCTTCTCTCTCTCTCCTGGTAGCGACCATATCACGCCTTAATCAAGATAATAATATGGATGTATTGACCGAACCCGCTTGTTATACTGAGCTGGGGAACGTTGGTCCCGCTCCAACTTATAATTATTATAAGACAGAGCAGGAAATAGGGAATACCAGAATTCCTATGCCGCCCAAACGAAGAAAGTGCATATGATGCATCTCCTTCGGGTGTGTTCATTATAAAGAACTGTTTCTCAGTATCCTCTGCATCCTGGGTATATGATACCGGATCAGGATCCCAGATATGTAATCTGTTGCATAAGGCTACAAAAAGGTAGAAAAACTGAGAACGGGTGATAAGTTTCATGAGGCAGAAAATGGGGCAAGTGTTGCAGCCAAGTCTGTTGGTCACTGTCACCCTGTATTACCAATACATTGATTCTGAACAAATACTATTAGATACCGAACCTGATATACAAAATCATATCAGTCTCTTTATAAGTAAAGAAATGATATAATTTTGTATTATTGGATAATGTTTTGAACATTTCCTATATCAAAAGTTGATCGGTTCAGGCACGTTATCTAAAAGCATTGACGTTCTAAATCAAACTACAGTTCCTTGTATACTGAACACACACAAGAGGAAGAGTTCAGAAATGAACAAATTCTTCTTGAGGTATTGTAGACTAGGTCATATCAATGCGACCCGACTAGCTGAAGTTACATTTAGATGCATATTTAAATCAGTTTGAATTTACATCTTGTGAAACTTGCCAGTCATGTCACAAAGATTTGATGACCTTAGCCCTGTTTATTGGAAACAGAGAAAGAGTTAATGAACTCTTGGGACTGATACATGATGATGTATGTAAGGTCTCCTGTCTACACATGCCAGGACAGGTTCTTTATACTTCATTATATTCTCTGATAATCTCTCAAGATTCAGTCATATATTCTTGTTGAAATATAAGTCCGAATCTTTTGAGGTATTCACAGAATATAACTAGGAAGTAAGAACCAAAATACGGGTATAAGTATTATGTCCTATGATGAGATCAGGGAGGATAATACTTGTGCATGGAATCCTTGGATTATTCTAAAGGAAAATGAGATTCTCTCTCAGTATTACTCCTCTGAATACACCACAGCACAACGGTGTATCGGGGCGGAGCAATCACACAATATTAGATATGGTGTGCTCTATGATGAGTATTACTGAGTTACCTATTTCCTTTTGGGTGTTATGCGCTTGAGAAGCTGCATACCTATTGAATTAGGTTCGAATCAGATCACTGCCTACCATTCCATATGAGATATGGTATGGGAAGAGCTTATCTCTTAAGTAAGTTAAGATTTGGGATTGTCCGGCCTATGTCAAAAGCAAAATCCGGACAAGATCGAGGCAAGATCAGTTCTGTAGAACTGGAAAGGTTCCAGCTGTACAAAACTGTTAATGATTTGGTAGAACCAAAGCATTCAATAGAATTCCAACGAACCTCAGCCTCTCCGCCGATCTAGTAGGGTTCCTCATCCGCCTGAGAGATACCTCGGTTTCTCGATGACAGTGGGAGCGAGGATTGCATCATGAGATGATGACCCAACCAGTTTCAAGCAGGCCATCGAGAGTAGGGACTCTGTAAGAATGGCTGGATGCTTAGCGATCTGAGATGGAATCCACATACACCAGCAAAGTATGGACTTTAGCTGCTATATCTGAAGGGTTAAATCCCCATCAGGAACAAGTATATCTTGAGAAGATTACTTGGTGTAGATGGAAAAGTTGAGACTTTCAAAGCTAAACTTATTAAAAGGTTTTCGTCATCGACCAGGCGTGGATAATGATGAAATCTTTTCAGGGGACTATGCTTAAGTCCATCCAGATCCTATTTGCCATTGCTTCATACCATGACTACGATATCCGGTGGTTGGGTGCCATGACTGCTTTTCTAAATAATGTTTTAGAAGAGAACGTCTATAAGAACACAGCCAGAGGGCTTCGTAAACAGTGGGAGCAGCGGAAACGTGTGCAAGTTGCTTTACATAATAAAGCAGGCATCGCGGAGTTGGAACATCTGTTTTGATGTAATAGTCAAAAAGTTTGACATCATCAAAATGGTAGATGAACCTTGTATAAACAAAACGGTAGTAGAGAGTAAGGTGGTAATCCTCGTAGAGTACGTGGATGACATACTCTTGTTAGGGAAGGAGTTTCCTATGCTACGCTCGATCAATCTCCGCTTATCACAATGATTTTCCAGATAGGATCAAAGAGATACCTACTAAATCCTAAGCTTTGGATCTATGAGATAGATCTAAATGGATGTTAAGATACTCACTAGTTGTAGTGAGACGGTATCAATCGATCCTGGGGAGAATCACTGGAAGGGTTCCAGAGTGATAAAGACGACTGAATGTCAGTCATAGGCACTGTCTTTACCCTCAGAAAAGGGACGGTATGTTGGAAGAGTTCCAAGCTCGATACCGTGGCAAACTAGACGATAAAGGCTGGTAACACCGCTATTAAAGATACTGCTAAAGAGGCAGTTTGGGTGTATATTGGTTCATAAGATGAACTAGGTTCCTGCCATTGTATGCCAATGGAAGTGTGGCTTCGGCCCTGGAACCCTGGTCCCATCAGTGACCCAGACAAATTCTGAGGCAGCATCACCTGATCATGGAGATAGTTGATCTCCAGGGTGATCGAGGTTAGGAGAGAAGACTCAGAGGACAACACGGCGGATCCACTCACGAAGGCCTTTTCCTAAAGAGAGACTTTGAAGGGATGGTTGAGTATGTGATACTGCAACCACTGCTACAGATGGCCCTAGTACAAGTGGGAGATTGTTAGTTATATGTATGCCCTAGAGGCCATTACTGTACATTGGATGTATATTGTAGTGGATGCTGGGACATATATAGGTAGGACTTTCTTGCTCGACATGATAGTATGCTATCTGGTTGCATTTTATCTTAATGTGTATACTTTCTGTCTCTCTGTTACATGTTGATAAAGCCCTTAGGATGTGTGCTCGACTTCCAGGACTGTGATGCAGATCATACTAGTGGGGCCTGGATAGTCCATGAGTGCATCCTTCAATGTTCCTAGTCGAGGGAATATCGAGACGGGGCATCGATATTCCAGAGTAGACTAGCGTATATCTTCTCGACCCGTGCGATGGGCGATGGATGATCCCATATCCATTGGTGTTTGACATCGGAAATGGTATACAGGTGCTCAGTGGTGACTGGGTACACTGAACGGACTCGCCGAGAACTCCCAGATGGTATTATACCTCACGTCAGATGGCAGTTCTCTGGTGACACTGGTACAGCTTAGTCTGTTGACCCGAGATCGTCATAGAGTCTTGTGTGTCTCCCACTGTACTTTGATTTCCACCCTACCACGGCTCTACTGAGTCGTGCAAACAGGTGGTTTTTGGGTACAGTCCCGATTCACATGGAGGCAATGAGCGATAGGAGGGGATTCGTCTCTCCCGGTATTGGGGGTTGATGTTGTGCTATGCTCGACTGGCCATAACAGGAA
This sequence comes from Agapanthus africanus, assembly GCA_030015575.1. Lineage (NCBI taxonomy): Eukaryota > Viridiplantae > Streptophyta > Magnoliopsida > Asparagales > Amaryllidaceae > Agapanthus > Agapanthus africanus. Next base: position 345,675,622 of record CM057343.1, read on the forward strand.
ATCCCTGGCCAGGGTTGCAGTGATATACTGGTAAGAGTTATCAGTAGTTTCACGAATGTTATGGACCTCAAGTCGGCATGACTTATCGAGCTACTGGGGTCCGACGTTTACCACCCCTAGGCGAGATATGCGACATATCAGACGAACAGACCGGACTGTACGGTAAGTGTTACTGGTTGGATTCACAGGAGTGTGAGTGGGCTTGCTCGTCGATCTTTTGATCGCTCAATACCCGGGTGGCCGTTACGTTTAGCAGACCGCTTGCGGCTTGTGGGTGTTTGATATGATCATCATCTGCTACCGGCGTATTGACGAGTCTTTAGAGTCCTACACAGAGGTTTCCTAGCTCAAGCGAAACGAAATAGGAGCGCATATGAGATATGTGCGGGACCTAGAATAATGCGTGTATGTGATACTGTATTCTATTCTCGCGATGAATGTGTCGAATGGTTGTATGCGATATAACCTAGTTATCGAATCAAGGATTGATTCGATAAGCCGATACATTGGATACTAGCCGGTTATATGCGATATGACCGGATCATTGAATCAAGTGTTGATTTAATGATTTAATGTATAATTATATATTTGATATATTACTTTGCATTAACTAGTATTGGTTCACTTTAAATGGATTTACTCACTTGGTTTGTGCACATTGTATATGTGATATATTTTGTGCACATGATTGTATCATGTTTGATGATACATGCAAGCTAGGGTTAGTGTAAAGAATTAGACCATGGTTAAGTTTATGATTAGGGTTTTCTTTTTATTTACTTATTCATTTATTTATTCTTTTTGTTTATTTTGGAAAAAGAAAATGATAAAGAAAATAGAATGGTGGCTTGTTTTGTTTGTAGTTGAAGTTTCTTGAAACTTTGACTAAGTCACCATTCTTGTCTCATCCTTAACCCTAACCATTCAAGTTAACCATGGTCCATTCTCTACAACTAACCAAGGGTTAGTAAATGATAAGTATTGATTTATTTATCATTTATATAACACTTAATATAATTCTTTTTATCATCTTCTTCTTCATCTTCAACTTGAAGAAAGCTTGCACCATCAATGGCAACTAGCCAAAATGAGTGAGAAATCCAAATCTAAAGTCTACCCACTTCCTATTTCTTCATCCTATACCTCTTGCCAAGTTGTATAGGGTGTTTCCTTCACAAGTTTTCAAGGTTTGGTGAAGTTGGAGCTTGTTCTTGTGATGCCTCGACGTAGATCATCTTCGGCATCGAACCGACGATCAAGCCCGCCCATTCTTCGATGATGCCAATGCTAGAGTCAAGGGTTCGATTTGGACAGCGGAGGGAGATCATCGCGGAGCTTAGGAAGTGGTCGACCAGATCTACAAAGGTTGTAGTCACTTTCCCTTAGCATTTAATTCGATTACATGCTTGCTTCGCCTATTTATCTAGTTAACGATCCGTATTAGGGTTTGTAGGCACCCGTAAAAATTTGATTTGTGCATGTTTGATCACTTGTGAGACTTCATTAGTGTGCCTAGGAACCCTACAGTTGTGGTTGTAATTCTCACTTCAAAAACCTTTCTTGATGTGTGTTTTGCTTACTATAAAAAACTAGAGAGCAAATGGTGAAGGAGGAAGAAGATGATGGCTTTCTTTTTAACAAGAGTAAAATGATAACTCATGAAAAGAAATGAAAATATATCCTTATATATTTATTTCTTCTCATCTCAAACCATGGTTAAATGTTTGAGTTATTATTTAATTAGAGTTTAAAACATAGAAGGAAAGTTTAATCCATGGTTAAGGGTAGGTGAGGATGGTTAGGTTAAAGAAGGATGTAGAAACAAGTTAAGAATTATCCTTTCCTTTTCCATTTTGTTTTAAACACAAAATCAAATAATAATTCATATATTTATCCATGGTGTGAGTCTTATATTGCCATCATTTTCAATGTGTAATCAACCATGATAGATGATGTATGTATGTATGTATGTATGTATGTATGCACATCCATATGTGCATGAAACTAGAAAGAAAGAAAGAAAAACATACATGCATGCATACATCCATCATATACAAGAAAAGGTTTTAAGTAAGAAAACTAATGGTTAAATGATAAATCAACATTTGATTTATCAATCCGGCCATATCACATATGACCCCACCAAAAGCAAGCCGCCCGATCAATGTACGGTATCCTATACGCGTATTTTAATCGGGTCCATGCGCATATCGCATACGCGCGCACCACAACGTTTCGCCTGGACTAGGTAACTCCTTTGTGGGACTCTAAGACTCGTCAATACGCCGGCAGTGGGTGATGATCATATCAAGCACCCTCAAGCCGCAAGCGGTCAACTAAACGTAACGGCCACCCGGGTATTGAGCGATCAGAAGAAAACAAGCGAACCTGCTACAACTCCCGTCGAGCCAACCGGCAACACTTCCCGTGCAGTCCGGTCTTCTCGTCTGATATGTCGCATATCAAGTCTAGGGGTGGTAAACGTCAGACCCCAATAACCGATAAGTCGTGCCGATGTGAGGCCCATAACGGGTCGAGAAACTACTGGTAACACTTACCAGCAAATCTCTAAAACAGCCCTGGCCAGAGACTTCCCTGTTACGGCCAATCGAGCACAGCGCAACATCAACCCCCAATACCGGGAGAGACGAAACCCCTCCTATCGCTCATTGCCTCCATGTGACTCGGGACTGTACCCAAAAACCACCGTTTTGCACGCCCTCATGGACGTGGTAAGGTGGAAATCAAAGCACAGTGGGAATCACACAAGACTCTATGACGATCTCGGGTCTACAGACTAACCTGCACAAGTGTCATCTGAGAACTGCCATCTGACGTGAGGTATAATACCATCTGGGAGTTCTCGGCGAGTCCGTCCAGTGTACCCAGTCTCCACTGAGCACCCGTATACCATCTCTGATGTCAAACACCAATGGATATGGGATCATCCATCGCCCATCTCATGGGTCGAGAAGCGTATACGCTAGTCTACTCTGGTATATCGATGCCCTGTCTCGATACACCCATGACTAGGGACCTTGAAGGATGTACTTATGGACTACCATGTCCCCACTAGTATGATCCGCATCATAGTCCAGGTAGTCAAGTACACATCCTAAGGGCTTTACCAACATGTAACCATAAGACAGTATAAAGAGACAAGTATACATGTTAAGATAAAGAGCAACCAGATAGCATACTATCATATCGAGCAAGAAAGTCATCTCTATATATGTCCAAGCATCCAATATAATATACATCATCTGTACAATACTGGCCTCTAGGGCATACATACAACTAACAGTTATATCCAGTGCCAGTGTGTTGATGAGTCATTAGAGTCCCCCACGGACACTTTCCCATGTTCGGGCGAAACGTTGTAGAGGCCGTACGATTTTATGGCAGGGTTCGGAAAATGCACGTGCGTTTTCGCACGTGTCATTTTTCGGGCAGATAATACTGGTCGGCTTTGGTTTAAGCCGGATCCGAGTATTATACAGTGTAGATATAATATCTTTGTCTCAAATGTATTTGTATTCGGTCGTAATATAAATGCGGGTATGCTTATACCATTACGGGGTTATCCTGAAATTCGTTTCAGGATCACTTTTGGAAGTTGCCAGTTTCCAGTTTTCTATCAGCCGTATTTAACATTCGGTTAAATGCGGATTTTTCTTTTCTTCTTGAGGGTGAGTTATGAGGTGAGTTGTGTTTCTAGAAGGTTCTAGAATGGTGACAAGGATAGTGACTCATTCATTAGCATTAATTATATGATGACTAGGTTTAGATGAGTCATTTATTACATACATAGGTATGGGACTATGTATATATATACACGTATACCTATGCATGGATGATGAGGATTGTATATGGTATTTGGAGATGAGTCAATGAGATTGGGCATGGTGCCATGAGATCGGTGATATGATGTGGTTCGTATTTTGAGATACGACATGAGATTATAGCGGGCCTTTAGGCGTGTGTTTTACACATGCATATATATATATATATATATATATATCGATGGTATCAGTTGTACAAGACTTAGATCAGTACCCTAAGTTCATGAGATATGATGATAAGGATACCAGATAATTGATGAGATAAATATAAGATTCGACCCGTACCCAGAATTGGGTTTCCGTACGACGGATTTACGTACGAGCTATATATTAATGATAGATCCGCACTCTCGACTCGAGGATGTCATATTGTATATTGTATCGTATGTGATACTATTAAGACGGGATCACCGACTATTACATTTATATGTATATCGACTCAAATTTAGGTGGTTTCCCTTACCCTTTCGGTTAGACTGTTCGTTTAGTTCTGTAGTACTTAGTAGATGTTAAACTAGACCTGAGTCATACCTATTTCAAAACTAACGAACCATGAGTATTTTAAAGACAGGTCAAGGGATTCTACGGATATTTTCAAAAGACACATTTTTTCTTAAAAACATCGTAGCCCTTATTTTTCTAAACACCACGATTCGTGTTATTTCAAATGGCAAAACTGTATTATATATATATATATATATATATATATATATATATATATATATATAGATTCTTCACTGTTGTATTTATTATTCATTTTTCGCATATTCTTGCTATTCGCATCGCATTGCATGTTTAAATGTGTTTATTAATATACTAAACCCATGCTGTCAGGACACCAGCACCGTTATCGATGATGCGTATTCTCCACGTACACCTGCTTGCCGGCTCACATACTTCATCATCGATAATTGCCATATCACTATACAGTAGGATTGTTGCATCAGGATATGACCCCTTGCATGACATACTTGTGTACATACATATTGTACACTCATACTTGCGTACATACATATTGTACACTCATACTTGCGTACACACATATTGTACACCCATACTTGCATACATACGTATTTGCACATACATAGATAATTCTGGCTTGATTTTGGAGATTTGGGAACCGCAAGATATATTTTAAAACTGGATTCATTTTAAAAGAGCGGTTTTTCCTCGATATATGCATATTACTGTTCCATGTTGCATGATATACAGATATGCTTACATTTCTGTTATATGTCGCATACATCATGCTTTAGATTATACGCATTGAGATATTTGTTTTTATGAGATTTCTGGATTTGGGAACCGTGGTTATTTCAAAAGAGAGTATGTATTGTTTTAAAAACCCGATTTCCCTTAATATGATATTTCAGCGCGTCCACCATGTGTTTTCTTGGTTCTGAGACGTATGACACGTGAAACCCGAATCGAGGAGTTGGATGAGGCCGATTGCGGGTACATGGTGGAACCGGTATGGTACCCCGGGGCGAGAACGGATTGCTGTATTGCAGACGGTGAGCCTGGTAGTGGGACTACTACCTACCGGTGATAGTATTTGGGCTCGGCGGATATCCGGAGGATACCAACCGGAGTCGAGAGATGATATGGGCCGATCCGGACTGACGAAGCCGGTGGGCCGATCCGGACTGACGGAACCCAATATATGAGGATTTACGTGCCGATACTGGGCACGGGTTTCATGATGTTTCGAGTGTCGATGCTGGAAACTCAGATTCCATGATTTTGATGTGTCGCGAGGGACACACGTTGATTTATATCCTCATACTTCCATGCATATGCTTTATGATACTGACATGCATGATGTTTTGTGTCATTGGTTGACACGTGGACGAGATTCACATGCATACAGACATTGATTACAAAGTTGGATGATATCCACATACTTATAGACTTCATGATATAGTTGACATTGATTCATGTTGATTACATTGATCATACCTCATATTTATGATATGTTGCTACCTGAGGCACTGACACGAGCACTTGGTATTACACTGATGTATAGATGTTTACCCTTACCACCTTATCATGCTTCAGACTTTATCATTTTGAGGATATAATATTACTGATCGTTTGACCTAGGATTGAGTCATACATACGATTTCTGCTTGTGATGTTTTCTACTCACGAGTTGGCAGCTCACCCCCGTTGTGCCACAGTTCTTGCAGGTTTTGCCGTACAGGTTTTGCAACAACCCCAAATTTCCTATAAAAGTTTTTACAAAAAATTTTCAAAAATTCATAAAGGGGTATTTATTGCCTGAGCACAAGACTTAAGTAATTAATTAGCAATTTAATTACAAGAAGGAGCTTATAGCTCATTGGTAATACCTTGCACTGCTGAACCAAGCCACTAGAGTTTAAATCCCATGCCCTACATTATTTTTAATATTTATTTTGTTTTAGAGTTTTTAGAAGCCCAACAGTCCACGCACCATAACTCCCAAATTTTCCACTACACCTGAAAAACTAAATATACCAGAGTGTATGTCAGGAGACCCCCCACCTTCCCATGCCCCGACTCGTCCTGACTCGGCCGGACGGCCGAGTCCCCAACACTAAAAATGTGCCTCTTTGCATTCCCAACTCCCCTGCATACTATAAATGTTCGGATCGGTTCCATAGAATTCAGAAAGCCTCATTTACTACAATTTTTAATACATTTTAATATATTTTTACATTTTTTTTATTTAAACACTTCACCTACCCTAACCCTAGCCTACCCCTATAAATACACCCCTACCCTCTACCCTCTCACTCACATTTTTGAGCCAACTCTCAAGAAAAATCCTTAGAACCCTAGTGTGCAATCGAAATGAGCTCGAGGCGAAGCTCCGGCGAAATCTACGGCGAATTTCCGGCGATCTTTTTAGGAACTACCAGCGACGACGCAATACATCGGCAATCTCTCTAGTTCGCTCTCACCCTCTAGTGTAATCTAAAACCCGTAAGTCCCTTTTCTATCTCTCTTTTCCATTCTCAAAATACGAAATTACAAAACCCGACGGCATCGGAACAAATCCGATTTCCGATTCGGTTTTCTATAAAATTCCACATCTCACTAATATAATCCTTCTTAAACTTCCTCATGTTGACTATTAAACACTAATCAAACAATTTGAACAAGTTTCATCACATGAAATGATAGCGATTTCAATTTATCGTATTTTTCACTTAAATACCACATTGTTTCAATCCTTCATTTAACCCCATCAACTTGCTATACATTTAAAGTAGATCACGAGGTAACGACCCACCTCCTCACACACTTATATGCAACACCCCCGAGAACCTAGAATACGAGAAAACACACATTTTCATTTAAATACCATTTACTTAATAAAACCATTTTTAAAAGATTTAGTTTTGATACACTTTTTAAAAAAGTACCACTTATTATGAAAATACGATAACTTGTGGACATCGGTCATTTATCTAAACCTGACTTTGTGGTGTCTAGACTAGACAAGTGAGAAAGGTAACTTTAAAAGGCCCGTCTCACGGTGACTCGTGAGCAGATCCCTCCTTTCCTCACTTGTACTTATCTGGCTACAATTGGCGGTGAAGAGGCGATTTGAGGCATCTAACAACTTGTCGTTTGGACCAGTTAGAAATAGTCTAGTTGACTTAGGAGACCCTAAAACATAAAATACGGAAAATTGACAAATAAATACCATTTACTTCATAAAATCATTTTCTAAAGGATTTTGTATTTTACAATCTTTGCAAAGCGCCGCTACAACCCATTTTAGGGAACCCGTTAGGGATAGTGCGGATTATCGCATATCCTCGGGCTTAGTAATGCGAGATTCAGACCTCCGCAAGGAGCATTCGGTCTCGAAAGATTTAAAATACGACATCTTAAGAAAATGAGATTTTTAGAATATAATAAATATATTAAAATCATTTTTGTATAAATATATGTATATTTATCATTAAAATACCTATTTTGTTAAGATATAAATATTCCATTTTTTTTTCTAAAAATCACAAGAATAAATTTTACACTAAAATACCATGAATTCCAAATAAATCAATATTACAGATAAATACTTTTATTTATGGAACTAGGATATTTTCACTAGAAATATCACAATATAAAATCCACATTCATTATAACTCTAAAGACGAATAATAAATGCTTGGGGAGTATTTTGAAAAGTATATAAAAGTATTTTTACATAAAACCCCCTCAAGTTTTATAAATTATCCTAAGGACCCTAGTAAATATAGGTTTAAGAAATAATCAAGACTTCGATTTACATTTCTAATTGTCTGACTCGGGTTTGAGTCTGATTATATCTGACTTGAATATGATTCAAGTACAATCTACAATCTACAATATTCCAATTCAATATGAACACATGAATCCATGAGTCCAATTATCAATCTATACAACTTGACCGAACCGAACCATGGATATACATTCCATTTACATGGTTCTCCAGTTATTCCATTTACATGATTCTACGGTTACATCCGTTTACTGATATCATGGTTTCAGTCAGTCATCCCATTTTACAATCTATACAGTTTACAATATAATACAACAATACAATCAAAACACTACGGGGTTTAAGGGGTAGACCGGTACGGAAGGTGTTAAAAGTGGCATGAGACGGTCAGAATTAAGACACCTAACATGAATCCAATTGCCGTTGTTCCGGGCCTTCTAACGGAGCCTTGTACTCTATATTCCATTTGCCCTGGTCTCTAGCATATAGAGACCCCTCTCGTATACACTGGCATCCTTCTGTACCAGTTACGAACAACAGCGTTAACACTATACTACAACAATATAATACAAAATTAAAAGCTACTCTCTCTCTCTCTCTTACTCTCTGTCTATTCCTCCCTTATTTTTGGGACTTACCGAGCGACCTATTCGCTGACGACATTCTATTTCTTTCTTCTTTGAATGTCTTCAGGTGTTTTGGACCCGTCAGAGAACAAGCCCACTGCTGAAGACTTGGACCAGTTCTGTGAAGACCCCGAGCTCTAGACATTGTACATTTTCCATTCAGTACTTTTCATTTCCTGTTATGCTATTGTTTAGGCATCGTTTTATTTCTGTTGTATTTCCTTTTCATGCGTTGTACAAAAGAATGTTAATAAATAAAAGTTACTGTTTTTATTATATCTTGTCTCTTATGTACTTATTTTTATATTGCTTAGATATGCTTAGCGTATATACTTCTAAGTATATACGCAGCGGGCCTTGTCGCGTCCCTTTCGCCGTATACCGGGAAGCGGGGCGTGACAGGTTTCATTGCGGCTTTCTGGCACACTGCTTCCTTTCTGGGTGATTGCTTTGGTAGGTAGGTTCACTCGCATCGTGACCACACTTGTATTTATTTTAATCAGTTGTATCTAGTAATTCCATCAACCAGACTTGTATATTTGTTGTAGACTTAGAAAACCAGTTGTGTATTATTCTTGACCTTAGAGTCGTGCGTTGTATTATTATGGTTTTCTTGATATTTTGAGTTTCCTTTTGAGTTTTGATCCCCACCCTTCAGCGTTGTATATTATATTGTTTGCGTGGTTGTGACCGTCGAATGACGAAGAGCTAGCTCCCGCTTGGGGATGCCTTTTACCTTTGATGTATATATTATTCATGTTGTACCCCGTTCGGGGCCGGTATTTACAAAGGAAACTCTGCCAAAATTTTCAGAAAAGACCTGGGATTTTAGGATTTTAAAAACGTATAATTCGACTTATGCCATTAAAACCACTTCTTTAAAACCAGTTTTTCTTTATTTCTTCCTTAAAATGGTTTTAGATTTCTGGGCTTTTGGCTTGAATTAGATGGGGTCCTATAGACTTCATATGATTTAAGGGCCAGTCACGTGCCATGTCGGTTCGTGAAAAAGTTGGTATCAGAGCGCTAGGTTAACTTTGGTTCGAGTCTAAGTTTGAATATGCGGAGCTGTTGGATATAGTGCCCTCAGAGTCAATTATTGGATCACAGGCACGTGATTGCAATGATTGAGGGAGGACCTATGCCGGTAGGACAGTCTTACTCAAGATGATAGTATGCTATCTGGTTTATCTTTATCATCGTGTACTGCTTTAGGTGACCTTACAGGTCGCTATTACACGTTGATAGAGCCCTTAGGATTCTTGCTTGATTGCCAGCAGTATGATGGCGATCATATACGTGGGAGCTGGGGTCGATAAGCACATCCTTAAAGTGGTCCCTAGTCGTGGGAGTTTCGAGACTGGGCATCGATACTCCATTAGTAGACTAGTGTATACAGTCGAGACCCCAACGAGGGGCGGTGGCCGGTCTCACAAGCCATTGGTGTCAGTTGGATCACCTAAGATGTATATAGGTGCTCATTGGGTTATGAGTACACCGGACAGGACTCGCCGGGAGCATGCTAGTTGGTATTATACCTGACGTCAGATAGCAGTTCCCTGGTGACATGTGTACAGGTTAGTTCATCGACCTGAGATTGTCATTTGTCTCATGTGAGTTCCCACTGTACTTTGATTACTACCCTACCACGGCTCAAAGGAGTCGTGCAAACAGGTTTTAGTTGGGTACAGTCCCGAGCCACATGGAGGCAGTGAGCGGATCGGCAGAGGTTCATCTCTCCCGGTATTGGGGGTGAGGTCGCGCTGTGTCTAGGAGAGCCATTACACGAAGTCCTTGGCCAAGGCAGGAGATTTACTGGTAGGTATTCCAGTAGTATCGCAGGGTGTTCTGGGCTACACTCCGACATGACTTGTACCGCTTTTGGGGGTCTGACTTTTACCAACCCCCTAGGCCCGACATGCGATGCTCATAGACGAACGGACCGGACTGTACGGATATTGTCACTGACAGGCTCAGTAGGGTGTCAGGATGAGTTCGCTCATCGACTTCCCTTTTGGTCAATACCTGGTAGCTCGTTACGTACGGCTAATACCTCTGACGTGCTAGTGGTTAAATCCACCGTCAAAGTATTGACGAGTCTTTAGAGTCCCCCACAGACAGTTTCTCAAGTTTCGGGCGAAACGTTGTAGAGGCCGTATGATATATGGCAGGGTTCGATCTTATACGTGCGGTATTGCACGGATCATGATCGGACGGATCATACTAGTGGGCTTTGGTTTAAGCCGGATCCTAGTATTATATTTGTTGGATTACATTATTCTCATCGCATTCGCATTCAGTCGGAATGCGGATGCAGGTATGTATATACAGGTGATGGGTATCCTTGTGATCCGTCACGAGTTTATTTTAGATGTTGCCGTATCTTTTTATTGTTGCAAACATTTGGATTAATGTTTGTAAATGGTGATTATGAGCTAGATATCATGATTTGGAGCATTTATTGTGACACATGCACAAGTGGTGACTCATGGTCTCTTTTCTTGTGCATGTGTCACATTATATGATGGATTGGTGTTGATATGATGAGAGGAGAGAGAGGAGGGCTGCCTAATGAGAGCTTGGTCTTGTATTTTTTCATAATCTCTCATTTTATCAACACAAGACATAACAAAAGAAAAGAGTTTTTCTTCTTCTTCTTCATCTTCTAGCTCATAGCCTCCATTAACGGCAACACCTTCAACCTCCATCCCAGCAATGGATGCAAGAGGCAAAGTGATCACAAACATTCTCTACAACACCTTGGACACGTCGGCTAGCACACTTCGTGCCCGAGTTGCTTCGGATGAAGCGGGAGCCCGTAAAAAGACTCGTAGATGTGGTGTCCTTTCCGACGAGGAGATCAAGACCGGAGATGCCGGAGGAGCTTGGGATGGTGGCCAAAGACAGAAGGACACGGATCGATCGGTATAGCCTTTCTATCCCTTCTCTAGATAGCTAGTTGTAGGTTAATGGTTCGATCCGGGTTTTAAGCATACGAAAGCGCCGGTTTCTAGTTTGAAAAAGTTTTTCGTTTCCGCATTTTGGCCTCGGAAAGACGGCCGGGGCGCTACCGTAGACTTACATGAGCTTAATGCGTTTGTATATATTCGGAACTTAGGCTTGACCTTACGGAACTTAGACTTAGTCGAGGGGGTATAGACCCGAACTTTCGTCGCATAGGTTGACCTTGGTTGATGGAGTAGGTGACTTCAGTAGAGTGGTGTACTGTGTGTATGTTCTGCGGCATACTTACGATACACTACTCCACTTAAGGAGCCTTAGGATGTACATTTCTTTGCACAGTATTATATTCATTCCTATGATCTATCCTCATCGATATTGGTTACGATTTTGCTGCCACGATAGCACGGGTAGAGAGAGCTATGGCTAGAGTTGCGTCAGCATGAGCTCGTCACATACGAGGACTGACCAGGGCGTGATTCCAGGGACATACGATTGCATAGAGGCGTCATTTTATTGTGTTTTCGCGCCATGAGCGTTGACGGATCGCTTTTACGAGATTTCTTGGACGTGCAGATTAGCACCAGAGGATTGAGCCACTTATAGAGGCCAGCCAGAATGTGATGACCATTGATGTATCACTTATTCATGATGATTGAGGTACTGTTCAGCATGCAGAGGAATGAGCCAGTTGTTGCTGCGAACGACGAGATATTGCCCCAGATGTTGGAGCTATTGCAGTACGAGTTGTACTTAGAGATATGATAGAAGGTCTCTAGTCACCCGAGGATGAATGAATAGGACATATGGTCCGTTCGCTTACCACGATGCGAGGTCACCAGATAGATTGATTCCAGCTAGAGACGACTTCGTGCAGGTGCGTTGAGAGTCGATGGAGATGATCGAATGTTAGGAGCCCATTTTCCAAGTTTAAAGTATTCAGAGACAAATGCAAGTAATGCTATGGACCCTCTAGAAGAATGAAACCCTAACTCAACGTAATGACCATGGAACGCCTTTAAACCTTAGGGTTTGCGGCGGTTCAGCGGTGCCATTTGTGAGGCTTGGGTTTGCCCTTCTACGGTTGGTCCATAGGTGCTGTGGCATGTACTGGAGTACTATTAAACTATACCCAAGATGTTTAGCTCTTGGGGAAATTATGGAACCTTGACGAATCGATCGAAAGGTTCGACATCTTTCGGATATCATGTGATGGGATGCATTGCTTGGGAGACTCCAGATATGAGTATAGCCGTTGGAGCACAGTCCATGCAGCCACGATGAGATGAGTCCGAAGCAGTCGACAGCAGAGAAAAGTGGAGTAAGAGGTTCGTACGAGATCTTGATGTGATGACGTTCCACTCCACCGACATCAGAGATGTGATACACATGCAGAGGCGTTGTATATGGATATACCTTCCAGAAGGAGTCGCGATGAGTATGCAGCCGTTCCGGAACAAGGAATTGATTTAGTAAAGGGTGGCTATATTGGGCCGTTGAGCCGAGGAGCTATATATCTAACAATGCACAGTGAGAGATAAGAGCCTAAAAGCACCAGGCGCTAGACCATGAACAGGAGGCAAGTAGATATCTTTCTCTACTAGCATTAGATGGACCGACACCTTCTCGACTTTGAAGGAGGAAATATTGACGATGATATTTATGATTTATGATTTGGTGATTCGATTATCACGTATCCGTCACCTTGGATTTCGGTATTTTGGGCGATCTATTCGCATGATTTAGTCTTGATGACTGAGTTTCATGATATTTGTTTTCGTGCACCGTGGTTGCACCTACTGGGTATTATATTTTGTGCATAGTTATTACACTTAAGATATGCCTTATACACCGTTGTGTTAATTTATGATTTGTCCACAGTGATTGCACTTAATATCGTTTTGTGCCTTGGTCGCACATATTTATGATTTCATGGATTTCATACAGTTGGGTTGATTTTGTGCATATGGTACGCACACGATTTAGTTGTTGCACTCGGTATAGTTCATATATGCTAGCAGTGCATTGATACGTATTTTGTGCACCACGGTTGCACCTGACTTCAGTTTGATATCATTCGATATGTTGATTTTGATTTCATGCCTATGTTATGCATGTGATTTGACTTATGCTTTCGGCATAGTTTTCATGCACTTTTAGTGTTTTGATTTGATTTGTGTATGCTGATGCACATGGTTGTGAGATTATATACCGCGGTATACCTGATTTGAATTGTGGTTTATTGTATACCGTCGATTTCGATTATGATATTGATGTTGATTTCGTGCACTCTGTGCATTTGATTTGGATTCTTGCGCATATTTGGCGCACTTGGATTGGATTTTGCGCATGTTCGGCGCTTGATATTGGATTTCGTGATTTCGTGCATGTTGGATGCACATGATTTAGATTTTATTCGTGCATGATGGATGCACCTGATTTGGATTTTCGCGCATGTTGGGCGCATGTTATGAGATGCGATTTTGGTGCACACCAAATGCACTGAATCGGGATTCTTCGTGCATATCAGATGCACCTGATATTTGTTGTCAGGCACACCCGTTGCCTTTGACAGGTGTTTCGTGCACACCCGTTGCACTTAGATGTTGTTTCTGTGCACATGTATGATACATATATGGATTTTGATTTTCGTGCGCACTAGACGCACGTAGCGTTCATATGCACATTTTGGGGTTGATTTCTTATGGAGCAGTACGTTTTTATGATATTTACTATTGTTTTCGTGCTGAGCAGGACTAGTCAGAGGACAGTACCTGTATGTATTTCCCATGCATTGATAGTTATCGAAGGGATTTCCAAAAAGAGAGCTATAGTCTCAGTATTTACCTACGTGTCTGACATAACACGAAACGTTTAAAACAAGGGAACCCTTCTAAATTGTTTTCAAACGGCGGGACGTACATATTAAACAAAAGATATATACATATATAGTTATTTTCTTACAATAGACGTCCGTCACTGTGTAGTGTTGTGCGTATCGCACAGTGATTTAAAATGGTTTGGCATGCATTTCCTTCAGATATTTACATGTATAAATTTGTTATTCATATGTATAGTTTTAATATATATCACGTTGGGTTTCGTATTGGATTTGATATTAGTGTCTTCACCATGACTTCGATGATTGCGGGATGCTTGACGGAGTTTTGATTTTGAGTTATCTGCTCATTGTTCATGCGCATGCATTGCGTTATGATGCGTTTTATGTATTGATGATTTCGGAGCCCCGACGACTTGATCATTTTACTGAAATATTTTAGTATTGAAGGGTCTAAATTTAAATTCGGGGACCGAATTTCTTTAAGGGGGGAAGATTGTAATATTACAGAAAAATAAAATATTATTTTTGGGGATTTTTATAATTAAATAAGATTATATTGAATATTTTATTAAGGCAGTATAATTAAATACCGACAAATTGGGAAAAATTTGGAAAATTATGAAAACTACTAAAAAGAGGGTGTTTTATGTGAATTAGGAAAATTATAAGTTTTTATGATTAATTATACGCTATTTAGTGCCAATCGCGATTAACTATCGCTAATCGCGTATTAAGCTTGTTTTGTGCAAATCATGCACCATATCATTTTTACACTTGTGTTACATTTTCCTACATTAGTTTCTCTTCATTTTTCATTCATAGATTTGGTTTTGTGAGAAGAGAAAAGAAAAGGAAAAGAAAAGAAAAGGGAAAGGAATAAACAATAAGGCATGGGCATGAGAGAGAAAGGTGAGGGGTTAACTTTGACTTGGCCATTCTCTCATCTCACCATCTTCATCATTTTCTCTGCTCTCCCTCACTCATTGCTGCTGCTGCCCCCTCTCCTTTTCCCCTCCACCTCCTCACAATCCATCACAAAAAAACCCATTAAAAGTCCATCTCACTTTCACAAAAGTTGTGCACAAGCTCACAAGCTACATTATGGAACAAGAAAAATTTGATTTTGGTGCCCTAGGGGATTCATGAGAGCAAAATGAGGTAATTATTCCATCATTAGTGTAGAATTTCCATTCCTTTAGCATCCATGTTAATTTAAAATCGATATAGTGTGGTTTTGGGAACTTTGAAAACTTTAAGTTGAGGATTAGGGTTTTAGTTGAACCCAAAGGTGAAATTAAGGTTAGTAAGACTATACAACCCCTGTGGTGATTGATTGGAGAACTAAACCAGAGACTAGAACCCCAATTAGCGAACTTAGAAATCCCCAACATCGTATTTTATGAATTCTGTGAGAGTATTTTGACATCTGCTATCACCCGGAGCCTCTGAAAAATATTTAGCAAGCACAGAGGAGTGTGCAGGCACCTAGGAAGCTAACCCCAAGACCCCAGCCCCTACACTCACTTTTGGGCCGCAAATAAAACCCTTCTGGCCGCAATTTGCGGCCAGATCTTGAGCATTGGGCTTCGTGCTTCGTCTGTAGCTCCATCTCCTGAAAACTAGACCCTTGGCATATGCAAAATTGACTAATTTGACCTAGGGTAAAATCTGGGACCATTTTTAAGAGTTGCTGTTTTGATTCGGGGTTCCGTTTTGCATATTGTGAATTGTTGATTTGTGTAATTTGTGTTGTATTCAATCACTTGACGTTTGTACATCGAAATCGAGTGTTATTTGGTGGTTTTGAAAGCGTAGTCCATAGGTTCTAACCTATAGGCTTTTAGCGTGTCGTTTTGGTTTTGAATTGGGTTTTAATGCGACACGATACGTTATGATGTGTAGGTACCCCACGAAGACTTCGAGACGACAAGCAAGCGCGTAGCGACGTCAGCAACGGAAAGCGAAAAGCAAAGTGAGTAGATTATATCTACGGGAGAAGTCGGGTGGATGGCGTATAGCACCCTCGCAGTTCGATGTATAGTATGCTATATATATACTATATATATGATATCTTTTATGTGAGACATGAATATTCAAGATATGATTAGGTGTTCAATGGTTAGATTAGGGTTATTAGATGTGAACTAGTATAGCTTCTTAGTCGCGAACCCTAGAATAGGTTTACACCCTCACGCACACACATGCTTACTTTATTATATTTGTGCGTATATGGGGATAGGTATATATATACACACATAGGTATGGTGTAAGTCGATGTACAACACCCCACGAGTTGCGAGGAGGCGGAAATATGAAAAACGATCTTGTTCTTTATGCAAACATCGACTAACCGAAGATCTTTACTAAACGATAATTAACAACAACTATAGAAGTTCTTAGCTACTATGAAAAGAGATTATACCTAGTGAATCGTGTCCTTCGTCTTTTCGTTCTCTTCATCCTCCTCGGCCTCCTCTATGTGATAGATGATCCACCCGAGAACCTTAATCCAAGCTTCACCTCTAGTCTTGAGGTAACTAAGTTTCTTTAGTTGCTAATCAAAGGAACTTAGGTGATATAGAGTTAGGTAATGGATTAATTAGTCTATTCTAATCCTTGATCTCAACTCATGAGTGGTAGGATTAGGGTTTGAAGAGAGAGTGAGCTTAAGGAGAGAGAAGGTGAACATGATAATGATAATGATATTGTTTCTCACTTGAATATATGAAGCATAATGAATAAACAAATAAATGAATAAATGTGATTATTCATCATGCTACATTAATTCAATATGAGTGATTCACTATGTGAGTCATTAAGTATTTAATAATGCATTAATGACATGATGAATCACACAAAATGAGTCACAATTGCATTTAATGATAATGCCACCTAAACCCTCAAGTCACCATGCTTCTAGAAGCTTCCCGTAAAATTACGAGAACGCCCCTCCTATCCGTGAAAACACGGAAAAACTTTAGACTGTATAAATCCAATAACCTGATACTAGAATCTGGCTTAAACCAAAGCCGGCTAGTAAAAACTGTCCGAACGTCGTACGTGCGTTTAAACACGTATGCGTCCGAACCCTTGTCGTAAAACCGTACGACCTCTATATCGTTTCGCCTGGAGTAGGGAAATCTCTGTGTGGGACTCTAAAGACTCGACTACTACGCTGGCAGTGGGTTTAACCACAGACCGCAAGCGGCACTAGCTGTACGTAACGGTCCCCAGGTAGATGTCGATAAGAAGGCCGATGAGGAAACCCATCCGAACTCCTACTGAGCCTGTCCGTGACAATATCCGCACAGTCCGGTCTATTCGTCTAAGAGTATCGCATGTATGGTCTAGGGATGTGGTTAACGTCAGACCCCTAATAACCGTACAAGTCGTGTCGGCATGGCTCAAGACCATCAGAGAATCTACTGATCAGTCCATCAGTAATTCTCAATCAGCCCTGGCCAGGGACTTAGGTAATGACCAACCGATCACCGTGCGATATCAACTCCCTATACCGGGAGAGACGAATCCCTAACATTCGCTCATTGCCTCCACGTGGCTCGGGACTGTACCCAACTAAAACCTGTTTGCACGACTCCTTTGAACCGTGGTAGGGTAGTAATCAAAGCATAGTGGGAACTCACACGAGACAAATGACGACCTTAAGTCAACGGACTATCTGCACACATGTCACCTGAGAACTGCTATCTTACGTTTGGTATAATACCATCCAGTCAGTTCTCGGCGAGTCCTGTCCGGTGTACTCACACCCAGTGAGCATCTGTATACAATCTTAGGTGCACACCACCAATGGCTGCGGGACCAATCCATCGCCCCTTGTCAGGGTCTAGATATGTATACACCAGTCTACTCCGGAGTATCGATGCCCAGTCTCGATACTCCTGTGACCAGGGATATCTAAGGATGTGCTTATTGACTATCCAGCTCCCACAAGTATGACTGCCATCACAACGCCGGTAGTCAGGAAAATACCCTATGGGCTTTATCAACATGTATATATAAATACAAAGTAAAATATATCATACGTTAAGATAAAGACAAACCAAATAGCGTACTATCATATCAAGCAAGATTGTCATGTACATACATATCCCTAGCATCCTATACAATGAAGGCCTCTAGGGCATATATATCCAACAATCTCCCACTTGTACTAAGGCCTACAATTGGCTCAATGAGTACCCACTGTCTGCACTAGATCCAGTTGCTGACGTACCGCATGCCCAACATCTCAAACAGCCTCTCGAACTGGACTTGAGGGATGGCCTTGGTGAATGGATCTACCGTGTTGTCTTTTGTGTCCACTCTCCGTACCTCGATCTCCCGACGATCCACGATCTCCCTGATCAGGTGAAACCGCCTTAAGATATGCCTGGATTTCTGATGGGACCTTGGTTCCTTCGCTAATGCTACAGCCCCATTGTTATCACAATACAAAGGTATTGGATTGGCAATGGACGGAACCACTTGAAGTTCAGAGATGAACTTCCTCATCCAGACAGCCTCTTTTGCGGCTTCACTAGCAGCTATATACTCAGCCTCCATTGTTGAGTCTGCAACGGTATCCTGTTTGGAACTCCTCCAACATACCGCCCCTCCATTGAGGGTAAACACAAAACCCGAAATGGACTTAGAATCATCTTCGTCACTTTGGAAGCCGGAGTCGGTAAAAGCCTCTACCTGGAGGTCCCCATTACCGTAAACTAAGAACATCTCCTTAGTCCTTCTCAGGTACTTGAGAATGTTCTTTACCGCTATCCAATGTTTCTCACCTGGGTCAGATTGATACCTGCTTACCACACTAAGTGCGTAAGCTACATCTGGTCTGGTACATAACATCGCATACATTATAGATCCTACTGCTGAAGCGTAGGGTATAATGCCCATGCGAGCCCTCTCTTCATCAGTCTTTGGAGACATCTCTTTGGAGAGGGTGATCCCGTGACAAGCGGGCATATTACCGTGCTTGGAATCTTCCATACTAAATCTCTTTAGTATAGTGTCAATTTACCTGGACTGTGAAAGTCCCAACATTCTATTAGATCTATCACGATGGATCTTAATGCCCAGAATGTATGATGCATCTCCCAAGTCTTTCATGGAGAATTTCTGTGACAAGAAGAGCTTTACTGATTGTAGCATAGGGACATCATTCCCTATCAGTAGTATGTCGTCGACGTATAAAACGAGGAAGACTACTGCTCCTTCTACAATCTTCCTAAAAATACATGGTTCATCTACATTTTTGATAAAGTCAAATTCTTTGACTGTCTCATCAAAGCAGATGTTCCAACTCCGCGATACTTGCTTTAATCCATAAATGGATTTAAGCAACTTGCACACTCTTCTGCTGCTCCCACTGTTTAAGAAACCTTCTGGTTGATCCATGTAAACACTCTCTTCTAAATGTCCATTTAGAAAAGTTGTTTTTACGTCCATCTGCCAGATTTCATAGTCATGGAAGGCAGCAATCGTAAGCAGGATCCGAATGGATTTAAGCATAGCTACAGGTGAAAAGGTTTCATCATAGTCCAATCCTGGTCTTTGACGAAAACCTTTTGCAACGATTCTAGCTTTGAAGGTTTCTTCTTGTCCAAATGCACCAATCTTCTTTTTGAAGATCCATTTGCATCCAACTAGTTTCACCCCAGGAGGAGCAACATCTAAAGTGTCAGATATGTATGCCCTAGAGGCCATTATTGTATAGTACTGGTTTGTATAATACATTTTGGAGGCTTGGGATATATATATGGTTTTACGACAGTCTTGCTCGATATAGTAGTATGCTACTTGGTTTGTTTCTATCATAATATGTGTATATGTTTCTTTTAACATATCGCTAAAAACATATTGGTAGAGCCCTTAGGATTTTTGCTTGACTACCGGCGTTGTGATGGCAATCACACTAGTGGGGGCTGGGTAGTCTATAAGCAGATCCTTATTTTGGTCCTTAGTCATAGGATTATCGAGATAGGGCATCGATACTCCAGAGTAGACTGGTGCATATGCTTCTCTTCCCAGCAGGGGAGATGGTCTGTCCCACAGCTATCAGTACGTTGTACTGGAGATAGTATGCAGGTGCTCGTTAGGTTACGAGTACACTGGACAAGACTCATCGGGAAATGTTGGTTGGTATTATACCTATCGTCAGTTAACAGTTCCCAGGTGACATGAGTACAGCTTAGTCCGCTGACTTGACACTGTCACTTCGCCTCGAGTGTGTTCCCACTGTTCTTAGATTACTACCCTACCATGACTCTACTGAGTCGTGCAAACAGGTAGTAGTTGGGTGCAGTCCCGAAGCACTTAGAGGCAGTGACGGTTAGACAGGATTTGTCTCTCCCGGTATTGGGGGTTGATATCGCGCTGTGTCTAGGAAAGCCATTACACAAAGTCCCTGGCCAGGGCAAGCGAGAATTGCTGGTAGGTTTTCCAGTAGATTCTCAGGGTGTTTTGGGCTACACTCCGACACGACTTGTACCGCTATTAGGGGACTGACGTTTACCGCCCCCCTAGGCCTGCCATGCGATATTCTCAGACGAACAGACCGGACTGTACGGAGATTGTCACATTCATGCTCAGTAGGAGTTCGATGGGTTCACCTCATCAGTCTTCTTATCGGCATCTACCTGGGGACCGTTACGTACAGCTAGTACCGCTTGCGGCCTGTGGTTAAACCCATTGCCAGCGTAGTGTCGAGCCTTTAGATTCCTACACAGAGGGTTACTCGCCTTTGGGCAAAACAGAGTAGAGGTTGCATGGTTTTGCGACGGGGTTCGTTCACATCCGCGCACTTATGCACTTTTGGTGTCCGGACAGTAGTTACTAGCGGGCTTTGGTTTAAGCCGGATCCTAGTAACTGTTTTGGGATTGGTTTTGTCTCATTGTATTCGTGTTCCTTGGAGCACGGATGCGGGTGTGTATGCACAGTTGACAGAGGCAGAGGCAGAGGATTCTCATTAGGGTTGTTGACCATTTGGCTTTGGTTGACTTGTTGACCGCTGACTTTTCTTTAAACCCTAATGAGAATATGATATATGATTAATAATATTAATTAAGTATTATTGTGCCATGGTTGAGTTGAAAGTTTGACTTTTGTTGACTTGTTGACTTTGTTGACCGGTTGACCATTTTGGACTTGTTGACCATCATCATTTCATGGGTATCATTTCATGGGTATGACTTTTGCTTGCTTGTTGTTTTGCAAAAGCAATAATAGCATGAAATGATAATGGTCATTGAAACTAACCATCACCATATACTCAATTATTATTATTATTATTATCATTATTCTCACTTTTGTGAGAAGGGTTGGATTATGAGAGCTCATTCTATTATTCTCTTTCTCTCTCCTAGAAAGAAAAGCTCTCCCTCTTCCTCTTCCTCTCTCAAGGTTCAAGTGTTCCATGAGTTGGAAATCATGAACTTTTGAGACAAAACCACAACAAATCTTCTCTACTCACTCTAAGGTACTAGGTTTAGCAAACCAAGCACCTTAGTGATCTCTAGATTGAGATAGGAGCTCAAGTTCGAGGCCCTCGGGTGGATCCATCTATGGCAAAGAGGAGACGACAAGGAGAATCCGTTTAAGCAACTACAAAGAGCAAGAAAGAGGGAGAACCACAATAAGAGGAGAAGGAGTTCAAGACCAAGGTATAACCATTCTACATAGTAGTTAGTACTTGTAGTTTTTGTTAGTTTTTGTTTAGCGATGATCCTTTATGAAACGGTCCATGTTACCTAGCTAGGGAAAATTTTCGTTTTACCTATTCCGCCTCCCCGAAAGTACCGGGGTGGGTAACGTGGACCTAACAGTGGTATCAGAGCCTAACTAAACAACAACTAATAGTTAGCAAGGTTTTTAGAACTTCGATCCGGCAAAAATCCCAAAACGATGTCCGAAACCCATGCTTTCTGCCGATTTTAAAACCCGCTCTAAAAATTATTTAACATGTCTGAAAAATACAAGCAGGGTTTTATAGGAATAACCAAGAAATTTGAGGCCACGACTCGGCCAACTCACTGCGGAACCATGCGTTCCGCCGCGGATCCGCGGCCGAGTTGACTCGACCGCGGCTCAAATTTGTTGCAGAATTCTTATTTTTGTGTTTTGGGATTTTTGGGATATTTTGTTTCTGCCCAGATTTTCCAGAGAAAAATGTTATTTTTGGGGTAGTTACAATTTTGTATTTTGATCGGAATTCTACAAATTTGGCTAAATGGTTATATCTGTAATGTGATATATGCAATGAACGTCGGCTAATCGCTATACATCGATTAGTGGGGGTTGTGCATATCTGTGATCTGTAATGTTGATGGTTTGTGTATATGAATTCGTTGGATTGTCGCGGATGAATAGCCAGGGGGTTGTGAGATGAGAGTTTTCTTTATCTTTCAATTCATGTAATTTGTAATTGATGTAATATTATTTATATGGCCGCACAACCGGGATGAGGTTGTACCCGTCATAATATAATTTCTTTTACTGTTTTGCTCCTAGGATAGACCCAAGGTGGGGTGCACAAACTACCGGGTACCTCAAAGTGCCGAGTGGCCTACTCACGATGTTGAGGGAGGTTGCTTCGCTTCGGGTACTTGGCGGGTAGTTTGCCGCATCCGTAGGGGTCTAGGGTGGGGTCTTGGCTATTCATCGCGACCGTGTAATCCGCTCTTCGTTACAGGCTCGTACGGAATGCGGATTCCTAGTATATCCAATGTGTTCATCTGTGATCTAGAATGGCTATCATTGCATCTGACGAATGTTTATATATCTATATGATATCTATTTAGGCGTTGCTTATGTTTTGCATCCGCGCTAGTCCAGTCCCCGCTCTGTCGTTAGTTAAGTAATCTAACGGGTAATGACGGGGCCCCGTGGCGAATGCGGATGGCATAAGCGTACGTCATATTTTCGTTGTTTTCTGCAATGGTAGGATTAACTGATGGGACGCATTAATTTAATGCAAGAAAACAAACCTAAAAAGAACGTTGTTGGAACAATTTTTCAAAAAGCTGTTATTGCAAGGACGCTCTCTTTGTTTTGCATAGAGGTATTCGGTTATGAATGCCTAGCACCTCAGTCGACAAGGCAAGGGCCGAGATCCCTTCATCGGGAGTGACCCCTTAGACAAAAAGTTTGCGTCAGGGTAATAACTTCACTATAGTCGATTATTTTTGCTTTGCGTCGAGGTATTCAGTTTGGAATGTCCTGCACCTCATTCGACGAGGAAAGAGCCGAGATCCCTTCACGGGGAGTGAGCTCTTTAGCAAAAGTTTTCGCCACTATAATTTCAAAAGGGTATCACGTTCCTTCAACGATATCAAGTTCATTACGTTAACGGGTTTTCGCCAAAACCCAGCCGTAGCCCTCCGTCGTTTCGGATTGGTATTGCTTAGTATTCGTGCTACGTATTTCGTGCTCAGCCGAGGCGTAGTGTACGGTAGCTATGTAATATTTTTCCGTAGGATACAATGTGATTGGTTGGGACAGTCGTGCGGTCATTTTGGCTCAGTCAAGGACTCGTACGGATGGGTCTAATGAAATCAAGATAATGACGGGTTGAACTTGACTAGGATCCTTTGATATATTGGCTCAGTCAAGGTCACTTGGGTCCTAGGGGCAAAAACCACATCGGGAGTTTCTAAAGAAACTGAAACTTGCAGATTTAGCATACCTTCTGGAGTGTGGTGACTAGAGTGGATTCCATCTAGGTCATCACATAATGATAGTTGGATCCCGATCCCACTGATGAGTTGGATTACTCTCGGGAGATTATTTCACTTAACAATCAATGCTATAAACCAAGTAGATGTCTAGAACGGTGTTAGCGGGGCTACGCCTCCAGGGAAAAGAGGTTATTTAATTAAGGAACTTCGCGAAAGCGTTGGAAAACCTCCCTCGAAGTACCAACACCAGCCTGGCTGAAAGGTTAAGCAAGTATTGTGACGTGCGATTAATCCTGACTAGTTCTTCTTTTAGGGTTTGAAGAAGAATTTGAGGAAACAGTGGAAGCCATCCTGGTTAGATAAATCAATAAACCAATCTAATCTTGCAAGAGCGCACGCTGAGTGTTTCTTTTCTCTCTCTCCAGGTAGCAACCATTTCACGCCCTAATCAAGATAATAAAATGTATCGCTTGACCGATCCGAATTCTTATTTGGGGCTGGGGAACGTTGGTTCGGCTCTAACTTGTGACAACAGTCATAAGTATGAGCAAGGGAAAGAGGATTGTATGGATTCCAAGGATACCCAGTTAAAGAAGAAGCATGCTTTTGCATCTACTTCAGGTGTTCTTGTAATTGAGAACTGCTTTACGGTCAGCCCTACCTCCTGGGTACTTGATACCGGATCAGGATCTCATATCTGTAATTTATTGCAGGGACTGAGAAAAAGTAGAAAAGTTGCACCTGGTGATATGTCGCTCAGAGTAGCGAACGGAGCACAAGTTAATGCTGCAGCCGTCGGTGAATATCACCTAGTATTGCCAAATGGCAATACCATGATTTTGAACGATTGCTACTATGTACCTTCCATGGTTTGCAACATCATATCAGTTTCTTTACTCGATAAAGATGGATATAACTTTGTTCTTGATAGAAATATCATGAACATTTACCTTTATAAGGTACTGGTTGCAGAAGGTATACTGTGTAATAGTATCTACGTTCTAAATCAGAATACAGTTCTCAATGTACAAAACACACGCAAGAGGAAGAATTCAGATACGAATGAATCCTACTTGTGGCATTGTAGACTTGGTTATATCGGAGAGAAAAGACTAAGTAAGTTGCATAAAGATGAACTCTTAAATGCGTTCGAATTTTCATCTTATGAAACTTGTCAGTCTTGTCTCAAAGGGAAGATGACCAAATCTCCGTTCACCGGACATGGAAAAAGAGCAACAGAGCTCTTGGAACTCATACACAGTGATGTATGTGGTCCGATGTTTATACATGCAAGGGGTGGGTTCTCGTACTTCATCACATTCACTGACGATCTCTCTAGATTCGGATATGTGTATCTTATGAAACACAAATTTGAAGCTTTTGAGAAATTCAAGGAATTCAGAAACGAAGTAGAGAACTAGACTGGCAAAAGTATCAAGATCCTCCGGTCAGATAGAGGAGGGGAGTACTTAAGCACGGAATTCCTAGATTACTTAAAAGAGAATGGTATTCTCTCTCAGCTTACTCCCCTTTATACACCACAGCATAACGGTGTATCGGAACGGAGGAATCGTACCGTACTGGATATGGTTCGCTCCATGATGAGTAATGCCGAGTTGCCTCTTTCATTTTGGGGACATGCGCTATTGACAGCGGCATATCTATTGAACGATGTTCCGTCTAAATCTGTGCCTAAGACACCGTTCGAGATATGGAATGGTAAAAGGCCGTATCTTAAACGTATTAAGATATGGGGTTGTCCGGCCTATGTAAAAGTACAAAATTCGGACAAATTTCAGGCACGTTCAGTTCTATGTAAATTTGTGGGATATCCTAAAAACTCCACAGGATATCTGTTCTACCACACCGAGGAACAGAAGGTGTTTGTATCTCGCCACGCCACCTTTTTAGAGTGGCAATTTCTTGCAAAAGAAACAAGTGGGAGTTCGGTAGAACTGGAAGAAATTCAGCGACAACAAAATGAAACTGAAGATTTGACAGAACCTCAGAATTCAATAACCCCAGACGAACCTCAGCCACTCCACAGATCTGGTAGGATTTCTCATCCGCCCGAGAGATACTATGGTTTTCTCTTAGACGGGGATCGAGAGGATTGTATCTTGGAAGAAGATGACCCTACCAGTTTCTGGCAGGCCATTATCAGTAGGGACTCTGATAAGTGGCAGGAAGCAATGCAATCCGAAATGGAGTCCATGTACACCAATAAAGTGTGGACCTTGGATATTGCTCCACCTGGGGTAAAACCCGTTGGATGCAAATGGATCTACAAAAGGAAACATGGTGTAGATAGGCAGGTGGAAACCTATAAAGCTAGAGCGTTGCAAAAGGTTTTCGTCAAAGACCTGGTGTGGACTATGACGAAACTTTTTCTCCAGTGGCTATGCTTAAATCCATTCGGATCTTACTTGCCATTGCTGCCTTCCATGACTATGAAATCTGGCAGATGGACGTTAAAACGGCTTTTCTAAACGGCTGTTTGGAAGAGTGCGTTTACATGGATCAGGCAGAAGGTTTCTGTAGGGTTCCTAGGCACACTTGTGAAGGTTCATAAAGCATCAAACATGCCCGAATAAAATTTTACATGTGCCGAACAACCCAAAGACGGGATCTTTGCTAGATTATTAGGGTTTAGCATACAAGATACCATCTTTAAAGCTAAGTGTGAGGGACTACAACCTTTATAGTCCGCTCCTTCGCTTCACAAGCTCCGAGTAGAAGTCCCTTCGCCGCGATCCACGATCTCCCGGACTCAAGAGAGGCTCCACGATTCGAACGATCCATGCTAGCTTGAAGTGTTCCGATTCTCCGATGATCTACGTCGAAGTTGCTATAACCCAAGCTTTCTCACTCTAAAGAGATGAACACCGTAATCTAATAGGCTAGATTAGATGAGGATGATGGAGTAGTATTTATGCTATCTTTTTAATTCACTTTCTCACAAGAAATCATCACAAAAGGAAATTCTAGTGAGCTCTCTCTCAAAAACTAAAGAGAGAAAAAGATGAAGAATGAAGAGAAATATTCCTTTTGTGATGAATAGTAGATAAATTTATATGATTGATTATGGAACCATGGTCAAGGATGAGAGGCTAAAAATTTATAGAGAATAAACTAGAGTTAGGGTTTGGTTAGGTTAAGGATAAGTATCAACCATAATATCTTAACCAAGACAAAATAGAATCCTTCTAGAATGAACAAGAATGAGCTAACCCTAATCAAACCCTAATCCCTTTTTATCATCCTTAAACATGTTTCATAATAAATCATTACATGTCACAATAATATATATCACATATATATTATATATTTGCAACAAAAGAAAATAATACAATTAACATATATCGCATATATATCAATGTATTAATCCAGTGAGAAAACGAAATAATAAAGCGAGCCAATATTAGATAATGTAATACAATATATCATATATATCATTATACATTAAATCATCGAATCAACACTTGATCCAACGATCCGGCTATATCGAATATAACCGACTAATATATCATGTACCGATTCATCGAATCAACACTTGATCCGATGTCCCGATTCATATCTAAATATCCCGAGAATATAATACGGTATCTCATATCGCATTATCCTCGGTCCTGCACATATCACATATGTGCCTCTACTCCGTTTTGCCTGAGCCAAGAAACCTCTGTATTGGACTCTAAAGAATCGTCAATACGCCGGTAGCAGGTGATGATCATATCAAACACCCACAAGCTGCAAGCGGTCAGCTAAACGTAACAGCCTCCCAAGTATTGAGCGATCAGAAGATCAACAAGCTAGCCTGTCCGTTCTCCTGTGAATCCTATCAGTAACACTCCCGTACAGTCCGGTCTGTTCGTGTGATATGTCGCATATCAAGTCTATGGGTGGTATACGTCAGACCCCAGTAACCGATAAGTCATGTCGATATGAGGCTCATAACAGGTCGATAAACTACTGGTAACACTTACCAGTATATCTCTATATCAGCCCTGGCCAGGGACTTCCAGTTATAGCCAATCGAACACAGCACAATATCAACTCCCTATACCGGGAGAGACGAATCCCCTCCTATCGCTCATTGCCTCTATATGATTCGGGACTGTACCCAAAAGCCACCGTTTTGCACCCCCTCTTGGACGTGGTAAGGTGGAAATCAAAGCACAGTGGGAGTCACACAAGACTCTATGACGATCTCGGGTCTACAGACTACCCTGTACCAGTGTCACCGGAGAACTGCCATCTGACGTGTGGTATATCACCATCTGGGAGTTCTCGGCGAGTCCGTCCAGTGTACCCAGTCTCCACTGAGCACCCGTACACCATCTTTGATGTCAAACACCGATGGATATGGGATCATCCATCGCCCATCATATGGGTCAAGATGCGTATACGCTAGTCTACTCTGGTGTATCGATGCCCTGTCTCGATATACCCTCGACTAGGAACAGTTATAAGATGTACTCATCGACTACTATGGCCCCACTAGTATGATCTCATCATAATCCCAGTAGTCGAGTACAGATCCTAAGGGCTTTATCAACATGTGAGAGTAAGACAGTAAACCAGTACAAGTCAACATGTTAAGATAAGGTGAACCCAAATAGCATACTATCATGACGAGCAAGAAAGTCCTCTCTGTATATATCCAAGCATCCATCATAATATACATCATATGTACAACAATGGCCTCTAGGGCATATACATAACTAACAATCTCCCACTTGCACTAAGGCCAGCTGCTGTAGTATCTCATACCTAGCATCCCGAATTAGCTCTCAAATTGTATCTGGGGAATGGCCTTCATGAGTGGATCCGCAGTGTTGTCCTTCGTATCTACTCTCCTAACCTCGATCTCCCGGCGATCAACTATCTCCCTGATCAGGTGATACCGCCTCAGAATATGTCTGGATTTTTGATGGGATCTGGGTTCCTTGGCCAAAGCCACAGCTCCATTGTTATCGCAATACAGAGGTATTGGATGTTCAATGGATGGAACCACACTAAGTTCAGTGATGAACTTCTTCATCCAGACAGCCTCTTTGGCAGCATCGTTGGCAGCGATGTATTCAGCCTCCATCGTCGAGTCTGTAACGGTATCCTGTTTGGAACTCTTCCAACATACCGCCCCTCCATTGAGGGTAAAGTCAAATCCCGAGTGCGACTTAGAGTCGTCCTTATCACTTTGGAAGCTGGAATCGGTAAAGGACTCCACCCGGAGTTCTCCGTTACCATACACCAAGAACATGTCTCTAGTCCTTCGCAAGTACTTGAGAATGTTCTTCACAGCTGTCCAGTGACTCTCTCCAGGATCTGCTTGATACCGACTCACTACACTTAGTGAGTATGCAACATCGGGTCTGGTACATAGCATTGCATATATGATAGAGCCTACTGCCGAAGCATATGGTATCCCTTGCATGCGAGCTCTCTCCAAATCAGTCTTGGGAGACATTTCTTTGGAGAGAGTGAGTCCAGAGATCATGGGTTGGTTCCCACGCTTGGATTCTTCCATACTAAACCTCTTTAGTATGGTGTCAATGTACCTGGATTGGGACAATCCCAGTATCCTTTTGGATCTATCTCTATAGATCCTAATCCCCAATATACAGGAGGCATCACCTAGATCTTTCATTAAGAATCTTTGTGATAAGAAGAGCTTGACTGATTGCAGCATAGGAATATCATTTCCTATCAAGAGTATGTCATCCACGTACAATACGAGGAAGACAACCTTACTCTCTGCTACCTTCTTATAGATACAAGGTTCATCTATGTTTTTGATGAAGTCAAACTCTTTGACTACTACATCAAAACAGATGTTCCAACTCCGCGATGCTTGCTTTAACCCATAAATGGATTTAAGCATCTTGCACACCTTTCCGCTGCTCCCACTATCTACGAAGCCCTCTGGCTGAGTCATGTACACGCACTCTTCTAAATCACCATTTAGAAAGGCGGTCTTAACATCCA
Source organism: Agapanthus africanus (assembly GCA_030015575.1). NCBI lineage: Eukaryota > Viridiplantae > Streptophyta > Magnoliopsida > Asparagales > Amaryllidaceae > Agapanthus > Agapanthus africanus. Next base: position 345,705,823 of record CM057343.1, read on the forward strand.
TTTGCCAGATTTCGTAGTCATGGTATGCAGCATTGGCAAGTAAGATCCGGATGGACTTAAGCATAGCCACTGGAGAAAAGGTTTCGTCATAATCCACACCTGGTCGTTGACGAAAACCTTTTGCTACAAGTCTAGTGTTCCCGCCAAAAATTTCTGCGCAGAAGAGTCCAAGATATCAAATGACAGCGATACGCTTACGGAAATGGGAACCAGTATCTTCCGGGCTGTTTTTAGACAAACTCCCGAATGAGAAACAGATAAATTCTGATGGTATCGAAAGCGGCTCGAAAAACCCTTCGATTTGATATATTATGGGTCTCGTAATTCATTCGGGATCAAAAATTATGAGGAATTACGTGTCCACACGTGATGGGCCTTTAAGAACCCGCTGGAGGAGTCAAAAGATATAATAAAAACTCAGAAAAGACCCCAATGGGGCATCACGTGCTCACACGTGACCATGGGTCACGTGCAGACACGTGATGGGCTTTTAAAGCCTCTAAAATAATGAATGGAATTTAATTCTAAAAGTCAGAAAATACCTCAACGAGGTATCACGTGCTTACACGTGACCAATGGTCACGTGTTGACACGTGATGGTTAAAACTGAAACATAAATAAGCGGCTGAGAAAGGAACCCAATTGGGGGTCACGTGCTCACACGTGACCAAAGGTCACGTGCCAGCAAGTGACTGGCTTTAAAAGCCTTATAATTTAATATAATTGAATTCTAAAAGTTTCTGAATCTTTCCAAATGGAAAAGGGTCATGGGGAACCGTTGGATTAAAAATCCAAGGGTGATTAAAAATCACCAATTTATGGAAGAATCCCAAATAAGGAAAGATCCCCCCTAAATCTGACCGAGATAACAAATGGATATCTTTGGATTTAAAATCCAATGGTGAATAAAATTCACTTGACAATCTAAAGGCCCAGATTAATGATGAATGCAAATCAAATCTCTCAACATACAAATAAAATCTCTTAATGAGAGATTTGCTAAACAAATTGATTCTCTTCCTTCTCCTATAAATAGGAGCCAAGAAGAGAAGAGGGGGGATCTACTTTTTTGAGAGAAAAACAGAGAGAGGAGAATTTAATTCTCAAGAGGGAAGAAAAGAAAGGAGAATTTAATTCTCAACAAAGAAAACCCTAGGTAAGAAAAGGGAAAAAGATAAACTTCAAACAGAGAATTTAATTCTCAAAATCCAAGAGTTTAACTCTTATACAAAAAGAACTTAGTTCTTCTTCTGGTTGAAGATCTGCACAGAGCACATCTCCCCATAACTTGAGAATTTAATTCTCATCGGGTCGAGATCCTGCCATGCAGATCCTAAACTTAGAAGGGGAATTGAGTTTTGAGAATTAATTCTCCTAAAACAAAACTAGGGTTTAACCCTAATCAAGAATTTAATTCTTTTACATATCTGGGAATTTAATTCCTTTGAAAAGAAATCAGGGTTTCATCCTAAATAAGAATTCAATTCTTAAAAGATCTCTGTTCATGAAAAGAAATAGGGTCACGTGCCCCCACGTGACCCTTGAAAAGATCCCCTGCAAAGAACTTTGAAGCATCACCCCACGTGCTCCCACATGACCCTCATTATATATGGAACAAAAGTAAAGACAGAAACAATTCTGGGCGCTCTCACGTGTTACCACGTGACCCCTAATAAATGTTCTAATAAATCAGGGCATGATTATACATCACGTGCCCACACGTGATGGCTATGAAAATTAAAAGTGTTTAACACTTGTTTGCAGAACAAAATAAAGGGGATCTGGCCCCACTTTTTGATGCCATCACGTGCTCCCACGTGACTCCCAAAACGCAGAAAGAAAAAGCAAAGGAAATGAAAGCTTTGGGCGCTCTCACGTGTTATCACGTGACCCCTCAGCAAATGCTTTAACAATTGGCGCACAGATCCCCATCACGTGCCAACATGTGATGCTCTAAAATAAAAATGAAAGTGTTTAACACTTAATGGCAAAACAAAAGAAAAGAAGCTTTGGGCGCTCTCACGTGTCCCCACGTGACCCCTCAGCAAGTGCTGTAATATTCGATGCATAAACCCCCATCACGTGCCAACACGTGATGCTCTAAAATAAAGATGAAAAGTGTTTAACACTTATTCGCAGATTTGAGGATAAAACAAAGGAGATGTGGCTCCGCATTTAGGGCGCCCTCACGTGTCACCACGTGACCCCTAATGAGCATTCCAACAGACCAGAGCGGGGGCCTCCATCACGTGCTCACACGTGATGGCCGTCAGAATTAAAAGAGTTAAAGCACTGATCTGCAGAATAAGATAAGGGGAATCAGGGCGCTCTCACGTGTCCACACGTGACCCCTCTCCTTAGTGTTTAACACTAATTTGAAGACTTTGTCCTCAGTGTTTAACACTGATTTTCTTAGTGTTTAACACTAGTTTGGAAAACTCTATTTACAGTGTTTAACACTGATTTACTTAGTGTTTAACACTAATTTGAAAACTCTGTTCCCAGTGTTTAACACTGATTATCTTTTAGTGTTTAACACTAACTTGCTAATCTTATTCGCAGTGTTCAACACTGTTGGTCTTTAGTGTTTAACACTAGCTTTAGCCCAATTGGCTAAGTTTCTAGAGACAAAGCCTCTCCTTCAATGGACCAGCAGAGAGCCAATATTTCAAACACAATTGGACTTAGCCCAGATTGGCCATAAGTCCTCAAATCATCTTGAACTGAGCACATCTGCTCTTTCAACCAACTCATTGGTTTAGGGTACATCTCTGAACTCCTCTGATATTTGTCGTTGTAATCCTTCAACGTCTTCAGAGAGGTGACGGGTCCCGACAACCACACATCAACACGGACTGTGGGGTCCTTAAACTCATGGACTTATGCGTCCTTAAACCAAGATACAGACTGTGGGGTCCTTAAACCCGCGGACTTATGCGTCCTTAAACTAACGGACTAATGCGTCCTTAAACACACCCATATGGACTATGGGGTCCTTAAACCCATGGACTTATGCGTCCTTAAACTACCAATGGACCACCATGTCCCTAAACTGGTATTGGACCACCATGTCCCTAAACTGGAACAATAGAGCCCCCAAATGCTCTTTTGTCGGATCTAAACGATCCCGTTAAGTCGATCTTAGTCTCAAACTGGACTAACGTATCCTTAACAACCGTTTAAGTTGACCTTAGCCTCAAATATGGCTAACGTATCCTTAAACCTTCAAACAGACTTTAGTCCCAAATTGGACTACAAATCCCCCAATCAACTTTGATTCAAGGGTACATCTCTGAACTCCTCTGACATCTGTCGTTGTAATCCTTCAACGTCGTCAGAGAGGTGACGGGTCCCGACGGTCATACATTCAATGGACCACTATGTCCCTAAACTGGAACAATGGAATCCAAATGCTCTTTTGTCGGATCTAAACGATCCCGTTAAGTTGATCTTAGTCTCAAATTAGACTAACGTATCCTTAACAAACGTTTGAGTTGATCTTAGCCTCAAATATGGCTAACGTATCCTCAAACCAAAACCCCAAACCCAAATCTAAGAAAACACGGATTTGGACTAATCCACGTCCTACGGGCGACGACATAAATTGGTCTCCGTATACAATCCACGGGCAACCACAAATAAAACAAACACCCACGACACGAAGTGACCATCTGGAGAAGGAGAAAGTTGTTACCGCAATGCGGTAGCGTAATTAACTGCAGGGGCTTGCGCCTGCAGGGAAGAGCGTCCCCACAATCAAAAACCCCTCAAGCGAGGGGGAATCTGACGAAGTCTGCTGCATCGGCCGCATCCGTCTAAACCTCCGATACACGGTGCCATAAATCAACTTGGCATCTTCGGAGAGGTAGACGGATAAAACCAATTAGCATCTGCCCCGAACCTCAGGCGAGACGCCCATGTCTCGGCCGCCGTTCGAAGGGGAACAGATTCTGGCACGCCCGGTGGGACCTTTTCCTCTTTCCACTCCACACTTCGTGTGTCGTGTTCGCGAACGAATCGCGGTTTGCTGTGGTTGCCTGTGGATTCGAGGTACTAAGATTTAGTGTCTTGCTCCGTGCAGAAAACAGAAGATCAATGGCTTCAAACTTCACTACCTGCAACTGCAACTCTCGCTCCGTCCTTGCTGGAGGAGTGACTTATGGGCCCCAAGCGGCCTCCCTTTTTAAGATGCCAGTGGAGCAGGTAATTCAAGCCACCACTGGACTATTCTTCGGGACCATGCTCCCACCAATGAGCTTCAATGCCCCAATGACGTGGCGAGAAGCTCCAAAGAAGTTGGTCTCTGATCGGCTTGCTACTGCCACGGCCCCTCTCAACGGGTCGCCCAACTTCAATATCTCAGTTTCCAACAGACTGGGCCAGAACGTCTACGAGTCCGTGATACCCGAAGCTGCCATCCCAAAGCGGATAGCCATCCCGGCTCAAGCGGACAAAATCATTGGAAAGGCTCCTCCTTCCAAGAAGTCAGTTTTTACAAGGCTGGCCATTCCGGTTGCTGCTCCAGGCGAGGTCCTCAAAGCTGCTTCCCCTGCCCAGAGGTCTGTCTTTGACAGATTAGACATTGCTTCTCAACGGGTGTCAGTCTTCGACAAGCTAACACCAATAACGGTCTCTCCTCAAAGCAGGGGGCATGACGAAGTTGCCCCTACGGCCGAAACAACTTCATCCGCACGACACGCTCGACGTCGCCACTGGCGCCGAGTAAGGAAGGCTGGGGGCAACTCCCCCTCTGGATTTACTCCACCAGCTCCAACGGTGGGGATCGATGCTGCTGTTCCAACCGGGAACAGCTTTGAATTGCTGAACACGGTGCGCAGAAACTCTCCTACCGCCGTACTAAAAAGATCCCCTCCTCCGGTGGGAAATGTTGCGGAAGCCAAGCCAGAACAGTTCTCTCAGCGGCTGTCCTCTAAAATCTACAAGGTTTGGCGCCAAGTCCAAGACTCGGTGATTGATCGAAATTTCTCCCGCCGGCAGAAGAAGCTGAAGGTCCGGCAGGAAGAAAACCGTCCTGTTAAGCCACAAAAGATGACGACTACTTGGGTGCTCACGACAGCGGCCCCCTCAACGTCAACCACTCAGAAAAGAAGGAGGCCAGAGAAAGCCCCTGTTAACATGGCAGACCATAAAGACGCTAAGCCCAAACGCCCCAAGTCTGGGAGCACGGTGGTGCACACTGTTTATATGGCTTCTGGAAAGGAGGAAAGCCGTGCATCGACGGGTCACCGACCGCTCACCCGATCCGTGACCAAAGCCCAAGAGCAACGACAGAAGCTTCAGGAGATGATGACTGCGATGGCCGCACTTACCGGGCCAAAAGAAAGCTCGGAGGCATCATCAGGACAGCGGCACGAACAAGAAACTGACGCTGACTTCCTATGCAGAGTTCTCGAAAAGAAGGACAGAGAAGCCGCAAAGCAAGCGGCTAACATAAAGCAAATGGCGCTCCTCTTCCAAGATATGGTAGGGATGATGCTACAGCCGGACTCTCCAGTTGAAGACCCTCCGATCATTACTGAAGACGATAGAGGAGAGACGTCTAATCCGCCTCCGACTCTTTCAGCAGTCAAAGATGAAACCATTTCCAAGGCTGCGCTGGATGACTATATAGTTCAGCAAATACGAGCTCATCAAGCAAGTGAAGCGGCTGAGCAAATTGTTAGAACCGGACGGCCCTATCCGAGCTGGTATGACCAAATCAGTTACCCGCCGGGATATACGATCCCTAAATTTCACGTATATAAAGGGACAGGGAATCCGCATCAGCATATCGCTCAATTCAGGGCCTTATGCGGCAATACTGGAGGAGATGACAAACTGTTGCTTCGCCAATTCGTCGGCAGCTTAACAGAAACAGCCTTTGAATGGTATTCGGAGCTACCTAACGACTCTGTTAAAACATTTGCGGAGATGGAGCTGCTGTTTACACAAAGATTCGCGAGCGCTAGTGAACGCACCCCAATAACAGCACTGATTAATGCCAGGATAAGGCCGGGCGAAACGTGGGTCCAATACGCAACACGATGGCGGAACCTATGGTCGAAATGCGAACAACGCATAGAAGAGGCTCCTGCAGTAGGTATGTTTGTGGGTACCCTAGAGCCGCAAGCGACCATCTCACAGTTCATGATGTTCTTCAAACCGACCACGTTCCAGGCTTTAATTGATAAGTTGGCCCAAATGGATCAGATGAGTCACAGACCATCTCCTTCAAAGACAGAGCCTTGGAATGAAATGGACAAAGGGAAAGCAACCGTCGTCGCCAATACTCAACAACGGCCGAGCCACTTAAATCCGGTTGTTCGCCAAAGCAACGTGCGTCCACGCCCATCCCTCGAGGAGAGACTGGGACGTCCTTACTCGTTTCCTCAGGACAAAACGAGAAGACTCTTCGAGCTGGCAGTGCGCAACAGACTCATCAATTTGCCGAGTCCAAAGCGTCCGTTGCAACCAGGCGATGTCAACGATCCCAATTATTGCCCTTACCACCAAACGGTAAGCCATCCAATCGAGGATTGTTTCGTCTTTAAGGGGTGGATCAAGGATCAGTACCTACAAGGAAAGTTCGCGCTGTCTGAAAAGTGGAAAGTAAACCCACCACAGCCGCACACTCCAAAGAAGACGGACGCACCGGGGGCAACTTGTCATGTGATCTCCCACTCATTTACGGACGATGAAAAAACTCCTTGCACTGAGAAACTGGGGGCAGAGCCTGAGCCGGAATTCATGTGGCCGTCAGACGAAATGATCGACACTTTTCTAGATGAGATTCGTCTAAAAAGTAAAGCTGATCGGGAGCGCGAGATGGCCATATTTGAAAAGACCAAACGCCGGCGACTGGACAAAAGGGTCGAAACACTCCCACCAGATCAAAGTACATCCGCCTCAAATAAAAACAGGATCAAGATAAGGAAACGATTCGCCAAAGCCATATCAATGGGGATGAGGCCGCCCTCTTTCAGAGAAAATTCTCCTGGTGGTATACAATTTGATGAGACGGACGTACACCCTAACTTCTGTTTATATCATCAGAGGATCGCACATCCTACTGAAGACTGCAACTCCTTTAAGTGTTGGTGGCAAGGATATGTCGCTCACAGGCAACACTTCAACAGGACAAAGCGTGAAGCTCGTAGACAGCGAAAAAATACGACAGATGAGCATAAAAGAGTTGCCGGCAATTGTCATAGGGACGAGCCCGGGGGATCACGAGTTCTCACCTTTGGAAGCGATTCTGACGAAGAAGCCGCCCTCAACCCTCTCTTCAAGGAATTCATTTCTAAAACAAAAGAATTGGAGAGTTGCAAGAACGTTCAGCTGTACAATCTCACGCTACCCGGAAAGAATCTCGGACCCGCAAACGACGGAGCAAACGAAATGAGAAAGGAAAAGGAAAAAACGGCCTTTGTTGCCAACACTCAACAACAGCCGAGTGACCCGAGACCGTTTTGTCGTCAAAACAACAAGCCGCGATACCTCAATGAGAAGTTGAAACGTCCTTACTCGTTTCCCAAAGATAAAACAAAGAGTTTGTTCGAGCTAGCAGTGCGCAGCAGGCTCATCACTCTGCCAGATCCAAAACGTCCATTGCAACCAGGTGACGTTAACAATCCTAACTATTGTCCCTACCACAGAGTAATGGGTCACCCACTCGAAAATTGCTACGTCTTCAAAAACTGGGTTGAAGACCAATACCAACAGGGCAAGTTCGCGCTGCCCGAAAAGTGGAAAGTAAACCCGCCACAACAACATGCTCCGAAAAGGGTGGATATGCCGGGGGCATCATGCTCATTCATAGGGAAAGCCCCATAGACCGAAAAGTCAGTAAACTAGAGATGCGCCTCAAATACGACGACGGTGGACCGAAACGTCCTTAAACTAACGGCAGACCGCAATGTTCTAAAACTTGCAAATGACCGAAATGTCGTTAAACTACTCCCAACCCGCAGCATCTTCAGGCTGACGTGGTAAAAAAAAAAAAAAAAAAAAGGTATGTCCATAAGCAAAATGGGCACGGATGAAAACCCGAAAGGGCTCCGTGAGTAAAAACAGCAGGGCTACCGGCGAGTGTTCGTGAAAACCCGAAAGGGCACGACCTCGTTTAAAAAAAAAAAAGAAAAAAAAGAAAAAGAAAAAAAAGAATAAATAAAAACGGTATGTCCATAAGCAAAATGGGCACGGATGAAAACCCGAAAGGGCTCCGTGAGTAAAAACAGCAGGGCTACCGGCGAGTGTTTGTGAAAACCCGATAGGGCGCAATCTCGTTAAAAAACACTTATAGGGTCCTCTCGACCTTGTAAGGAGAAACCAACCGCGTGAGATCCTTACGACTCACAAGGGAGCAGCACACTTAGGGATCCTCACGATTCCTAAGGAGAAATTACACTTGCGAGATCCTCACGACTCGTAAGGAGAACTCTCTTATGGGACCCTCATGGCTCATAAGATTTGGAAGTCTTAAGTTACAGAGACCTGAACCTGTTCTTAAGCAACCCCCACAACCTTTTTGCCCTACAAACGGCTCAATACTGACCCATGTATACAATCCACGGGCGCGAATAAACATTTCCCCAGCAAGGTCCCATCCGTGACTAGGGATATGTCCATATGGTGAGCAACCCTTTTAGGTCCTCTCGACCTATAAGGAGAAAACCTTTTTGTAAGATCCTTACGACTTACAAGAGAACATGCACTTAGGAATCCTCACGATTCCTAAGGAGAAAACACACCTGCAAGATCCTCACGACTTGTAGGGAGAAATACCTTTGTGAGACCCTTACGGCTCATGAAGTCAAAAGCCTTAGTCGACAGGACCCTTAACCCTGTTTACTAAGCCACCTTTGTTCAACATCGACAGAGGCAAATGATGATTCGCTCCTGGCAATATCCCAGTTGCAGCGATGCTGATGCCTAAACCGGTATCAAACTCCAAGCCCTTTCAAGGCAAATGATGATTCGCTCCTGGCAATATCCCAGTTGTAGCGATGCTGATGCCTAAACCAGTATCAAATTCCAAGCCCTTTCAAGGCAAATGATGATTCGCTCCTGGCTATATTCCAGTCGCAGCGATGCTGATGCTGAGATTGGCACCAGATTCCAAGTTCCACACTCGCGAGAAAAAATCAGCGAACCAAAAAAAAAAATGCATACGAAATAGCCGAAATGATGGGGCAACTTGCAAACAAAATCAGCAAGTAAAAATGTATGCATGAAAAATAGCCGAAATGATTGGGCAACTCGCAATAAAAAGCAGCGAGTAAAAAGAAAAATAGCCGAAATGATTGGGCACCGCGAAAAATAGCCGAAATGATTGGGCAATCGCGATTTTCGTGATATAAAAAGCTGAAATGATAAAGCATCGCGGAAAGAATAAAAAAAAATGAAAAAATGAAACTTTTTGCCCTACAGGTGAAATCACATCGATCCCTGTATACAATCCAGGGGCACAGATAAAGAGGGAACCATACCTTCCCAACAGGCTCCATCAGAAAGCGAAGCCAAATCTCGACGGTTCATAGACAACCTAGAGACAATCTCGACATTTATCGCAATATTGCAGACATAATGTCAACAAACGAAGCAAAAAGAAGATCCTGAGCTTCAGGGTCTCGACGTCAACATCGACAACTTAGAGATCACCAACGGCGTTTCTCCTCACTCCAGCCAGATGCAGACGTGACGTCAACAATTGACCTCAGAGTCGCAACGAAACGGAACCATGGCAAAGTCCTTAGTTCCAAATCTCAATGGCCACATCTACAGCCTGGAGACCAACAACGGCGTGCCTCCTCATTCCAGCAAGACACAGGTGTTACACCATCAAGCGGAGCAATGGCAAAATCCCAACTCCGCCTTAGCATTCGTCTCATTACAGCAGACGCAATGTTAACAACGGCGTTCCTTCGCAGTCCAGCAGGATGTACATGCAAAGCTAATAAAAGACCCCATGGTCAGCAAAGCGGAGTTATGGCAAAATCCCAGCTCCACCTCAGCACTCGTCTCGTCACAGCGGACACATCATCAAGCAAAGCGGAACAGCGGCAACTCCCAGTTCCATGAATCGATGATGTACTCCCACAGAGAGTCAAATCCCAACTCCGTGAAATACGGATATAATCAACAAAATTCCTGGTCACGTGGAACACGGATAACGTCACTCTTTGACCCCGTGGAAAACGTCCAGAGCGGATCCTGGTCCTCGCAGAACACGGCAATGAACCCGTGCGAAGCATCCAGAGCGGAGCCTAGTCCTCGCCTAACGCGGCAGTGAACCCGTGTGAAGCATCTAGTGCAAAATTCCTGGTCAGGTGGAACGCGGATAACGTCACTCTTTGACCCCGTGGAAAACGTCCAGAGCGGATCCTGGTCCTCGCAGAGCACGGCAGTGAACTCGTGTGAAGCATCCAGAGCGGAGCCTAGTCCTTGCCTAACGCGGCAGTGAACCCGTGTGAAGCATCTAGTGCAAAATTCCTGGTCACGTGGAACACGGATAACGTCACTCTTTGACCCCGTGGAAAACGTCCAGAGCGGATCCTGGTCCTCGCAGAGCACGGCAGTGAACCCGTGTGAAGCATCCAGAGCGGAGCCTAGTCCCCGCCTAACGCGGCAGCGAACCCGTGTGAAGCATCTAGTGCAAAATTCCTGGTCACGTGGAACGCGGATAACGTCACTCTTTGACCCCATGGAAAACGTCCAGAGCGGATCCTGGTCCTCGCAGAACACGGCAGTGAACCCGTGCGAAGCATCCAGAGCGGAGCCTAGTCCTCGCCTAACGCGGCAGTGAACCCGTGTGAAGCATCTAGTGCAAAATTCCTGGTCACGTGGAACGCGGATAACGTCACTCTTTGACCCCGTGGAAAACGTCCAGAGCGGATCCTGGTCCTCGCAGAGCACGGCAGTAAACTCGTGTGAAGCATCCAGAGCGGAGCCTAGTCCTTGCCTAACGCGGCAGTGAACCCGTGTGAAGCATCTAGTGCAAAATTCCTGGTCACGTGGAACGCGGATAACGTCACTCTTTGACCCCGTGGAAAACGTCCAGAGCGGATCCTGGTCCTCGCAGAGCACGGCAGTGAACCCGTGTGAAGCATCCAGAGCGGAGCCTAGTCCTCGCCTAACGCGACAGCAAACCCGTGTGAAGCATCTAGTGCAAAATCCCTGGTCACGTGGAACGCGGATAACGTCACTCTTTGACCCCGTGGAAAACGTCCAGAGCGGATCCTGGTCCTCGCAGAGCACGGCAGTGAACCCGTGCGAAGCATCCAGAGCGGAGTCTAGTCCTCGCCTAATACGGTAGTGAACCCGTGTGAAGTATCTAGTGCAAAATTCCTGGTCACGTGGAGCGCGGATAACGTCACTCTTTGACCCCGTGGAAAACGTCCAGAGCGGATCCTGGTCCTCGCAAAACACGGCAGTGAACCCGTGTGAAGCATCCAGAGTGGAGCCTAGTCCTCGCCTAACGCGGCAGTGAACCCGTGTGAAGCATCTAGTGCAAAATTCCTGGTCACGTGGAACGCGGATAACGTCACTCTTTGACCCCGTGGGAAACGTCCAGAGCGGATCCTGGTCCTCACACCAACATGGAGTGATCACCACCATGACATTCGTCTCGATACAGCAGACGCGATACCAGCAAACGAAGCGAAGGCCAAATTCCTTGCTTCAGGGTCTTGACGGCAAGTCATATAAAGCCTGAAAGACAATCAGAGATCATCTCACACCAACATGGAGTGATCACCACCTCGACGTTCGTCTCGACACAGCAGACGCAACATCACCGAAAGGAGTCACGGCAAAATCCCTGGTTCCAGACCTCGACGGTTCACCAGCAACCTAGAGACAACCGCGACATTCGTCTCGATACAGCAGACGCGATGCCAGCAAACGAAGTGAAGGCCAAATTCCTAGCTTCAACGTCTTAACGGCAAGTCATATAAAGCCTAAAAGACCATCAGAGATCATCCCACACCAGCGTGGAGTGGTCACCACCTCGACGTTCGTCTCGATACAGCAGACGAGATGTCACGACAGCGTTCTTCCTCCAACAGGATTCGCACATGACAAAGAAAACGAAGCAAAGGCCAAATTCCTAGCTTCAGGGTCTTAACGGCAAGTCATATAAAGCCTGAAAGACTATCGGAGATCATCCCACACCAGCGCGAAGTGGTTATGACTCATCGGGGCTCTCCAAAATGAGCCTAACCTCAAGTAAAAAGCGGCATGGCAAATTCCTAGCGCTTGCTCTTCCAACGGTCAAACTTCCAAGGAGGATTGCTTGAAGACGTCTTGTCCAGCCCCCGAAGGGATCAGAGACACGGCAGTCGCAGGGCTACTCGAACAGCACGATTGCCTATCGAGGAATATATCAGCTCATGCGACGGTACGACGGCCAAAACCCTAAGTACTACAGACCCTAACGGACTTCTGTCGTAAAGAGCAGAGGTTAACTGTGACGTTAGGATATTCTTGCAAGATCTGCTCGATCCGTTTCGACTCGTGAAGAAATTGATGTCTTTGCGAGAACTTCTCGATTCGTCTCGACTCGTGAGATAAAGCCTTAGGCAGTAGGGATTAAAAAACCTGTTTCCTAAGCACTGGGACCCTGCAAGTCGGCCCAAAACGGTCTCTTGCATACCATCCACGGGTCTCACTCTCCAAAGTCGAATCTCGACAAGGAGGGAAACAACCGCTTACGGGTCCTCTCGACTCGTAAGAGGGAAAATTCTCTTATAGGATCCTTACGACTTATGAGAGAAAACACACTTAGGAGTCCTCACGACCCCTACGGAGAAAATACACCTACGAGATCCTCTCGATCCGTAGGGAGAAAAGTCTTTATGAGACCCTCACGGCTCATAAAGTTGAAAAGTCTTAGGTGGCAGATCCTAACCCTGTCTCCTAAGCCGTCACCGCCCTGCAAAGAGGTCAAGATGGACCATCTATGAGCCAGACTCGCCAAAGCTACATGCCACTGAAACGGAAAAGCTACTCATGAGCGTATAAACTACTCCACGCCAGAGTAAGATATAAAGAAATACAAGGGTGCGACTCATGGAGTTGAGAGTTTGGAACTATATCTCTTAAGAGTCGAGATTCGAGTTAATGATAAATGACGACGCTTGTGTCCGCTCGTTTTCTCAGATCAAGATTCTGAAAGTTATATACCAACCCGAAACTGGTCATACGCTATGCATAGCTCTGCACAACTTCACCCACGTACATACTTACGTGGGCAAAGTAGTGGGGGGCATTTGTTCCCGCCAAAAATTTCTGCGCAGAAGAGTCCAAGATATCAAATGACAGCGATACGCTTACGGAAATGGGAACCAGTATCTTCCGGGCTGTTTTTTGACAAACTCCCGAATGAGAAACAGATAAATTCTGATGGTATCGAAAGCGGCTCGAAAAACCCTTCGATTTGATATATTATGGGTCTCGTAATTCATTCGGGATCAAAAATTATGAGGAATTACGTGTCCACACGTGATGGGCCTTTAAGAACCCGCTGGAGGAGTCAAAAGATATAATAAAAACTCAGAAAAGACCCCAATGGGGCATCACGTGCTCACACGTGACCATGGGTCATGTGCAGACACGTGATGGGCTTTTAAAGCCTCTAAAATAATGAATGGAATTTAATTCTAAAAGTCAGAAAATACCTCAACGAGGTATCACGTGCTTACACGTGACCAATGGTCACGTGTTGACACGTGATGGTTAAAACTGAAACATAAATAAGCGGCTGAGAAAGGAACCCAATTGGGGGTCACGTGCTCACACGTGACCAAAGGTCACGTGCCAGCAAGTGACTGGCTTTAAAAGCCTTATAATTTAATATAATTGAATTCTAAAAGTTTCTGAATCTTTCCAAATGGAAAAGGGTCATGGGGAACCGTTGGATTAAAAATCCAAGGGTGATTAAAAATCACCAATTTATGGAAGAATCCCAAATAAGGAAAGATCCCCCCTAAATCTGACCGAGATAACAAATGGATATCTTTGGATTTAAAATCCAATGGTGAATAAAATTCACTTGACAATCTAAAGGCCCAGATTAATGATGAATGCAAATCAAATCTCTCAACATACAAATAAAATCTCTTAATGAGAGATTTGCTAAACAAATTGATTCTCTTCCTTCTCCTATAAATAGGAGCCAAGAAGAGAAGAGGGGGGATCTACTTTTTTGAGAGAAAAACAGAGAGAGGAGAATTTAATTCTCAAGAGGGAAGAAAAGAAAGGAGAATTTAATTCTCAACAAAGAAAACCCTAGGTAAGAAAAGGGAAAAAGATAAACTTCAAACAGAGAATTTAATTCTCAAAATCCAAGAGTTTAACTCTTATACAAAAAGAACTTAGTTCTTCTTCTGGTTGAAGATCTGCACAGAGCACATCTCCCCATAACTTGAGAATTTAATTCTCATCGGGTCGAGATCCTGCCATGCAGATCCTAAACTTAGAAGGGGAATTGAGTTTTGAGAATTAATTCTCCTAAAACAAAACTAGGGTTTAACCCTAATCAAGAATTTAATTCTTTTACATATCTGGGAATTTAATTCCTTTGAAAAGAAATCAGGGTTTCATCCTAAATAAGAATTCAATTCTTAAAAGATCTCTGTTCATGAAAAGAAATAGGGTCACGTGCCCCCACGTGACCCTTGAAAAGATCCCCTGCAAAGAACTTTGAAGCATCACCCCACGTGCTCCCACGTGACCCTCATTATATATGGAACAAAAGTAAAGGCAGAAACAATTCTGGGCGCTCTCACGTGTTACCACGTGACCCCTAATAAATGTTCTAATAAATCAGGGCATGATTATACATCACGTGCCCACACGTGATGGCTATGAAAATTAAAAGTGTTTAACACTTGTTTGCAGAACAAAATAAAGGGGATCTGGCCCCACTTTTTGATGCCATCACGTGCTCCCACGTGACTCCCAAAACGCAGAAAGAAAAAGCAAAGGAAATGAAAGCTTTGGGCGCTCTCACGTGTTATCACGTGACCCCTCAGCAAATGCTTTAACAATTGGCGCACAGATCCCCATCACGTGCCAACACGTGATGCTCTAAAATAAAAATGAAAGTGTTTAACACTTAATGGCAAAACAAAAGAAAAGAAGCTTTGGGCG
The DNA here is from genome assembly GCA_030015575.1 of Agapanthus africanus. NCBI lineage: Eukaryota > Viridiplantae > Streptophyta > Magnoliopsida > Asparagales > Amaryllidaceae > Agapanthus > Agapanthus africanus. Next base: position 345,720,973 of record CM057343.1, read on the forward strand.
CTCTCACGTGTCCCCACGTGACCCCTCAGCAAGTGCTGTAATATTCGATGCATAAACCCCCATCACGTGCCAACACGTGATGCTCTAAAATAAAGATGAAAAGTGTTTAACACTTATTCGCAGATTTGAGGATAAAACAAAGGAGATGTGGCTCCGCATTTAGGGCGCCCTCACGTGTCACCACGTGACCCCTAATGAGCATTCCAACAGACCAGAGCGGGGGCCTCCATCACGTGCTCACACGTGATGGCCGTCAGAATTAAAAGAGTTAAAGCACTGATCTGCAGAATAAGATAAGGGGAATCAGGGCGCTCTCACGTGTCCACACGTGACCCCTCTCCTTAGTGTTTAACACTAATTTGAAGACTTTGTCCTCAGTGTTTAACACTGATTTTCTTAGTGTTTAACACTAGTTTGGAAAACTCTATTTACAGTGTTTAATACTGATTTACTTAGTGTTTAACACTGATTTACTTAGTGTTTAACACTAATTTGAAAACTCTGTTCCCAGTGTTTAACACTGATTATCTTTTAGTGTTTAACACTAACTTGCTAATCTTATTCGCAGTGTTCAACACTGTTGGTCTTTAGTGTTTAACACTAGCTTTAGCCCAATTGGCTAAGTTTCTAGAGACAAAGCCTCTCCTTCAATGGACCAGCAGAGAGCCAATATTTCAAACACAATTGGACTTAGCCCAGATTGGCCATAAGTCCTCAAATCATCTTGAACTGAGCACATCTGCTCTTTCAACCAACTCATTGGTTTAGGGTACATCTCTGAACTCCTCTGATATTTGTCGTTGTAATCCTTCAACGTCTTCAGAGAGGTGACGGGTCCCGACAACCACACATCAACACGGACTGTGGGGTCCTTAAACTCATGGACTTATGCGTCCTTAAACCAAGATACAGACTGTGGGGTCCTTAAACCCGCGGACTTATGCGTCCTTAAACTAACGGACTAATGCGTCCTTAAACACACCCATATGGACTATGGGGTCCTTAAACCCATGGACTTATGCGTCCTTAAACTACCAATGGACCACCATGTCCCTAAACTGGTATTGGACCACCATGTCCCTAAACTGGAACAATAGAGCCCCCAAATGCTCTTTTGTCGGATCTAAACGATCCCGTTAAGTCGATCTTAGTCTCAAACTGGACTAACGTATCCTTAACAACCGTTTAAGTTGACCTTAGCCTCAAATATGGCTAACGTATCCTTAAACCTTCAAACAGACTTTAGTCCCAAATTGGACTACAAATCCCCCAATCAACTTTGATTCAAGGGTACATCTCTGAACTCCTCTGACATCTGTCGTTGTAATCCTTCAACGTCGTCAGAGAGGTGACGGGTCCCGACGGTCATACATTCAATGGACCACTATGTCCCTAAACTGGAACAATGGAATCCAAATGCTCTTTTGTCGGATCTAAACGATCCCGTTAAGTTGATCTTAGTCTCAAATTAGACTAACGTATCCTTAACAAACGTTTGAGTTGATCTTAGCCTCAAATATGGCTAACGTATCCTCAAACCAAAACCCCAAACCCAAATCTAAGAAAACACGGATTTGGACTAATCCACGTCCTACGGGCGACGACATAAATTGGTCTCCGTATACAATCCACGGGCAACCACAAATAAAACAAACACCCACGACACGAAGTGACCATCTGGAGAAGGAGAAAGTTGTTACCGCAATGCGGTAGCGTAATTAACTGCAGGGGCTTGCGCCTGCAGGGAAGAGCGTCCCCACAATCAAAAACCCTCAAGCGAGGGGGAATCTGACGAAGTCTGCTGCATCGGCCGCATCCGTCTAAACCTCCGATACACGGTGCCATAAATCAACTTGGCATCTTCGGAGAGGTAGACGGATAAAACCAATTAGCATCTGCCCCGAACCTCAGGCGAGACGCCCATGTCTCGGCCGCCGTTCGGAGGGGAACATCTAGCTTTGAAAGTCTCAACTTTTCCATCTACACCAAATTTCCTTTTAAAAATCCACTTGCTCCCAATGGGTTTTACCCCTTCAGGAGCATTTTCCAAAATCCATACTTTATTGGTGTACATGGATTCCATCTCAGATCGCATTGCATCCAGCCATTTCACAGAGTCACCACTCGTGATGGCCTGCTCGAAACTAGTCGGGTCATCATCTTCCATGATGCAATCCTCGCTTCCACCATCAATGAGAAAACCATAGTATCTCTCAGGCGGATGAGAAACCCTGCTAGATCGGCGGAGAGGCTGGGGTTCGTCGGGTACTACTGAATCCTCTGGTTCTACCAAGTCTTCTGTTATAGTTTGTGTCGCTGGAACCTCTTCCAGTTCTATCTCAATGCCACTAATCTGTTTCATAAGAAAACTTTTTTCTAAGAAAGTGGCATGTCGAGAAACAAACACCTTTTGTTCCTCGGGGTGGTAGAAGATATACCCTTGTGAATTTTTGGGATATCCTACAAACTTACATAAGACAGATCTTGCCTCGAGTTTGTCCGGATTTTGTCTTTTGACATAGGCTGGACAACCCCATATCTTAACATATTTAAGAGATGGTCTCTTCCCTTTCCATATCTCATATGGAGTGGTAGGCACTGATTTGGTAGGAACTATATTCAATAGGTGTATGGCTGTCTCAAGCGCATACCTCCAGAAGGAAATAGGTAACTCAGCTGTACTCATCATTGAACGCACCATATCTAATAGGGTGCGATTCCTTCGTTTCGATACACTGTTGTGCTGTGGTGTATAAGGTGGAGTAAGCTGAGAGAGAATCCCATTCTCTTTTAGATAATCTTGGAACTCATTGCTCAAGTATTCTCCTCCTCGATCAGATCGAAGGATCTTAATACTTTTGCCCGTTTGGTTCTCTACTTCGTGCTTATATTCTCTGAATTTCTCAAAAGCTTCAGACTTGTATTTCAATAGGAACACATGCCCGTATCTAGAGAGATCATCAGTGAATGTAATGAAGTAAGAAGAACCGTTCCTGGCATGCGTAGACATGGGACCGCATACATCACTATGTACCAGTCCTAAGAGTTCCGTAACTCTTTCTCCGTGTCCACTAAACGGAGCTTTGGTCATTTTTCCTTTGAGACATGAATGGCAAGTATCATAAGATGATAATTCGAATGGATTCAAATAACCATCCTTATGTAACTTAGCCAGTCGTGTCGCATTGATATGACCAAGTCTACAATGCCACAAGAAGGATTCGTTCATTTCTGAACTCTTCCTCTTGTGCTTGTTTTGTATATTGAGGACTGTATTTTGATTTAGAATGAATATGCCATTATGTAACGAGCCTGATGCAATCAACTTTTGATCTAGGAATATGTTCATAACATTATCCTGTACTACTAAATTATATACTTCTTTACTCAATAAAGAAACTGATATAATGTTGCACATCATGTTCGGTATATAATAGCACTCATTCAGAATCAGTGTATCACCACTTGGTAATACTAGGTGATATTCGCCAACTGCTTTGGCTGCAACATTTGCACCGTTCCCTACTTGAATGGAATGATCACCTTTTCCCAGTTCTCTACCTTTACGTAGCCCATGTAACAGTTTACATATGTGGGATCCTGATCCGGTATCTAATACCTAGGACGTAGAGTGAACTGAGAAACAGTTCTCAATAACTAACACACCTGAAGAAGATGCATCAACATGCATGTTCTTTTGGGCGGCGTGAGAATCCAGATATTCTCCTGTTTCCTGTTCAGTCTTATAACTCTTATAAGAAAGAACGTGTCCAACGTTCCCCTGCTCAGTATAATAAGCGGGTTCAGTCAATACATCCATATTATTATCTTGATTATGGCCTGACATGGTCGCTACCTGGAGAGAGAGAGAAGAAAACACTTTAGCGTATGCTCTTGCAAGATTAGATTGGTTATTATCTTATATAATCAGGATGTCTCCTACTGTTTTTATCAAATCTTCCTTCAAACCCTAAAAGGTAAGATTAGCCGGGATTAATTACACTCTACAATTTCGTCAATCTTTCAGCCAGATCAGTGTCGGTACTTAAGGGAGGTTCTCCGTGCTTTCGCACGGACCTAATTAAAGTAAACCTCATTTTCCCAGAGGTGTAACCCCGTTAACACTTTTCTAGACACCTACTTGATCGGCTAATTGTCCTGTGTAAAACTCTCCCAGGAGTAACTCTTACTCGCAGTGGGTATCGGGATCCAACTATCTCATAGAAGGTATGCAATCTCATTGCAAATTTCAACACTTGAAATTCCCAATAATATTTTACCCCTAGTGTTCTATGACCTTGACGAAAGCCAAACAACGCATAGTCCACTAGTCAAGTTCAACACGTACATTTCTTGATTGAATTAAACCCACCCGCACGACCCTTGACGAATGCCAAACAATGCCGTATGAATACCCTAATCCAATCTGCATCATATGCATAAGCAGATAAATACTAGTTAGCTACCATACACTACGCCTTGACGAATGCCAAACTACCGTAGCATGAATACTAAGTAGTACTTATCTGAAATGACGGAGGGCTACGCAGGTTTTTCAGAAAACCATGAGCGTAATGAACTTGATATCATCGTAGAATCATGTGAATTTTTGAAATGGAGTGTTTTTGAGGCTTTCATTAGTTTTGCTAAAGAGGTCACTCCCGGTGAAGGGATCTCGGCTCTTTCCTCATCGAATAAGGTGCAGGACATATCATATATATCACTGTGCAAAGCAAAACTCTAAAAGCAATCAAAAGACAAACCGAGTTTTGTAGCATCTGCCAGTTTCGCTAAAGAGGTCACTCCCGGTGAAGGGATCTCGGCTCTTTCCTCATCGAATAAGGTGCAGGGTATATCATATATACCGCTATGCAAAGCAAAACTGTAGCTACCATTTTTATAAAGTTTTGATTCTACAACATCTTTTAGGTTTCTTTTCTTTTTATTAATCTTATTAATAAAAAATCCCATCAGCTTATGCTTCCTAAGCATCACAGATAAATACGACGTATACTTATGCCATCCGCATTCGCCTCGATGTCCCCTCGTGCACCGTTAGGTTAGGTAACTAACGACAGAGCAGGGCAGGGCTAGTGCGGGTGTAAAACATAAGTAACGTCTATATAATATATCATATATACTATATACTGTATCCATCACAACATATCGAATGATCACATCACAGATATCGCAGCAGAAACATAGATATAATGTGGGATATACTAGGACGCCCGTATTTAGTATTTAGCCAACAATAGAAAATACGGATTCCACAGTCGTGATGAATAGCCAAGCCCACACCCTGGACCCCTACGAGAGCGGCAAGCGACCCTACAAATTCTGGAGTTTAGGAGACCCGGTTTCGACTCCTCGAGATGGCCTCCCACTGAACCCCAGAACCCGGTCACCTGTGCTCCCCTCCTTGGGTCCATCCTAATGCGGAAAAGTAAATAATATACAACACTGGTGGCATCAACCTCAACCCGGAAGTGCCCCAAATAAAAGAATATTATATTACATTTGAATTTACATGAATGAAAATATAAAACTCTCATCTCACATAAAACCCCCGGCTATTCTATCGCGACAATCCTGCACATCATATCTCAGCAACACATAATATCTCATATTATCAACGTAAGTAAATATGCGCATCCCAATTGTCGTTGACATATAGCAACGAAACCGGCGATATCACATATTACACTTACGGTCACAGAAAAGAAAGTGTAAAACTACAACATTTGGAATCCACAATCTCTTTAGACATCGTAAATCCGAAATATCACATATTTCGCATTTCATGCCTAACTGTATGAATTCCACATATTGTATCACATTCCAGATAAATAGACAGTATTAAACTTTTCGAACAGATAATCAAATACCCAAAATTTCCTAAAGTGCTCAACACTTGAGCGGAGTTCAAAAGTTTCAGAATATGTCACAGTAGCAACAGTCCAGCCGTAGAAGGGTCAAGCCAACGCCTCACATGTGGCATGCCGTACTGCCCTAAACCCGAAGGTTCAAAAGGCAGTTCAAGACGGTCACATAATCGAGTTAAGTTTTGTTGTCTTCTAGAGGGTCCATCGCGTCACATGCACGGTTTTCTGAAAGATTTAAAACCTGAGAAAAATTTAACACTTGAATATTTTTTGTGCCGGGAAAAATTAAGTTAATGATATCCGTTCGAACTTTTTAACAGTTTCTAAATATCCGGAAATAATAACGAATTTAAATATTCCGATCGAATCTACGATTACAAAATAAACCCCAAAATTCTCAACACTTGAGTCAGATTAAAAATACCCATAAAAATTAAATCACAGAAATAGGAATAACTGTGCAAAAACTAGACCTTAATTCCTCAATACTGCTGCGGTTCCGCGGCGGTTTGTACGGAACAGGGACTCGTCTTTCACAGAAATGCTTATCTATTCCTGCTGATATTTTTAGGTATTTTTAATTCAGAAAAAACCCAGATTTTGAAAAATATCCAGAGAGGGGTTCATTTTCGTCGGTTCGGGTTCGATCGGAGTTTTAACTTCGTAAACACGTCGCCCAATGCTCTAGCTAGGCTCTGATACCACTGTAGGGTTCCTAGGCACACTTGTGAAGGTTCATAAAGTATCAAACATGCCCGAATAAAATTTTACATGTGCCGAACAACCCAAAGACGGGATCTTTGCTAGATTATTAGGGTTTAGCATACAAGATACCATCTTTAAAGCTAAGTGTGAGGGATTACAACCTTTGTAGTCCGCTCCTTCGCTTCACAAGCTCTGAGTAGAAGTCCCTTCGCCGCGATCCACGATCTCCCGGACTCAAGAGAGGCTCCACGACTCGAACGATCCATGCTAGCTTGAAGTGTTCCGATTCTCCGATGATCTACGTCGAAGTTGCTATAACCCAAGCTTTCTCACTCTAAAGAGATGAACACCCTAATCTAATGGGCTAGATTAGATGAGGATGATGGAGTAGTATTTATGCTATCTTTTTAATTCACTTTCTCACAAGAAATCATCACAAAAAGAAAATTCTAGTGAGCTCTCTCTCAAAAACTAAAGAGAGAAAAAGATGAAGAATGAAGAGAAATATTCCTTTTGTGATGAATAGTAGATAAATGTATATGATTGATTATGGAACCATGGTCAAGGATGAGAGGCTAAAAATTTGTAGAGAATAAACTAGAGTTAGGGTTTGGTTAGGTTAAGGATAAGTATCAACCATAATATCTTAACCAAGACAAAATAGAATCCTTCTAGAATGAACAAGAATGAGCTAACCCTAATCAAACCCTAATCCCTTTTTATCATCCTTAAACATGTTTCATAATAAATCATTACATGTCACAATAATATATATCACATATATATTATATATTTGCAACAAAAGAAAATAATACAATTAACATATATCGCATATATATCAATGTATTAATCCGGTGAGAAAACGAAATAATAAAGCGAGCCAATATTAGATAATGTAATACAATATATCATATATATCATTATACATTAAATCATCGAATCAACACTTGATCCAACGATCCGGCTATATCGAATATAACCGACTAATATATCATGTACCGATTCATCGAATCAACACTTGATCCGATGTCCCGATTCATATCTAAATATCGCGAGAATATAATACGGTATCTCATATCGCATTATCCCCGGTCCTGCACATATTACATATGTGCCTCTACTCCGTTTTGCCTGAGCCAAGAAAGCTCTGTGTAGGACTCTAAAGAATCGTCAATACGCCGGTAGCAGGTGATGATCATATCAAACACCCACAAGCTGCAAGCGGTCAGCTAAACGTAACAGCTACCCAGGTATTGAGCGATCAGAAGATTAACAAGCTAGTCTATCCGTTCTCCTGTGAATCCAATCAGTAACACTCCCGTACAGTCCGGTCTGTTCGTCTGATATGTCGCATATCAAGTCTAGGGGTGGTATACGTCAGACCCCAGTAGCCGATAAGTCGTGTCGATGTGAGGCTCATAACAGGTCGAGAAACTACTAGTAACACTTACCAGTATATCTCTATATCATCCCTGGTCAGGGACTTCCAGTTATAGCCAATCGAACACAGCACAACATCAACTCCCTATACCGGGAGAGACGAATCCCTTCCTATCGCTCATTGCCTACATGTGATTTGGGACTATACCCAAAAGCCACCGTTTTGCACGCCCTCTTGGACATGGTAAGGTGGAAATCAAAGCACAGTGGGAGTCACACAAGACTTTATGACGATCTCGGGTCTACAGACTACCCTGTACCAGTGTCACCGGAGAACTGCCATCTGACGTGTGGTATATCACCATCTGGGAGTTCTCGGCGAGTCCGTCCAGTATACCCAGTCTCCACTGAGCACCCTTACACCATCTTTGATGTCAAACACCGATGGATATGGGATCATCCATCGCCCATCATATGGGTCAAGATGCGTATACGCTAGTCTACTCTGGTGTATCGATGCCCTGTCTCGATATACCCTCGACTACGAACAGTTATAGGATGTACTCATCGACTACTATGGCCCCACTAGTATGATCTCATCATAATCCCAGTAGTCGAGTACAGATCCTAAGGGCTTTATTAACATGTGAGAGTAAGACAGTAAACCAATACAAGCCAACATGTTAAGATAAAGTGAAACCAAATAGCATACAATCATGACGAGCAAGAAAGTCCTCTCTGTATATATCCAAGCATCCATCATAATATACATCATATGTACAACAATGGCCTCTAGGGCATATACATAACTAACAGTTTTGTAGTCAGTGGGAGCAGCGGGAAGGTGTGCAAGTTGCTTAAATCCATTTATGGATTAAAGCAGGCATCGCGGAGCTGGAACATCTGTTTTGATGAGGCAATCAAATAATTTGATTTCATCAAGAACGAAGATGAACCTTGTGTCTATAAGAAGATTGTAGGATGAACTGTCGTGTTCCTAGTCTTGTACGTGGACGACATTCTTTTGATAGGAAATGACATTCCTATGCTACAATCGGTCAAGCTATTTTTGTCACAACGGTTCTCCATGAAGGGCCTGGGTGATGCCTCGTACATTCTGGGGATCAAGATCTACAGAGATAGATCCAAGAGACTACTGGGACTATCGCAGTCCAGGTACATAGAGACCGTACTAAAGAGATTTAGTATGGAGGATTCCAAGCGCGGTAACATACCCGCATTGCACGGAATTACCCTCTCTAAGAAGATGTCTCCTAAGACTGATGAGGAGAGGGTTCGCATGAGCACTATACCCTACGCTTGGGCGGTAGGATCTATAATGTATGCGATGCTATGTACAAGACCAGATGTAGCTTACGCGCTGAGCGTGGTGAGCCGGTATCAGTCAGACCCAGGTGAGGACCACTGGACGGCAGTGAAGAACATTCTTAAGTACCTGAGAAGGACTAAGGAGATGTTCCTGGTTTACGGTAATGGAGACCTCAGGGTCGAGTCCTTTACCGATTCATGCTTCCAGAGTGACAAAGATGACAGAAAGTCTATCTCGGGTTTTGTGTTTACCCTCAACGGAGGGGCGGTATGTTGGAGGAGTTCCAAACAGGATACCGTCGCAGACTCGACGATGGAGGCTGAATACATTGCTGCATGCGATGCCGCAAAAGAGGCGGTCTGGATGAAGAAGTTCATTAGTGAACTTCAGGTGGTTCCGTCCATTGTTGACCCAATACCTTTGTATTGCGATAACAATGGGGCTATAGTTTTAGCGAAGGAACCAAGGTCCCATCAGAAATCCAGACACATCTTAAGGCGGTATCACCTGATCCGGGAGATCATTGATCGCCAGGAGATCGAGGTACGGAGAGTGGACACAAAAGACAACACAGCGGATCCATTCACGAAGGCCCTCCCTCAAACACAGTTCGAGCGACTTTTTGAGCTATTGGGTATGCGGTACGCCGGCAGCGGGCCTTAGTGTAGACGTTGGGTATGCGGTACACCAATTACTGGCCTTTAGTGCAAGTGGGAGATTGTCAGATATGTATGCCCTAGAGGCCATTATTGTATAGTACTGGTTTGTATAATACATTTTGGAGGCTTGGGATATATATATGGTTTTACGACAGTCTTGCTCGATATAGTAGTATGCTACTTGGTTTGTTTCTATCTTAATATGTGTATACGTTTCTTTTAACATATCGCTAAAAACATATTGGTAGAGCCCTTAGGATTTTTGCTTGACTACCGGCGTTGTGATGGCAATCACACTAGTGGGGGCTGGGTAGTCTATAAGCACATCCTTATTTTGGTCCCTAGTCGTAGGATTATCGAGACAGGGCATCGATACTCCAGAGTAGACTGGTGCATACGCTTCTCTTCCCAGCAGGGGAGATGGTCTGTCCCACAGCCATCAGTACGTTGTACTGGAGATAGTATGCAGGTGCTCGTTAGGTTACGAGTACACTAGACAGGACTCGTCGGGAACTGTTGGTTGGTATTATACCTATCGTCAGTTAACAGTTCCTAGGTGACATGAGTACAGCTTAGTCCGCTGACTTGACACTGTCACTTCGCCTCGAGTGTGTTCCCACTGTTCTTAGATTACTACCCAACCACGGCTCTATTGAGTCGTGCAAACAGGTAGTAGTTGGGTGCAGTCCCGAAGCACTTGGAGGTAGTGACGGTTAGACAGGATTTGTCTCTCCCGGTATTGGGGGTTGATATCACGCTGTGTCTAGGAGAGCCATTACACAAAGTCCCTGGCCAGGGTAAGTGAGAATTGCTGGTAGGTTTTCCAGTAGATTCTCAGGGTGTTTTGGGCTACACTCCGACACGACTTGTACCGCTATTAGGGGACTGACGTTTACCGCCCCCTAGGCCCGCCATGCAATATTCTCAAGCGAACAGACCGGACTGTACGGAGATTGTCACATTCAGGCTCAGTAGGAGTTCGATGGGTTCACCTCATCAGTCTTCTTATCGGCATCTACCTGGGGACCGTTACGTACAGCTAGTATCGCTTGTGGCCTGTGGTTAAACCCACTGGCAGCGTAGTGTCGAGCCTTTAGAGTCCCACACAGAGGGTTACTCGCCTTTGGGCAAAATAGAGTAGAGGTTGTATGGTTTTGCGACTGGGTTCGTTCACATCCGCGCACTTGTGCACTTTTGGTGTCCGGACAGTAGTTACTAGCGGGCTTTGGTTTAAGTCGGATCCTAGTAACTGTTTTGGGATTGGTTTTGTCTCAGTGTATTCGTGTTCCTTGGAGCACGGATGCGGGTGTGTATGCATAGTTGACAGAGACAGAGGCAGATGATTCTCATTTGGGTTGTTGACCATTCGGCTTTGGTTGACTTGTTGACCGTTGACTTTTCTTTAAACCCTAATGAGAATATGATATATGATTAATAATATTAATTAAGTATTATTGTGCCATGGTTGAGTTGAAAGTTTGACTTTTGTTGACTTGTTGACTTTGTTGACCGGTTGACCATTTTGGACTTGTTGACCATCATCATTTCATGGCTATCATTTCATGGGTATGACTTTTGCTTGCTTGTTTTGCAAAAGTAATAATAGCATGAAATGATAATGGTCATTGAAACTAACCATCACCATATACTCAATTATTATTATTATCATTATTCTCACTTTTGTGAGAAGGGTTGGATTATGAGAGCTCATTCTATCATTCTCTTTCTCTCTCCTAGAAAGAAAAGCTCTCCCTTTTCCTCTTCCTCTCTCAAGGTTCAAGTGTTCCATGAGTTGGAAATCATGAACCTTTGAGACAAAACCACCACAAATCTTCTCTACTCACTCTAAGGTACTAGGTTTAGCAAACCAAGCACCTTAGTGATCTCTAGATTGAGATAGGAGCTCAAGTTCGAGGCCCTCGGGTGGATCCATTTATGGCAAAGAGGAGACGACGAGGAGGATCTGTTGAAGCAACTACAAGGAGCAAGCAAGAGGGAGAACCACAACAAGAGGAGAAGGAGTTCAAGACCAAGGTATAACCATTCTATATAGTAGTTAGTACTTGTAGTTTTTGTTAGTTTTTGTTTAGCGATGATCCTTCATGAAACGGTCCATGTTACCTAGCTAGGGAAAATTTTCGTTTTACCTATTCCGCTTCCCCGAAAGTACCGGTGTGGGTAACGTGGACCTAACATAAAGTCCATACTTTATTGGTGTACATGGATTCCATTTCAGATCTCATAGCATCCAGCCACTTCACCGAGTCTATACTCGTGATAGCCTGCTGAAAACTAGTAGGCTCATCATCATCGATGATACAATCCTCTCGATCTCAATCTAGAAGAAAGCCATAGTATCTTTCAGGAGGATGAGAAAGCCTACTAGATCTACGGAGTGGCGTTGGTTCGTCATGTTCTGTTGAAACCTGAGGTTCTACTAAGTCCTCGGTAGCAGTTTGAGGTTCTGGAATTTCTTCCATCTCTACCGCACTCCCACTAATTTCTTTTGCAAGAAATTCGCTTTCTAAGAAGACAATGTGGCGAGCGACAAACACCTTTTGTTCTTCAGTGTGGTAGACCATATACCCCCTTGAATGCTTGGGGTATCCTACAAACTTGCATAAAACTGATCGTGCTTCGAGCTTGTCCGGATTATACTTTTTAACATATGCCGGACATCCCCATATCTTGATATACTTGAGATATGGTCTCTTCCCGCTCCACATTTCATATGGAGTGGTAGGCACAGATTTAGTCGGAACTCTATTCAATAGGTATGCTGCTGATTCTAGAGCAAATCCCCAGAAGGAAAGTGGCAACTCAGCACTACTTATCATTGAACGCACCATATCTAATAGCGTGCGATTCCTCCTTTCTGATACACCATTATACTGTGGTGTATAAGGTGGAGTAAGCTGAGAGAGAATTCCATTCTCTTTTGAGTATTCAAGGAAACTGGTATTTAAGTATTCTCCACCTCGATCAGATCGAAGTGTCTTGATGCTTTTACCAGTCTGTTTCTCCACTTCATTTTTATACTCCTTAAACTTCTCAAAGGCCTCAGATTTTTGTTTCATTAAGAACATATGTCCATACCTAGAGAAGTCATCAGTAAAAGTGATAAAGTAGGAGTGACCGCTTCGTGCATGCGTAGACATTGGACCACATACATCACCGTGTACAAGTCCCAAGAGTTCTGTGGCTCTTTCTCCGTGTCCGGTGAACGGAGATTTGGTCATTTTTCCTTTGATACATGATTGACAAGTTGCATATGATGAATATTCAAACGGATCTAGATATCCATTTTTAAGTAACTTAGTCAACCTTGTTTCGTTTATATGACCAAGTCTACAATGCCATAGGAAGGCTTGATTTGAATCTGGAGCCTTTCTTTTACGCGTGTTTTGAATATTGAAAATTTGAGGTTGATTAAGTATGTATATGCCGTTTTCCAGTATGCCAAACCCAATCAGTTCTTGATTTAGGAGAATGTTCATGACATTTCTTTCAAGCGCAAAATTATATCCTTCATTAGATAACAAAGATACTGATATAATATTACACAACATACTGGGAATACAAAAACAGCTGTACAACACCAAAATGTGCCCACTAGTCAACCCTAGGTGATATTCCCCTATTGCAATAGCATCTACATGCATTCCATTGCCCATCCAGAGAGTCATATCACCTGTCCCCAGTACTCTACTATTTCTCAGATCCTGCAAAGAATTACAGATGTGAGAACCAGAACCGGTATCAAGTACCCAAGATGTAGAGTTTACTGAAAGACAATTTTTGATTACGAACACACCTGAAGCAGAAGCAACAACTTGCTTCTTGTCCTTGGCTTTGAAGGCCAAACAATCCTTCTTCCAGTGCCCTTGCTTGTGACAATAAAAGCATTCGTTCTTTTCTGTCTTCACCCTTCCTGCCTTGTTCGTTCCCTGCACCTTCTTGACCCCACCCTTCGGTTTGATGGCTTTTATTTTCTTCTTCCCTTTAGCTTTCGCTTTAGATATATAAGAGGATGATTGGCCAACATACAGAACGGGGGTCTTCTCCTTTTTCAAGGAGGTCTCTGCTACCCTCAACATGTTGAGGAGCTTTGGAAGATCAGCTTCCATTTCGTGCATGTTGAAGTTCAGCATGAACTGAGAGAAGGTGTGGGGAAGGGACTGCAAAATCAAGTCGATGTACAAATCATTCTCTAGCACGCATCCCAGGTTTGCGAGTTCCTCAATGAGGCTGATCATTTTGAGGACGTGCTCTCCTATAGGCGATCCTGGAGCTAACCTCATCTGGAAGAGTTTCCTTAAGGTCTCGTACCTCGCGATACGGGAGTGCTCCCCATACAATTCCTTGACATGGAGAAAGATGGATATAATATCCATACTCTCGTGCTGTTTCTGGAGTTCATTGTTCATGGACGCCAGCATGATACACTTAGCTCGCTCACAGTCTAGATCCCAGGTTTTGCGAACTTCCTTGTCCACAACCGAGGAATCTGGTCCTGGGATAAGGGGAGGAACAACGGTGGTAACATATGCTACTTTGTCATAAGTCAGTGCAATGTTGACGTTCCTTAGCCAATCTTTATAGTTCTGCCCGGTCAGTATGTTTTTTTCAAGTAATAGTTTTAGTCCTGTCATGGCAGCTGCCAGAGAGAGAGAAAGAAAAACACTCAGCATATGCTCTTGCAAATTTAGATTGGTTTTTAGTTTATCTAAACGGGATGGCTCCCACTGTTTCCTCAAATCCTTCTTCAAAACCTAAAAGAAGAACTAGTCAGGATTTAATCACAAGTCACAATACTTGCTTAACCTTTCAGCCAGGCTGGTGTTGGTACTTCGAGGGAGGTTTTCCAACGCTTTCGCGAAGTTCCTTAATTAAAGAACCTCTTTTCCCTGAAGGCGTAGCCCCTATAACACCTTTCTAGACACCTACTTGGTTTATAGCATTGATTGTTAAGTGAGAAAAATTCCCGAGAGTAATCCTACTCATCAGTGGGATCGGGATCCAACTATCATTGTATGATGCCCTAGATGGAAGCCACTCTAGTCACCACACTCTAGAAGGTATGCTAAATCTGCAAGTTTCCTTTGTGTTTGAAACTCCCGATATGATTTTTACCCCAATCTCTTATGACCTTGACGTAGGCCAACAAATCATAAGACGCAAGTCAAGTTCTACCCGTCGTTGTCCTGATTAATTTAGGTACATCGTACATGCCCTTGACGTAGGCCAACAAGGCTGTACGTCTGTCCTAAACTAATGCATCTATCTATGCAACAAATAAGCAAACACACTTCTACCATACACTATGCCTTAACGTAGGCCAACAAGCATAGCATGAATACGATGTGCTGTCTAATTGAAACGACGGAGGGTTACGGCTGGTTTTTGGCAAAAAACCGTTAACGTAGTAAACTTGATATAATCGAAGGAACCAAGATAGCCTTTATTAAAAGGAGTGGTTTAAGCTCCGCATTTAAATTTTGCTTTTTGAAGAAAACCGAGTGGTTTTGAAATTGTTCCAACGATTCAGTTTAGGTTTTATTTTCTTTGCATTAATAATAATGCGTCCCATCATTAACCTATCATTAAAGATAACAACGAAAATACAACGTCCTCTTATGGCATCCGCACTCGCCACGGGTCCCGTCATCACCTGTTAGGTTACTTAACTAACGGCAGAGCGGGGGCTGGGCTAGCGCGGGTGTAAAACATAAGTGACGTCTAAATAGCTATCATATATAGATATTGTACATTCGTCAGACGCAATAATAGGCATTCCAGATCACAGATGAACTTTATTGGACATACAAGCAATCCGTATTTCTTTTGAGCCTGCAACGAAAGACGGATTACACAGTTGTGATGAATAGCCATTACCCCACCCCAGACCCCTATGGGTACGGCAAACTACCCGCCAAGTACCCGAAGTGAAGCGGTCTCCCTCAACAACGTGAGTAGGCCACTAAACACTTAGAAATACCTGGTAGTTTGTGCACCCCACCTTGGGTCAATCCTAGGAGCAAAAACAGTAAAAAGAAATAATACAACGGTGGCTACAACCGCAACCAGGATGTGCCCCACAAAATAATATTACAACTTATTACATTTACATCGAATGAATTAATACAATAACCCATCACAAAACCCCGGCTGATCATCACAACAATCCAATACAGTTCATAATCACAAACAGTTAAAAACATCACAGATATGTGCAACCCCCTGCCAACCGACATACTAGCAGTTAGGGGAGGTTTACGAACACATAATACAGTTCACAGATATAATCAAACAAGCAAATATCGTATAATTTCGATCGATCAAACACATTAGATTCTACTCCAAAACTTCTCTATAAATCTGAAACTTGAGCAGAAAATAAATCATTCCAGAAAACATAAAACATCACAGAAGATCCACAGAGAAAAACTAGGCTGAATCGGCTCCAATTCGGCCGCAGATCCGTGGCGGATCGGTGGGATCGGCCGCGGTTCCGCGGCTCAGTGGCCGATTCAGGAGCCCATTTTTTTTTCTGTGTTCTTATAATCTTATTTAGGTTATTCTGGAGGTCCCTGAAAAATTTTTAGGCCTCATTTTAAAATCGACAGAAACTATGTGATATCGGTATATTTTCCGGTTTGTTTTGCGTTCGAAATTCATCTGACTTTGCAAATGAGTTAATTATTGTTTAGTGAGGCTCTGATACCACTGTAAGTCGATGTACAGCACCCCACGAGTTGCGGGGAGGCGGAAATATGAAAAACGATCTTGTTCTTTATGCAAACATCGACTAACCGAAGATCTTTACTAAACGATAACTAACAACAACCATAGAAGTTCTTAGTTACTATGAAAAGAGATTATACCTAGTGAATCGTGTCCTTCGTCTTTTCATTCTCTTCGTCCTCCTCGGCCTCCTCTACATGATAGATGATCCACCCGAGAACCTTAATCCAAGCTTCACCTCTAGTCTTGAGGTAACTAAATTTCTCTAGTTGCTAATCAAAGGAACTTAGGTGATATAGAGTTAGGTAATGGATTAATTAGTCTATTCTAATCCTTGATCTCAACTCATGAGTGGTAGGATTAGGGTTTGAAGAGAGAGTGAGCTTGAGGAGAGAGAAGGTGAACATGATAATGATAATGATATTGTTTCTCACTTGAATATATGAAGAATAATGAATAAACAAATAAATGAATAAATGTGATTATTCATCATGCTACATTAATTCAATATGAGTGATTCACTATGTGAGTCATTAAGCATTTAATAATGCATTAATGACATGATGAATCACAAAAAATGAGTCACAATTGCATTTAATGATAATGCCACCTAAACCCTCAAGTCACAATGCTTCTAGAAGCTTCCCGTAAAATTACGAGAACGCCCCTCCTATCCGTGAAAACACGGAAAAACTTTAGACTGTATAAATCGAATAACCTGATACTAGAATCTGGCTTAAACCAAAGCCGGCTAATAAAAACTGTCCGAACGTCGTACGTGCGTTTAAACACGTATGCGTCCGAACCCTTGTCGTAAAACCGTACGACCTCTATATCGTTTCGCCTGGAGTAGGGAAATCTCTGTGTGGGACTCTAAAGACTCGACTACTACGCTGGCAGTGGGTTTAACCACAGACCGCAAGCGGCACTAGCTGTACGTAACGGTCCCCAGGTAGATGTCGATAAGAAGGCCGATGAGGAAACCCATCCGAACTCCTACTGAGCCTGTCCGTGAAAATATCCGCGCAGTCCGTTCTGTTCGTCTAAGAGTATCGCATGTATGGTCTAGGGAGGTGGTAGACGCCAGACCCCTAATAACCGTACAAGTCGTGTCGGTATGGCTCAAGACCATCCGAGAATCTACTGATCAGTCCATCAGTAATTCTCAATCAGCCCTGGCCAGGGAATTATGGTAATGACCAACCGATCACCGTGCGATATCAACTCCCTATACCGGAAGAGATGAATCCCTAACAGTCGCTCACTGCCTCCACGTGGCTCGGGACTGTGCCGAACTAAAACCTGTTTGCACGACTCCTTTGAACCGTGGTAGGGTAGTAATCAAAGCACAGCGGGAACTCACACGAGACAAATGACGACTTAAGTCAACGGACTATCTGCACACATGTCACCTGAGAACTGCTATCTGACGTTAGGTATAATACCATCTAGTCAGTTCTCGGCGAGTCCTGTCCGGTGTACTCACACCCAGTGAGCATCTGTATACAATCTTAGGTGCACACCATCAATGGCTGCGGGACCAATCCATCGCCCCTCGTCAGGGTCTAGATATGTATACACCAGTCTACTCCGGAGTATCGATGCCCAGTCTCGATACTCCTGTGACCAGGGACATCTAAGGATGTGCCTATTGACTATCCAGCTCCCACAAGTATGACTGCCATCACAACGCCGGTAGTCAGGCAAACACCCTATGGGCTTTATCAACATGTATATATAAATACAAAGTAAAATATATCATACGTTAAGATAAAGACAAACCAAATAGCGTACTATCATATCAAGCAAGATTGTCATGTGCATACATATCCCTAGCATCCTATACAATGAAGGCCTCTTGGTCATATATATCCAACAGAGTATCGTATCGTAAATATGCCGCGGAACATACATACGGTACGTCACTCTACTCAAGCTACCTACTCCATCAATCAGGGTCAGCCTGTGTAACGAAAATTTGGTTCTAACACCCTCTTGTTCAAGTCTAAATTCCGTAAGGTCAAGCCTATGTTCCGAAATATATACGCCCTAGACTCCACATAGTCAAACCTTAACTCGAACCAAGGTTAAAGCCAGCGCTCTGAAACTAACTTTGTCACGACCCAAAATATTAGCTCGCGACCAGCACTTAAATCACGCGACGTCTACAGGCGTAACGTAATTCAAGTAAACTGAAACCCAGAAATCTAAACCTTTTTAAGAAATAAAGAGGTGAATCTTTGATATAAAGGTATAGTAAATCATGTTTTGTCTTTTGAAAATTTGGGCAGCACCTCCCTTGTAAAAACTAACCACGAAAACGGGTACAACGCAGAATATAAATAAAGCATCCCAAACGGGAGCAAATCACGCCCAACGGCAGAAATAACCACCACAAGTATAAAAAAACAAGTATACGATGCCCAACGACGAAGATCAACACAAAAGATAAAGTAAAGCAAGACATCAACCCTAAAAGCGAGCAAAAAACCCATCGCTCAAGTGTCGCAAATACAAGTCTTCTAACTCTTCAACATATACAGTTACAAGTTTGATTGATGGAGTTGACTAGATACAATATTAAATATAAATACAAGACGGGTACGATCCAACATGTACCACCTACCAAAGCCAAACACCTGAAAGCAAGCTGTGTGCCAGCGATGCTGCTACTTGTTTAATATAGTGCCCTCAAAGTCAATTATTGGATCGCAGGTACGTGATTGCAATGATTGAGGGAGGACCTATACCGGTAGGACAGTCTTTCTCGAGATGATAGTATGCTATCTGGTTTATCTTTATCATCGTGTACTACTTTAGGTGACATTATAGATCACTAGTACACGTTGATAGAGCCCATAGGATCCTTCTTGACTACCAGTAGTATGATGGTGATCATATACGTGAGTGTTGGGTAGTTTATAAGCACATTCTTAAAAGTGGTCTCTAATCATGGGAGTTTCGAGACGGGGCATCGATACTCCAGAGTAGACTAGTGTATACAGTCGAGACCCCGACGAGGGGAGATGGCCGGTCTCACAAGCCATTGGTGTCAGTTAGATCACCTAAGATGTATACAGTTGCTCATTGGGCTATGAGTGCACCGGACAGGACTTGCCGGGAACCTGCTAGTTGGTATTATACCTAGCGTCAGATAGCAGTTCCCAAGTGACATGTGTACATGTTAGTTCATCGACCTGAGGTCGTCATTTGTCTCGTGTGACTTCCCGGTGTGCTTTGATTATTACCCTACCACGGCTTAAACGAGTCGTGCAAACAGGTTTTAGTTTGGTACAGTCCCGAGCCACAAGGAGGCATGTGAGCGGATCGGCAGGGGATTCGTCTCTCCCGGTATTGGGGGTGAGATCGCGCTGTGTCTACGAGAGCCATTACACAAAGCCCTTAGCCGAGATAGGAGATTTACTGGTAGGTACTCCAGTAGTATCTTAGGGTGTTCTGGGTTACACTCTGACACGACTTATACCGCTATTGGGGGTCTGACGTTACCAGCCCCCTAGGCCCGATATGCGATGCTCAAAGATGAACGTACCGGACTGTATGGATATTGTCACTGATAGGCTCAGTAGGGTTCCAGGATGAGTTCGCTTATCGGCTTCCCTTTCAGTCAATACATGGGCAGCCGTTACGTACTACTAGTACCACTGACGGCTTGTGGTTAAACCCACTGCCAAAGTATTGACGAGTCTTTAGAGTCCCCCACAGATTGTTTCCCAAGTTCGGGCGAAACGTTGTAGAGGCCGTATGGTTTTATGGTAGGGTTCGAATATGCACGTGAACTTGTGCACGTGTCATGGTTCGGACAGATAATACTGGTGCGCTTTGGTTTAAGCCGGATCCTAGTATTATATTGTGTAAAAGTATTTTTGTCTCATTGCATTTTGTATTCGGTCAGAATACAAATGAGGGTATGTTTATACCGTTGTGGGGTAATCCTGTAATTTGTTACGCGATTGCTTTTTGGAGTTGCCAGTTTTTCTTCCCTCTATTAAACATTAAATTTAATATTTAATTAATGGTTGTTGTTGTGCTTTCATTTTTTGCCACCATTTCTTTCATCATTTCATGTTGGCCGAAATTAAAAGTGGGGGGGGGGGGTTTCTTTTCTTTTGATGAGTCCATGGAAGTTTCTAGTTTGATGAGGTGTTTTTTGAGTCACCATTTGCATTTAATTCCTTTTGGAATGCTTAGGAAATTTGATGGATATTTTTGTGATGAGTTTTTTTGATATGGTCACCACTTTTTCCTACACTCACCTCCCATCAAAAATTCACAGTGAACAAATGCAAGTGGCCGGCCACACATTTTGATGGCTGAATTTGATTTTTCCATACACAAAAATTTCCTTCGCAAATTCCATAGCTCAATTCATCAACTCCTAAAAATGGAAACTTCATTTACCTTCATCCAATTGCTTGGGTGCTTTAAGACAAAATATTCTACACTCTCTCTACTTCAATCTCGGACATGTCGGCTAGCAAACTTCCTGTCCGAGTTGCATCGGTTTAGAGGCGGGAGTCCGTATAAAGATCCGTTGATGTGGTGCCACCTCGACAAGCAGACAGGAGATCGGAGATGCCGCGAGGACCATGGGATGATGGCTAAAGACTGAAGGACACGGATCGATCGGTATAGCCATTCTATCATTTTACAGTTTGCTAGTTTAGTGTTAATGGCACGATCCGACTTACAGTCTATGTTAGCGCCAGTTTATGAAAAAGTTTTTATTCCGCGTTTGGCCTCAGATTATTGGCTGGAGCGCTGGCGTAGACTTACATGGTATTAGAGCCACGCCATTAACCTTTACTAGCTTGTTCTAACATGTTTAAAAGATCGATCAAACGAAATTTCCAAAATTGCAATTCCAAATTTAAAGTTTCTGTCGAAATTTTTTTGTCGTCTAAAAATTATTTTGAGTATGTCAGAAAATCAAGCAGCCTTTTCTAAGACTGCAGATGAAATTTGGTTGTAACAACCCTAATTTTTCTATACAAATTTTTTCAAATATTTTTTCAAAATCCATAAAGGGGTATTTTTTGCCTGAGCACAAAACTTAAGTAATTAATTAGCAATTTAATTACAAGAAGGGGCTTGTAGCTCATTGGTAATACCTTGCATTGCTGAACCAAGCCACCGGAGTTCAAATCCCATGCCCCATGTTCATATCAGAAAACTGCATTCTAATACCGCCCATTCATTATCTATTTGTTGTATTTATCGGTACTATTAACCAGTGTCTGCTCAGTAATATAGATTACAGGTATCCGTGATAAAATACTGGAAATACAATTAAAAGCATGGATATATCAATTGAGAGCCGACACTGCAACCAGAACCGCAATCCGACCGATACTTCAGGAGTCCCTTTTTGCAACAAGTTTGTGTACACATTTTTCTATCTATTTGGTTCAACACAACAAATGTGTACACAAGACTTTTAGGCACATGTGGATATGCATTCAAGGAAAAATATTATATGCATTCAAGGCTAAACATCATGTGTTGATTTTTTCCTTCCAAAACTGAAATCAAATCAAAGTCGATTAAACAAATCAGCATGAGCATAATGGGGTAGCCATGAATCAAGCCACATGTGGGAATGGAGTAATGAGCATTTAATGCTGAAGATCATGTGTTGAATTGTATTCAAAAATTCCCTCCAATAATAAGTGCAAAATAAAATCAAATGGACAAATCAACAAAACCATAATGGGGGTAGCCATGATTTAGGCACATGTGGGAATGAAGTTATGAGCATTTAATGGTGAAGATTGTGTGTTGAATTCAAGATTCAAAATTCCTTCCAAAATCTGGGTGCAGACCAAGCCAAATCAGAGAAAATAAACTGCGCCAAAGTGATGTGAGGGGACAAACAAGTCAACACACCAAGTTCGAGACCATTCCAACATGATTTGGTCGGCCACATCACCACTTGGGCCGGCTTGGCCGGCCCCCCTTGCTCCAGTGGGTCCTAGCTTCACACAGTGCCTTCCTTGCTGCCACGTAGCCCTAATTTTGATGTTTATTTTCTTTTCTTCTTTGCCTATAAATAGCAGGCAGTGGGAAAAGGTTTGTTAGGTCCACGTTACCTCTCCCGGTACTTTCGGGGATGCGGAATCGGTAAAACAAAAATTTTTCTAAGCATGGTAACATGGACCGAAAAGCCGGATCTTTGCTAAACAACACACTAGCATCCTAACTAGAGATTTATCTACTCAGTTAGGGGTTATACCTCAACTTGAACTCCTTCTCTTCTTGTTGTTCTTTTCCTTGCTTGCTCCGAGGCTTGATCCGGACTTTGGTCACCTCCGCGGCCTCCTTGAGTCGAAGACGATCCACCCGAGAGATGTACACCGAGCTCCACCTCCAGCCGAGGTAACTAGGGCAAAAAGATTGCTAATCTAGAAGCCCTAGGTTGTGTAGAAGTGATAAAGGGATGGTTTTGTCTTTGTGGGATCTTTATCTCTCAACACATGAGATCAAAAGATGAATCAAGAGGAGGAAGATGAAGGAGAAGCTAGCAACCATGGTTCATTTCCTTTTCTTCTCACTTGAAAAAGAAAGAGAGAGAATGGGAAAGAAATTGTGAACTAAAGAAATTAACCATGGTTCCAATAATGCACTAAAACCATCATTACAAATCCTATCAAGATAAAGTTGATGGCTACATTGAAATGACCATGATCATAATCCAAAAGAAAAAGAAAAAGAAAAGAAGAGTGTAGATCCCTCTTGAAAGTCAATGGTCAACACGGTCAACCGGTCAACAAAGTCAAGAGAGGTCAACGGGGTCAAATGGTCAAAGCAATTAGCCATCATAAAATTATCACTAAAAGGATTAGTAAATGATGTCCGCGGCTCATAATGGTTTTGACCAAACGAACTGTCAAAACCCTAATGAGTCTGCCTCAAAATGGTTTTGACCGAATCAACTGTCAAAACCCTAATGAGCCTGCCACATAACGGTTTTGGCCGAACCAACTGCCAAAACCCTGATGAGGCACCTCCTCCTTCATCGCTCCGGAAAACTGTGCATACACACCCGCATCCGCATTCCGTAGAATGCGGATGCACAGAAGACAAAACAAATCCATCAGTGCAATACTAGGATCTGGCTTAAACCAAAGCCCACCAGTACTGCCTGCCCGAACACCACACGCACAGAAGTGTACGTAAGTGATCGTAGCCCTACCGTAAAACCATACGGCCTCTACACGTTTGGCTCAGTGCAGGGAAACTCTCTGTGTGGGACTCTAAAGACTCGACACTACGCTGGCAGTGGGTTTAACCATAGACCGCAAGCGGCACTAGCTGTACGTAACGGTCCCCAGGTAGATGTCGATAAGAAGGCCGATGAGGTAAACCCATCCGAACTCCTACTGAGCCTGTATGTGACAATCTCCGTACAGTCCGGTCTGTTCGTCTGATACATCGCATGGCGGGCCTAGGGAGGCGGTAAATGTTAGTCCCCTAATAGCGGTACAAGTCGTGTCGGAGTGAAGCCCAGTACACCCTGAGATAACACTAGAAACCTACTAGTATATCTCGCTTGCCCTGGCCAGGGACTACTCGTGTAATGGCTCTCCTAGACACAGCGCGATGTCAACCCCCAATACCGGGAGAGACGAATCCTGTCTAACCGTCACTGCCTCCAAGTGCTTCGGGACTGCACCCAACTACTACCTGTTTGCACGACTCAGTAGAGCCGGGGTAGGGTAGTAATCAAAGAATAGTGGGAACACACTCGAGGCGAAGTGACAGTGTCAAGTCAGCGGACTAAGCTGTACTCATTTCATCTGGGAACTGATAACTGACGATAGGTATAATACCAACCATCAGTTCCCGACGAGTCCTGTCCAGTGTACTCGTAACCTAATGAGCACCCGCATACTATCTCAAGTACGGCGTACTGACGGCTGTGGGATAGACCGTCTCCCGTGCTGGGATGAGAAGCGCATACGCTAGTCTACTCCGGAGTATCGATGCCCTATCTCGATAATCCCACGACTAGGGACGTGTATAAGGATGTGCTTGTAGATTACCCAGCCCCCACGAGTGTGATCGCCATCACAACGCCGGTAATCAAGCAATGATCCTAAGGGCTCTACTAATGCGTATAGGTGATATGTAAGTGCACGGCGGCGCCCCGGCCGTCAATCCGACGCCGGAATGCGGAAGCGGTGAATAACTTAAATTTTGCGGACTTTGCAAACCGGCACCACCGCGCACTAAACTCCGGATCGTAACCATTAACAAGTCTAAGCTAACTAGAATACGGGTTAGAGATGCACCGACTGATCCGAGTCCTCCGGTCTTCATCTCCACTCCGATCTCCTCGCGGGATCTCCGTCCGTCTCCTCCTCGTCGGAAAGGGCACCACATCGCCTGTAGCTTTTACGGGCTCCCACCTCAATACCGAGGCAACTCGGACGCGAAGCTGGCGAATCGACGCGTCCAAGATTTGCTGTAGGAAGTGTAGTGTAGAGGCTACTTGTCTCTTTGGGGTTTGTTGCCTTTGGATGGAGGAATGAAGATTGAACTTTGGAGGGAAATGAAGCTACCAATTTTGCAAGCCAAATGAGATGATCAAAATGAAGCACAAAATGAATCTCTCATTTTTCCTCTCCTCATCAATTGGTGGCCGGCCATTCTTGTTGGAATGGTGGAGGGAAAAGCAATTTTATCCATGAAGGGAGGTGATGGTAGGAGAAGAAAAGAGAGTGACCATAAACAAACATACACCATTCTTCACACTATTAAAACCATGCCCACTCAAATCACAAGTCAAAGCAAGTCATGGTGCAAAGAAAAGAAAGCTATCATAATCAATATATATGCAATAAAACCCTCCACAAAGTGTTATTTGCGAACTTGCAAATAACCCCCTCCATCGGAAAAGTCCGGCCGGGAAAGAACAAAGGAAAACCGGCCGGAACGGAATGCAAACTGGCAACTCCAGAAAACTGGTCCCGTAATAAATTACAGGAAAATCTCGATACTGTGCATACACACCCGCATCTGTATTCCGACCGGATACAAATGCAATGAGACAAAATCTACACTGTACTAAACTAGGACCGGCTTAAACCAAAGCCGGCTAGTAATATCCGTTCGATCCTGATCCGTGCAATACCGCACGTATCTGATCGAACCCTGCCATATACCTATACGGCTACTAGTACAAACCGTCCCATCCTGATCCGTGCAATACCGCACGTATCTGATTGGACCCTGCCATATCTCCATACGGCCTCTACAGCGTTTCGCCCGAAACTTGAGTAACTGAAAGTGTGGTGGACTCTAAAGACTCGTCAATACTATGGTTGTGGATTTAACCACTAGCACGTCAGAGGTATAAGCCAATACGTGACGGGCCACCAGCTATTGACCAAAAGGGACGTCGATGAGTAAACTCATCCTGACACCCTACTGAGCCTGTCAGTGACAATATCCGTGCAGTCCGGTCCGTTCGTCTATGAGCATCGCATGGCGGGCCTAGGGGGTTGGTAAAAGTCAGACCCCCAAAAGCGGTACAAGTCGTGTCGGAGTGTAGCCCAGAACACCCTGAGATACTACTGGAATACCTACCAGTAAATCTCCTTGCCTTGGCCAAGGACTTTGTGTAATGGCTCTCCTAGACACAGCACGACCTCACCCCCAATACCGGGAGAGACGAACCCCTGAAGATACGCTCACTGCCTCCATGTGGCTCGGGACTGTACCCAACTAAAACCTGTTTGCACGACTCCTTTGAGCCGTGGTAGGGTAGTAATCAAAGTACAGTGGGAACTCACACGAGACAAATGACGATCCCCAGGTCGATGAACTAACCTGCACACATGTCACCAGGGAACTGCCATCTGACGTCTGGTATATGACCAACTAGCATGTTCCCGGCGAGTCCTGTCCGGTGTACTCATAACCCAATGAGCACCTGTATACATCTTAGGTGATCCAACTGACACCAGTGGCTTGTGAGACCGGCCACCGCCCCTCATCGGGGTCTCGACTGTATACACTAGTCTACTAATGGAGTATCGATGCCCGGTCTCGAAACTCCCACGACTAGGGACCTTTTAAGGATATGCTTGTAGACCCCCAGCTCCCACTTATATGATCGCCCTCATACTGCTGGTGGTCAAGCAAGAATCCTAGGGGCTCTATCAACGTGTAATAGCGACGTGTCAGGTCACCTAAAACAGTACACGATGATAAAGGTAAACCAGATAGCATACAATCATCTCGAGTGAGACTGTCCTACCGGGATAGGTCCTCCCTCAATCATTACAATCACGTACCTGTGACCTAATAATTGACTCTGAGGGCACTATCTCCAACAATCTCCCACTTGCACTCAAGGCTAATTATTGCGATGTCGCATACTCACAGCCCGTGTGATACCGAACACCCAACTCCTCTACTAGTCAGTCTCACAAAGCTCGTTTGCGGAACTATTGCGTTCGAGGAATAGCCTCAGTGAGTGGATCCGCTTAGTTGTTTCTTTCTATGTCTCTCTATATCTCAAGTTCGCGGAGAAAACCATCTCCCGAAAAGAGCAATACCTGCCTTAGAATGTCTGGATGTCTGATGGGACCTAGCTCATAAATGAACTCCAAATCCAAACATCTTAGACTGTATCGTCAACTGAACTCAATCAGTATCCTACGCGCCATGCTTCCCTCAGTATTGCCTTGGATCACCTGTCCAAAATACTGCCCCTCATCAGAAGGAAAACTATAACTCTGACAACCTCCTTGTCGTCCATGTCACCTTGGAAGCCTGGAATGATAACCGTCTCCTGAATGAGGCTGTCGTTATCATATCCCTAGAACATCCACTTATGTTCTAAAACTGCTTCCGACTGTTTCTCCAGGATTGGATTAATGTCAACTTATTGCATCTAGTGCAAGAACAACATCTGGTGTGGTACTTGACATCTCACGATTGACTCAATTGCCTTAGCAAGTGATCTGCCAATCATGCACGTCCCTCTCCCCTTTAGTCTGTAAGACACCTTTGGAGAGGGTGACTCCATTACCTGCAGGTACACTACCGTGCCAGGAGTCGTCCATCCTAAATACTCTTAGAATGCTGTCAAGTACCCTGATTGGGAAACCACCCAAATCTAGATCTAAAACCATAGATCCAGTAACCAGTATGTCAGATATATAATCCATTTCCTTTGTGGAGAAACCACTGTGTGACGACCAAAGTATAACCGATCGTAGTGTAGGAGTTTCTTTTCCTACTCTGTGTATATCATCCAAATACCAGGATCTCACACCCTACTACCTTCTCAACAGATCCATCCCCTTTTCTGATGAAGTCAAACCCATGACTGTCACATCAGAAATAGATGATCTATCTCCGCTACATCTGCTTTAGTCTATAAATAGACATAAGCCTGATGTCCACCAATGCTTCCGCTGCTCCCACTGACTACGACAACCCTCTGGCAGAGTCATATAGATGTGCACTTCTAAAGCTAGTTTAGAACGACGCTATACTCATCCTCCTACCGGGTTTCGCAGCCTGGAACAACAGCAATGGCAATTGTGGGTTAACAAGAACTTCCCTGTCACCGTCCTTAAGGCTACCGTAGTACCTCTCGGGTGCCTGAAGTTACCCACTTTATCTGCGGAGTGGCCAATGGAATGTCAATCCAGATTGAATCTTTAGGTTCCTTATCAAATCTTCAGTAATCGTTTGTGGTTCTGGAATCACTTCCAGTTCTACCATACTCCCACTACTGTTTTCTGAAAAAATCCATTTTTAATAAAACTGTGGCGAGTCTAGAACAATATTGCTATTGTTCATCCAGATGGTAGAAAGTCAACCCTCGTCATAGCCTGGGTCAACCCACAAACAGCCATTACAGAAACGTGCCTTGAGTTGTCCAGTGTCTGGTTTTAATCATAAACCGGACAACTCCCCGTACCTTAACATCGTTAAGATATGAACTGTTCTATATCCAATATAGAAACAGAGGCACTGATTTAATTGAACCAGATTCAAATCATGCAGCTGTCCCCAGCGCATGTCAACTAAATGGAAGGAGGCGGATCAGCATTACTCAACTTAGGAATACTTCCAATTATGAGTAACCTGAAAGAGAAGCAAGATCTCTTAATCATTACTATCAACTGAATACCAAATACAAGTATCTACATCTTCGATCACTTTGAAGAATCCCGATACTTGCTACACCTGGTTCTCTACTCCATTCTAATACCTATAACTTCTCAAAATTCGGACCCTGTGTTTCCTACGAAACACCTGTCTAAAAACTAGAGAAGTCATAAGTAAACCGAATATAGTATGAGGACCAACCCCTCTGTCCTGATGGACCCTGGACAACATACAATACTCTGCATAAGTCCCTTGAGTCTGATAACTCATTCACTGTGTGTCGTAGGTTGAAAACTGTACTTATGGTTAAGAAGAGTTACACCGCTGTTTAATGCTCTTTACCTAACCATCCACTGATATAGGTAAATGTCATCGACATAATATCAAAAGGTATATCTCACTCTATGGAAATAGACGTACAGATATATCAATTTGAAATTGGTGCATAACAGCGGATATTCAAAACCAAATATTTGCCGACCGGCAAACAGCCCAGATGATCTCCTCAAATATCACCGATTACAACGAATCCCGATATAATGAGGATGATCACCCAATTCCCAATAACTTACTCCCACTCATCATCTGTAAAACTATACAGATGTGAGAATCAAACTTGGTAAATACACACCCTGGAGCAAGTGTCCAATCGGGAAATCAGTTTTCTTTTAACAGTACACAGTGAAACTGAAACATTGAAATGTTTCGATGGGGCATCCTGGTATTCCTAGTAATGCCTCTTCCAGATTCACGACTGTAACCGTATAGTTCTTTGCCACCTCTCCAAATCCCTTCATATGTCTTTAGTCTTTACCTTCTGCACACCCTTTTAGGCCAAATGGTTTTCTTCCTTCCCTACCGTACGGCACCAGCCTATGGTTTGGAAGAAGACAATCCAATAAGCATAATGGGTGTACTGTCCCAATCCTAGGAACACTCGCAATGAGAGAGGGTGAAGATGAAAGACAACCGAATAAACCTTATTCCTATTTCTCCTGAACCATAATCCATCCCCGAACTGGAACAAGTTCCTTTCGAGTTCGTATATAACCATACGATGGAGTATCCAATAAAATGGGATCTTCGTAGTGATACGGAGTGTCCTGGAGAAATACAAAGGTGATTTAGGATTGGCGAAGAAATACTTGGTTCGGTCGTGAA
The DNA here is from genome assembly GCA_030015575.1 of Agapanthus africanus. Lineage (NCBI taxonomy): Eukaryota > Viridiplantae > Streptophyta > Magnoliopsida > Asparagales > Amaryllidaceae > Agapanthus > Agapanthus africanus. Next base: position 345,750,984 of record CM057343.1, read on the forward strand.
TAGCAGTCGCAATTTACTTTGCCCTCTTACTAATCCCTTGCTTTGTCTGAACTTAATACCTTCTGCACACCATCGTTATGCAAATTGGTTTTCTTCATTCCCTACCGGTCGGCACCAGCCTAAGGTTTGGAAGAAGACAATCCAATTTGCGTAATAGGTGTACTACCCCTAAACCAAGGAGTACTCGTAACCTGAGAGAGGGTAAAAAGAAAAGACAACTGAATAATCCTATCCGTTTTCTCCAGAACCGGAAACCATCCTCGAATAAATCCCTTCGAGTTCGTATCTAACCATACGATGGTTTTGTCCAATGGAAGTGGACGTTCGTAGCAATACGGGGTGTCCCGGAGAAAAGGGTAAAAGTAGGAGTGGCAATGAGGTCTGCAACTCTGACAATCCAAAAGCCTGTGTTAAGAAAGTTCGGTCAACTTGGTCACTGAGTCATAGTCTAAGGGTCGGGTCAATGGTCGCTGCCAAAGAGAGAGAGAAAAGAAACACTCAGCGTGCACTCTAACCTAGATCAGAATGGTCACCAATTTATCTAATCTGGAAACCTCCCACTGTACCTCAAATTCTCCTCCAAACCTGAAAGAAGAATTAGTCGGGGTCACCCGAGGAGTAAACCAACTCATCAGTGGGAATCGGGATCCAACTCTCATCATATGATAACGTGACGGAATTCGCTCACGGTATCACACTCCAGAAGGTATGCGCATATCTGGCAAGTTTCAGTACTTTTGAAACTCCCGATGTGGATTTCTGCCCCATGCTCTTATGACCTTGACTAAGGCCAACAAATCATAAGTCACATGTCAAGTTCTACCCGTCATTGTCCAGGTTGATTTGAACCCACCCGTACAAGCCCTTGACTAAGGCCAACAAGGCTATACGACTGTCCCAAACCAACGCATCTATCTATGCTGCATATGAATAACCAACAGCTACCAAACACTGTGCCTTGACTAAGGCCAACAAACACAGCTTGAATACTATTGACTACCCATATGAAACGACGGAGGGCTACGAATGGTTTCTGGCGAAAACCTTTAACGTAAAGAACTTGATATCGTCGAAGGAACTGATAGCTTTTTGAAAATATAGTGACGAAAACCGTTGCTAAAGAGGTCACTCCCGGTGAAGGGATCTCGGCTCTTTCCCCGTAGAATGGGGTGCTGGATATTCATAACCGAATATCACTGTGCAAAGCAAAAGTAATCGGCTACAGTGAAGTTAATGCCCTGACGCAAACTTCTGTCCAAGGGGTCACTCCCGGTGAAGGGATCTCGGCCCTTGCCTCGTCGACTGAGGAGCAGGATATTCCAATGAATACCACGATGCAAAGCAAAAGTAAACGTCCTTGCAATAACAGCTTTTTGAAAAGTGTTCCAACAACATCAGATTAGGTTTGTTTAACTTGCATTGATCCGAATCAACGCAGTCCCATCAATTGATCACACCACAAAGAACGAAAATATACTGACGTACGTATATGCCATCCGCATTCGCCACTGGGTCCCGTCATCACCCGTTAGGTTAGCTAACTAACGGCAGAGCGGGGACTGGACTAGCGCGGATGAAAAACATATACAACATCTACTAATATATATACCAATATATAGTATTTCGCTCAAGGCGTGAATAAAATGCAACAACACAGAAATGTACAGCATCACAGAACAATACAGATATCTGGGATCCCCGGGTTTCACAGAGCCGCTGAAACCCGACGTTCCCCTGGTCGTGTGGATAGCCTGTGCAATGAAAACCTAGACCCCTACGGGCGCGGCAAGTCACCCGCCAAAACCTGAAGCGAGGCAGCCCCCTTCAGCTCCGTGAATGGACCACCCAGCATTTCACGGAATCCGGTAACATGGGCACCCCTCCTGGGTCAACCTGTACCCCCTACGAGTGCGGCGAATAGCCCGCCAATCCTAGAGCGAAGCCCCTTCCGTCTCAATGCCATGAGATGCGGGCTTGTTGCCCTCCAGAACCCGGCTATCCGTGCACCCCTCCGCGGGGCAATCCTAGTACAGAAAGTAAAATATACATACACCGGGTACATCGACCGCAACCAGGTCGTGCCCCAAAATAATAATACAATCAGGCAGTGACGGCAGTCCACATGTCGGACGCTCGCCCCGCAATATCAAATGTACATAATACAACAGCACAGTACTAGCATTGCATCCAGGCTATCCCCACCGACCGATCCGCAACATCACAGCAAATACATAGAACATCAACGTGAAAATCACGTTCGCAAATCCGTCTAACCGGGCTATAGCAGTTAGACCGGATTTACCGATCGAGTGACATTCACGGTCGCAGATATAATGTAAATACTGTGAAAAATGTGTTTAAAAAATTTCCGATTGATCAAACAATTAACAAGTGGGCCCCAAAGAAAACTGTAGCACTCACAGAAACAATTGGCCCAACTTTAATATTCCAAAGCCCATATTTTAAGCCCAGAAGGCCTCTGTAAAAAAATGGTGAAGTGATGTGAATAGTGCGCGGCGGAAGGGCCGCACAAAGGGGGTTTTCGCGGCGGTTCCGCGCTCCAACTGTGGAGTTACTTCGTCAAATTTTTACAGAACTCTTAGATTTTCCAGTAGATCAATATTTTATAACCTGAAAAATTTTTCGAGACCAAAAAATTTTCAACAGAAACTGATGCGAACTAAAATGCAGTTTTGGAACTTTTTGATCGATCGGAAATGCAAACACATTACACAAAGCTAGACTAAGTTAATGGCGAGGCTCTGATATCACTGTAAGTGCACGGCGGCGCCCCGGCCGTCAATCCGACGCCGGAATGCGGAAGCGGTGAATAACTTAAATTTTGCGGACTTTGCAAACCGGCACCACCGCGCACTAAACTCCGGATCGTAACTATTAACAAGTCTAAGCTAACTAGAATACGGGTTAGAGATGTACCGACTGATCCGAGTCCTCCGGTCTTCATCTCCACTCCGATCTCCTCGCGGGATCTCCGTCCGTCTCCTCCTCGTCGGAAAGGGCACCACATCGCCTGTAGCTTTTACGGGCTCCCACCTCAATACCGAGGCAACTCGGACGCGAAGCTGGCGAATCGACGCGTCCAAGATTTGCTGTAGGAAGTGTAGTGTAGAGGCTACTTGTCTCTTTGGGGTTTGTTGCCTTTGGATGGAGGAATGAAGATTGAACTTTGGAGGGAAATGAAGCTACCAATTTTGCAAGCCAAATGAGATGATCAAAATGAAGCACAAAATGAATCTCTCATTTTTCCTCTCCTCATCAATTGGTGGCCGGCCATTCTTGTTGGAATGGTGGAGGGAAAAGCAATTTTATCCATGAAGGGAGGTGATGGTAGGAGAAGAAAAGAGAGTGACCATAAACAAACATACACCATTCTTCACACTATTAAAACCATGCCCACTCAAATCACAAGTCAAAGCAAGTCATGGTGCAAAGAAAAGAAAGCTATCATAATCAATATATATGCAATAAAACCCTCCACAAAGTGTTATTTGCGAACTTGCAAATAACCCCCTCCATCGGAAAAGTCCGGCCGGGAAAGAACAAAGGAAAACCGGCCGGAACGGAATGCAAACTGGCAACTCCAGAAAACTGGTCCCGTAATAAATTACAGGAAAATCTCGATACTGTGCATACACACCCGCATCTGTATTCCGACCGGATACAAATGCAATGAGACAAAATCTACACTGTACTAAACTAGGACCGGCTTAAACCAAAGCCGGCTAGTAATATCCGTTCGATCCTGATCCGTGCAATACCGCACGTATCTGATCGAACCCTGCCATATACCTATACGGCTACTAGTACAAACCGTCCCATCCTGATCCGTGCAATACCGCACGTATCTGATTGGACCCTGCCATATCTCCATACGGCCTCTACAGCGTTTCGCCCGAAACTTGAGTAACTGAAAGTGTGGTGGACTCTAAAGACTCGTCAATACTATGGCTGTGGATTTAACCACTAGCACGTCAGAGGTATAAGCCAATACGTGACGGGCCACCAGCTATTGACCAAAAGGGACGTCGATGAGTAAACTCATCCTGACACCCTACTGAGCCTGTCAGTGACAATATCCGTGCAGTCCGGTCCGTTCGTCTATGAGCATCGCATGGCGGGCCTAGGGGGTTGGTAAAAGTCAGACCCCCAAAAGCGGTACAAGTCGTGTCGGAGTGTAGCCCAGAACACCCTGAGATACTACTGGAATACCTACCAGTAAATCTCCTTGCCTTGGCCAAGGACTTTGTGTAATGGCTCTCCTAGACACAGCACGACCTCACCCCCAATACCGGGAGAGACGAACCCCTGAAGATACGCTCACTGCCTCCATGTGGCTCGGGACTGTACCCAACTAAAACCTGTTTGCACGACTCCTTTGAGCCGTGGTAGGGTAGTAATCAAAGTACAGTGGGAACTCACACGAGACAAATGACGATCCCCAGGTCGATGAACTAACCTGCACACATGTCACCAGGGAACTGCCATCTGACGTCTGGTATATGACCAACTAGCATGTTCCCGGCGAGTCCTGTCCGGTGTACTCATAACCCAATGAGCACCTGTATACATCTTAGGTGATCCAACTGACACCAGTGGCTTGTGAGACCGGCCACCGCCCCTCATCGGGGTCTCGACTGTATACACTAGTCTACTAATGGAGTATCGATGCCCGGTCTCGAAACTCCCACGACTAGGGACCTTTTAAGGATATGCTTGTAGACCCCCAGCTCCCACTTATATGATCGCCCTCATACTGCTGGTGGTCAAGCAAGAATCCTAGGGGCTCTATCAACGTGTAATAGCGACGTGTCAGGTCACCTAAAACAGTACACGATGATAAAGGTAAACCAGATAGCATACAATCATCTCGAGTGAGACTGTCCTACCGGGATAGGTCCTCCCTCAATCATTACAATCACGTACCTGTGACCTAATAATTGACTCTGAGGGCACTATCTCCAACAATAATAAACACACATGTACACATTAAAGCAGAGACAAACCAAGTAGCATACTACTATATCGAGCAAGATTGTCTGTACAACTGTGAATATCCCAAGCTTCCATCAAGTAATATACATACTAGTATGATACAGTAATGGCCTCTAGGGCATATACACTAACAATCTCCCACTTGCACTAAGGCCATGTACTGGCGTATCGAAGACCTATCATCTCGATCAGCCGCTCGAACTGAGTCTGGGGTAAGGCCTTCGTGAATGGGTCCGCTGTGTTGTCCTTTGTGTCCACTCTCTCCGCACCTCGATCTCCTGGCGATCAATGATCTCCCTGATCAGGTGATACCGCCTTAAGATGTGCCTGGATTTCTGATGGGACCTTGGTTCCTTCGCTAAAGCTATAGCCCCATTATTATCGCAATACAAAGGTATTGGGTCAACAATGGACGGAACCACCTGAAGTTCACTAATGAACTTCTTCATCCAGACCGCCTCTTTTGCGGCATCGCTTGCAGCAATGTATTCAGCCTCTGTCGTCGAGTCTGCGACGGTATCCTGTTTGGAACTCCTCCAACATACCGCCCCTCCGTTGAGGGTAAACACAAAACCGGAGACAGACTTGCTATCATCTTTGTCACTCTGGAAGCTTGAATCGGTAAAGGACTTGACCCTGAGGTCTCCATTACCGTAAACCAGGAACATCTCTTAGTCATTCTCAGGTACTTGAGAATGTTCTTCACTGCTGTCCAGTGGTCCTCACCTGGGTCTGACTGATACCGGCTTACCGCGCTCAGCGCGTAAGCTACATCTGGTCTTGTACATAGCATCGCATACATTATAGATCCTACCGCCGAAGCGTAGGGTATAGTGCTCATGCGAACCCTCTCCTCGTCAGTCTTAGGAGACATCTTCTTGGAGAGGGTAATTCCGTGCAATGCGGGTATGTTACTGCGCTTGGAATCCTCCATACTAAATCTCTTTAGTACGGTCTCTATGTACCTGGACTATGAAAGTCCCAGTAGTCTCTTGGATCTATCTCTATAGATCTTGATCCCCAGAATGTACGAGGCATCACCCAGGTCCTTCATGGAGAACCGTTGTGACAAAAATAGCTTGACCGATTGTAGCATAGGAATGTCATTTCCTATCAAAAGAATGTCGTCCACGTATAAGACTAGGAATACGACAGTTCATCCTACAATCTTCTTATAGACACAAGGTTCATCTTCGTTCTTGATGAAATCAAATTCCTTGATTGCCTCATCAAAACAGATGTTCCAGCTCCGCGATGCCTGCTTTAATCCATAAATGGATTTAAGCAACTTGCACACCTTCCCGCTGCTCCCACTGTCTACGAAACCTTCTGGTTGATCCATGTAAACGCACTCTTCCAAACAACCGTTTAGGAAAGCCGTTTTAACATCCATCTGCCAGATTTCATAGTCATGGAAGGCAGCAATGGCAAGTAGGATCCGAATGGATTTGAGCATAGCCACCGGAGAAAAAGTTTCGTCATAGTCCAAACCAGGTCTTTGACGAAAACCTTTTGCAACGAGTCTAGCCTTATAGGTTTCTACCTGCCCATCTACACCAAGTTTCCTTTTGTAGATCCATTTGCATCCAACGGGTTTTACCCCAGATGGAGCAATATCCAAGGTCCACACTTTATTGGCGTACATGGACTCCATTTCGGATTGCATTGCTTCCTTCCTTTTATCAGAGTCCCTACTGATAATGGCCTGCCTGAAACTGGTAGGGTCATCTTCTTCCAAGATGCAATCCTTTCGATCCCCTTCAATGAGAAAACCGTAGTATCTCTCGGGCGGATGAGAAATCCTACCAGATCTGCGGAGTGGCTGAGGTTCGTCTAGGGTTATTGAATTCTGAAGTTCTGTCAAATCTTCAGTTTCATTTTGTGGTCGCTGAATTTCTTCCAGTTCTACCGAACTCCCACTTGTTTCTTTTGCAAGAAATTGCCACTCTAAAAATGTGGCGTGGCGAGATACAAACACCTTCTGTTCCTCGGTGTGGTAGAACAGATATCCTGTGGAGTTCTTAGGATATCCTACAAATTTACATAGAACTGAACGTGCCTGAAATTTGTCCGGATTTTGTACTTTTACATAGGCCGGACAACCCCATATCTTAATACGTTTAAGATACGGCATTTTACCATTCCATATCTCGAACGGTGTCTTAGGCACAGATTTAGACGGAACATCGTTCAATAGATATGCTGCTGTCAACAGCGCATGTCCCCAAAATGAAAGAGGTAACTCGGCATTACTCATCATGGAGCGAACCATATCCAGTAGGGTACGATTCCTCCGCTCCGATACACCGTTGTGCTGTGGTGTATAAGGAGGAGTAAGCTGAGAGAGAATACCGTTCTCTTTTAAGTAATCTAGGAATTCCGTGCTTAAGTACTCCCCTCCTCTATCAGACCGGAGGATCTTGATACTTTTGCCAGTCTGGTTCTCTACTTCGTTTCTGAATTCCTTGAATTTCTCAAAAGCTTCAGATTTGTGTTTCATCAGATACACATATCCGAACCTAGAGAGATCGTCAGTGAATGTGATGAAGTACGAGAACCCACCCCTTGCATGTGTAGATATCGGACCACATACATCACTATGTATGAGTCCCAAGAGCTCTGCTGCTCTTTCTCTATGTCCGGTGAACGGAGATTTGGTCATCTTCCCTTTGAGACAAGACTGACAAGTTTCATAAGATGAAAACTCGAACGCATCCAAGAGTCCATCTTTATGCAACTTACTCAGTCTTTTCTCTCCGATATGACCAAGTCTACAATGCCACAAGTAGGATTCATTCGTATCTAAATTCTTCCTCTTGCGTGTGTTTTGTACATTGAGAACTGTATTCTGATTTAGAACGTAGATACCATTACACAGTGTACCTTCTGCAACCAGTACCTTATGAAGGTAAATGTTCATGATATTTCTATCAAGAACAAAGTTATATCCATCTTTATCGAGTAAAGAAACTGATATTATGTTGCAAACCATGGAAGGTATATAGTAGCAATCGTTCAAAATCATAGTCTTGCTATTTGGCAATACTAGGTGATATTCACCGACGGCTGCCGCATTAACTTGTGCTCCGTTCGCTATTCTGAGCGACATATCACCCGGTGCAACTTTCCTACTTTTTCTCAGTCCCTGCAATAAATTACAGATATGAGATCCTGATCCGGTATCAAGTACCCAGGAGGTAGGGCTGACCGTAAAACAGTTCTCAATTACAAGAACACCTGAAGTAGATGCAAAACCATGCTTCTTCTTCAACTGGGTATCCTTGGAATCCATATAATCCCCTTTCCCTTGCTCATACTTATGACTGTTGTCACAAGTTAGAGCCGAACCAACGTTCCCCAGCCCCGAATAAAAATTCGGATCGGTCAAGTGATACATTTTATTATCTTGATTAGGGCGTGAAAAGGTTGCTACCTGGAGAGAGAGAAAAGAAACACTCAGCGTGCGCTCTTGCAAGTTTAGATTGGTTTTTAATTTATCTAAACAGGATGGCTACCACTGTCTCTCAAATCCCTCCTCAAACCATAAAGGAAGAATTAGTCGGGATCAATCTCACCGTACAATACTTGCTTAACCGTTCAGCCAGGCCAGTGTCGGTACTTCGAGGGAGGTTTTCCAACGCTTTCGCGAAGTTCCTTAATTAAGTAACCTCTTTTACCTGTGGGCGTAGCCCCGCTAACACCTTTCTAGACACCTACTTGGTTTATAGCATTGATCGTTAAGCGAGAAAGTTCCCAAGGAGTAGCATATACTCATAGTAGGATCGGGATCCAAATATCATCGCGTGACAAAACTGAAGGAATCCTACTAGAATCATCACACTCCAAGTGGTATGCAACACTAGCAAGTTTCAGTACTTTTGAAACCCCCGATGTGGTTTTTACCCCTAGGACCCAAGTGACCTTGACTGAGCCAACATATCAAAGGATCCTAGTCAAGTTCAACCCGTCATTATCTTGACTGCATTAGACCCACCTGTACGAGTCCTTGACTGAGCCAAAATGACCGCACGACTGTCCTAACCAATCACTTTGTATCCTACAGAAAAATATTACATAGCTACCGTACACTACGCCTCGGCTGAGCATGAAATACGTTGCACGAATACTAAGCAATATCAATCCGAAACGACGGAGGGCTACGAATGGGTTTTGGCGAAAACCCGTTAACGTAATGAACTTGATATCGTTGAAGGAACGTGATACAGGTTTTTGAAAATATAGTGGCGAAAACTTTTGCTAAAGAGGTCACTCCCTGTGAAGGGATCTCGGCTCTTTCCTCGTCGAATGAGGTGCAGGATATTCCAAACTGAATACCTCTATGCAAAGCAAGAATAATCGACTATAGTGAAGTTATTACCCTGACGTAAACTTTTGTCCAAGGGGTCACTCCCGATGAAGGGATCTCGGCCCTTGCCTCGTCGACTGAGGTGCTGGGCATTCATAACCGAATACCTCGATGCAAAACAAAAGTGAACGTCCTTGGAATAACAGCTTTTTGAAAAATTGTTCCAACAACGTCTTTTAGGTTTATTTTCTTGCATTAGTTCTTTTAATGCGTCCCATCATTTAAATCCTACCATTGCAGAAAACAACCAAAATATGACGTACACTTATGCCATTCGCATTCGCCACGGGGCCCCGTCATCACCCGTTAGGTTACTTAACTAACGACAGAGCAGGGGCTGGGCTAGCGCGGCTGAAAAACATAAGCAACGCCTAAATAATTATTATATATAGATATATAGCAATGATAGCCAATCCAGATCACAGACGAACACTTTGGATATACTAGGAACCCGCAATTCGTTCGAGCCTGCAACGAAAAGCGGATTACACGGTCGCTATGAATAGCCAATACCCCACCCAAGACCCCTACGGGTGCGGCAAACTACCCGCCAAGTACCCGAAGCGAAGCAACCTCCCTCAACGCCATGAGTAGGCCACTCGGCACTTCGAGATACCCGGTAGTTTGTGCACCCCCTCCATAGGTCTATCCTAGGAGCAAAAAACAGTAAAAAGAATTATACAATGACGGCTACAACCCCGACCCGGTTGTGCGGCCATACAAATAATATTACATCAATTTACAAATTTATTACATGAATGAAAGAAAAAGAAACTCTCATCTCACATCCACCCCGGCTATTCATCCGCGACAATCCAACGAGTTCATATACACATACCATCAACAACACAGATCACAGATATGTATAACCCCCACTAATCGACGTATAGCGATTAGTAGACGTTCAATACACATATAACATCACAGATATAACCAATAGCCAAAGTCTATAGAACATCGACCAAAAATACGGATTTTTAAGCCCCAAAAACAAATTTTGCTTTCTGGAAAATCTGGGCAGAAAAATCATATTCCAAAAATCCCAAAATACCCAAATGAGAACACTGCAGGAAACCAGAACCCCAACCGAGTTGAATCGGCCGCGGTTCCGCGGCATAAGCAAGCTTATGCCGCGGTTCCACGGCGCTTTAGCCGAGTTAGGGTGTCATTTTTCTCCAGTATTCTCTAAAAAGCCTGAGCCGATTTTTAGTGCATGATTTATTAATTTTTGAACAGAAAAAAAATCGGCAGAAACTTGAAATATCCGGGGTGTTTTGCGGTTTTTCGTCCGGTCGAAATTCTAAACACTTTGCTAACATGCTAGGGTGTGTTTAGTTAGGCTCTGATACCACTGTTAGGTCCACGTTACCTCTCCCGGTACTTTCGGGGTTGCGGAATCGGTAAAACAAAATTTTTTCTAAGCATGGTAACATGGACCGAAAAGCCGGATCTTTGCTAAATAACACACTAGCATCCTAACTAGAGATTTATCTACTCGGTTAGGGGTTATACCTCAACTTGAACTCCTTCTCTTCTTGTTGTTCTTCTCCTTGCTTGCTCCGAGGCTTGATCCGGACTTTGGTCACCTCCGCGGCCTCCTTGAGTCGAAGACGATCTACCCGAGAGATGTACACCGAGCTCCACCTCGAGCGGAGGTAACTAGGGCAAAGAGATTGCTAATCTAGAAGCCCTAGGTTGTGTAGAAGTGATAAAGGGATGGTTTTGTCTTTGTGGGATCTTTATCTCTCAACACATGAGATCAAAAGATGAATCAAGAGGAGGAAGATGAAGGAGAAGCTAGCAACCATGGTTCATTTCCTTTTCTTCTCACTTGAAAAAGCAAGAGAGAGAATGAGAAAGAAATTGTGAACTAAAGAAATTAACCATGGTTCCAATAATGTTCTAAAACCATCATTACAAATCCTATCAAGATAAAGTTGATGGCTACATTGAAATGACCATTATCATAATCCAAAAGAAAAAGAAAAAGAAAAGAAGAGTGTAGATCCCTTTTGAAAGTCAATGGTCAACACGGTCAACCGGTCAACAAAGTCAAGAGAGGTCAACGGGGTCAAATGGTCAATGCAATTAGCCATCATAAAATTATCACTAAAAGGATTAGTAAATGATGTCCGCGGCTCATAATGGTTTTGACCAAACGAACTGTCAAAACCCTAATGAGTCCGCCTCAAGATGGTTTTGACCGAATCAACTGTCAAAACCCTAATGAGCCTGCCACATAACGGTTTTGGCCGAACCAACTGCCAAAACCCTGATGTGGCACCTCCTCCTTCATCGCTCCGGAAAACTGTGCATACACACCTGTATCCGCATTCCGTAGAATGCGGATGCATAGAAGACAAAACAAATCCATCCGTGCAATACTAGGATCTGGCTTAAACCAAAGCCCACCAGTACTGCCTGCCCGAACACCACACGCACACAAGTGTACGTAAGTGATCGCAGCCCTGCCGTAAAACCATACGGCCTCTACACGTTTGGCTCAGTGCAGGGAAACTCTCTGTGTGGGACTCTAAAGACTCGACACTACGCTGGCAGTGGGTTTAACCACAGACCGCAAGCGGCACTAGCTGTACGTAACGGTCCCCAGGTAGATGTCGATAAGAAGGCCGATGAGGTAAACCCATCCGAACTCCTACTGAGCCTGTATGTGACAATCTCCGTACAGTCCGGTCTGTTCGTCTGATACATCGCATGGCGGGCCTAGGGGGGCGGTAAGCGTCAGTCCCCTAATAGCGGTACAAGTCGTGTCGGAGTGAAGCCCAGTACACCCTGAGATAACACTAGAAACCTACCAGTATATCTCGCTTGCCCTGGCCAGGGACTACTCGTGTAATGGCTCTCCTAGACACAGCGCGCTGTCAACCCCCAATATCGGGAGAGACGAATCTTGTCTAACCATCACTGCCTCCAAGTGCTTCGGGACTGCACCCAACTACTACCTGTTTGCACGACTCAGTAGAGCCGTGGTAGCGTAGTAATCAAAGAACAGTGGGAACACACTCCAGGCGAAGTGACAGTGTCAAGTCAGCGGACTAAGTTGTACTCATGTCACCTGGGAACTGATAACTGACGATATGTATAATACCAACCATCAGTTCCCGACGAGTCCTGTCCAGTGTACTCGTAACCTAACGAGCACCCGCATACTATCTCAAGTACGGCGTACGGACGGCTGTGGGACAGACCGTCTCCCGTGCTGGGATGAGAAGCGCATACGCTAGTCTACTCCAGAGTATCGATGCCCTATCTCGATAATCGCACGACTAGGGACGTGTATAAGGATGTGCTTGTAGATTACCCAGCCCCCACGAGTGTGATCGCTATCACAACGCCGGTAATCAAGCAAAGATCCTAAGGGCTCTACTAATGCGTATAGGTGATATAATAAAGAAACACACATGTACACATTAAAGCAGAGACAAACCAAGTAGCATACTACTATATCGAGCAAGATTGTCTGTACAACTGTGAATATCCCAAGCTTCCATCAAGTAATATACATACTAGTATGATACAGTAATGGCCTCTAGGGCATATACACTAACAAGGTTCAGAGGTCATTCTTTAGTCTTGGATTGTCATTCTTTGTCCAAGTTTTCTATTCTCCTTTCATGTAAATAGCTTAATCCCCTTGAGTTCTTAACCTTCTCTTGATCCTTCAACATCTTCATTGAGCTTGAAAGTTTAAGGGTTGGTTATTGATCTCAAGGGGTTGTATCATTCTTGAAGTTTAATAAAGTGTTCTTTTGTGCTTCCTTCACCATGAGTTCTTTGCCCTCTCTTAATCTTGCAACCTCTTTATTGAGCTTGCAAGTTTAAGTTTGGGTTATTGAACCCATGTCTTGCAATATGTTCTTTGGTTCCTAATCTTTTACTTACTTGCATTTTATTCTTGCTCTTTTAATTCTCGCACTTAAATTCCATGCACTTTAATTACTTGCTTGTAACCTTTTCTTTTCTTTGTTCTTCTCTTTTGTTATCTCTTTTTGGTTTGTTTTGTGAATGGTGTGAATATTGTTGTTAGGAAAAGAGAAAGATTTTGTAAGTTAACGTTTCGTTTTTCATTTCCTTTTCCCGTCTTTTCCATTTGAAACTCTGCCCAAACCTTACGCAAGCGCTCCGTTAGGCACCCTACCCTACCAAGGAAAAGGTGATTCCTAACTGTGATCGGTTGCATTCGGTTTGGCCGGAGGCGAAAGCAAGAGATAAGAACGGACGGACAAGGGTCAATAAGCCGGATTCCACGAATACCGTGCTTAAGTCCCCTAATCCACGTAGTTGCCGATTGTTCTAGCTTCATTGGTTAAGTTCGGCTCAAAGTACTTGAATACGGAATCCATTAACTTACACTATCCTATCGTTTCCTAACAAGCCTTATACTTGAATATAACACATAAGTTAGATAACGAACAAATCCGCCACGTGCATTAACTCGTTAAAACAAGAACTTAAAACGCTCCATCTCCCTGTGGATCGAGCTGTGCTCATCGCGGCTAGCTGCAAAGCGACACCGTCCTGATCGCGGTTAAACTTTAGAACTTTTAAATATCCGACACGCTTTTGGCGTGCGATCAAATGGCGCCGTTGCCGGGGAGACGGTAACGTTTTTAGTTTTTGTTATTTCGGGTTAATCTTGTGAATATCCATCTAACACTTTTTCAAAACAAACTAAAAATCTTAAAATTTTCAAAATCAAACAAAAAAAAATAACATTCTTAACTCAATTTTTTGCTCTCTGGATTTTATACCTGCTTGCACTCTGTAACTAAAATAAAAAGATAAACAATACCAGTGTGGCATTAGTGGAATACTAAGACTACTGTTGAAATTTGGAGCCCTACCTCATCAAGTTGGCCGGCGACATCATCACCAAAACCGGCGACGCCGGCCCCTTCACCACCTTTTGCCTCCAATTTCTCCTCTGTGCTCCAATGTTCTATTTTTGTCCTATTTGTATTGTTTGTTTTTTATAATTTTTAGTGTGCAGGTATTTGGGCATTCATATCGCTTTTTCGCAATTATATTCCGTTTTTCCGACATTTCAGATTTTGCGGATTTGCGAACAGCGAGCGTGGGGAGCAAAGTGCACATTCAAAATCAAGGTGGTTACGAAGAACAGTGCTAAAGATCCGGGTAGTTTAACCCGCGCAAGCGAACTTTTCAAGCTTACCGGATTCGATTCAACGGGGGTTTCTTAACCCACAACTTAACGGTACGCACTTTACTAACACCTTCTTCTCAAATCCGACGCTTCCAATATAATATCTTTGCAGGATTCTTTGCAAGTTCGCTAGCAAATGCCAAAAAAATAAAAATTGACTAACCCGTATTTGTTGCAGTGCCGCGCTTAAAAAAAAAAGATTGTTTGAAATTTTGAACAAATTTTTTCATTTATTTGCACATTGCATACATTAATACGGATTTAAGGGCAAGCGAACCCCACAATATACGGTAAAGGATTTCATCACCTTTTCCGTGGCCCACAAATCATGAACTTGAGCATAACGTTTACCCGCACAAATTTTAAAAGAAATTAGACTTTAAGCCTTAAGGACTTCGCGCTCACTAGGAGAGATTAATTGTGTTTAGAACACCACTTAACGGTATATTGTTTACGGGGTGTCTAGGAAAGTGTTCACGGCGAAACCACCAAAAAAGAAAGGGTTATTTAATTAAGGACCTTCGCGAAAGCGTCGGAAAACCTCCCCTTATCTTTGCACTTACCTGGCCTCGTGATCAGTATATTTTGAGCCTGTTTCTCGACACAGTTTTATCTCGACAACCAAGTTCTTGAGCAAGTCTAGTTGACCTAGGTGATCCCTAGAACGATTAGGTATGTGGTATTTTTGTGTCGTGTTTGTTTTTGGTCCAGATTCTTTTTGTGTGTATATTTCATTCTATTGTTAATAACTAACTAAAAAAAATCACATTCTTTTTTTCCCTCCTTTTCTCTTATTCTTCTTTCTTTCTTCGTAACATGGGTACCCCACCTCGAAAAACTCTTGCCGAACTTTGGTACCCACAACCAGACATAACTTCCTACGGTTCTTGCTTTGGCCGAACGTCGAACGACCCCTCCATGCCTAAAATTTCATTGAATGATCGCATAGACGCTTCTAGGACAAACACTTGCACTCCACAATCCACTTTGTATCAATCGTTTCAAACTTCACCACCCTCTTATGTTGACACCCCTTTTGCGAGTCGTCCATTGTCCATCGCTGTACGTATTGAACAATCTCGTAGCCGATCTTTCACTCCTTTCACCACTTCCAATTCTTTTGATCAACAATTCCATTCACCTTCTTATTCGTATGTTGATCCTACCCCTGTCCAATCATTCAATTCCTACAAGTCCTACCCAACGTTTGCGCCTTCCTTAGACACTGCTTCTAAACCGCCATTTAGGAATTTTCAGTATCCAAACAACTTTGAATCTTTTACTGAAACCCCTTCACAACCTATGTCTAGTCTAGAACAGTCGTTGGAAGACTTTAGGGTAGCATCATGCCAACAGATGATGGATTTGAATGCGTTCATGGCCGCCCTCATACAACCTAGTGACCCGGTAGCTAGTTTCCAACTAGCTCCAAATTTTCAAATGTATGAAGAGGCGGTTGGACAGGTTGAGAATTTGAGTGGAGAGAGTGAGTTGTATACCCTTCCAAATCGAACCTACCCGTTTCAACTTGAATCATACGACTCCGGTTTTGAATATCTATCTAATGTTCCAAACGATTCACCAATTGAAGATAGAAGGGTGAATGAGTTGTGCGACTTTGTAGTATTTGATTTACCCGATTGTGAAGGGTCCATTCCAAGTGAAACCAGTCCTAAACCTTTTGACCTCTACACCTCCATCTTAGAACCAGAATCGATTGAAGTCCATACTTTTGATGAGGTGTCTGAGAATATTGATTTTCACTTGATTGAGGATATTGACGTTGGGAATATTTTTGATGATGAACCTATAGATTTGGATGAGTTTTTCTCTCCAATTCATCATCCCGAGTCATTAACTGTTTTTCCCGAACTTCATATCCGTCTTGATTTTGATGAAATATGCATGTATAGGCTTAACTTTAAGGAGAATTTTAAGGATATTTTTGAGGATGAAACAGTTCTAGATGATGAGTCGGATTTTCCAATTTATCCTATCCCTTTCATTTACTGTGTACAACCTCCTGAACCTGTAACCGATAACCTTCCTCAAGCACTCCCCTCCATCCTTTCCATCGTTCCGACCGCACAAGAAACCGTATTACTTTCATTTCTTGTGTCTGGTTTACCAAGTTTGGCGTACCCATTTCTCACGAATCTTGAGGGATTTGACCCCATTTCTCGACGGGTTAATACATTAGCACAAACGCTTCTTACACATCGGTCATTACAAATTGTGCTAATTTATTCACTCCATTTTCACCCTCAAGTTCGTATTCCATTTCTTTCTCCCTTCCGCCATTCTCCTCCTCCACCGAGTCCGTATATCACTTCTACCTCCATACGGTCTCGCGTATTCTCCATTTCTTTCCTCACCGTATTCTTTCACCAACCTGCACATAATAGCGATAAGATTTTGAATGGTTGGTGCTCACTTTTGGCCTGTGTAAGGCCTTGTATAGATTGATACTGTTCTCTTTCCCTCCTAATCCCGAACTTCAACGCTTAACAGTGGAAACACTGTTTTACTTAAGTTTGGGGGGGGAACCTTTTGGTGTACATATTTTTTGGTTTTTATTTTTGTATAGAATTTGTTTTCGGGGAGGCACCGACAATTTTGACCCTCTTAGTGTAGCCTGACAGTGAGGGCACTGTCAAGTTTAAGTTTGGGGGTGTGCTCGGTAAGCTTTCTACCTTCGCATTCATTTGTATATTCTGCATTTGTATACTTACTTAAAAACCCATAAAAATAAAAAAAATTTCTAAAAAATATAAAAACTTTGTCGTCAAGTTAGCTAGTGGGAGAACTTAGATTCAATATTTCGACGGTTTTGTTTGATAAGATAGGAAAATCTAAATCCTATTTTTAGATTTTGAAAACCTGAAAGATAACCCTCCTTTGAAGTTAACTATAGGTAATATACGTCTTTACATCACACTACACGTGTCGTGAGTTTTGAAAATTAGATGACAAGTATATTATGTCTGAAAACTTTTTTGATAAATTATTTTCTGAGGATCAAATAGGTTTGTTCTGAAATAAGTAATATCAAGACTAGTTTATAAAGAGAGGTGGATATGAAGGGATATTATTGATACCTTGATTGGAACTAATTCTGAAGAATAACCCATCTGAATCTTGATTGGAATGATTACACACCTAACCTACTAAACACGTCTTTTATCCAAAAAAATAATTGAACTACCGGTTATATCTCCGTTCGCATTAAATCGTTATGATTTTCACGCAAAAATTGTTTTTTGTTTTTGGGCCTAGGTAACTTGAGTAATTAAGTCCGTTGGGGTGTCTCTATACCTAATGCCCTAAAACCAACTGGTTTGGGAGCATTGGCCCAAAGCTCGTTAAGAAGCCTAGAAAGTCCAGATTAAAACAAAGTCAAGCAAGTGTTCTCTCCGAGTTAAAATTCCTAACGGTTCTTTGTGTGAGAATAATCTTGACAAAAGACAGATTTTTATAAAAAAAAATTATTTCTAGCGGAGATATGAAGGTTTTATTCTATGATAAAGACTATTGCACGTTCACAAAGGTGTGTATGAAATGAAAACAAGAAAAATGCGGAGTGAAAAATAAGATCTAGTTTCCTGTTAGGGAAGATAGAAATTCTGAATTTGAAACCTTACTGGAAAACGAAACTTGAGAAATACTTAACTCTTTATAAAACTTATGTGATCCTTTTAAAATTTTTATTTGGGCTTTATTTTGTGACATGATGACTTTAATCGATCCTTTTGAAACTTAACGACACTATTTGCACTGCACGTAAAGACATATAAAATCTTAAGTTAAATGAGAAGCGAGGTGTGAAAAATAAGGGTTCGATAGTTCTAAATTTAGGATAATAGAATTGCTATCTTTTAAACAAAACCTTAGGGTTTGAATTATAGTTATTTCGCAAAACTAGCTTGACAGGATTTTGTGGGTAGTATCCGCTGAAAACCCTCAGAAAACAACACTTTTCCTACTAGGGACACCTAGAGGTTTAACGGCTTGTTGCACAAGCTCAGTGCAATCGCGTTCCCTGCGAAAGTGCGGTTAGGATTTTCTTTTGTGAATAAATGGTTTTGCTCGGGACGAGAAAAAGATAAGTTTGAGGGTATTTGTTCAATCAGAAAACTGCATTCTAATACCGCCCATGCATTATCTATTTATTGTATTTATCGGTACTATTAACCAGTGTCCGCTCAGTAATACAGATTATAGGTATCCGTGATAAAATACTTGAAATACATTTAAAAGCATAGATATATCAATTGAGAGCCGATACTGTAACCAGAACCGCAATCCTATCGATACTTCAGGAGTCCCTTTTTGCAACAAGTTTGTGTACACATTTTTCTATCTAAATGGTCCAACACAACAAATGTGTACACAAGACTTTTAGGCACATGTGGATATGCATTCAAGGCAAAATATTATATGCATTCAAGGCTAAACATCATGTGTTGATTTTTTCCTTCCAAAACTGAAATCAAATCAAAGTCAATTAAACAAATCAGCATGAGCCATAATGGGGTAGCCATGAATCAAGCCACATGTGGGAATGGAGTAATGAGCATTTAATGCTGAAGATCATGTGTTGAATTGTATTCAAAAATTCCCTCCAATAATAAGTGCAAAATAAAATCAAATGGACAAATCAACAATACCATAATGGGGGCAGCCATGATTTAGGAACATGTGGGAATGAAGTTATGAGCATTTAATGGTGAAGATTGTGTGTTGAATTCAAGATTCAAAATTCCTTCCAAAATCTGGGTGCAGACCAAGCCAAATCAGAGAAAATAAACTGCGCCAAAGTGATGTGAGGGGACAAACAAGTCAACACACCAAGTTCGAGACCATTCCAACAGGATTTGGCCGGCCACATCACCACTTTGTTAGTTATATGTATGCCCTAGAGGCCATTACTGTACATACGATGTATATTGTAATGGATGCTTGGACATATATAGGGAGGACTTTCTTGCTCGACATGATAGTATGCTATCTGGTTGTACTTTATCTTAACATGTACTCTGATTGTCTCTATATTACATGTTTATAAAGCCCTTAGGATATGTACTCGACTACTGGGACTATGATGAGATCATACTAGTGGGGCCACGGTAGTCGACGAGTACATCTTATAACTGTTCCTAGTCGAGGGTGTATCGAGACAGGGCATCGATACACCAGAGTAGACTAGCGTATACGCATCTTGACTCATATGATGGGCGATGGATGATCCCATATCCATCGGTGTTTGATATCAAGGATGGTGTACGGGTGCTCAGTGGAGACCGGGTACACTGGACGGACTCGCCGAGAACTCCCAGATGGTATTATACCTCACGTCAGATGGCAGTTCTCTGGTGACACTGGTACAGAGTAGTCTGTTGACTCGAGATCGTCATAGAGTCCTGTGTGATTCCCACTGTGCTTTGATTTCTATCATACCACGTCCAAGAGGGCGTGCAAAAAGGTGGATTTTGGGTACAGTCCCGAATCACATGGAGGCAATGAGCGATAGGAGGGGATTCGTCTCTCCCGGTATAGGGAGTTGATGTTGTGCTGTGTTCGATTGGCTATAACCGGAAATCCCTGGCCAGGGTTGCTGAGATTTACTGGTAAGTGTTATCAGTAGTTTCTCGAACTGTTATAGTCCTCATATCGACATGACTTATCGAGCTACTGGGGTCTGACGTTTACAACCCCTAGGCTAGATATGCGACATATTAGACGACGAGACCGAACTGTACGGGAGTGTTACTGTTTGGATTGACAAGAGAATGTACAGGCTTGCTTGTTGATCTTCTGAGCGCTCAATACCTGGGTGGCTGTTACGTTTAGCTGACCGCTTGCAGCTTGTGGGTGTTTGATATGATCATCACCTATTGCCGGCGTATTGATGATTCTTTAGAGTCCTACACAGAGGTTTCTTGACTCAGGAAAAACGGAGTAGGGGCACATATGTGATATGTACGGGACCGAGGATAATGCGATATGAGATACCGTATTATATTCTCACGATATTTGATATCAGCCGGGTCATCGGATCAAGTATTGATTCGATGAATCAGTACAGATAAATATTAGTCGGTTATATGCGATATAGCCGGATTGTTGATTCGTATGTCAAAAACTATTTCTAAACCGCAATCAAGAACGGCGTCGCATGAAGCTAGCCGGTGAGTACGGGTTGGTCCACAGGGATGTTGTGAATCTCCTATTCGCGCTAACGAGTTAATTCCGAAGGGTGTTCGGATTGGTTATTAAATCTAAAAACCTAATTAACCTAGGGAAATTATCTAGATCTATTCTTGCTAGGGTTAGGTTTAGGGATGGTTTGGAAATGCAAGTAAATCTCAACGCTTTCTATACCCGGATGAAGATCTATGAGGAGTTATGGTAATTATCAATAAAGGGGATTAGATCCATTCGGGAAGGTGTTCCTTCCTCTAGGTTCTTGTCCTTCCTTTAGAGATCCTTACCCTAACCTCCATGGAAAACGCGCGCAACCGGGCTTTTATACTACGGTATCACCGCTACCTCGAGGGGTAGGATGCCGTAGGGCGCGGTATGTGCGTGTATGCATGGAGTCCTATTGTAAATATTTGGTGGGTAACAAAGGGATGAGAGATCTCATCTCTCAATATCCTTCCCCAAAGCTAAACCCTAAACAAGTTCCTAGGGCATGAAATTAAATCTACCTAGGGCAAAGAATTGAAATCTAAACTAGGGCGAGAAATTAAATCTACTTACAGATACATCCCTCCAATCATCCAAGCTGGTTTGTCAGATCTGAATTTCTGAATGGAAAAGAAATACCGATGCTCTCCAAAAGAATTCTGGAATTTATTATTAAAAGGAGGCATAAGAAATTACAATGATTAGAGTTCCTATTTATAGAGAATAGGAAACCCTAGGTTACATCTTGAACCGCATGTCTAAATTTACAAAAATAGCCCTAGGTTGACTAGTCAACGCCGCCAGCACAATATGGCAAAAAAAAACTATTTTTTTTATTTCCTTAATCTGGCCGCGGAACCGCGACCCGAGGCCCTGTTTGGCCGCGGTTCCGCGGCCAAAAGGTGGAATTGGGCTTTGACTTTTATTGGGCTGATTTCTGGTGGCTTGGGCTTCTTATTTCTATAGGTCCTTTCTCAGATTGTTTTCTCTTTTTCTTCCAGATCTTTCCAGTGAACATTGTAGTGGACTTTACTGT
Organism: Agapanthus africanus; assembly: GCA_030015575.1. Taxonomy (NCBI): domain Eukaryota; kingdom Viridiplantae; phylum Streptophyta; class Magnoliopsida; order Asparagales; family Amaryllidaceae; genus Agapanthus; species Agapanthus africanus. The sequence continues at coordinate 345,772,773 of CM057343.1, forward strand.
TTCTTCATGTCGCTGTCTTGAACCTTGCTTTGTGAACTGATCTTCATGTAGGTTTGATCAAGATCCTTCTGTTTGTTGGTTAAAGTCTCACTTTTGCATCGTCTTTTATCTTTTTCACTGTTTTAGATCCAAGAACCTGTAACCTGTAACATGTAGCAGACATGCGTCAAAAGTACTTATTTATTTATAAGAAGAATAAGAATGGGGAATATAATAATGCAATATTATGGTGTGAACAAATACCCCCAAATTTATCTTTTGCTCGTCCTCGAGCAAACTTATTTTTATTCACTAAAATCCTAACTGCACTTTCGCAGGGAAACGCGATTGTACTGAGCACGTGTAACAAGCCGTTAAACCTCTAGGTGTCCCTAGTAGGAGGAGTGTTGTCTCCTGAGTGTTTTCAGCGTATTACACCCACAAAATCCTATCAACTCGGCCCATTGACTTTTGTTCTCCAATTAGGTTTTCTAACAAGGAATTCTATTATCTTTTGACTCGCAAATTATCCACCCATATTCTTCACGCTTCCTCATTATTTAACTTAAGATTATATATGTTATGTAGACCTACTTAGCTTTCGGCATCTCTTGAGTCTTCCTTCTAGGGTTTCATCTTCACTTAGGAATTTCTATCAACTCTATTAAAGATACAAGTTCTATCTTTCATTCCTTTCTCTTATCTAAACTCTAATCACATATCCCCACGTGTGTGTATGGATCACCCCTACACTTGGAAATTCAAATCAAGCAATCGTACTCTCGTCCATTGTCCAAAGCACTTATTAATTAGTGAATTTTTTAAAATGAAATTTGCTTACACATCCTTCATGCGACCGTTAATACTTCTTGAGGTACTAACAACCGATTACAAGATATGTTTGCACTTTAAAGCGTAATTCCTAGTCTCGCAACACCCAAGGCTTTTAGCAGTGACTCCCAAACCAGTTGGTCTAAGGCACTAGGTGATGAAGCACCCTTGCTAAATATTTTTTTTCTATTTTTTACAGCCTTAAGTAATCACAAAAACCAGTGTTCATTTTTTCTCTCTCTTTATTCACTTTTTTTCTTTTATTTTCATTTTCTTCATACTAAGGACTTTAGACAAGAGTATTTCAAGGTCTCTTCTACTATTCCAAGTTTTAAGGTGCGTGATTGTGCAAGTTGTAGGGTATACATTTTCAGAATCTAGACTTAAGCTAGGAACTATTTTTCAAACTTATACTCTAATAAAAGCTTCAATATTTTTCCTTCGTTTCGACCTAGCCCAAGAAGTGAACCCAAAATTTGCCTATTTCTAAATAAACTACAAGGAATATACTTTCTACCGTTAAATTTTAAGGAATGTTATCTTTAGGGTTTTTAATTCACTGAGTCTAAGATCTAGTTGTTCCTAGCCAGTTAACCTATTTATCAAACTCGAGTCAATTAGCCAAAATTGAATACAATAATTTTTATAATTTTTTTGAATTTTTCAATTTTTATGGGTTTTCAAATAAGTATGCAAATGCAAAAATATGTACAAATGAATGCGAAGGAAGAAGACGTACCGAGCATACCCCCAAACTTGAACTTGACAGTGTCCTCACTGTCATGCTAAACCAAGAGGGTCAAAATACCGGCACTCCCCTGTTTATTTATTTATAATTTTTTTTATATTTTTAATGTTTTGATTTTTTTAAATTTTTTTATAGAAAAGAAAACAAAAAAATATATACATATATACAAAGATTCCCCCAAACTTAAGCTTGGCCTTGCACAAGCCAAAAGTTAGCACCAACCATTCAAAAATCTTATCGTGGAAATGGTATAGTTGGTGCAAGAAAATGAGAAGCACGCGAAACCGTGTGGAAAGAAGAATGGTAGAATATGGTCTCGGTGGGGGAGAAGAATGGCGAAAAGAAAAAGGAGGTGGAGTACGATCTTGAGGGTGTAAATTGAGTGAATAAATTAGCGCAATATGTGATGACCGATATGTTATAAGCGATTGCGCTAACCTATCTACTCGTCGAGAAATGGGATTAAATCCCTCAAGATTCGCAAGAAAACATGGGTACGCTGAACTTGGTATCGGAGATGAAAGCATAACGGTCATTTGTACGGTCGGGACAATAGGAGAGACGAAAGGGAGTGAATTAGGGATAGTATCTTTCTCACCGTAGTAAACTGTTTCGAACTTGAAAGATTCCATTAATGGTTCGAAACTACTATAATCAACCGAGTCTGATGGCTCATCTGAAAATGTAAAGTACTCAAACTCGGGCGGTGAGTCATCAACATCGTCCGAAAAAGTGAAACACCCGTAAGTGTTATCATCTGTGAGAACAGTATCGGATTCAAAGGAAAATCTTTCAAGCTCACAGTCTTCAAGCGGAGTCGGAACGATGGGAAGGAGGGAGGGTGATATAACAGTCAAAGGTTCAGGAGGATGAATTGGAAAATCAGACACATCAAACAAAAATGATTCAACCTCAATATTATCCTCAAGACTCTTCTCGATACTATCCTCAATATTCAACTCATCCAGGCCATTATCATCAAAATCTAGACGCATATGAGATTCGGGAGAAACATTTAATAACTCAAGATGATGATTTGAATATAAAATTTCAAGCAAATCGACAGGTTCATCATCCGAAATATTCCCGGTGTCTATATCCTCAATCAAGTGAAAATCAATTTCTTTAGACACCTCATCAAATGCATGGATATCTATCGATTTAGGTTCTAGAGTGGAGGTGTAAAGATCGAAAGGATTAGGTGTGGTTTCACTCGAAAGGGGTTCTTCACAATCTGGCAAATCAAGCACTACAAAATCACACAACTCATCATTTTGGACACATGTTTGAAAATTGGAGTTGTTGGATTCAATAGGGTATGGGTAGGTTTGATTTGGAAATCCTTTCGCTTTCTCACTCTGTCCAACCGCCTCCTTATACATTGAAAAATTTGAAGCTAGTGGGAGACTAGCTACCGGTTCACAAGGTTGCATAAGGGCGGCCATGGACGCTTCCACATTCCTCACCATTTTGTTTGTTGCAGCAATATAAGCCTCCAACGACTCTTCCAAACTAGACTTGGGTGGTGAGGGGGTTTCGGTAAAAGATTCAAAATTGTTTGGATATGTGAAACTCCCAAAAGGCTGTGTAGAAATAGGGTCTAGTGACGGTGGGAAAGTCGGGTAAGACTGGTAGGAAGTGGGTGGTTGGGCAGGGGTAGGGTCAACATATGGATAAAAAGGTGAATAGTCGTGTTGATCCCTAGAACTGGATGAGTGGAGAGGGGTGAAAGATCGACTGCGAGATTGAGCAATATGCTCAGCAATGGACATCGGCCTAGGAGTGACAGAAGGACTTGAAGAGGTGGTATCAACATATGTAGGTGGTAAAGGTTGCTCGGTTGACAAAAAGTGGGTTGAAAAGTCAAACTATTTCTCCTAGACGCCTCTATTTGATCTTTCAAAGATATTTTTGGCACGGAGGGATCGTCTTTAAATTGACCGAACAAATTGACATACGACGCAAAATTAGGTTCGGGATACCAAAGTTCGGGTAATGATTTATTGTGTGGGGTACCCATGTTAGAAGAAGAAAGGTGACAAGAAGGAAGGTTGGGTGGTGCAAGGATTTATTTGCGGCTAAAAAAATTTTGCAAGCTCTATAAAATATTTGTCCTTTTTATTTTCATTTTTTTCTCTTTATTTGGAAAAATTTTGTTGCAAAAAGATTTTAGAGAAAAGATATGCAACAACAAAATATTTTATAGAAAAGATATGCAACAGCAAAATATTACTTGCAATCAATTTAGTTCAAGTGGGGCCCAAAAATCCTGCACAAGACTGTTATATGGAAAGGAATATATTTTTAAAGTGCACAGAATCTTACAGGAATTTCCAGAAAAGATATATGGGGATTTGCAGAGGGGAGAATTAGAAATCAAACCGAGCAAATTTCGCGCAGAGAGGAGGCTAAACCGCCGCGGTTCAGCGGTCTGGGGCCCACTTTTGCCGCGGTTTCGCGGTCTGGTGACGGGATCAGCTCTTGAAAAAAATTGTACGGCTCTCTGGTGGTACTCTCCCTCTGTTCTGATGTACCCTTTTCTGATTTGCCTTCTGGAAATTTCCAGATCCGTCTTTGTGTAGATCCTGCAAGATTTCAAACAACAAAGTATCCTTTCCAAAAATAACAGATTATATATTTTTTGGATTTTTTTTAGATTTTTATGATTTTTATGATTTTGATTAACCCGAAATTGCGAAAAGGAAATTTCTACGCCATCCCCGGCAACGGCGCCATTTGATTCGTATGTCAAAAACTATCTATTACCGCAATCAAGAACGGCGTCGCATGAAGCTAGCCGGTGAGTACGGGTCGGTCAACAGGGATGTTGTGAATTTCCGATTCGCGCTAACGAGTTAATTCCGAAGGGTGTTCGGATTGGTTATTAAATCTAAAAACCTAATTAACCTAGGGCAATTATCTAGATCTATTCTTGCTAGGGTTAGGTTTAGGGATGGTTTGGAAATGCAAGTAAATCTCAACTCTTTCTTTACCCGGATGAAGATCTATGAGGAGTTATGGTAATTATCAATAAAGGGGATTAAATCCATTCGGGAAGGTGTTCCTTCCTCTAGGTTCTTGTCCTTCGTTTAGAGATCCTTACCCTAACCTCCATGGAAAACGCGCGCAACCGGGCTTTTATACTACGGTATCACCGCTACCTCGAGGGGTAGGATGCCGTAGGGCGCGGTATGTGCGTGTATGCATGGAGTCTATTGTAAATATTTGGTGGGTAACAAAGGGATGAGAGATCTCATCTCTCAATATCCTTCCCCAAAGCTAAACCCTAAACAAGTTCCTAGGGAATGAAATTAAATCTACCTAGGGCAAAGAATTGAAATCTAAACTAGGGCAAGAAATTAAATCTACTTACAGATGCATCCCTCCAATCATCCATGCAGGTTTGTCAGATCTGAATTTCTGAATGGAAAAGAAACACCGATGCTCTCCAAAAGAATTCTGGAATTTATTATTAAAAGGAGGCATAAGAAATTACAATGATTAGAGTTCCTATTTATAGAGAATAGGAAACCCTAGGTTACATCTTGAACCGCATGTCTAAATTTACAAAAATAGCCCTAGGTTGACTAGTCAACGCCGCCAACACAATGTGGCAAAAAAAACTATTTTTTATTTCCTTAATCTGGCCGCGGAACCGCGGCCCGAGGCCCGAGGCCCTGTTTAGCCGCGGTTCCGCGGCCAAAAGGTGGAATTGGGCTTTGACTTTTATTGTGCTGATTTTTGGTGGCTTAGGCTTCTTATTTCTATAGGTCCTTTCTCAGATTGTTTTCTCTTTTTTTTCCAGATCTTTCCAGTGAACATTGTAGTGGACTTTACTGTTTCTTCATGTCGTTGTCTTGAACCTTGCTTTGTGAACTGATCTTCATGTAGGCTTGATCAAGATCCTTCTGTTTTGGTTAAAGTCTCACTTTTGCATCGTCTTTTATCTTTTTCACTGTTTTAGATCCAAGAACCTGTAACCTGTAACGTGTAGCAGACATGCGTCAAAAGTACCTGTTTATTTATAAGAAGAATAAGAATGGGGAATATAATAATGCAATATTATGGTTTGAACAATTGTCGGATCAAGTGTTGATTCGATAATTTAATGTATAATAATATATATGATATATTAAATTACATTATCTAATATTAGCTCACTAAAAGATTCTTTTTCTCACTCGGGTAATACATTGATATATATGCGATATATGTTAATTGTATTATTTTATTTTGTTACGATAAATATTATATATGTGATATATAATATTGTAACATGATATGATAACTAATGCAACATGTTTAGTGGAGTTTAAACATGATTAGGGTTTGGATTAGGGTTAAGACTTCTAGTAGATTCTAGAAGGTTTCTTTTTGTCATGATAAAAATATTTGTGTTGATATTTATCTATGACTCATACTTAACCCAACCCAAATCCTAGCCCTTGGTTAATTCTCTACAATGGTTTGGTAAACCATGGTTGCATTATTTTCATCATATTAATCCTTTCATTATTCATCACAAAAGAAATGAATGATTCTTCTTCTTCTTCGTTCCTCTTTTCATGAAAAAGCTTTCTTGATTTTATTTTGTGATGAAAATTGAGTGAGAATAAGAAAACAAATGAGAGCAAAAATCCTACTTCATCATCCTCATCTATCTTTGCTATTTAGATGAGGGTGTTCACATCATTTCATGAGTGATAGCTTGTGTTAACGAAACTTCAAGGTAGATCATCTATGTTATCGAAGATTGAAAGCAAGGTTGCATCATTCTCTTCGTGAAGCCTCTCGAGAGTCCAGAACACGATGATCGCAGCGAAGGGACCTCAACATGGAGCTTAAGAAGTGAAGGACCGGATCTACAAAGGTTGTAATCCTTCTCACTTAGTGTTAAAGAGTTTAACATGTTAGTTTTCGCATAAACTCTAGTTTAAAGATCCGTCTTTGGGTTGTTCGGCAGGGCTAAAATTTTAATCGGGTATGGTTGATGCCTCGTAGACCCTTGTGCGCGTGCCTGGCAACCCTACAGTGGAATCAGAGCCAAGCTAGAGCTTTAGGCGAAGTCTAGACGAAGTTTAAAGTCCGATCGAACCCGAAAAACCGACACGAACCCTTCTCTGTACATTTTTCAAAAATGTGTTTTTTTCTGAATTAAAAATGCTCATAAAAACAAGCAAGAAAAACTAAGAATTACTGTGAAGTACGGTCCACTAAGTCAAATATTTGACCGCGGAACCGCGGCCAAACCAAGGGTTTGGCGGCGGTTCCGTGGCCCAAATTTGGACTTAGTCCCTGAAATTTCATGTAATTATTCTTAGGTCCTTTCTTGTTATTTTGTTTTGGAATTTTTTAATTCCACTCAAGTGTTGAGTTTTCTAGGGTTGTATTGGGGAATCGTTGATTCGATCAGATAATTTAACTTCGTTTAGTTTTGTCCGGATAATTTTTAGAAACTGTTAAAAAGTTCGAACGGATATCAATAACTCACTTTTTCCCCTGTCGGAAATTTTTTCAAAAGTTGGATTTTTTCTCGAGTTTAAGAACGTTCTAAGTCGTGCAAGTAACGCGGTGGACCCTCTAGAAGACAACAAACCTTCATTCGATTATGTGACCGTCTTAAACTGCCTCTAAACCTTAGGGTTTGCGACAGTACGGCATGCCACATGTGAGGCGTTGGCTTGACCCTTCTACGGCTGGACCATTGGTACTGTGGCATGTGATAGATGTTTTTAAACTGATTTCAAGTGTTGAGATATATTGGGGAAATCTTGGGTGTTTGATTATTCGATCGGAAAGTTTAACATTGTCTATTTATCTGGAATGTGATACAATATTTGGAATCCACAAGTAGTTATGAGATAACTAAATTGAATATTATAAATCTAGCAGTTCAGTCTCAAATGATCGGTTGCCACGGAATTTTGAAGTGATCAAAAGTCCGTCGCAATCACGTAGCGTACGCGGATACTTGCCGGGTAAACTTAATAAACAGCTACGCCCCATAGCCCCGACCAAGTGACTGTAGGAGAACCCCGTCGCCGAAAGCATCCGTTCGGGTGCTCGCAGCAGCGGTGTTCTGCCTTAGTGCACTTCGTCGACGGCATCTGGGGGTGCGGCCGTCTACTAAAGTTTGCGACGAGCATTCGATCAGGATGTCGGGAATCTTGTTGAATTGCCCGACTTGATATTGAAAAGAGTTTTCGATAATGAGACTAAAATGCGGGGTTTATAATTGTTAGGAATGCGATGTCTAAGGAATTCATTTGGTTAGGCATGCGATGTCTAAGGAGGTTGCGGATTCCATCTGTTGTAGTTTTACACTTTCTTTTCTGTGACCGTAAGCGTAGTATGTGGTGTATCGCCGGCTTCGTTGCTATACATCTGTAGGGTTCCTAGGCACACCCATGAGGTTCTACAAGTGATCAAACATGGCCAATTCTAAATTTTTCTATGTGCCCAGAAACCCTAAACTAGATCGTTATTAGAGGTAAGGCGATGCAAGCAAGTTAACAACTTTTAACTAAAAGGGAAAGTGACTATAACCTTTGTAGATCCGGTCCTCCATCTCCATAGCTCCGCGTTGACGTCCTTTCGCTGTGATCATCGGATCCCGGACTCTAGTAATAGTTTCGTCGAGGAAATAATCGGGCTAGATCGTCGACTTCGATGCCGAAGATGATCTACGTCGAGGCAACTCAAGATCAAGCTCCAACTTCACCAAGTCATGAAACTTGTGAAGAAAACACCCTATACTACTTGGCAAGTGGTAGAGGATGAAGAAATAAGAAGTGGGTTCACTTTAGAATTGGATTTCTCACTCTTTTTCTCAAGTCACCATTGAAGCTAGCAAGCTTCTTTCTTCTTGCAGAAGAAGAAGAAGAAAAAGAATATGATAAGAATAATAAAATAAAAATGGAAATAAAGTCATTCTTATCATTTTAGCAACCATGGTTAAGTGTAGAGAATAAACTAAGGTTAGGTGAATGGTTAGGTTTAGGAAAGAAACAAGAATGGTCAAAGCTTCTTGAAGCTTCAAAGAAACAAACAAAAGAAGCAACCATTTCTTTTCTTGCCCTAAAATAAATAAATAAAATAAATAGTTAAGAAAAGATAACAAAACCCTAACCATTCACTTAAACATGGTTTAAAGTAAACCTACACCCAAGCTTGCATGTATCATCAAACATGATACAATCAAGTGCACAAAAATATATCGCATATACAATGTGCACATCAAGTGAGAAAATCTATTTTAAGTGAACCAATACTAGTTAATGCAAAGTAATATATCAAATATATAATTATACATTAAATCATTAAATCAACACTTGATTTAACGATCCGGTCATATCGCATATGACCGACTAATATCCAATGTATCGGCTTATCGAATCAATCCTTGATTCGATAACTAGCTTATATCGCATACAACCAATCGATACATTCATCGCGAGAATAGAATACGGTATCACATACACGCATTATTCTCGGTCCCGCACATATCTCGTATGCGCTCCTATTTCGTTTCGCTTGAGCCAGGAAACCTCTGTGTAGGACTCTAAAGACTCGTCAATACGCCGGCAGCAGGTGATGATCATATCAAACACCCACAAGCCGCAAGCGGTCTGCTAAACGTAACGGCCACCCGGGTATTGAGCGATCAGAAGATCGACGAGCAAGCCCGCACACACTCCTGTGAATCCATCCAGTAACACTTACCGAACAGTCCGGTCTGTTCGTATGATATGTCGCATATCTCTCCTAGGGGTGGTAAACGTCAGACCCCAATAGCTCGATAAGTCATGCCGACGTAAGGTCCATAACAATCGTGAAACTACTGATAACTCTTACCAGTATATCAATGCAACCCTGGCCAGGGATTTCCAGTTATGGCCAGTCGTGCATAGCGCAACATCAACCCCCAATACCGGGAGAGACGAATCCCTTCCTATCGTTCATTGCCTCCATGTGAATCAGGACTGTACCCAAAAACCACCTGTTTGCACGACTCAGTAGAGCCGTGGTAGGGTGGAAATCAAAGCACAGTGGGAGACACACAAGACTCTATGACGATCTCGGGTCAACAGACTAAACTGTACCAGTGTCACCAGAGAACTGCCATCTGACGTGAGGTATAATACCATCTGGGAGTTCTCGGCGAGTCCGTTCAATGTACCTAGTCTCCACTGAGCACCCGCATACCATCTCTGATGTCAAACACCAATGAATATGAGATCATCCATCGCCCATCACATGGGTCGAGAAGACATGCGCTAGTCTACTCTGGAATATCGATGCCCCGTCTCGATATTCCCACGACTAGGAACATTGAAGGATGTACTCATAGACTACCCAGGCCCCACTAGTATGATCTACATCATAGTCCTGGAAGTCGAGTACTCATCCTAAGGGCTTTATCAATATGTAACAGAGAGACAGAAAATATACATGTTAAGATAAAGAGCAACCAGATAGCGTACTATCATGTCGAGCAAGAAAGTCCTACCTATATATGTCCCAGCATCCACTACAATATACATCCAATGTACAGTAATGGCCTCTAGGGCATACATATAACTAACAATCTCCCACTTGCACTAGGGCCATCTGTAGCAGTGGTTGTAGTATCTAATACTCAACCATCCCATAAAAGTCTCTCTCTGGGAAAAAGCCTTTGTGAGTGGATCCGCCATGTTGTCCTCTGAGTCTACTCTCCTAACCTCGATCACCCTGGAGATCATCTATCTCCATGATCAGGTGATGCCGCCTCAGAATATGTCTGGGTCACTAACGGGACCAGGGTTCCAGGGCCAAAGCCACTTTTCCATTGTCACATAATGGTTGGAACCTAGTTCATCTCATGAACCAATATACACCAAAACTGCCTCTTTGGTAGTATCTTTAATAGCGATGTTACCAGCCTTTATCGTCTAGTTTGCCACGGTATCTAGCTTGGAACTCTTCCAACATACCGTCCCTCTACTGAGGGTAAAGACAATGCCTGCGACTGACATTCAGTCGTCCTTATCATTCTGGAACCTTTCCAGTGATTCTCCCCAGGATCGATTGATACCTGTATCACTTTGATCCTATATGGAGAATCCTTATGATAAGCGGAGATTGACCGAGCGTAGCATAGGAAACTCCTTCCCTATCAAGAGTATGTCATCTACGTACTCTACGAGGATCACCACCATACTCCCTACTATCTTTTTGTATATACAAGGCTCATCTACCTTTTTGATGAAGTCAAACACTTTGACTATCACATCAAAACAGACGTTCCAACTCCGCGATGCCTGCTTTATTATGTAAAGCTACTTGCACACGTTTCCTCTGCTCCCACTGTTTACGAAGCCCTCTGGCTGTGTTCTTATTGACGTTCTCTTCTAAATCATTATTTAGAAAAGTAGTCATGGCACCCAACCACCAGATATCGTAGTCATGGTATGCAGCAATGTTAAGTAGGATCCGGATGGACTTAAGCATAGCCACTGGAAAAGGTTTCATCATTATCCACGCCTGGTCGATGACGAAAACCTTTAACAAGTCTAGCTTTGAAAGTCTCAACTTTTCCATCTACACCAAGTAATCTTCTCAAGATATACTTGCTCTTGATGGGGATTCAACCCTTCAGATATAGCATCTAAAATCTATACCTTGTTGGTGTACATGGATTCCATCTCAGATCGCTAAGCATCCAGCCATTCTTACAGAGTCCTTACTCTCGATGGCCTGCTCGAAACTAGTTGGGTCATCATCTCATGATGCATTCCTCGCTCCCACTGTCATCGAGAAACCGAAGTATCTCTCTGGCGGATGAGGAACCCTACCAGATCGGCGGAGAGGCTGAGGTTCGTTGGAGACTATTGAATCCTCTGGTTCTGTCAAATCAGCTGCAGTTTTGTATGGTTGGAACCTTTCCAGTTCTACAGAACTGACCTTGCCTCGATCTTGTCTGGATTTTGCTATTGACATAGGCCGGACAATCCCAAATCTTAACTTACTTAAGAGATAGGCTCTTCCCATACCATATCTTATATGGAGTGGTAGGCACTGATTTGATTTGAACCCAATTCAATAGGTATGCAACTTCTCAAGTGCATAACCCCCTAAAAGGAAACAGGTAACTCAGTAGTACTCATCATAGAGCAAACCATATCATATAGGGTGCTAATGCTCCGCCCTGATACACCATTGTGCTGTGGTGTATACAGAGGAGTAACACCGAGAGAGAATCTCATTCTCCTTTAGAATAGTCCAGGAATGCCATGCACAAGTATTCTCCTCCCTGATCTTATCATAGGACATAATACTTATACCCGTATTTTGGTTCTCTACTTCTAACTTATATTCTGTGAATATCTCAAAAGGTTCGGACTTATGTTTCAACAGGAACATATGACTGAATCTTGAGAGATCATCAGAGAATGTAGTGAAGTACAAAGAACCGGTCCTGGCATGTGTAGACATGGGACCTTACATACATCATCATGTATCAGTCCCAATAGTTTACTAACTCTTTCTCTGTTTCCAGTAAACGGAGCTATGGTCATCTAATCTTTGTGACATGATTGGCAAGTTTCACAAGATGTAAATTCAACTGATTTAAATATGCATCTAAAATGTAACTTCAGCCAGTCGGGTCGCATTGATATGACCTAGTCTACAATGCCTCAAGAAGGATTCGTTCATTTCTGAACTCTTCTTCTTGTGTGTGTTCTGTATACTAGGAACTGTAGTTTGATTTAGAACGTCAATGCTTTTAGATAACATGCCTGAACCGATCAACTTTGATATAGGAAATGTTCAAAACAATATCCAACAATACAAAATTTTATCATTTCTTTACTGATAAAGAGACTGATATGATTTTGTATATCAAGTTCGGTATCTAATAACATTCGTTCAGAATCAATGTACTGGTAATACAGAGTGACAGTGACCAACAGACTTGGCTGCAACACTTGCCCCGTTTTCTGTCTCATGAAACTTATCACCCGTTCTCAGTTCTCTACCTTTCTAGCCCTATGTAACAGATTACATATCTGGGATCCTGATCCGGTATCTAATACCCAGGATGCAGAGGATACTGAGAAACAGTTCTTTGTAATAACACACCCGAAGAAGATGCTTCATCATGCACTTTCTTCGTTTGGGCGGCATGGGAATCCTGGTATTCCCCTATTTCCTACTCGGTCTTATAACAATTATAAGTTGGAGCGGGACCAACGTTCCCCAGCTCAGTATAACAAGCGGGTTCGGTCAATACATCCATATTATTATCTTGATTAAGGCGTGACATGGTCGCTACCTGGAGAGAGAGAGAGAGAAGAAAACACTCTGCGTGCGCTTTTACAAGATTAGATTGGTAATATGTTTTATCTAATCAGGATGGCTCCCACTGTTTTTATCAAATCTTCCTTCAAACCTTAAAAGGAAAGACTAGCCGGGATTAATTACGCTCTATAAGTTCACCAATCTTTCAGCCAGGCCAGTGCCGGTACTTTGAGGGAGGTTTCCCGTGCTTTCACACGGACCTAATTAAAGTAAACCTCGTTTTTCCAGGGGCGTAACCCCGTTGACACCTTTCTAGACACCTACTTGATTGGCTAATTGTAAAGTGCAAAACACTCCCAGGAGTAACAATTACTCGCAGTGGGTATCGGGATCCAACTATCATATAGAAGGTATGCAATCTCATTGCAAATCTCAACACTTGAAACTCCCGATAAAGGTTTTTACCCCTAGCACTTATGACCTTAACTATGGTCAACAAATCATAAGCACTAGTCAAGTTCTACCCGTCATTTCGTGATTAATTAGACCCACCCACATGACCCTTAACTAAGGTCAACAAAGTCACGTGACTGTCCTAACTAATCGCATCATATGCGGTGTAGGAAGACATCACTTAGCTACCGTACACTGTGCCTTAACTAAGATCAACAAACACAGCACGAATACTAAGTACTCTACTTCCTAAAATGACGGAGGGTTGCGGATGGTTTTTAAGAAAACCTTTAACGCTTTGAATTTGATCTCGTTGCGGAATCAAATGGTTTTTAAATGGAATGTTTTTGAGGATTTTCTAGTTTTGCTAAAGGGGTCACTCCCGGTGAAGTGATCGTCGGCCCTTTCCTCATCGAATAAGGTGCAGGATATATCATATATACCGCTGTGCAAAGCAAAAACTATAGAGGCAATCAAAAGACAAACCGAGGGTTGTAGCATCTGCCAGTTATTGCTAAAGGAGTCACTCCCGGTGAAGGGATCTCGGTCCTTTCCTTATCGAATAAGGTGCAGGATGTTCTACAAGGAGCACTGCGATGCAAAGCAAGAACTGTAGCTACCTGTTTTATTTTTGAAATTCGATTCCACAGCATCTTTTTGGTTTATTTTCTTTCATTAATCTCATTAATGAATGTCCCATCATTTAAATCCACCTAAACATCACAGATAAATATAACGTATGCTTATGCCATCCGCATTCGCCTCGATGTCTCGTTTGCACCGTTAGGTTAGGTAACTAACGCCAGAGCGAGGCAGGGCTAGCGCGGGTGTAAAACATAAGCAACGTCTATATAATATATCATATATACTATATATAATATCTATCTGAACATATCACATGATCATGTAGGGTTCCTAGGCACTCTAATGAGGTCTCACAAGGCATCAACCATGCCAATTTCAAATTTTACGGGTGCCGAGAAACCCTAATATGGATCGTTAACTAGATTTTAGGCGAAACTAGCAAGTAGTTAACAACATAACTAAGAGTTAAACGGAAATACAACCTTTGTAGATCCGGTCCTCTACCTCCATAGCTCCGCAATGAAGTCTCCTCGCTGTCCAAATCGAATCCCGGGCTCTAGCGTCGGCTTCATCGGAGAAATGGGCGGGCCAGGTCATCGACTACGATGCCGAAGATGATCTACGTCGAGGCATCACAAGATCAAGCTCCCACTTCACCAAGTCATAAAACTTGTGAAGAAAACACCCTATACTACTTGGCAAGAGGTAGAGGATGAAGAAATAGGAGGTGGGTTCACTTTAGAATTGGATTTCTCACTCAATTACTCAAGTTGCCATTGATGAAGCAAGCTTTCTTCATCTTTGAAGAAGAAGAAGATGATTATTATAATGAGTATTATTCAAAAAGGAAATAAAATGAATACATATCATAATGTAACCATGTTCATGTGTAGAGAATAGACTAGGGTTAAGTGGAATGGTTAAGGTTAAGCATGAGACAAAATGGTGACTTAGTCAAAGCTTCATGAAGCTTCAAATACAAACAAAGAAAGCCACCATCTTTCCCATTTTCTTTTCCAAAATAAAATAAATGAAATAAATAAATAAATGAATAAGAAAATGAAAACCCTAACCATTACACAACCATGGTTTAATCTTTACACAAACCATAGTGAGCATGTATCATCAAACATGATACAAACTTGTGTACAAAAGTATATCACATATACAATGTGCATAATCCAAGTGAGAAAATCCATTTAAAGTGAACCAATACTAGTTAATGTAAATTAATATATCATATATATAATTATATATTAAATCATTAAATCAACACTTGATTTAACGATCCGGTCATATCGCATATAACCGACTAATATCCAATGTATCGATTTATCGAATCAATCCTTGATTCGATAACTAGGTTATATCGCATACAACCATTCGACACATTCATCGCGAGAATAGAATACGGTATCACATACACGTATTATTCTCGGTCCCGCACATATCTCATATGCGCTCCTATTTCGTTTCGCTTGAGCCAGGAAACCTCTGTGTAGGACTCTAAAGACTCGTCAATACGCCGGCAGCAGGTGATGATCATATCAAACACCTACAAGCCGCAAGCGGTCTGCTAAACGTAACGGCCACCCGGGTATTGAGCGATCAGAAGATCGACGAGCAAGCCCGCTCACACTCCTGTGAATCCAACCAGTAACACTTACCGTACAGTCCGGTCTGATCGTCTGATATGTCGCATATCTTGCCTAGGGGTGGTAAACGTCAGACCCCAATAGCTCGATAAGTCGTGTCGATATGAGGTCTATAACAGTTCGAGAAACTACAGGTAACACTTACCAGTAAATCTCAGCAACCCTGGCCAGGGATTTCCGGTTATAGCCAATCGAACACAGCGCAACATCAACCCCCTATACCGGGAGAGACGAATCCCCTCCTATCGCTCATTGCCTCCATGTGACTCGGGACTGTACCCAAAAACCACCGTTTTGCACGCCCTCTTGGACGTGGTAAGATGGAAATCAAAGCACAGTGGGAACCACACAAGACTCTATGACGATCTCGGGTCAGCAGACTACTCTGTACCAGTGTCACCAGAGAACTGCCATCTGACATAAGGTATAATACCATCTGGGAGTTCTCGGCGAGTCCGTACAGTGTACCCAGTCTCCACTGAGCACCCGTATATCTTCTCTGATGTCAAACACCAATGGATATGGGATCATCCATCGCCCATCTGTATGGGTCGAGAAAGTATACGCTAGTCTACTCTGGTATATCGATGCCCCGTCTCGATATACCCACGACTAGGGACCTTGAAGGATGTACTTATGGACTACCATGTCCCCACTAGTATGATCCACATCATAGTCCAGATAGTCAAGTACACATCCTAAGGGCTTTACCAACATGTAACAGAGAGACGATCAATGTACACGTTAAGGTAAAGAGTAACCAGATAGCATACTATCATGTCGAGCAAGAAAGCCCTCCCTATATATGTCCCAGTATCCACTACAATATACATCCTATGTATAGCAATGGCCTCTAGGGCATACATATAACTAACAGATCACATCACAGATAACGCAGCAGAAAATATCATATGGAATATTGGATATACTAGGACGTCCGTGTTTTATTTTGAGCCTGTATAAAACACGGATTCCACGGTCGTGATGAATAGCCAATCCCACACCCCTAGACCCCTACGAGAGCGGCAAGCAACCCTACCAATTCTAGGGTTAGGAGACCCGGACTCGACTCCTCGAGACGGTCTCCCACTAGACCCTAGAACCCGGTTACTTGTGCTCCCCTCCTTGGGTCTATCCTAATACGGAAAAATAAATAATATACATCAACGGTGACATCTTCCGCAACCTTGAAGTGCCCCAATAAAAGAATATTACATACAAGTTTTTACATGAATGAAAATGAAAACCACTCATCTCACATAAAAACCCCCCGGCTATTTAAACACGACGATCCAATATAACATATCCAGCAACACATAACATCACATGTCATCAACGTAAGTAAACATGCGTATCCCAATTGTCGTTGACATATAGCAACGAAACCGGCGATATCACATATTACACTTACGGTCACAGAAAAGAAAGTGTAAAACTACAACAGTTGGAATCCGCAACTTACATAAACATCGCATGCCTAATCAAATGAATTCCTTAGACATCGCATGCTTAACAATTATAAACCCCGCATTTTAGTCTCATTATCGAAAACTCTTTTCAATATCAAGTCGGGCAATTCAACAAGATTCCCGACATTTTGATCGAATGCTCGTCGCAAAATTTAGTAGACGGCCGCACCCCCGACGCCGTTGACGAAGTGCACTAAGGCGGAACACCGCTGCCGCGAGCACCCAAATGGATGCTTTCGGCGACGGGGTTCTCTTACAGTCACTTGGTCGGGGCTATGGGGTGAGGCTGTCTATTAAGTTTACCCGGCGAGTATCCGCGTACGCTACGTGATTGCGACGGGCTTTTGATCACATCAAAATTCCGTGGCAACCGATCAAGTGAGACTAAACTGCTATGTTTATAACATTCATTCAGTTATCTCATAACTACTTGTGGATTCCAAATATTGTATCACATTCCGGATAAATAGAAAATGTTAAACTTTCCGATCGAACAATCGAACACCCAAGTTTTCCCGAAACAGCTCAACACATGACATAAGTTTAAAAACATTCACTTCATGCCTCAGTACCAACGGTCCAGCCGTAGAAGGGTCAAGCCAACGCCTCACATGTGGCACGCCGTACTGCCCCAAACCCTAAGGTTCAAAGGGCAGTTCAAGACGATCACATAATCGAGTTAAGGTTTGTTGTCTTCTAGAGGGACTATAGCGTTACTTGCACTACTTAGAACATCATTAAACTACGGAAAATCCAACAATTGGAAATTTCCCGGCAGGGGAAAATGTGGGTATTTATATCCGGTCGAACTTTTTAATATATTCTAAAAATACCCGGAAAAACACAGTAAACAAAGTTAAATAATCCGATCGAATCATTGAGTCCCCAATAAAACCCCAGAACACTCAACTCTTGAGTCAAAATAAAAATACCCATAAAATATAAATCATATAAACAGGAATTATGGTGCCAAAATGATAACCTAACTCCTCTGTACGGCCGCGGAACCGCGGCCCAAGCAGGATATTGCCGCGGTTCCGCGGTGGAATATACGATTTAGGGGGTCGTTTTTCACTACAATTCTTATATTTTCCTGCTGTATTTTTCAGGTATTTTTAATTCAGAAAAATCCATAATTTTCAAAAATGTACAGAGAGGGGTCATGGATTAGGGTTTCGGGTTCGATCGGGTTTCTAACTCCGTCTACGCATCGCCTAAGGCTCTAGTTAGGCTCAGATACCACTGTAGGGTTCCTAAGCACACCCATGAGGTTCTGCAAGTGATCAAACATGGCCAATTCTAAATTTTTCTATGTGCCGAGAAACCCTAAACTAGATCGTTACTAGAGGTAAGGCGATGCAAGCAAGTTAACAACTTTTAACTAAAAGGGAAAGTGACTACAACCTTTGTAGATCCGGTCCTCCACCTCCATAGCTCTGCGTTGATGTCCTTTCGCTGCGATCATCGGATCCCGGACTCTAGTAATGGTTTCGTCGAGGAAATGATCGGGCTAGATCGTCGACTTCGATGCCGAAGATGATCTACGTCGAGGCAACTCAAGATCAAGCTCCAACTTCACCAAGTCATGAAACTTGTGAAGAAAACACCTTATACTACTTGGCAAGTGGTAGAGGATGAAGAAATAGGAAGTGGGTTCACTTTAGAATTGGATTTCTCACTCTTTTTCTCAAGTCACCATTGAATCTAGCAAGCTTCTTTCTTCTTGAAGAAGAAGAAGAAGAAAAAGAATATGATTAGAATAATGAAATAAAAATGGAAATAAAGTCATTCTTATCATTTTAGCAACCATGGTTAAGTGTAGAGAATAAACTAAGGTTAGGTGAATGGTTAGGTTTAGGAAAGAAACAAGAATGGTCAAAGCTTCTTGAAGCTTCAAAGAAACAAACAAAAGAAGCAACCATTTCTTTTCTTGCCCTAAAATAAATAAATAAAATAAATAGTTAAGAAATGATAACAAAACCCTAACCATTCACTTAAACATAGTTTAAAGTAAACCTACACCCAACCTTGCATGTATCATCAAACATGATACAATCAAGTGCACAAAAATATATCACATATACAATGTGCACATCAAGTGAGAAAATCTATTTTAAGTGAACCAATACTAGTTAATGCAAAGTAATATATCAAATATATAATTATACATTAAATCATTAGATCAACACTTGATTTAACGATCCGGTCATATCGCATATGACCGACTAATATCCAATGTATCGGCTTATCGAATCAATCCTTGATTCGATAACTAGGTTATATCGCATACAACCAATCGATACATTCATCGCGAGAATAGAATACGGTATCACATACACGCATTATTCTCGGTCCCGTACATATCTCATATGCGCTCCTATTTCGTTTTGCTTGAGCGAGGAAACCTCTGTGTAGGACTCTAAAGACTCGTCAATACGCCGGCAGCAGGTGATGATCATATCAAACACCCACAAGCCGCAAGCGGTCTTCTAAACGTAACGGCCACCCGGGTATTGAGCGATCAGAAGATCGACGAGCAAGCCCGCTCACACTCCTGTGAATCCAACCAGTAACACTTACCGTACAGTCCGGTCTGTTCGTCTGATATGTCGCATATCTCGCCTAGGGGTGGTAAATGTCAGACCCCAATAGCTCGATAAGTCATGCCGACGTGAGGTCCATAACAATCGTGAAACTACTGATAACTCTTACTAGTATATCAATGCAACCCTGGCCAGGGATTTCCAGTTATGGCCAGTCGTGCATAGCGCAACATTAACTCCCAATACCGGGAGAGACGAATCTCTTCCTATCGTTCATTGCCTCCATGTGAATCGGGACTGTACCCAAAAACCACCTGTTTGCATGACTCAGTAGAGCCGTGGTAGGGTGGAAATCAAAGCACAGTGGGAGACACACAAGACTCTATGACGATCTCGGGTCAACTGACTAAACTGTACCAGTGTCACCAGAGAACTGCCATCTCACGTGAGGTATAATACCATCTGGGAGTTCTCGACGAGTCCGTTCAGTGTACCCAGTCTCCACTGAGCACCCGCATACCATCTCTGATGTCAAACACCAATGAATATGGGATCATCCATCGCCCATCACATGGGTCGAGAAGACATGCGCTAGTCTACTCTGGAATATCGATGCCCCGTCTCGATATTCCCACGACTAGGAACATTGAAGGATGTACTCATGGACTATCCAGGCCCCACTAGTATGATCTACATCATAGTCTTGGAAGTCGAGTACTCATCCTAAGGGCTTTATCAACATGTAACAGAGAGACAGAAAATATACATGTTAAGATAAAAAGCAACCAGATAGCGTACTATCATGTCAAGCAAGAAAGTCCTACCTATATATGTCCCAGCATCCACTACAATATACATCCAATGTACAGTAATGGCCTCTAGGGCATACGTATAACTAACAACATCAACGACAATCGGAATACGCATACTTGCTTACGTTGATGATATGAGATATTATGTGTTGCTGTGATATGTTATATTGGATCGTCGCGTTCTGAATAGCCGGGGGTTTTATGTGAGATGAGAGTTTTTTCTTTTTCATTCATGTAAAATTCATTTGTATGTAATATTCTTTTATTGGGGCACTTCCGGGCTGAGGATGATGTCACCATTGTATATTATTTACTTTTCCGCATTAGGTAGACCCAAGGCGGGGAGCACAAGTAACCGGGTTCTGGGGTCCAGTGGGAGACCATCTCGAGGAGTCGAGACCGGGTCTCCTAACCCTAGAATTGGCAGTGTTGCTTGCCGCTCTCGTAGGGGTCTAGGGATATGGGTTTGGCTATTCATCGCGACCGTGGAATCCGTGTTTTATACAGGCTTGTATTAAAACACGGACATCCTAGTATATCCAATAGTTCATATATGTTCTTCTGCTGCAATGTTCTGTGATGAGATCATATTACTGCCTGAGACGAATGTTTATATTATATATATGAGATATATGTTATATTGCAGATTTCGTTTCAAATGTGATGCTTGCGAAGCATAATAAAATGGGACTTCATTAATGAGATTAATGAAATAAAAGAAACCTAAAGATGTTGTAGAAACTTGTTTAAAAACTGGTAGCTCTAGTTCTTGTTTTGCATAGCGGTGTTCCTTGTAGAACATCCAGCACCTTATTCGATAAGGAAAGAGCCGAGATCCCTTCACCGGGAGTGACCTCTTTAGTGAAACTAGTAGATGCTACAAACTCGGTTTGTCTCTTGATCGCTTCTATAGTTCTTGCTTTACATAGTGGTATATATGATATACCCTGCACCTTATTCGATGAGGAAAGGGCCGACGATCCCTTCACCGGGAGTGACCCTTTTAGCAAAACTAGACAAGCTTAAAAAACACTCCATTTAAAATCACTCGATTCTACAACGATATCAAGTTCATTACGCCAAGGGTTTTCAAAAAAACCTGTCGTAGCCCTCCGTCATTTCAGATAAGTCCTACTTAGTATTCGTGCTACGTTTGTTGGCCTGCGTCAAGGCGTAGTGTGCGGTAGCTAACTAGTATTTATCTGTTTATGCATATGATGCAGATTGGATTAGGGTAGTCGTGCGACTTTGTTGGCCTGCGTCAAGGGTCGTGCGGGTGGGTTTAATTCAATCAAGAAATGACGGGTTGAACTTGACTAGCGCACTATGGTTTGTTGGCCTGCGTCAAGGTCATGGGACGCTAGGGGTAAAATATTATTGGGAATTTCAAGTGTTAAAATTTTCAATGAGATTGCATACCTTCTATGAGATAGTTGGATCCCGATACCCGCTGCGAGTAAGAGTTACTCCTGGGAGAGTTTTACACATTACAATTAGCCGATCAAGTAGGTGTCTAGAAAGGTGTTAACGGGGTTACACCCGTGGGAAAACGAGGTTTACTTTAATTAGGTTCGTGAGAAAGCACGGGGGACCTCCCTTAAAGTACCGACACTGGCCTGGCTGAAAGATTGGCGAACTTGTAGCATGTAATTAATCCCGGCTAGTCTTTCTTTTTAGGGTTTGAAGGAAGATTTGACTAAAACAGTGGGAGACATCCTGATTAGATATATTAGATAACCAATCTAATCTTACAAGAGCATACGCTAAGTGTTTTCTTCTCTCTCTCTCCAGGTAGCGACCATATCATGCCTTAATCAAGATAATAAAATGGATGAATTGACCGAACCCGCTTGTTATACTGAGCTGGGGAACGTTGGTCCCGCTCCAACTTATAATTGTTATAAGACAGAGCAAGAAATTGGGGAATACCAGATTTCCCGTGCCGCCCAAACGAAGAAAGTGCATGCTGATGCATCTTCTTCTGGTGTGTTCATTACATAGAACTGTTTCTCAGTATCCTTTACGTCCTGAGTATGAGATACCGGATCAGGATCCTGCATATGTAATCTGTTACATGGGCTACAGATAGGTAGAGAACTAAGAACGGGTGATAAGTTTCATGAGATAGAAAACGGTGCAAGTGTTGCAGCCAAGTCTGTTGGTCACTATCACCCTGTATTACCAGAATACATTGATTCTGAACGAATGTTATTAGATACCGAACCTGATATACAATATCATATCAGTCTCTTTATTAGTAAAGAAAGGATATAATTTTGTATTGTTGGATAATGTTTTGAACATTTCCTATATCAAGAGTTGATCGGTTCAGGCACGTTATCTAAAAGCATTGACGTTCTAAATCAAACTACAGTTCTTAGTATACAGAACACACACAAGAGGAAGAGTTCAGAAATGAACGAATCCTTCTTGAGGCATTGTAGACTAGGTTATATCAATGTGACCCGACTGGCAGAAGTTACATATAGATGCATATTTAAATTAGTTTGAATTTACATCTTGTGAAACTTGGCGGTCATGTCACAAAGATACGATGACCATAGCTCTGTTTGTTGGAAACAGAGAAAGAGTTAGTGAACGCTTGGGATTGATACATGATGATGTATGATGGTCCCCTGTCTACAATGTCAAGACTAGTTCTTTGTACTTCATTACATTCTCTGATGATCTTTCAAGATTCAGACATATGTTCCTATTGAAACACAAGTCCGAACCTTTTGAGATATTCACAGAATATAAGTTAGAAGTAGAGAACCAACAACGGGTATAAGTATTATGTCCATTGATGAGATCAGGGAGGAGAATACTTGAGCACGGAATTCCTGGACTATTCTAAAGGAGAATGAGATTCTCTCTCGGCATTACTCCTCCGTATACACCATAGCACGATGGTATATCGGGGCGGAGCAATAGCACCTTATGTGATATGGTGTGCTCTATGATGAGTACTACTGAGTTTCCTATTTCCTTTTGGGAGTTATGCACTTGAGAAGTTGCATACCTATTGAATATGGTTCAAATCAAATCAGTTGCCTACCACTTCATATGTGATATGGAAAGGGAAGAGCCCATATCTTGAGTTTATTAAGATTCGGGGTTGTCTGGACTATGTCTAAAAGTAAAATCCGGACAAGCTCGAGGCAAGGTCTGTTATGTAGAACCGGAAATGTTCCAGCTATACAAACTGCAGCTGATGATTTGGTAGAACCAAAGGATTCAATAGTTTCCAACGAAGCTCAGCCTCTCCGCCGATCTAGTAGGGTTCCTCACCTACCTGAGAGATACTTCGATTTCTTTATGACAGTGGGAGTGAGGATTGCATCATGAGATGATGACCCAACTAGTTTCGAGCTGGCCATCAGGAGTGGGACTCTGTAAGAATGGCTGGATGCTTATCGATCTGAGATGGAATCTTTTTACACCAACAAAGTATGGACTTTGGTTGCTTTATCTGAAGGGTTAAATCCCCATCAGGAGCGAGTATATCTTGAGAAGATTACTTGGTGTACATGGAAAAGTTGAGACTTTCAAAGCTATGCTTATGTCCATCCAGATCTTACTTGCCACGGCTACATACCATGACTACGATATCTAGTGGTTGGGTGTCATGACTGCTTTTCTAAATGATGTTTTAGAAGATAGCGTCTATAAGTACACAGCCAGAGGGCTTCGTAGACAGTGGGAGCAGCGGAAACGTGTGCAACATGTTTTATGTGATAAAACAGGCATCGCGGAGTTGAAACGTCTGTTTTAATGTGGTAGTCAAAGAGTTTGACTTCATCAAAATGGTAGATGAACCTTGTATATACAAAAAGATATTAGAGAGTATGGTGGTGATCCTCGTAGTGTACGCGGATGACATACTATTGATTGGAAAGGAGTTTCCTATGCTACACTCGGTCAATCTCCGCTTATCACAACGATTCTCCATATAGGATCAAAGTG
This sequence comes from Agapanthus africanus, assembly GCA_030015575.1. Lineage (NCBI taxonomy): Eukaryota > Viridiplantae > Streptophyta > Magnoliopsida > Asparagales > Amaryllidaceae > Agapanthus > Agapanthus africanus. Next base: position 345,797,097 of record CM057343.1, read on the forward strand.
ATACCTCCTGAATCCTGGATTTTAGATCTATGAGATAGATCTAATTGGATGTTAGGATACTCACTAGTTGTAGTGAGATGGTATCAATCGATCCTGGGAAGAATCACTGGAAAGGTTCCAGGGTGATAAGGATGACTGAATGTCAGTCGCAGGCATTGTCCTTACCCTCAGTGGAGGGACGGAATGTTGGAAGAGTTCCAAGCTAGATACCGTGACATAATAGACGATTAAAAGCAAGATACATCATTACCAAAGATGCTACCAAAGAGGCAGTCAGGATACATATAAGTTCATGAGATGAACTTCGTTCCTACCATTGTGTGACAATGGAGTTGTGGCTTTTGCCGAGGAACCCCCGTCCCATCAGAAATCCAGATATAATTCTTAGGCAGTATCACCTGATCATGGAGATAGTTGATCTCTAGGGAGATCGAGATTAGGAGAGTAGACACAGAGGACAACAGCACGGATCCACTCACAAAGACCTTTTTCCCAGTAGAGACTTTTATGGGATGGTTGAGTATAAGATACTTCAACCACAGCTAATTGTTGCGTATGTGATACCACAACAGATGGCCCTAGTGCAAGTGGGAGATTGTTAGTTATATGTATGCCCTAGAGGCCATTACTGTACATACGATGTATATTGTAATGGATGCTTGGACATATATAGGGAGGACTTTCTGGCTCGACATGATAGTATGATATCTGGTTGTACTTTATCTTAACATGTACTCTGATTGTCTCTATATTACATGTTGATAAAGCCCTTAGGATATGTACTCGACTACTCGGACTATGATGAGATCATACTAGTGGGGCCATGGTAGTCGACGAGTACATCCTATAACTGTTCCTAGTCGAGGGTGTATCGAAACAGGGCATCGATACACCAGAGTAGACTAGCGTATACGCATCTTGACCCATATGATGGGCGATGGATGATCTCATATCCATCGGTGTTTGACATCAAGGATGGTGTACGGGTGCTCAGTGGAGACTGAGTACACTGGACGGACTCACCGAGAACTCCCAGATGGTATTATACCTCACGTCAGATGGCAGTTCTCCGGTGACACTGGTACAGAGTAGTCTGTTGACCCGAGATCGTCATAGAGTCTTGTGTGATTCCCACTGTGCTTTGATTTCCATCATACCACATCCAAGAGGGCGTGCAAAAAGGTGGCTTTTCGGTACAGTCCCGAATCACATGGAGGCAATGAGCGATAGGAGGGGATTCGTCTCTCTCGGTATAGGGAGTTGATGTTGTGCTGTGTTCGATTAGCTATAACCGGAAATCCCTGGCCAGGGTTGCTGAGATTTACTGGTAAGTGTTATCAGTAGTTTCTCGAACTGTTATAGACCTCATATCGACATGACCTATCGAGCTACTGGGGTCTGACGTTTACCACCCCTAGGCGAGATATGCGACATATCAGACGACGAGACCGGACTGTACGGGAGTGTTACTGTTTGGATTGACAGGAGAATGTACAGGCTTGCTTGTTGATCTTCTGAGCTCTCAATACCTGGGTGGCTGTTACGTTTAGCTGACCGCTTGCAGCTTGTGGGTGTTTGATATGATCATTACTTACTGCCGGCGTATTGACGATTCTTTAGAGTCCTACACAGAGGTTTCTTGACTCAGGCAAAACGGAGTAGGGACACATATGTGATATGTGCGGGACCGAGGATAACGCGATATGAGATACCGTATTATATTCTCATGATATTTGATATCAGCCGGGTCATCGGATCAAGTGTTGATTCGATGAATCGGTACGGATAAATATTAGTCGGTTATATGCGATATAGTCGGATTATCGGATCAAGTGTTGATTCGATAATTTAATGTATAATAATATATATGATATATTAAATTACATTAACTAATATTAGCTCACTAAAAGATTCTTTTTCTCACTCGGGTAATACATTGATATATATGCGATATATGTTAATTGTATTATTTTATTTTGTTACGATAAATATTATATATGTGATATATAATATTGTAACATGATATGATAACTAATGCAACATGTTTAGTGGAGTTTAAACATGATTAGGGTTTGGATTAGGGTTAAGACTTCTAGTAGATTCTAGAAGGTTTCTTTTTCTCATGATAAAGATATTTGTGTTGATATTTATCTATGACTCATACTTAACCCAACCCAAACCCTAGCCCTTGGTTAATTCTCTACAATGGTTTGGTAAACCATGGTTGCATTATTTTCATCATATTAATCCTTTCATTATTCATCACAAAAGAAATGAATGATTCTTCTTCTTCTTCCTTCCTCTTTTCATGAAAAAGCTTTCTTGATTTTATTTTGTGATGAAAATTGAGTGAGAATAAGAAAACAAATGAGAGCAAAAATCCTATTTCATCATCCTCATCTATCCTTGCCATTTAGATGAGGGTGTTCACATCATTTCATGAGTGATAGCTTGTGTTAACGAAACTTGAAGGTAGATCATCTATGTTATCGAAGATCGAAAGCAAGGTTGCATCATTCTCTTCGTGAAGCCTCTCGAGAGTCCAGAACACAATGATCGCAGCGAAGGGACCTCAACACGGAGCTTAAAAAGTGAAGGACCAGATCTACAAAGGTTGTAATCCCTCTCACTTAGTGTTAAAGAGTTTAACATGTTAGTTTTCGCATAAACTGTAGTTTAAAGATCCGGTTTTGGGTTGTTCGGCACTGCTAAAATTTTAATCGGGCATGGTTGATACCTCATAGACCCTTGTGCGCATGCCTAGCAACCCTACACACTTGGGCCGGCTTGGCCGGCCCCCCTTGCTCCAGTGGGTCCCAGCTTCACACAGTGCCTTCCTTGCTGCCACGTAGCCCTAATTTTGATGTTTATTTTCTTTTCTTCTTTGCCTATAAATAGCAGGCAGTGGGCAAAGGTTCAGAGGTCATTCTTTAGTCTTGGATTGTCATTCTTTGTCCAAGTTTTCTATTCTCCTTTCATGTAAATAGCTTAGTCCCCTTGAGTTCTTAACCTTCTCTTGATCCTTCAACCTCTTCATTGAGCTTGAAAGTTTAAGGGTTGGTTATTGATCTCAAGGGGTTGTATCATTCTTGAAGTTTAATAAAGTGTTCTTTTGTGCTTCCTTCACCATGAGTTCTTTGCCCTCTCTTGATCTTGCTACCTCTTTATTGAGCTTGCAAGTTTAAGTTTGGGTTATTAAACCCATGTCTTGCAATATGTTCTTTGATTCCTAATCTTTTACTTACTTGCATTTTATTCTTGCTCTTTTAATTCTCGCACTTAAATTCCATGCACTTTAATTACTTGCTTGTAATCTTTTCTTTTCTTTGTTCTTCTCTTTTATTATCTCATTTTGGTTTGTTTTGTGAATGGTGTGAATATTGTCGTTAGGAAAAGAGAAAGATTTTGTAAGTTAACGTTTCGTTTTTCATTTCATTTTCCCGTCTTTTCCATTTGAAACTCCGCCCAAACCTTACGCAAGCGCTCCGTTAGGCACCCTACCCTACCAAGGAAAAGGTGATTCCTAACCGTGACCGGTTGCATTCGGTTTGCCCGGAGGCGAAAGCAAGAGACAAGAACGGACGGACAAGGGTCAATAAGCCGGATTCCACGAATACCGTGCTTAAGTCCCCTAATCCACGTTGTTGCCGATTGTTCTAGCTTCATTGGTTAATCGGCTCAAAGTACTTGAATACGGAATCCATTAACTTACACTATCCTATCGTTTCCTAACAAGCCTTATACTTGAATATAACACATAGGTTAGATAACGAACAAATCCGCCACGTGCATTAACTCGTTAAAACAAGAACTTAAAACGCTTCGTCTCCCTGTGGATCGACCCGTGCTCATCGCGGCTAGTTGCAAAGCGACACCGTCCTGATCGCGGTTAAACTTTAGAACTTTTAAATATCCGACACGCTTTTGGCGTGCGATCACCCCACATTATTTTTTATATTATTTTGTTCTAAATTCTTTGGAAGCCCAACAGTGCACCTGAGATAACTCCCAAAACTTGAACTGGACCTGAAAAACTAAATATACCAGAGCCTATATCTTGAGACTCCCCACTTCCCAAGACCTCGACTCGGCCGGGATCGGCCGAGTCGGCCGGCGGACCGGCCGACTCGGGCCGGCGCCGCCGGACGGACTCAGCCCGACGGCCTAGTCGTCAACTGGGAATTTGTGACTCTTGCTCTCCCTACCCCCTGTATACTCTATTTACTTAGATCGGTTCCAGAAACTTTTGAAATACCCTATTTACTCCAATTTTTAATGCTTTTATACATTTTTACATTTTTTTTTATTTAAAACCCTTCATCTGTCCTAACCCTAGCCTAACCCTATAAATACCAACCTACCCACTACCCTCTCACTCATATTTCTGAGCCAACTCTCAAGAAAAAATCCTTAGAACCCTAGTATGCAATCGAAGTGAGCACGAGGCGAAACTATGGCGAATTTCCCGGCGAACTTCCAGCGATCGTCCTAGGAACTCCCGGCGACGAAGGAACACACCGACGATTCCTCTACTTCCCTATCACTCTCTTGTGTGACCTAAAACCCGTAAGTATCATTTTCTACCTCTCTTTTCTATTCTCAAAATACGGATTTACAAAACCCGACGGAATCGGAACAAATCCGATTTCCTGTTCGGTTTCTTCATAAAATTCCATTTCTCACTAATATAATCATACTTAAACTTCCTCATGTTGACTATTAAACAATAATCAAACAAATTAATCAAGCTTCATTACATAAAATGATGGCTATTTCAATTTATCGTATTTTTCACTTAAATACCACATTGTTTCAATTCTACATTTAACTCCATTAAACTTGCTATACCTTTAAGTAGATCACGAGGTAACGACCTACCTCCTCACACATTCATATGCAAACATAACACGATACGCTCGAGAACTTAGAATACGGGAAAACAAACATTTTCATTTAAATACCATCTACTTAATAAAACCATTTCTAAAAGATTTAGTATTGATACATCTTTACAAATAAATACCACTTCTTATGAAAATAGGATAGGTTGTGGACATTAAGTCGTTTATCTAAACCTGACTTTGTGGTGTCTAGGCTAGGCAAGTGAGAAAGGTAACTTTAAAAGGCCCGTCTCTCGGTGATTCGTGAGCGGATCCCTCCTTCTTCACTTGTACTTACGTGGCCACAATTGGCGGTGAAGAGGCGATTTGAAGTATCTCACAAATTGTCGCTTAGGACCAGTTAGGAGCAGTCTAGTTGACATAGGAGACCCTAGCACATAGAATACGGGAAATCAACATCTTTGCAAATAAATACCATAACTTAATAAAACCGTTTTTCTTTAAAGATTAGTATTTAAACAAATCGTTGCAAAGCGCCTCTACAACCCATCTTGGGGAACCTGTTCGGGATGGTGCGGATTATCGCACATCCTCGGGATTAGTAGTATGAGATTCAGACCTCCGCAAGGAGTATTCGATCTCGAAAGATTTAAAATACGACACCTTAAGAAAAATGAGAATTCTAGATTATAATAAATATATAAAAATTTATTTTCATACAAATATATGAATATGTAACTCCAAAATATCTACTTTGAATTATTATGAATATTCAACCTTTTTCTAAAAATGGCACAAGAATCGGTTTACACTAAAATACCATGAATTCCATTTAAATAATATTTACACATAAATACCTTTATATATGGAATTAGGTTATTATCATCAGAAATATCACTAATATAAAATCTACAATTATTACAACTCTAAAGACGATAATAATTACTTGGGGTTTATCTTGAAAACTATATAAAAGTTATTTTTACATAAAACCCCTCAAGGTTTATAAATTACCCTAAGGACCCCAGTAAATATAGGTTTAAGAAATAATCAAGACTTCGATTTACATTTCTAATTGTCTGACTCGGTTTTGAGTCTGATTATATCTGACTTGAATATGATTCAAGCACAATCTACAATCTACAATATTCCAATTCAATATGAACACATGAATCCATGATTCCAGTTATTAATTTATCCAGTTAATCCATTTACATGATTCTTCAGTTACATCCATTTACTGATATCATGGTTCTGGTCAGTCATTCAACTATACCATCTATACAATACAATACAATAATACAATCAAAACACTACGGGCTTTAAAGGGGTAGACTGGCATGGAAGGTGTTAGAAGTGACACAAGACGGTAAGACTTAAGACACCTAACATGAATCCAATTGCCGTTGTTCCGGGCCTTCTAATAGAGTCTTGTACTCTATATTCTGTTTGCCCTGGTCTCTAGCATACTGAGACCCCTCTAGTATACACTGGCATCGTTCGGTACCAAGCTACAAACAACAGTGTTAATACAACATTACAACAATATAATACAACATTAAAATCTACTCTCTCTCTCTCTATGTGTGTGTGTCTATTTCTCCCATATCTTTGGGACTTACCGAGCGTCCTGTTCGCTGACGACATTCTATTTCTTTTTTTCTTTGAATGTCGTCAGGTGTTTTGGACCCGTCAGTGAACAAGACCACTGCTGAAGATTTTGACCAGTTCAGTGAAGAACCCGAGCTCTAGACATTGTACATTTTCCATTCAGTACCTTTAATTTCCTGTCATGCCATTGTTTAGGCACCGCTTTTATTTCAGTTGTATTTCCTTTCATGCATTGTACAAAAGAATGCTAATAAATAATGTTGCTATTTTTATTATATCTTGTCTCTTATGATTTTACTTTTATATTTCTTAGATACGCTTAGCGTATTTACTTCACAGTAAATACGTAGCGGACCAGTCGCGTCCCCTTCGCCGTATACCGGGAAGCGGGGTGTGACATTGGTAAACTGATCCCACAAAACCACCGCGGAACCACCGCAGAACCCATGGGTTTTCTGCGGTTCCGCCGCCATTTTGGGGCTTCAGTGCATAATTTTTCTTCTGGGTGTCTTTAATATGGAATTGTGTTTTCTGGAATATTTTGTTTGGGCCCAGATTGTTTGAGTACTAGATTTGCACTTGAGGCCCACTTCGGGAAGTTTTGTCGATTGGAATTTTAAATATGTTAGTTTACAGTACTTACATTATATCTCTGACCGTGAATGTCATTCGAGCGGTAAAACTCTTCTAATTACTATAGTACTTTTAGACCGGTTTGCAAACGTGACATTCACGTTGATGTTCTGTGTTGTGCTGTGATGTTGCGGATTTGTTGTGGTGGATAGCTTGCGTACAATGGTAGTGTAGTTTGGATTTATTTGTACATTTGATATCGCGGGGCGAGCGTCCGACATGTGGACTGCCGTTGATTGATAGATTTTCTCGATGTCGTGTTTTGAAAATTGTAAAGATCACAACCAAAGAAATTTATAAGCCACAATCAATAACGGTGTCAATTGTAGGCTCGTCGGTGAATGCGGATCGTCCACAGAGAAAGTGTGATTTGCACGATCTTGTTTTAGTTAAGTTGAAAATTAAAGGATAAAAGAAAATTGATTCAAGATTTATGAGTTTTAGTTTCAAGAATCATAAAGAACTAAAAATCTAGAATCGAGAATCAATAAAATTCAAGATGATATCCAAATCGAATGAATTATCAAGATTTGTAAAGTGGCTTGTAGGAATCGATCCAATCGATAGTGATGATAAAGAATTATGATTACAAATTCTTATCTATTGATAATTTGTTGCTAGGTCGATGACGATCAACGAGAATTAGGGATCTATTGAAGAAACTGGGGTTTCTTCATCATCATCCCTTGTCCTTTCGTTGATTAGCATTCAAATTTTAGCCTCTAGGAAATTCAATCATCGATCGTTGATCTCTAATTAAGAGCGAAAACATTCAATAAAGCATCTCGCTCGAAACTAGGTTGTCGATGATTCTATTTCCTAAAGTTTACAAAACTCATAAGACTTAAGAATTGTTCAAGAATTTAGTCATCATCATCTATCTATTTTCTCGATTCCTCCACAAGCGGAGTTTTCACTCAAATATCATGAAAAAGATAACAATCAAGAATCGATAACTCATCATAATTCTAAAATGTAAAGAGAAGCAAGATCAAGAATTTTCACATTTTATTATTCAACGTTTCGTTACAATTCACTCAAAGACTACAAGAATTGAGGAGAGAACTCGATCGTCGAACTAGCTTCGCATCGTCTTCGTGAGTCGCGGATCGTCGTGGATCACTTACTTGGATGAAGATCGACGTTGCTTCAAAAAGGCTTGTTGAATGCTTGATTGAATCGGTACTCGATGATCTTGATTTGGATCAAATTGTGTCACTCAATTTTTGTGGTTTGATTTGGATCTTGCTACTATTTTTCAACTACCGAACAACCTTTGTAATGAAGCATTGGGTCCCCTTTTTGTAAGTCGACGTTAGACACCCCACATGATGCGGGGAGGCGGAATAGGTAAAACAATCATTTTGATTAAACTAACATCGACTAACTTTGCGGATCTTTGCTAAACCCTAACTAACAACAACATAGAAGTGATTAGCTACTATGATAGATGATTATACCTAATGAATCAAGTCCTTCTTGTTCTTGTTGATCACCTCCTCGTCGGCCTCCTCGTTGTGATAGAAGATCCACCCGAAAGCTACTTCTCCAAGCTTTAACCTCACACTTGAGGTAACTAGGTGACTATGAGTGCTAATCAAAGCAACCTAGAGGATATAGAAGAGGATTTGGGATCTATTAGTCTTGCTAACCCTAGGATCTCAACACATGCGAGGATTAGGGTTAGTTCTTGAAGAGAGAGAGCTTGAGGAGAGAGAAGGTGAGAGTGAGAAATCATATGAATAATATCTCATTTGTGAATATATGAAGCATAATAATTATTAAATGAATAATCATATGGTAATATCAACTATGCTTCATTAACTCACTTTGTGTGAATCATCTCATGAGTCATTAAGCAATAAATGCTTCATTAACTCCTTTGGATGAATCACACCATGAGTCATCAATCCATTTAATGCAAATTCCACCTAAGCTTCCAACTCATCAATCTTCTAGAAGCTTCTCGACTAATTACGAGAATGCCCCTCCCATCCGTGAAAACACGGAAATATTGAGACTGTATAAATCCAATAATCCAAAACGAGAATCTGGCTTAAACCAAAGCCTGCTAGTATAAACTGTCCGAACATCGTACGTGCGTAAAAACACGTATGTGTCCGAACCCTGTCGTAAAACCATACGACCTCTATATCATTTCGCCTGAAGTAGGGAAACTATCTTTGTGGGACTCTAAAGACTCGACACTTACGCTGGTAGTGGGTTTAACCACAAGCCGCAAGCGGTACTAGCTGTACGTAACGGTCCCCAGGGTAGATATCGATAAGAAGGCCGATGAGGAAACCCATCAAAACTCCTACTGAGCCTGATGTGACAATCTCTGTACAGCCCGGTCTGTTCGTCTTGGACTATTGCATATCGGGCCTGGGGGGCGGCAGAAGTCAGTCCCCTATAAGCGGTATAAGTCATGTCGGAGCGAAGCCCATTACACCTTGAGAAGCTACTGGAAATCCTACCAGTAAATCTCGTTTCCCCTGGCCAGGGACTTTGCGTAATGGCTCTCCAAACACAGCGCGATATCAACTCCCAATACCGGGAGAGACGAATCCTATCTAACTGCCACTGCCTCCAATTGCTTCGGGATTGCACCCAACTGCTACCTGTTTGCACGACTCCTTTGTGTAGGGTTGCTAGGCACACGCACAAGGGTCCACGAGGCATCAACCATGTCCGATTAAAAAAATTAGCCGTGCCGAACAACCCGAAGCCGGATCTTTAAACTAGGGTTTAGGCGAAAACAAGCAAGTTAAACACATTAACACTAAGTGAGAGGGATTACAACCTTTGTAGATCCGGTCCTTCACTTCTTAATCTCCATGTTGAGGTCCCTTCGCTGCGATCATCGGGTTCCGGACTCTCGAGAGGCTCCACGAAGAGAAAGATGCAGTCTTACTTCCGATCTTCGATACAAAGATGATCTACCTTGATGTTTCGTTAACACAAGCTAACACTCATAATATGAAGTGAACACTCTCATCTAAAGGGCAAGGATAGATGAGAATGATGAAGTAGGATTTTTGCTCTCATTTTGTTTTCTATTTCTCACTCATTTTCCATCACAAATAAAAAGCAAGAAAGCTTTGCAAAAGGAGGAGGAAGAAGAAGAATAGTGATCCATTTTCTTTTGTGATGAATAATGAAAGGATTAATATGATAAATAATGCAACCATGGTTGACTTAACCATTGTAGAGAATTAACCAAGGGCTAGGGTTTGGGTTGGGTTAAATATGAGTCATAGATAAATATCTACACAAATATCTTTATCATGACAAAAAGAAACCTTCTAGAATCTACTAGAAGTGTTAACCCTAATCCAAACCCTAATCATGTTTAAACTCCACTAAACATGTTGCATTAGTTATCATATCATGTTACAATATTATATATCACATATATAATATTTATCGTAACAAAATAAAATAATACAATTAACATATATCGCATATATATCAATGTATTACCCGAGTGAGAAAAAGAATCTTTTAGTGAGCTAATATTAGTTAATGTAATTTAATATATCATATATATTATTATACATTAAATTATCGAATCAACACTTGATCCGACAATCCGGTTATATCGCATATAGCCGACTAATATTTATCTGTACCGATTCATCGAATCAACACTTGATCCGATGACCCGGGTGATATCAAATACCGCGAGAATAGAATACGGTATCTCATATCGCATTATCCTGGGTCCCGCACATATCACATACGTGCCCCTACTCCGTTTTGCCTGAGCCAAGAAACCTCTGTGTAGGACTCTAAAGAATCGTCAATACGCCGGCAGTAGGTGATGATCATATCAAACACCCACAAGCTGCAAGCGGTCAACTAAACGTAACAGCTACCCAGGTATTGAGCGCTCAGAAGATCAACAAGCAAGCCTGTACATTCTTCTGTGAATCCAATCAGTAACACTCCCGTACAGTCCGGTCTCGTCGTCTGATATGTTGCATATCTCGCCTAGGGGTGGTAAACGTCAGACCCCAGTAGCTCGATAAGTCGTGTCGATATGAGGTCTATAACAGTTCGAGAAACTACTGATAACACTTACCAGTAAATCTCAGCAACCCTGACCAGGGATTTCCGGTTATAGCCAATCGGACACAGCACAACATCAACTCCCTATACCGGGAGAGACGAATCCCCTCCTATCGCTCATTGCCTCCATGTGATTCGGGACTGTACCCAAAAGCCACCTTTTTGCACGCCCTCTTAGACGTGGTATGATGGAAATCAAAGCACAGTGGGAATCACACAAGACTCTATGACGATCTCGGGTCAACAGACTACTCTGTACCAGTGTCACCGGAGAACTGCCATCTGACGTGTAGTAGAATACCATCTGGGAGTTCTCGGCGAGTCCGTCCAGTGTACCCAGTCTTCACTGAGCACCCGTACACCATCCTTGATGTCAAACACCGATGGATATGGGATCATCCATCCCCCATCATATGGGTCAAGATGCGTATACGCTAGTCTACTCTGGTGCATCGATGCCCTGTCTCGATATACCCTCGACTAGGAACAGTTATAGGATGTACTCGTCGACTACCGTGGCCCCACTAGTATGATCTCATCATAGTCCCAGTAGTCGAGTACACATCCTAAGGGCTTTATCAACATGTAATATAGAGACAATCAGAGTACATGTTAAGGTAAAGTACAACCAGATAGCATACTATCATGTCGAGCAAGAAAGTCTTCCCTATATATGTCCAAGCATCCATTACAATATACATCGTATGTACAGTAATGGCCTCTAGGGCATACATATAACTAACACTTTGAGCCATGGTAGGGTAGCAATCTAAGAACAATAGAAACACACTCGAGACGAAGCAGCAGTGTCAAGTCTGCGGACTATGTTGTACTCATGTCACCTGGGAACTGTTAACTGACGACGGGTATAATACCAACCAACAGTTCCCTGCGAGTCCTGTCTGGTGTACCCGTAACCCAACGAGCACCTGTATACTATCTCCAGTACTACGTACTAATGGCTGTGGGACAGACCATTTCCCCTTCTAGGATGAGAAGCGTACACACTAGTCTACTCCGGAGTATCGATGCTCTGTCTCGATAATCCTACGACAAGGGACCTGAAAAAGGATGTGCTTGTAAACTACCCAGCCCCCACTAGTGTGACTGCCATTACAACGCTGGTGGTCAAGCAAGATCCTAAGGGCTCTATCAATATGTATTCTCGATATGCTAACATATACACATATTAAGATAGATACAAACGAAGTAGCGTACTACCATGTTTATCAAGACTGTTAATATAACTTTGAATATCCCAAGCTTCCATTAAATAATATACAAGCTAGTATGATACAATAATGGCCCCTAGGGCATATACACTAACAATCTCCCACTTGCATTAGGGCCATGTACTGGCGTATCGAAAACCTATCATCTCGAATAGCCTCTCAAACTGAGTCTGGGGTAAGGCCTTTATGAATGGATCTGCAGTGTTCTCCTCTGTAGCAACTCTCCGGACCTCGATCTTCCGGCGATCTATGTCTCCCTGATCAGGTGATACCGCCTTAAGATGTGTCTGGACTTCTGATGGGACCTGGGTTCCTTTGCTAAAGTTATAGCCCCGTTGTTGTCACAATATAGAAGTATTGGATCAACAATGGATGGAACCACCTGAAGTTCTGTGAGGAACTTCTTCATTGTAGCGCCTTGAAAAGTCGTTTTGGTGTTTTCCTGAAAATCGGTGAAAATTCGGTATTTTTCCGTAAACCGTCTTTTTTGTTATTTTGCAGTTTAGAACTAATTATACCTAATTTGGATAGGTAATTGCTAGTTTTTAGTAGCAAATGAGTTACTTATGAAATTCTGGTCGTTTAAAAATTTTCCCTAATTTTTCAATTTTTAATATTATTTTAAGCCGGTAAGAAAATACATTTAATTAGCGATAAATACAAATTTAAATGGGCTAAATTTAAGCTTTAAAATCATGTTAATTAAAATCTAGTTGTAATATAAATTTTTAATATTTTATTTCAAGTTTTAACTAATTTTTATTATGGAAAACGAAATTTATTGAATTTTAAGCTTAAACTTGCAATTTTGGACTTGTAAGGGGTCTTTTTGCATAAAATTTTTTTTGTAAAACCCCTCTCACTCCTCCCTCACCCCTAGGCCGGCCCACTTCAGTATCAAGGAATAAAATTCCTTGCCTCATTTGAGTTTTAGTCATGTGTGGAAATGAGGTTTGTTTTTAAAAGGATTTTGATTTTTTAATTGGGTATGGGTCTTTAGTGATGGGTATGGTTTGACCTTGACTTTTCCCACACCCCACACCATCCCCCTCTCCCTTGTTCTGGCCGAGAGTGCTGCAGCCCCCCCTTCATCATTTTTCTCTTCATCTTCTTCAAAATTTCATCAAGTTTGCTCCAAAAATTCCAATTTAAAGCTCACAAATTAACCCCCATCCTTCATCCCTTTCTTCTTGGCCCTTCTTGCTTGGATCATGGTGCTATGAAGCCATCTTTGGAGGCATCTTGTTCTTGCTAGATCCATAAATCTTGAGGTATAATTTCCACCAAGTTAAGTTCTTATGGTTAGAATTCTTAATTGAGTTGTGTTAGTGTTAATATTAGTGCTAATTTCATTCTAGATTTTTAAAGTTAATGGGTTGAGTTTAACTAGGGTTTTAGAAACCATTATTTAGTTAATTAAATCTATTTAGCTATCTAGTTGTTTACTAAACCAATCTATAAGGTTACTTTGCTTAGGTGGCTTCATATTATGCTAATCTAAGTTAATCTTGTGTGAAATTTTCATTGTAATTGCTAATGACAAAAATCAAGAAAGGGGTTTGTGTATGGAAATAGATTGAAGCATGATTGTTGTGTTGGAATTATGGATTGATGCTTTGTAAATGGTTTAAAATTAGTGTAGTGGCTATCTAGTGGGTTAGTTTGGATGTTTGTGTTGGATTGTGTTAACTTTATCGCTAATTTTCGATGTTTGCACCAAATTGCAAATTTCTGGCTTACTAGTTTTGTTATAAAATTATGTGATGAATTATTTTTGATATCTTGATGATTGTATTGGCTTATCCTATGACATTTAGGATGCGTGAGTGCGGAAATTTGTGTGTTCGGGTTTTAGTTTTGCCGGACGACCAAATCGACGATTTTAGTTAGTTTTTGCGATTTTCGCGTGTGTTCCGCGCACCTTGTGCACGTTGTACCTAGCTTGTGAACGTTGGTATTTTCGTTTGGGATTTGCGTCGTTTCATGGTATGTAACCTTATGTTTGGTATTGATGTAAATTCCAGGTTCGGTCGCGGAGACGTCAGACGCGGCACGAAAGGGGAAAGCGGTGATTGGACGTGACTAGTTAGGGATTCCGGTGAGTAGATGTAACATCTACGGGGGACTATCGTTGGATGGCGCAAGTCGCCCGATAGTTTTAGTAGCTTAAAAAGATTCTTAGTAATGTTAGTAATTAGGGGTGTAATACTTGTATGATTATTTGCTACATTCATGCCTTATATTGACATACATATGCGAACCCATTCTATAGGACACCTGCACCATTGCCAGGGTTTTTATATGCAGCACGAGCACTATTCATGCTTACACACACACCCTGGTAATTGCCATGCCACCACACTAGATAACCTATAATTTGAAACCTTTTACTATAATTGATACTTAAACTTGTGCTATTGCCTTTAATTCCTAAAAAATGAAATCGTAGGATTGCTATTCATGTGCATGTACCTCATCATATTATTTGTTCATGCCTAGTCTATTAATCATACATCGCAACTTGATTATTGATACCATATGCATTCATTATCATTGACATATGAACTTATGAGGATTTCTTGAGATTTTATGATATTCTGGATTTCGGGGGAAAGACGCAAAATTTCTAAACTTATTATATATTTTTTTTAAAAATATGTAAATTGCGGTTTTCTAGTGATGTAAGTGTCGTCCACCATGAGTTTGCTGTGGTTTTCGAGACCCGTTTCGAGGAGTTGGATGAACCGTCTCGGGTACATGGTGGGCCCGGTAAGGTACCCCGGGGCAAGAAGCTCGTGTTGCTGACGATGAGCCTGGCAGGGGACGGATTACCTACCGGTGACTGTTTGGGATGGCGGATATCCAGAGGATACCGACCGTGGCCGCGAGATGATGAGATATTGATATTGAGATGGGTTAGCCGGATGGCTGAGGCCAGAGATACTATGACATGGATATATGAGATTTGTGATAGTTTTGAGGTGTCGTTGCTGGACACAGGTTCTTGTTAATTCTATTGGTACTGTGCTGGTATTTCAAAAGAGATTCCTAAAGGAAAAACATGATTCTTATACTTACACATTCAGATCATGAGTTGATTCGCATTGCATTCATACCTGCTAGTATATTCATATTGCATACATACCTGCTATTATGTCCTGCCTTACCTGTATTTTAGATGCTAGGATGCTTGTGTGCATGCATTCGATAGCCTGTGTAGATGTTATTTATTACTCACGAGTTGGCAACTCACCCCCGTTGTGCCACAGCCTTTTTCAGGTCCGCTCCGTCAGTACAGTAGCGGCGGGCGCACTTGCTTCTTTTGCCTCTTTTGCCTGGACTCGAGGCTTTGCTCTTAGGTGGGTTATATTATTATTTTTGTACCACCTTGTATATTCTTTGTATCTAGTGTACTCCATCTACTGTATCTACCAGTATTGTTGTATATTGACCTAGAGATGAGACTGTGAGATTTGTAGACTTTTTATGATGTATTTTGGGGTCGAGCTCACTTGAGTCGACATGCTGTTTTTTTCTCATGCTTCTTTATGATTATTTTGCATGTTGTTGTTTTATATTGCGTGGGATTTGTGACCGCCTTGTGGCGAAGAGCTAGCTCCCGCTTGGGGATGCCTTATTTGTTGGATTTATATATATTCTTGTTGTACCCATTTTGGGGGCCAGTATTTACAAAGGAGACTCTGCCGAAATTTTCGGAAAAATTGATATTGTTTTTAAAAAGGCTTGATATGACTCATTTGATAAACTCGCTTTCAATTGATTGGTTTTCCTTCATTCTTTTGCTTATTTGGTTTTGGTTTCTGGGCTTTGGCTTACTTATTTTACGGATGTCTTGAGACGTTTCGTAACTTAAGTTCCAGTCACGTTCCGTACCCTGCGGGTCGTGACAGTCATCCAGACTGCTTCTTTTGCGGCATCGCAAGCAGCGATATACTCCGCTTCCATCGTGGAGTCAGCAACGGTGTCCTGCTTGGAACTCTTCCAGCACACCGCCCCTCCATTGAGGGTAAAGACATTACCTGACATGGACTTGGAGTCACCCTTGTCACTCTGGAAGATGGAGTCAGCAAAAGCCTCAATCTTGAGGGCTTTTCCGCCGTAAACCAAGAACATATTCTTAGTCTTTCTCAGTTACTTGAGAATGTTCTTTACTGCTATCCAGTGCTTCTCCCCTGGGTCTGACTGATACCGGCTTACCACGCTAAGTGCGTAAGCTACATCTGGTCTGGTGCACAACATCGCATACATTATAGAGCCTACCGCAGAAGCGTAGGGTATAACTGACATGCGATCCCTTTCCAAATCAGTCTTGGGAGACATCTCTTTGGATAGGGTGATTCCGTGACAAGCCGGTAAACTACCGCGCTTAGAATCTTCCATACTGAATCTTTTCAGTATAGTGTTGATATACCTGGACTGCGAAAGTCCCAACATCCTTTTGGATCTATCACAAAAGATTCGGATCCCCAGAATGTAAGAGGCATCACCCAGGTCTCTCATGGAGAACCTGCGTGACAAGAATCCTTTGACATATTGTAGCATAGGAATGTCATTTCCTATCAAGAGAATGTCATCCACGTACAAGATGAGGAATATGACAGTTCGTGCTACTATTTTACTATATATACATGGTTCATCTGGATTTTTGATAAAATCATATTCTTTGACCGTTTCATCAAAACAGATGTTCCAACTCCGTGATGCCTGCTTTAGTCCATTAATGGACTTAAGCAACTTGCACACTTTCCTGCTTCTCCCACTCTGATTGAAACCTTTTGGCTGATCCATATAGACCCACTCTTCTAAATTACCATTTAGAAAAGCCGTCTTTACGTCCATCTGCCAGATCTCATAATCATAGAAGGCGGCAATGGCAAGAAGGATACGAATGGATTTGATCATAGCTACTGGAGAAAAAGTTTCGTCATAGTCCAAACCAGGTTTTTGACGAAAACCCTTTGCAACAAGTCTAGCCTTATAGGTTTCCACCTGTCTATCTACACCAATCTTTTTCTTGAATATCCACTTGCATCCTATGGGTTTTACCCCATCTTGAGCAAAGTCCAAAGTGCATACTTTCTTGGTGTACATGGACCCCATTTCGTTCCGCATTGCATCCAGCCATCTTACCGAATCGCCGCTCTGGATGGCCTGCTGCAAGCTAGTAGGTTCATCATTATCAATGATGCAATTTTCTCTATCCCCGTCAATTAGAAAACCGTAGTATCTCTCAGGCGGATGAGACGGCCTACTACTCCTGCGAAGGGGTGCGGGAATGTCCTGTTCTTCTTGAACTTCTGGTTCTACCAAACTTTCAGTAGTAGTTTGTGGTTCTGAAATTTCTTCCAGTTCTATTGCGCTCCCACTTGTTTCCTTTTCTAAAAACTGTTGTTCTAGAAAATGGGCAATACGAGAAACAAATATCTTTTGTTTCTCTGCGTAATAGAAGAAATACCCCTTGGAGTTCTTTGGATATCCCATAAACTTACACTGCACTGATCGTGCCTCGAGTTTGTCCGCATGCTGCTTTTTAACAAAAGCTGAACATCCCCATATCTTCAGATACTGAAGATAGGGTTTCTTCCCACTCCACATCTGATATGGCATGGTAGGCACAGTCTTGGTAGGAGCCCTGTTCAAAATATATGCAGCTGATTCTAGTGCATAACCCCAGAAAGATCGCGGTAACTCAGCATTACTCATCATGGAACGTACCATATCCAATAGGGTTCGGTTTTGTCTCTCCAATACACCGTTGTGCTGTGGAGTGTATGGAGGAGTAAGCTGAGAGAGAATTCCTTTCTCTTTTAGGTAACCTAAGAACTCGTGTCACGACCCGAAAGAGCACGTGACTGGCCCTTGAACCATATGAAGTCTGTAGGACTCCATCTGATCCAAGTAAGTCAAAAGCCCAGAAATCTAAAACCATTTTAAGAGTAAAGAAACATATCTTGTAATTTATTTTCCCTTGAGGCATTTTATCTAACACTTACTACGCATAAACAAAGAGCAGAACCCACACAAGCAATATAATATACAACGCCGACGGGCGAGGACCAAACTCAGAAGAAACTCACAATAACATGAAAACCTTAACACTACTAAGCGCGACTCTAAGGTCGAAATAATACATCACTAGTGTCTGAGTCTGAAATAATATACAAGTTTTGGTTGATGGAATTTCTAGATACAAAGAATAATACATATACAAGGGTGGTTCTGATGCAAAGAACCCACCTACCAAGCAAATCACCCGCAAAGGAAGCAATGTGCCGGAAATGCCGCTATGGAACCTGTACGGCAAAACCTGCAAGAACTGTGGCACAACGGGGGTGAGTTGCCAACTCGTGAATAGAAAATATCTACAAGCAGAAATTGAAAGCATGACATAATCCTAAGTCAAACGATCAAATATAATATAAACCTCAAATGAATAAGTTTGAAGCATAGTAAAGTGGCAATGTAACATTTGAACATAAGTGTAGTGTCAAGTACTCGTGCCAGTGCCTCACGTAACAATATATCATAAATATGATGTATGTATGCTGTAAAATGAAAACAGGAGATATCATGAAATGAAATCATCAGAAAATCAACGTCGAGCATTGACACAACTATATATCTCAAAATCAAGTGAAACCTATATATCATGTATCCGATATGTATGCGGCATTCATGAAGGTACTCTATCAGGTACTACTAATATGTGATGTAATGCATATACAATAAATGTGGGGTAGGGGAGATATAATATGCCATCGACCATAAAGGCCCCGAGCACATAGGCTCCTCTCAAATCGAGCTCATAGGCTCCGAACACATAGGCTCCTCTCACATCGAGCTCATAGGCTCCGAGCACATAGGCTCCTCTCAAATCGAGCTCATAGGCTCCGAGCACATAGGCTCCTCTCAAATCGAGCTCATAGGCTCCGAGCACATAGGCTCATAGGCTCCGAGCACATAGGCTCCTCTCACATCGAGCTCATAGGCTCCGAGCACATAGGCTCCTCTCAAATCGAGCTCATAGGCTCCGAGCACATAGGCTCCTCTCACATCGAGCTCATAGGCTCCGAGCACATAGGCTCCTCTCAAATCGAGCTCATAGGCTCCTCTCACAATGCATATGTAAATTTGCGTAGATCATCATGATGATATATTAAGTATGTGTATATATATATCAGCGTCCCATACCACTAATATATATATACTCTATGGGTATACATATATATTTCAGCATCCCATACCACTGATATATATACGCAGGAGTAAAACAATCCAGAATCATCATATGCAACCATATCACAGTGCGAAATCCATGAATTATAATACATGCAACAAGAACACTAATATAAGCATGCAACTATGTAAAGGCATATGCACAAGGAATATGAATCAATAACATATGAGCATGCAATGCAATGCGAGCCGTAGAATAAATGATAAATGAATAATAATGCAGCTTGCCATTTGAAAAAAGACAAATTGGGGTTTTTGTAATAGGTATGTCTTGGGTCTAGTCTAACATATATTATGCAAACCACAGATCTAAGTATCAAGTCAACCGGGAGGGGTAAGGAATCCACCTAAATCTAAGTCGATATAAATATATATACATATAATAGTCGGTGATCCCGCCTCAATAGTATCGCGTACAATACAGTATATCATATGACAATCCTCAAGTCATGAGTGCGGATCTATCATCAATATAAAGCTCGTACGGTAAATCGTCGTACGGCATCCCAATAGCTGGGTACGGGTCAATATCACATTATCTCATCAAGTACCTGGTATTCTTATCATCATAACACATAATCTGGGATACTGAATCTAAGTCTAGTACAAATCGGTACTATCTATATAATTATGAATGCGGGGGTAAAACACATGCCTAAAGGCCTGCTAAGAATCACATATCGTATCCCAAATACAAATCATATCAAATCACCGATCTCACGGCACCAAGCCCAATATCATCGACTCATCTCCAAAGTCATCAAATATCATCATCAACACAGTGTAAGTATAGTGAATATGCAAGGGTGTGCGTGTGGATGTAAACCTATTCTAGCGTTCGTGGCTATGAACTACATTAGTTTACTTCTAAGCCTAAACTATCCATAAAACACCTAACACAATATCCATGACACATTATAACTATCATATAGTATATCAACTACGGACTGCGGGGGTGCTATACGTCATCCCCCGACTTCCCCCTGTAGATATAATCTACTCACCTTGCGTCTTCATTGTCGACGTCACCACGCGTTTGCTTGTCGTCCCGAAGTCGTCATGGGGTACCTACACATTAACGTATCGCAAATGCATATCAAAACCAATTCCAAACTAAAACGGCATATGAATCTCAAAATGATACGCTAAGATCTATAGGTTAGAACCTATGGACAACGCCTTCCAAACCCATCAACAACCCTCGATATAGTCGTATAAACGCCAAATAGTCGAGGTAAAACACAATACACAAATTCAGAATTAAACATACGGAATACGGAAACACGAATCCAAAACAACAATTAAGGAAAATAGGCTCCAGATTTCACCCTAGGTCAAATTAGACAAATCTATACATGCCAGGGGCTTAAACTACAGATGTAGGAGCAGCAGGATCAAAACGACCCAAATTGATACAGGTCTGGCCATAAATTGCGGCCAAACAGAATAAATCTGCGGCCGGGTCTTGGAGTTGGGGGCTAGGGTCTTGTGTGGTGGTTCCTGGGTGCCTGCACATCTCACTGTCCAATCAATTTTATTTTAGGATGTCTCGGGTGATAGCAGATTTCCAAATACAATTCCAGAATTGCAGTTTTTCCCGACATCGTCTCATAAATCCGTATTCTGGGTTAAAGCTTCAGGTTAGGGTCCAATATAACATCACACCAAGATTCTAAGGTCACAACAAGTCTTAGTTTCACTTCACAACTCAATTATTCCTCAAATCCTAACTAGGTTATCCTCAAATCCACAAAAACACACAATATCGATATGAAACTTGAATCGAAGCTTAAGCACAAGAAATACCACTCTAATTGTAAAGGAATAACCTCATAAGACCCACATGAATCCTCAACAACACCAAAATGAAAGCTTTCTTGGTCCATCCTATAGCTTGCAAGCTTGAGCACATTTTTTGTGAAATGAGAGTAGGGTTTTGGTGTAATTTTAGAGGTGATTTGAGGAGTTGAAGAGGGGAGGGAGATGAAGGAGCAGCAGCAGCAGGAGAAGGGGAAGAGGGAGAGAGAAAATGAGAGGAAGAATGAAGAGATGGCTAAGTCCAAGGTCAAAGTGAGACCATACCTCTCTCTCTCTCTCACCATACCTCATTTCTTTATTCCTTATTCCATTTTCTTTTCTTTTCTTTTCCCTTTTCTCCAAAACCTTCTCACTAGAATAGTAACCCTAAATATCATGATAGAAAATGCACAAGTGTGATAAAAATGATATGTGCATGTTTTGCACAAAAATGCTAAAAACCGATTAGCGATTTTTTTAATCGCGATTAGCACTCAATTAGCATATAACTAATCATAACAACTTAAAAATGGTATAATCCTCTAAATTACCCTATTTTAGAATTTTCCATAATTTTTCCAAATTTTTCTCCGTTTATCTGTATTTAATTATACCCAATTATTAAAATATTCAATAAAGTAATATTAATTTATAAAATTTCCCGAAAATGATATTTTATTATTTTGAAATGTTACAACTCGGCACTTAAATATTCACCACCCCGATCAGATCTCAGAGTCTTGATACTTTTGTCGGTTTGGTTTTCTACTTCATTCTTATATTATTGGAATTTCTCAAAGGCCTCGGATTTATGTTTCATTAAGAAAATGAATCCATACCTAGAGTAATCATCCGTAAAAGTAATGAAATATGAAAAACCATCTCTTGCATGTGTAGACATTAGACCACATACATCACTGTGTATGAGTCCTAAGAGCTTGCTCGCTCTTACTCCATGTCCAATGAATGGAGTCTTTGTCATCTTTCCTTTGAGACATGATTGACAAGTGGCATAAGATTGATATTCGAACGGATCCAAATATCCTTCTCTATGTAACTTAGTTAACCTTGTCTCATTGATATGACCTAGTCAACAATGCCATAAGAAAGCCTGATTTATATCAGGAGACTTTCTTTTTAGTGTGTTCTGGACATTGAAAATCTGTAATTGGTTTAACACATATATACCGTTATCTAGTGTACCGGACCCAATCAAACCATGATTAAGATGGATGTTAACAACATCACTTACAAACATGAAATCATAACCTTCTTTTGATAACAACGATACTGATATGATATTACACGTTAAACTGTAAGTGCACGGCGGCGCCCTGGTCGTCAATCCGACGGCCAAATGCGAAAACGGTGATAAACTTTAATTTTGCGAACTTAGCAAACTGGCACCACCGCGCACTAAACTCCGTATCGGGCCATTAAACTAGTTCTAGCAAAGTAACAAGATAGGGAAGAGATATACCGAGTGATCCGAGTCCTCCGGTCTTCTCGTCGTCGTCCCGATCTCCCGCGGAAACTTCGGTCGTCGCCTCCTTGCCGGAAGGGCACCACATCGTCTGTATCTTTTACGGGCTCCCACCTCAATACCGAGGCAACTCGGGCACGAAGCTGGCTAGTCGACGTGCCTAAGATTTGCTGTAGAATGTAGTGTAGATGATGCTTGTCTCATTTGGGATTTGTAGTTGCCTTGATGGAGGAATAAGGTTATGGAAAAATGGTGCTTTCATTTTTCCAAAACTAGATGAATGAGATGATGAAATGTGTGCTACCAAAGAATGGAAATTTCTCTCATCCTCACAAATTGTGGCCGGCCATTACTTATGGAAATGGTGGAGGGAAAGAAATAAATCATGAAGGGAGGTGAGGGTAGGAGAAATCAAGAGGTGACCACAAACAAACATGAACCATGCTTATTACTTACATCCACATCAAATCTCATTAAAGCAAAAGCATGGATGAAAGATTCTAATCCTATCATAATCAAACCATTTGCATGAAACCCCTCCACAATGTGTTATTTGCAAACTTGCAAATAACACCCTCCATCGGAAAAGTCCGGCCGGGAAAGAACAAAGGAAAACCGGCCGGAACGGAATGCAAACTGGCAACTCCAGAAAACTGGTCCCGTAATAAATTACAGGAAAACCCCGATACTGTGCATACACACCCGCATCTGTATTCCGTCCGGATACAAATGCAAAGAGACAAAATCTACACTGTACTAAACTAGGATCCGGCTTAAACCAAAGCCGGCTAGTAATATTCGTTCGATCCTGATCCGTGCAATACCGCATGTATCTGATCGAACCCTGCCATATATCTATACGGCCTCTAGTACAAAACGTCCGATCCTGATCCGTGCAATACCGCACGTATCTGATCGGACCCTGCCATATCTCCATACGGCCTCTACAGCGTTTCGCCCGAAAGCTGAGTAACTGAATGTGTGGCGGACTTTAAAGACTCGTCAATACTATGGCTGTGGATTTAACCACTAGCACGTCAGAGGTATAAGCCAATACGTGACGGGCCACCAGCTATTGACCAAAAGGGACGTCGATGAGCGAACTCATCCTGACACCCTACTGAGCCTGTCAGTGACAATATCCGTACAGTCCGGTCCGTTCGTCTACGAGCATCGCATGTCGGGCCTAGGGGGTGGGTAAAAGTCAGACCCCCAAAAG
This sequence comes from Agapanthus africanus, assembly GCA_030015575.1. Classification (NCBI taxonomy): domain Eukaryota; kingdom Viridiplantae; phylum Streptophyta; class Magnoliopsida; order Asparagales; family Amaryllidaceae; genus Agapanthus; species Agapanthus africanus. Next base: position 345,821,241 of record CM057343.1, read on the forward strand.
CGGTACAAGTCGTGTCGGAGTGTAGCCCAGAACACCCTGAGATACTACTGGAATACCTACCAGTAAATCTCCTGCCTTGGCCAAGGACTTCGTGTAATGGCTCTCCTAGACACAGCGCGACCTCACCCCCAATACCGGGAGAGACGAACCCCTGAAGATCCGCTCACTGCCTCCATGTGGCTCGGGACTGTACCCAACTAAAACCTGTTTGCACGACTCCTTTGAGCCGTGGTAGGGTAGTAATCAAAGCACAGTGGGAACTCACACGTGACAAATGACGATCCCCAGGTCGATGAACTAACCTGTACACATGTCACCTGGGAACTGCTATCTGACGTCAGGTATAAGACCAACTAGCATGTTCCCGGCGAGTCCTGTCCGGTGTACTCATAACCCAATGAGCACCTGTATACATCTTAGGTGAACCAACAGACACCAGTGGCATGTGAGACCGGCCACCGCCCCTCGTTGGGGTCTCGACTGTATACACTAGTCTACTCTGGAGAATCGATGCCCTGTTTCGAAACTCCCACGACTAGGGACCTTCTAAGGATGTGCTTATAGACTCCAGCTCTCACTTATATGATCCCCCTCATACTGCTGGCAGCCAAGCAAGAATCCTAGGGGCTCTATCAACGTGCAATAGTGACCTGTCAGGTCACCTAAAGCAGTACACGATGATAAAGGTAAACCAGATAGCATACTATCATCTTGAGTAAGACTGTCGTACCGGGATAGGTCCTCCCTCAATCATTGCAATCACGTGCCTGTGATCCAATAATTGACTCTGAGGGCACTATCTCCAACAATCTCCCACTTGCACTCAAGGCTAATTATTGCGATGTCGCATACTCACAGCCCGTGTGATACCGAACACCCAACTCCTCTACTAGTCAGTCTCACATAGCCTGTTTGGAAACTCTTGCGTTCGAGGAATAGCCTCGGTGAGTGGATCCGCCTAGATGTTTCTTTCTATGTCTCTCTATATCTCAAGTTCGCGGAGAAAGCCATCTCCCGAAATGAGCAATACCTGTCTTAGAATGTCTGGATGCCTGATGGGACCTAGCTCATAAATGAACTCCAAATCCAAACTTCTTAGACTGTATCGTCAACTGAACTTAATCAGTATCCTGCGCCATGCCACCCTCAGTATTGCCTTGGACCACCTGTCCAAAATACTGCCCCTCATCAGAGGGAAAACTATATCTCTGACAACCTCCCTGTCGTCCAGGTCACCTTGGAGGCCTGGAATGATAACTGCCTCCCGAATGAGGCTGTCGTTATCATATCCTTAGAACATCCACTTATGTTCTAAAACTGCTTCCGACTGTTCCTCCAGGATTGGATCAATATTAACTTATTGCATCTAGTGCAAGAACAACATCTGGTGTGGTACTTGACATCTCATGATTGACTCAATTGCCTAAGCAAGTGATTTGCCAATCATGCACATCCCTTTCTACTTTAGTCTATAAGACACCTTTAGAGAGGGTGACTCCATCACCTGCAGGTACACTACCGTGCCAGGAGTCGTCCATTCTAAATACTCTTAGAATGCTGTCAAAGTACCCTGATTGGGAAACCACCCAAATCTAGATCTAAAACCATAGATCTAGTAACCAGTATGTCTGATATAATGTCCAAGTCACATGTGGAGAAACCACTGTGTGACGACCAAAGTATAACCGATCGTAGTATAGGAATATCACTTCCTACTTTGTGTATGTCATCCAAAACCCGGATATCACACCCTACTACCTTCTTAACAGATCCATCCCCTATTCTGATGACGTCAAACCTATGACTGTCACATCAGAAATAGATGATCTATCTCCGCTATATCTGCTTTAGTCTATAAATAGACACAAACCTGATATCCACCAATGCTTCCGCTGCTCCCACTGACTACGACAACCCTCTGGCAGAGTCATATAGATGTGCACTTCTAAAGCTAGTTTAGAACGACGCTATACTCATCCTCCTGCCGGGTCTCGCAGTCTGGAACAACAACAATGGCAAGTGTGGGTAAACAAGAACTTCCCTGTCACCGTCCTTGAGGCTACCGGAGTACCTCTCGGGTGCCTGAAGTTACCCACCGTATCTGCGGAGTGGCCAATGTAATGTCAAATCATATTGAATCTTTAGGTTCCTTATCAAATCTTCAGTAATCGTTTGCGGTTCTGGAATCACTTCCAGTTCTACCATACTCCCACTACTGTCTTTAAAAAAATCCATTTTTAATTAAACTGTGGCGAGTCTAGAACAATATTACTATTGATCTCCCAGATGGTAGAAAATCAACCCTCGTCATAGAATGGGTCAACCCACAAACAGCCATTACAGAAACGTGCCTTGAGTTATCCAGAGTCTGGTTTTAATCATAAGCCGGACAACTCCCCGTACCTTAACAATGTTAAGATATGAACTGTACTATATCCAATATAGAACCAGAGGCACTGATTTAATTGAACCAGATTCAAATCATGCAGCTATCTCCAGTGCATGTCAACTAAATGGAGAGAGGCCGATCAGCGTTACTCATCTTAGGAATGCTTCCAATTATGAGTAACCTAAAAGAGAAGCAATTTCTCTTTATCATTACTATCAACTGAATACCATACACAAGTATCTACATCTTCGATCACTTTGAAGAATCCCGATACTTGCTTCTTCTGGTTCTCTACTCTATTCAAATACCTATAACTCCTCAAAACTTAGACCCTGTGTTTCAACGAAACACATGTCTAAGAACTAGAGAAGTTAAAAGTAAACAGAATATAGTATGAGGACCAACCCCTCTGTCCTAATGGACACTGGACAACATACAATACTCTGTATAAGTCCGCTGAGTCTAACAACTCTTTCACTGTGCGTCGTAGGTTGAAAAACTGTACTTAAATATTTACCGACCGGCAAACAGCCCAGGTGATCTCCTCAAATATCACCGATTACAACGAATCCCGATATAATGAGGATGATCACCCTATTCCCAATCATCATCTGTAAAACCATACAGATGTGAGAATCAAACCTGGTAAATACATACCCTGGAGCAAGTGTCTAATCAGGAAATCAGTTTTCTTTTAACAGTATACAGTTGAACTGAAACATTGAAATGTTTCGTTGGGGTATCTCGGTATTCCTAGTAATGCCTCTTCCATTATCCAGATTCACAACTATAACCGTATAATTCTTTGCCACCTCTCCAAATCCCTTTATATGTCTCTAGTTATTACCTTCTGCACACCCCTTAGGCCAAATGGTTTTCTTCCTTCCCTACCGTTCGGCACCAGCCTATGGTTTGGAAGAAGACTGTCCAATAAGCATAATGGGTGTACTGTCCCAATCCTAGGAACACTCGCAATGCGAGAGAAGGTGAGGATAAAAGACAACCGAATAAACCTTATTCCTATTTCTTCTGGACCAGAATCCATCCCCGAACTGGAACAAGTTCTTTTCGAGTTCGTATATAACCATACGATGGAGTATCCAAATAAACTGTGGATCTTCGTAGTGATACGGAGTGTCCTGGAGAAATATAAAGGTGATTTAGGATTGGCGAAGAAATACTTGGTTTGGTTGTGAATATCAGTCGCAATTTACTTTGCCCTCTTACTAATCCCTTGCTTTGTCTTAATCTTAATACCTTCTGCACACCATCGTTATGCTAATTGGTTTTCTTCATTCCCCACTGTTCGGCACTAGCCTAAAGTTTGGAAGAAGACTATCCAATTTGCATAATAGGTGTACTATCTCCTAAACCAAGGAGTACTCACAACTTGAGAGGAGGCAAAAAGGAAAAGACAACTGAATAATCCTATCCGTTTTCTCCAGAAACGGAAACCATCCTCGAATTCCTTCGAGTTCGTATCTAACCATACGATGGTTTTGTCCAATGGAAGTGGACGTTCGTAGTAATACGGGGTGTCCTGGAGAAAAGGGTAAAAGTAGGAGTGGCAATGAGGTCTGCAACTCTGACAATCCAAAAGCCAGTGTTAAGAAGGTTCGGTCAACTTGGTCACTGAGTCAAAGTCTAGGGTCGGGTCAATGGTCGCTGCCAGAGAGAGAGAGAGAAAAGAAACACTCAGCGTGCACTCTAACCTAGATCAGAATGGTTATCACTTAATCTAATCTGGAAACCTCCCACTGTACCTCAAATTCTCCTCCAAACCTGAAAGAAGAATTAGTCGGGGTCACCCGAGGAGTAAACCAACTCATCAGTGGGAATCGGGATCCAACTATCATCGCATGATAACGTGACGGAATCCGCTCACGGTATCACACTCCAGAAGGTATGCGCATATCTCGCAAGTTTCAGTTCTTTTGAAACTCCCGATGTGATTTCTGCCCCATGCTTTTATGACCTTGACTTTAGCCAACAAATCATAAGTCACATGTCAAGTTCTGCCCGTCATTCTCCAGGTTAATTTGAGCCCATCCGTACAAGCCCTTGACTTTGGCCAACAAGGCTATACGACTGCCCCAAACCAACGCATCTATCTATGCTGCATATGAATAATCAACAGCTACCAAACACTGTGCCTTGACTTTGGCCAACAAACACAGCTTGAATACTATTGACTACCCATATGAAACGACTGAGGGCTACGAATGGTTTCTGGCGAAAACCTTTAACGTAATGAACTTGATATCGTTGAAGGAACGGATAGCTTTTTAGAAAATATAGTGACGAAAACCTTTACTAAAGAGGTCACTCCCGGTGAAGGGATCTCGGCTCTTTCCCCGTAGAATGGGGTGCTGGATATTCATAACCGAATATCACTGTGCAAACAAAAGTAATCGGCTATAGTGAAGTTAATGCCCTGACGCAAACTTCTGTCCAAGGGGTCACTCCCGGTGAAGGGATCTCGGCCCTTGCCTCGTCGACTGAGGAGCAGGATATTCCAAATGAATACCACGATGCAAAACAAAAGTGAACGTCTTTACAATAACAGCTTTTTGAAAAGTGTTCCAACAACATCAGAATAGGTTTGTTTAACTTGCATTGATCCGAATCAACGCAATTCCATCAATTGATCACACCACAAAGAACGAAAATATACTGACGTACGTATATGCCATCCGCATTTGCCACTGGGTCCCGTCATCACCCGTTAGGTTAGCTAACTAACGGCAGAGCGGGGACTGGACTAGCGCGGATGAAAAACATATACAACATCTACTAATATATATACTAATATATTATATTCGCTCAAGGCGTGAATAAAATGCAACATCACAGAAATGTACAGCATCACAGAACAATACAGATATCTGGGATCCCCGGGTTTCACAGAGCCACTACTGAAAACCCGACGTTCCCCTGGTCGTGTGGATAGCCTGTGCAATGAAAACCTAGACCCCTACGGGCGCGGCAAGTCACCCGCCAAAACCTGAAGCGAGGCAGCCCCCTTCAGCGCCGTGAATGGACCACCCAGCACTTCACGGAATCCGGTAACTTGGGCACCCCTCCTGGGTCAACCTGTACCCCCTACGAGTGCGGCGAATAGCCCGCCAATCCTGGAGTGAAGCCCCTTCCGTCCCAATGCCATGAGATGCGGGCTTGTTGCCTTCTAGAACCCGGCTATCCGTGCACTCCTCCGCGGGGTAAACCTAGTACAGAAAGTAAAATATACATACAACGGGTACATCGACCGCAACCAGGTCGTACCCCAAAAGAATAATACAAACAGGCAGTGACGGCAGTCCACATGTCGGACGCTCGCCCCACAATATCAAATGTACATAAAACAACAACACTGTACTAGCATTGCATCCAGGCTATCCCCCACGACCGATCCGCAACATCACAGCAAAAACATAGAACATCAACGTGAAAGTCACGTTCGCAAATCCGTCTAACCGGGCTATAGCAGTTAGACTGGATTTACCGATCGAGTGACATTCACGGTCGCAGATATAATGTAAGTACTGTGAAAAAATGTGTTTAAAATATCCGATCGATCAAAAATTAACAAGTGGGCCCCCAAGCAATACTGTAGCACTCACAGAAAATCTGGGCCTAATTTTAATATTCCAGAAACCCTAAAATCACCCCAAAAACCCACTAGAGAAATTTGACCAATTGACCATACCATAGTGCGGCGGAACCGCGGCCGGAGGTGGGGTTTGGCCGCGGTTCCGCGCTCCACTTAGCAGATCAATTTGTCGAATTTTCCCAGATCTCTTAGAATTTCATGTACATCAGTTTTCTACAACCTGAAAAATTTTAGGAGACCAAAAAATTTCAACAGAAAACTGTCGTGAACTAAAATTGGGTTTTTGGAATTTTGGTCGATCGGAACTGAAAAACACATCAAACGAAGCTAGACGAAATTAATGGCGAGGCTCTGATACCACTGTAAGTGCACGGCGGCGCCCTGGTCGTCAATCCGACGGCCAAATGCGGAAACGGTGATAAACTTTAATTTTGCGAACTTAGCAAACCGGCACCACCGCGCACTAAACTCCGGATCGGGCCATTAAACTAGTTCTAGCAAAGTAACAAGATAGGGAAGAGATATACCGAGTGATCCGAGTCCTCCGGTCTTCTCGTCGTCGTCCCGATCTCCCGCGGAAACTCCGGTCGTCGCCTCCTTGCCGGAAGGGCACCACATCGTCTGTATCTTTTACGGGCTCCCACCTCAATACCGAGGCAACTCGGGCACGAAGCTGGCTAGTCGACGTGCCCAAGATTTGCTGTAGAATGTAGTGTAGATGATGCTTGTCTCATTTGGGATTTGTAGTTGCCTTGATGGAGGAATAAGGTTATGGAAAAATGGTGCTTTCATTTTTCCAAAACTAGATGAATGAGATGATGAAATGTGTGCTACCAAAGAATGGAAATTTCTCTCATCCTCACAAATTGTGGCCGGCCATTACTTATGGAAATGGTGGAGGGAAAGAAATAAATCATGAAGGGAGGTGAGGGTAGGAGAAATCAAGAGGTGACCACAAACAAACATGAACCATGCTTATTACTTACATCCACATCAAATCTCATTAAAGCAAAAGCATGGATGAAAGATTCTAATCCTATCATAATCAAACCATTTGCATGAAACCCCTCCACAATGTGTTATTTGCAAACTTGCAAATAACACCCTCCATCGGAAAAGTCCGGCCGGGAAAGAACAAAGGAAAACCGGCCGGAACGAAATGCAAACTGGCAACTCCAGAAAACTGGTCCCGTAATAAATTACAGGAAAACCCTGATACTGTGCATACACACCCGCATCTGTATTCCGTCCGAATACAAATGCAAAGAGACAAAATCTACACTGTACTAAACTAGGATCCGGCTTAAACCAAAGCCGGCTAGTAATATTCGTTCGATCCTGATCCGTGCAATACCGCACGTATCTGATCGAACCCTGCCATATATCTATACGGCCTCTAGTACAAAACGTCCGATCCTGATCCGTGCAATACCGCACGTATCTGATCGGACCCTGCCATATCTCCATACGGCCTCTACAGCGTTTCGCCCGAAAGCTGAGTAACTGAATGTGTGGCAGACTCTAAAGACTCATCAATACTATGGCTGTGGATTTAACCACTAGCACGTCAGAGGTATAAGCCAATACGTGACGGGCCACCAGCTATTGACCAAAAGGGACGTCGATGAGCGAACTCATCCTGACACCCTACTGAGCCTGTCAGTGACAATATCCGTACAGTCCGGTCCGTTCGTCTACGAGCATCGCATGTCGGGCCTAGGGGGTGGGTAAAAGTCAGACCCCCAAAAGCGGTACAAGTCGTGTCGGGGTGTAGCCCAGAACACCCTGAGATACTACTGGAATACCTACCAGTAAATCTCCTGCCTTGGCCAAGGACTTCGTGTAATGGCTCTCCTAGACACAGCGCGACCTCACCCCCAATACCGGGAGAGACGAACCCCTGAAGATCCGCTCACTGCCTCCATGTGGCTCGGGACTGTACCCAACTAAAACCTGTTTGCACGACTCCTTTGAGCGGTGGTAGGGTAGTAATCAAAGCACACTGGGAACTCACACGAGACAAATGACTATCCCCAGGTCGATGAACTAACCTGTACACATGTCACCTGGGAACTGCTATCTGACGTCAGGTATAAGACCAACTAGCATGTTCCCGGCGAGTCCTGTCCGGTGTACTCATAACCCAATGAGCACCTGTATACATCTTAGGTGAACCAACAGACACCAGTGGCCTGTGAGACCGGCCACCGCCCCTCGTCGGGGTCTCGACTGTATACACTAGTCTACTCTGGAGAATCGATGCCCTGTCTCGAAACTCCCACGACTAGGGACCTTTTAAGGATGTGCTTATAGACTCCAGCTCTCACTTATATGATCGCCCTCATACTGCTGGCAGCCAAGCAAGAATCCTAGGGGCTCTATCAACGTGCAATAGTGACCTGTCAGGTCACCTAAAGCAGTACACGATGATAAAGGTAAACCAGATAGCATACTATCATCTTGAGTAAGACTGTCGTACCGAGATAGGTCCTCCCTCAATCATTGCAATCACATGCCTGTGATCCAATAATTGACTCTGAGGGCACTATCTCCAACATAAACTGGGTACAAAAAAACAGTTATGTAAAACCAAAATATGTCCACTCGTCAATCCAAGGTGATAATCCCCAACGGACACAGCACCCACGCTAGCTCCATCAGCAACCTGGAGGGTCATATCACCAACCTTCTGCACTCTACGGTTTCTCAGTGCCTGTAATGAATTGCATATATGAGATCCTGATCCTGTATCCAATACCCAGGAAGTAGAGTTGATTGACAGACAATTTTCAGTTACAAACACACCTGAAGTCGAAGTCACAGCTTGCTTCGGTTACTGGTTCTTGGCAATTCAAGATTTGCAATCTTTTTTCCAGTGGCCTTTCCTACGACAGTGGAAGCACTCGTCCTTTGCCACTACTGGCACCGCAACCTTTGCCTTTCCCTTAGCTCCCACCTTACCAACACCACCTCTTGGTTTGGTAGCGGCCTTCTTCTTCCTTCCTTCGGCCCTAGCCTTGGACCCGGAAGAGGAAGCACCGCGAACAAACATAGTGGGTGTTTCCCTCACTTTCTGCAAGGTGCCCTCTGCACTCCTCAACATATTAAGGAGTTCTGGAAGTTCAACTTCTTTTCCTTGAATGTTGAAATTCAGAATAAACTGGGCGTAGGTGGAAGGAAGGGACTGATGAACCAAGTCTGTATATAGCTCGTTTTCTAAATTCGTCCCGAGGTCCGCGAGCTCTTCTATATAGCCAATCATCTTTAGGACATATTCTCATACAGATGATCCGACGGCTAGCCTCGACTGAAACAAGTTCTTCGAGGTCTCGTATCTAGCTATACGAGATTGCTCTCCATACAGTTCCTTGGTGTGGAGAAATATGGACTCAAGATCCATATTCTCGTTCCTCCTCTGATGTTCATTATCCATAGAGGCAAGAACGATGCATTTGGCCTTCGTGCAGTCTAACTCCCAGGTCTTGCGGATTTCCTTATCCGCGATACTGGATTCTGGACCAGAGACAACAGGTGCCTTAGTAGTAAGGACATACCCCAATTTGTCATAAGTAATTTCCATCTTGACATTCCAGAACCAGTCTTTATAGTTTGGCCTTGTCAAAATATTTTTATCTAGTAGTAACTTAAGGCCTGTCATGTTCTGGGTCGCTGCAATTGAGAGAGAGGGAACACTTTAGCATGATGCTCTTGAAAGTTTAGAGTGGTTTTTAGTTTATCTAAACTGGATGGCTCCCACTGTTTCTCGAATCCCTCCTCAAACCAAAAAGGAAGAACTAGTCAAGACTATTCTCACCGTACAATTCTTTCTTAACCGTTCAGCCTGGCCGGTGTCGGTACTTCGAGAGTGGTTTTACGACCCTTTCGTTAAGATCCTTAATTAAATAACCTCTTTTCTCTGGGGGCGTAGCCCCGCTGACACCTTTCTCGACACCTACTTGGTTTATAGCATTGATCGTTAAGTGACGAATCTCCTGATGAGTAGCGGATACTCACAGTAGGATCGGCATCCAAATATCATCGTGTGATAAAGCTGAAGGAATCCTACCAAATTATCACACTCCAAATGGTATGCAACTCTTTGCAAATTTCAGTTTCTTTAGAAATTCCCGATATAAATTTCTGCCCCATGCTCTTATGACCTTGGCGTTGGTTAAAATGTCATAAGTCACATGTCAAGTTCTACCCATCATTATCTTGTTAATTTTGAACCCATCCGTACATACCCCTGACGTTGGCCAAATGATAGTACGACTGTCCCAAAGTAACTCATCTATCTATGCAACAAATGAATACCCAGCAGCTACAAAACACTATGCCTTAGCGTTGGTCAAAATGCATAGCTTGAATACTACTGAATACCTAAATGAAATGACGGAGGGCTATGAATGGTTTTGGCGAAACCATAAACGTAGTGAACTTGATATGACCGAAGGAACCTGATAGCTTTTAAAAGGAGTGGTTAAAGCTCCGCAATTTTAAAAATATCTTCTGTTTTAAAATAACCGAGTGGTTTCTTTTAAACTGTTCCAACGATTAAACTTTGGTTTATTTTCTTTGCATTAATATATTGCGTCCCATCAATTAACCTATCATTGCAGAAAACAACGAAAATACAACGTCCTCTTATACCATCTGCATTCGCCACTGGGCCCCGTCATTCACCCGTTAGGTTACTTAACTAACGACAGAGCGGGGGCTTAGCTAGCGCGGGTGTAAAACATAAGTGACGTCTAATAGCAATCATATATAGATATTGTACATTCGTCAGACGCAATAATAGGCATTCCAGATCACAGATGAACATATTGGATTTTCTACGAATCGGCATTCCTTTTGAACCTGCAAAGAAAGACGGATTATACAGTCGCAATGAATAGCCAAAACCCCACCCTAAACCCCTACGGGTACGACAAACTACCCGCCTAGTACCCGAAGTGAAGCGGTCTCCCTCAACAACGTGAGTAGGCCACTAAACACTTCAAAATACCCGGTAGTTTGTGCACCCCACCTTGGGTCTATCCTAGGAGCAGAAAACAGTAAATGAAATAATACAACGGTGGCTACAACCTCAACCCGGATGTGTCCCGCAAAATAATATTACAACAATTTACAAATTACATTGTAATGAAAGAAACGCTCGTCTCACATCCTCGGATATCCATTCACGACAATCCAACAAGCGCATACACACAAACCAGTAAAAACCATTACAGAAATGTGCAACCCCCTGCTAACTGACATACTAGCAGTTAGGTGAGATTTACGAACACATTAAACACATCACAGATATAATCAAGTTAGCCAAACATCTTATAATTTCGATCAAGCGAACACAAATGATTCCACTCCAAACAATTCTCTGTGCACATGAAACCTGAGCAGAAACAAAACATCCCAGAAAATACAATATCAACACAGAAGAATAATTGAGGAAATTTAGGTTGACTTGGAGTCAACTCGGCCGCGGATCCGCAGCGGATCGCTTGGATCGGCGGCGGTTCCGCGGCGCTATGGTTGAGTCACAGTCCCAAATTTCTTCATAATTCTTAAAATTCCCTGCTTGTATTTTTAAGGGTCCCTGAAAAATTTTTAGACCCCGTTTTAAAATCGACAGAAACTTGGTGAAAATGATGTTTTTTCGGGTTAGTTTTTCGATTGAATTTCTAACGACTTTGCTAACAAGTTAGTTATGGTTTAGCGAGGCTCTGATACCACTGTAAGTCGACGTTAGAAACCCCACATGATGCGGGGAGGCGGAATAGGTAAAACAATCATTTTGATTAAACTAATATCGAATAACTTTACGGATCTTTGCTAAACCCTAACTAACAACAACATAGAAGTGATTAGCTACTATGATAGATGATTATACCTAATGAATCAAGTCCTTCTTGTTCTCGTTGATCACCTCCTCGTCGGCCTCTTCGTTGTGATAGAAGATCCACCCGAGAGCTACTTCTCCAAGCTTTAACCTCACACTTGAGGTAACTAGGTGACTATGAGTGCTAATCAAAGCAACCTAGAGGATATAGAAGAGAATTAGGGATCTATTAGTCTGGCTAACACTAGGATCTCAACACATGAGAGGATTAGGGTTGGATCTTGAAGAGAGAGAGCTTCAGGAGAGAGAAGGTGAGAGTGAGAAATCATATGAATAATATCTCATTTGTGAATATATGAAGCATAATAATTATTAAATGAATAATCATATGATAATATAAAGCATGCTTCATTAACTCACTTTGTGTGAATCATCTCATGAGTCATTAAGCAATAAATGCTTCATTAACTCCTTTGGATGAATCACAACATGAGTCATTAATCCATTTAATGCAAATTCCATCTAAGCCTCCAACTTATCGATCTTCTAGAAGCTTCTCGACTAATTACGAGAGTGCCCCTCCCATCCGTGAAAACACGGAAATACTGAGACTGTATAAATCCAATAATCCAATACTAGAATCTGGCTTAAACCAAAGCCTGCTAGTATAAACTGTCTGAACATCGTACGTGCGTAAAAACAAGTATGTGTTCAAACCCTGTCATAAAACCATACGACCTCTATATCATTTCGCCAGAAGCAGGGAAACTCTCTGTGTGGGAATCTAAAGACTCGACACTTACGCTGGTAGTGGGCTTAACCATAGGCCGCAAGCGGTACTAGCTGTACGTAACGGTCCCCAGGTAGATGTCGATAAGAAGGCCGAAGAAGAAACCCATCCGAACTCCTACTGAGCCTGATGTGACAATCTCTGTACAGTCCGGTCTGTTCGTCTAGGACTATCGCATATCGGGCCTAGGGGGCGGCAAGCGTCAGTCCCCTATGAACGATATATGTCGTATCGGAGCAAAGCCCATTACACCTTGAGAAGCTACTGGAAATCCTACCGGTAAATCTCGTTTGCCCTGTCCAGGGACATTGCGTAATGGCTCTCCTAACACAGCGTGATATCAACTCCCAATACCGGGAGAGGCGAATCCTATCTAACCGCCACAGCCTCCAAGTGCTTCGGGACTGCACCCAACTGCTACCTGTTTGCATGACTCCTTTGAGCCGTGGTAGGGTAGCAATCTAAGAACAGTGGGAACACACTTGAGATGAAGCAGCAGTGTCAAGTCTGCGGATTATGCTGTACTCATGTCACCTGGGAACTGTTAACTAACAACGGGTATAACACTAACCAACAGTTCCTTGCGAGTCCTGTCCGGCCGCAAAATTATTGTGCCGCGGAACCGCCGCGAGAGCCAGGCTCCTGCCGCGGTTCCGCGGCGGTTTAGTTGAGTTAGGTTCTCGTTTTGCACAGTATTTCATAGAAAAGCCTGCTGATTTTTCTGCATATTTTTAATTCGGAAAAAACCCAGTTTTGAAAAAATGTACAGAGAAGGGTCTTGGATTAGGGTTTTGGGTTCGATCGGACTCCTAACATCGTCTACGCATCGCCTAAGGCTCTAGCTAGGCTCTGATACCACTGTTGGTCAGGCAGCCACCCCATCTAATGGGGTCGCCGTGGCACCAACGAGTCCCTCAGCCGCTACTTTTTACGCATGCCCCCTCGCGAGGACTACAACCCGCCGGAACACCTTCCGGTCTCGGGACACCCTGGGGGTAAGAGCCTATGCTTCGCCACACTGTCACACAGTGAGAACCCCCCATAGGTCGACATCCAATGCCTAGTAGCTCTGATACCACTGTAGGGTTCCTAGGCACACCCATGAGGTTCTACAACAGATCAAACATGGCCAATTCAAAATTTTTCTATGTGCCGAGAAACCCTAAACTAGATCGTTACTAGAGGTAAGGCGATAAAGATGCATGTTAACAACTTAACTAAGAGTGAACGGAAAATACAACCTTTGTAGATCCGGTCCTCCACCTCCAAAGCTCCGTGTTGACGTCCCTCCGCTGCGATCATCGGATCCCGGACTCTGGCGATGGTTTCGTCGGAGAAATGATCGGGCTAGGTCGTCGACTTCGATGCCGAAGATGATCTACGTCGAGGCAACTCAAGATCAAGCTCCACCTTCACCAAGTCATGAAACTTGTGAAGAAAACACCCTATACTACATGGCAAGTGGTAGAGGATGAAGAAATAGGAAGTGGGTTCACTTTTGCTTTGGATTTCTCACTTGGAATCATCACTTAGAAATTTCAAGCAAAGGTTTTTCTTTTTCTCTTCATGAAGAAGATGAAGAAGAAGAATGAAAAAGAATTATGAATAATAGAAAAACAAGTGATGGTTATCATAATGCAACCATGGTTAAGTGTAGAGAATAAACTAGGGTTAGGTGAATGGTTAGGTTAAGCAAAAGAAACAAAAATGGTTGAGCTTTTCAAAGCTTCATGAAGCTTCAAAGAAAATCCAAAAGAAGCAATCATTTCTTTTCTTGCTAAAAAGAATAAATAAATAAAATAAATAATCAAGAGAAGATAATAAAACCCTAACCATTCACTTAAACATGGTTTAGAGTAAACACAAATCCAAGTTTGCATGTATCATCAAACATGATACAAACAAGTGCACAAAAATATATCACATATACAACTTGTGCATTTCAAGTGAGAAAATCCATCTTTAAGTGAACAAATACTAGTTAATGTAAAGTAATATATCTAATATATAATTATACATTAAATCATTAAATCAACACTTGATTTAACGATCCGGTCATATCGCATATGACCGACTAATATCCAATGTATCGACTTATCGAATCAATCCTCGATTCGATAACTAGGTTATATCGCATACAACCAATCGATACATTCATTACGAGAATAGAATACGGTATCACATACACGCATTATTCTCGGTCCCGCACATATCTCATATGCGCTCCTATTTCGTTTTGCTTGAGCCAGGAAACCTCTGTGTAGGACTCTAAAGACTCGTCAATATGCCGACAACAGGTGATGATCATATCAAACACCCACAAGCCGCAAGCGGTCTGCTAAACGTAACGGCCACCCGGGTATTGAGCGATCAGAAGATCGACGAGCAAGCCCGCTCACACTCCTGTGAATCCAACCAGTAACACTTACCGTACAGTCCGGTCAGTTCGTCTGATATGTCGCATATCTCGCCTAGGGGTGGTAAACGTTAGACCCCAGGAGCTCGATAAGTCATGCCGATATAAGGTCCATAACATAGCATGAAACTACTGATAACACTTACCAGTAGATCACTGCAACCCTGGCTAGGGATTTCCAGTTATGGCCAGTCGTGCATAGCGCAACATCAACCCCCAATACCGGAAGAGATGAATCCCCTCCTATCGCTCATTGCCTCCATGTGAATCGGGACTGTACCCAAAACCCACCTGTTTGCACGACTCAGTAGAGCCGTGGTAGGGTGGAAATCAAAGCACAGTGGGAGACACACAAGACTCTATGACGATCTCGGGTCAACAGACTAATCTGTACCAGTGTCACCAGAGAACTGCCATCTGATGTGAGATATAATACCATCTGGGAGTTCTCGGCGAGTCCGTTCAGTGTACCCAGTCACCACTGAGCACCCGCATACCATCTCTGATGTCAAACACCAATGGATATGGGATCATCCATCGCCCATCGCATGGGTCGAGAGGATATACGCTAGTCTACTCTGGAATATCGATGCCCCGTCTCGATATTCCCATGACTAGGAACATTGAAGGATGTACTCATGGACTACCCAGGCCCCACTAGTATGATCTACATCATAGTCCTGGAAGTCGTGTACACATCCTAAGGGCTTTATCAACATGTAACAGAGAGACAGAAAGTATACATGTTAAGATAAAGAGTAACCAGATAGCGTACTATCATGTCGAGCAAGAAAGTCCTACCTATATATGTCCCAGCATCCACTACAATATACATCCAATGTACAGTAATGGCCTCTAGGGCATACATATAACTAACAATCTCCCACTTGCACTAGGGCCATCTGTAGCAGTGGTTGCAGTCTCTAATACTCAACCATCCCATAAAAGTCTTTCTTTGGGAAAAGTCCTTCGTGAGTGGATCCGCCGTGTTGTCCTCTGAGTCTACTCACCCAACCTCGATCACCCTGGAGATCAACTATCTCCATGATCAGGTGATGCTGCCTCAGAATATGTCTGGGTCACTGATGGGACCAGGGTTCCTGGGCCAAAGCCACACTTCCATTGTCACACAATGGTAGGAACCTAGTTCATCTTATGAACCAATATACACCCAAACTGCCTCTTTGGTAGTATCTTTAATAGCGATGTTACCAGCCTTTATCGTCTAGTTTGCCACGGTATCTAGCTTGGAACTCTTCCAACATACCGTCCCTCTACTGAGGGTAAAGACAATACCTGCGACTGACATTCAGTCGTCCTTATCACCCTGGAACCTTTCCAGTGATTCACCTATATCCTATTTGGAGAATCCTTGTGATAAGAGGAGATTGACCGTGCGTAGCATAAGAAACTCTTTTCCTATCAAGAGTATGTTGTCCACGTACAATACGAGGATGACCACCTTACTCTCTACTACCGTTTTGTATATACAAGGTTCATTTGCCATTTTGATGAAGTCAAACACTTTGACTACCACATCAAAACAGACGTTCCAACTCCGCGATGCCTGCTTTATTCTATAAAGCAACTTGCACATGTTTCCGCTGCTCCCACTGTTTACGAAGCCCTCTGGCTGTGTTCTTATAGACGTTCTTTTCTAAATCATTTTAGAAAAGCAGTCATGGCACCCAACCACCAGATATCGTAGTCATGGTATGTAGCAATGGCAAGTAGGATCTGGATGGACTTAAGCATAGTCCCTGGAAAAAAGGTTTCATCATTATCCATGCCTGGTCAATGACGAAAAACCTTTAACAAGTCTAGCTTTGAAAGTCTAAACTTTTCCATCTACACCAAGTAATCTTCTCAAGATATACTTGCTCCTGATGGGGATTTAACCCTTCAGATATAGAAACCAAAGTCCATACTTTGTTGGTGTACATGGATTCCATCTCAGATCGCTAAGCATCCAGCCATTCTTACAAAGTCCCTACTCTCGATGGCCTGCTCGAAACTAGTTGGGTCATCATCTCATGATGCATTCCTCGCTCCCACTGTCATCGAGAAACCGAAGTATCTCTTAGGCGGATGAGAAACCCTACCAGATCGGCGGAGAGGCTGAGGTTCGTCGGGAACTATTGAATCCTTTGGTTCTGTCAAATCATCAGCTGCAGTTTTGTATAGCTGGAACCTTTCCAGTTCTACAGAACTGACCTTGCCTCGATCTTGTCCGGATTTTGCTTTTAGACATAGGCCGGACAACCCCAAATCTTAACTAACTTAAGAGATAGTCTCTTCCCATACCATATCTCATATGGAGTGGTAGGCACTGATTTGATTCGAATCCAATTCAATAGGTATGCAACTTCTCAAGTGCACAACCCCCAAAAAAAAATAGGTAACTCAGTAGTACTCATCATAGAGCATACCATATCTAATATGGTGCGGTTGCTCCCCCCGATACACCGTTGTGCTGTGGTATATTCAGAGGAGTAATACGGAGAGAGAATCTCATTCTCCTTTAGAACAATCCAGGAATTCTATGCACAAGTATTCTTCTCCCTGATCACATCAAAGGACATAATACTTATACCCGTATTGGTTCCCTACTTCTAGCTTATATTCTGTGAATATCTCAAAAGGTTCGGACTTGTGTTTCAACAGGAACATATGTCTGAATCTTGAGAGATCATCAGAGAACGTAATGAAGTATAAAGAACCGGTCCTGGCATGTGTAGACAAGAGACCTTACATACATCATCATGTATCAGTCCCAAGAGTTCACTAACTCTTTCTCTGTTTCCAATAAACAGAGCTAAGGTCATCTTATCTTTGTGACATGACTGGCAAGTTTCACAAGATGTAAATTCAAACTGATTTAAATATGCATCTAAAATGTAACTTCAGCCAGTCGGGTCGCATTGATATGACCTAGTCTACAATGCCTCAAGAATGATTCGTTCATTTCTGAACTCTTCCTCTTGTGTGTGTTCTGTATACTAGAAACTGTAGTTTGATTTAGAACGTCAATTCTTTTAGATAACGTGCCTGAACCGATCAACTTTTGAAATAGGAAATGTTCAAAACATTATCCAACAATACAAAATTTTATCATTTCTTTACTTATAAAGAGACTGATATGATTTTGTATATCAGGTTCGGTATCTAATAGCATTTGTTCAGAATCAATGTATTTGTAATACAGGGTGACAGTGACCAACAGACCTGGCTGCAACACTTGCACCGTTTTCTGTCTCATGAAACTTATCATCCGTTCTCAGTTCTCTACCTTTCTGTAGCCCTATGTAACAGATTACATATCTGGGATCCTGATCCGGTATCAAATACCCAGGATGCAGAGGACACTGAGAAACAGTTCTTTGTAATGAACACACCCGAAGGAGATGCATCATATGCACTTTCTTCGTTTGGGCGGCATAGGAATTCTGGTATTCCCCTATTTCCTGCTCTTTCTTATAACAATTATAAGTTGGAGCGGGACCAAGTTCCCCAGCTTAGTATAACAAGCGGGTTCGGTTAATACATCCATATTATTATCTTGATTAAGGCGTGATATGGTCGCTACCTGGAGAGAGAGAGAAGAAAACACTCTGCGTGCGCTCTTGCAAGATTAGATTGGTTATTTAGTTTATCTAATCAGGATGGATCCCATTGTTTTTTTCAAATCTTCCTTTAAACCCTAAAAGGAAAGACTAGCCGGGATTAATTACACTCTACAAGTTCGTCAATCTTTCAGCCAGGCCAGTGTCGGTACTTTGAGGGAGGTTCCCCGTGCTTTCGCACGGACCTAATTAAAGTAAACCTCATTTTCCCAGAGGCGTAACCCCGTCGACACCTTTCTAGACACCTACTTGATCGGCTAATTGTAAAGTGCAAAACTCTCCCAGGAGTAACAATTACTCGCAGTGGGTATCGGGATCCAACTATCATATAGAAGGTATGCAATCTCATTGCAAATTTCAACACTTGAAACTCCCGATAATGGTTTTTACCCCTAGCACCTATGACCTTGGCTAAGGTCAACAAATCATACGCACTAGTCAAGCTCTACCCGTCATTTCGTGATTAATTAGACCCACCCACATGACCCTTGGCTAAGGTCAACAAAGCCACATGACTGTCCTAACTAATCGTATCATATGCGGTGTAGGAAGACATCACTTAGCTACCGTATACTACGCTTCGGCTATGGTCGACAAACGTAGCACGAATACTAAGTACTCTACTTCCTAAAATGACGGAGGGTTGCGAATGGTTTTTAAGAAAACCTTTAACGCTCTGAACTTGATCTCGTTGCGGAATCAAATGGTTTTTTAAATGGAATGTTTTTGAGGCTTTTCTAGTTTTGCTAAAGGGGTCACTCCTGGTGAAGGGATCGTCGGCCCTTTCCTCATCGAATAAGGTGCAGGATATATCATATATACCGTTGTGCAAAGCAGAAACTATAGAAGCAATCAAAAGACAAACCGAGAGTTGTAGCATCTGCCAGTTATTGCTAAAGGAGTCACTCCCGGTGAAGGGATCTCGGTCCTTTCCTTGACGAATAAGGTGCAGGATGTTCTACAAGGAACACCGCGATACAAAGCAAGAACTGTAGCTACCTGTTTTATTTTTGAAATTCGATTCCACAACATATTTTAGATTTATTGTCTTTCATTAATCTCATTAATGAATGTCCCATTATTTAAGTCCACCTAAACATCATAGATCAATATAACGTACGCTTATGCCATCCGCATTCGCCTCGATGTCTCGTCTGCACCGTTAGGTTAGGTAACTAACGCCAGAGCGAGGCAGGGCTAGCGCAGGTGTAAAACATAATATATCATATATACTATATACTATATCTATTTAAACAAATCACATGATCACATCATAGATAACGCAGCAGAAAAACATATGAAATATTGGATATACTAGGACGTCCGTGTTTTTAATACGAGCCAGTATAAAACACGGATTCCACGGTCGTGATGAATAGCCAATCCCACACCCTTAGACACCTACGAGAGCGGCAAGCAACCCTACCAATTCTAGGGTTAGGAGACCCGGACTCGACTCCTCGAGATGGTCTCCTACTGGACCCTGGAACCCGGTTACTTGTGCTCCCCTCCTTGGGTCTATCCTAATGCGGAAAAGTAAATAATATACAACGGTGACATCTTCCGCAACCTGGAAGTGCCCCAATAAAAGAATATAACATACAAGTTTTTACATGAATGAAAATGAAAAACACTCATCTCACATAAAAAAACCCCGGCTATTCAAACACGACGATCCAATATAACATATCCAGCAACACATAACATCACATGTCATCAATGTAAGTAAACATGCGTATCCCAATTGTCGTTGACATATAGCAACGAAACCGGCGATATCACATATTACACTTACGGTCACAGAAAAGAAAGTGTAAAACTACAACAGTTGGAATCCGCAACTTGCATAGACATCGCATGCCTAATCAAATGAATTCCTTAGACATCGCATGCCTAACAATTATAAACCCCACATTTTAGTCTCATTATCGAAAACTCTTTTCAATATCAAGTCGGGCAATTCAACAAGATTCCCGACATTTTGATCGAATGATCGTCGCAAACTTTAGTAGACGGCCGCACCCCCGACGCCGTCGACGAAGTGCACTAAGGCAGAACATCGCTGCCGCGAGCATCCGAACGGATGCTTTCGACGACGTGGTTCTCCTACAGTCACTTGGTCGGGGCTATGGGGTATAGCTGTCTATTAAGTTTATCCAGCGAGTATCCGCGTACGCTACGTGATTGCGACGGACTTTTGATCACATCAAAATTCCGTGGCAACCGATCAAGTGAGACTAAACCGCTATGTTTATAACATTCATTCAGTTATCTCATAATTACTTGTGGATTCCAAATATTGTATCACATTCCGGATAAATAGAAAATGTTAAACTTTCCGATCGAACAATCGAACACCTAAGTTTTCCCAAAACAGCTCAACACATGAATTAAGTTCAAAAACATCCATTTCATGCCTCAGTACCAACGGTCCAGCCGTAGAAGGGTCAAGCCAACGCCTCACATGTGGCACGCCGTACTGCCCCAAACCCTAAGGTTCAAAGGGCAGTTCAAGATGGTCACATAATCGAGTTAAGGTTTGTTGTCTTCTAGAGGGACTATCGCATTACTTGCACTACTTAGAATGTCATTAAACTATGGAAAAATCCAACAATTGGAAATTTCCCGGCAGGGGAAAAAGTGGGTATTTATATCCGGTCGAACTTTTTAACATGTTCTAAAAATACCCGGAAAAGCACATAGACAAAGTTTGATAATCCGATCAAATCGACGAACTCCCAATACAACCCAGAATACTCAACTCTTGAGTAGAATTTAAAAATTACCAAAAAATACAGCACCACAAGATAGGAATTACTGTGCAAAATTTAGTGGAAGAAGCGACCGTACGGCCGCGGAACCGCCGCGAGAGCCAGGCTCCTGCCGTGGCTCCGCGGCGGTTTAGTTGAGTTAGGTTCTCATTTTGCACAGTATTTCTTAGAAAAGCCTGCTGATTTTTCTGCATATTTTTAATTTGGAAAAAACCCAGTTTTGAAAAAATGTACAGAGAAGGGTCTTGGATTAGGGTTTCGGGTTCGATCGGACTTCTAATATCGTCTACGCATCGCCTAAGGCTCTAGCTAGGCTCTGATACCACTGTTGGTCAGGCAGCCACCCTATCCAATGGGGTCGCCGTGGAACCAACGGGTCCCTCAGCCGCTACTTTTTACGCATGCCCCCTCACGAGGACTACAACCCGCCGGAACACCTTCCGGTCTCGGAACACCCTGGGGGTAAGAGCCTATGCTTCGCCACATTGCCACACAGTGAGAACCCCCCATAGGTCGACATCCAATGCCTAGTAGCTCTGATACCACTGTAGGGTTCCTAGGCACACCCATGAGGTTCTACAACAGATCAAACATTGCCAATTCAAAATTTTTCTATGTGCCGAGAAACCCTAAACTAGATCGTTACTAGAGGTAAGGCGATAAAGATGCATGTTAACAACTTAACTAAGAGTGAACGGAAAATACAACCTTTGTAGATCCGGTCCTCCACCTCCAAAGCTCCGTGTTGACTTCCCTCCGTTGCGATCATCGGATCCCGGACTCTGGCGATGGTTTCGTCGGAGAAATGATCGGGCTAGGTCGTCGACTTCGATGCCGAAGATGATCTACGTCGAGGCAACTCAAGATCAAGCTCCACCTTCACCAAGTCATGAAACTTGTGAAGAAAACACCCTATACTACATGGCAAGTGGTAGAGGATGAAAAAAAAGGAAGTGGGTTCACTTTTGATTTGGATTTCTCACTTGGAATCATCACTTAGAAATTTCAAGCAAAGGTTTTTCTTTTTCTCTTCATGAAGAAGATGAAGAAGAAGAATGAAAAAGAATTATGAATAATAGAAAAACAAGTGATGGTTATCATAATGCAACCATGGTTAAGTGTAGAGAATAAACTAGGGTTAGGTGAATGGTTAGGTTAAGCAAAAGAAAAAAAATGGTTGAGCTTTTCAAAGCTTCATGAAGCTTCAAAGAAAATCCAAAAGAACCAACCATTTCTTTTCTTGCTAAAAATAATAAATAAATAAAATAAATAATCAAGAGAAGATAATAAAATCCTAACCATTCACTTAAACATAGTTTAAAGTAAACACAAACCCAAGTTTGCATGTATTATCAAACATGTTACAAACAAGTGCAAAAAAATATATCACATATACAACTTGTGCATTTCAAGTGAGAAAATCCATCTTTAAGTGAACAAATACTAGTTAATGTAAAGTAATATATCTAATATATAATTATACATTAAATCATTAAATCAACACTTGATTTAACGGTTCGGTCATATCGCATATGACCGACTAATATCCAATGTATCGACTTATCGAATCAATCCTCGATTCGATAACTAGGTTATATCGCATACAACCAATCGATACATTCATCGCGAGAATAGAATACGGTATCACATACATGCATTATTCTCGGTCCCGCACATATCTCATATGCGCTCCTATTTCGTTTTGCTTGAGCTAGGAAACCTCTGTGTAGGACTCTAAAGACTCGTCAATATGCCGGCAGCAGGTGATGATCATATCAAACACCCACAAGCCACAAGCGGTCTGCTAAACGTAACGGCCACCCGGGTATTGAGCGATCTGAAGATCGACGAGCAAGCCCGCTCACACTCCTGTGAATCTAACCAATAATACTTACCGTACAGTCCGGTCAGTTCGTCTGATATGTCGCATATCTCGCCTAGGGGTGGTAAACGTCAGACCCCGGTAGCTCGATAAGTCATGCCGATATAAGGTCCATAACATAGCATGAAACTACTGATAACACTTACCAGTAGATCACTGCAACCCTGGCCAGGGATTTCCCGTTATGGCCAGTCGTGCATAGCGCAACATCAACCCCCAATACCGGGAGAGACGAATCCCCTCCTATCGCTCATTGCCTCCATGTGAATCGGGACTGTACCCAAAAACCACCTGTTTGCATGACTCAGTAGAGCCGTGGTAGGGTGGAAATCAAAGCACAGTGGGAGACACACAAGACTCTATGACGATCTCGGGTCAACAGACTAATCTGTACCAGTGGCACCAGAGAACTGCCATCTCACGTGAGGTATAATACCATCTGGGAGTTCTCGGCGAGTCCGTTCAGTGTACCCAGTCACCACTGAGCACCCGCATACCATCTCTGATGTCAAACACCAATGGATATGGGATCATCCATCGCCCATCACATGGGTCGAGAGGATATACGCTAGTCTACTCTGGAATATCGATGCCCCGTCTCGATATTCCCACGACTAGGAACATTGAAGGATGTACTCATGGACTACCCAGGCCCCACTAGTATGATCTACATCATAGTCCTGGAAGTCGAGTACACATTCTAAGGGCTTTATCAACATGTAACAGAGAGACAAAAAGTATACATGTTAAGATAAAGAGTAACCAGATAGCGTACTATCATGTCGAGCAAGAAAGTCCTATCTATATATGTCCCAGCATCCACTACAATATACATCCAATGTACAGTAATGGCCTCTAGGGCATACATATAACTAACAATCTGTGCCTGAAATTTCCATGGTAATTCTTATGTTGGCTTTATGGCATTTTTCTGATGTCTGGAATATTTTTATACTTTCTTGTTCACTGCCAGATTACAAGTCTTGGACTTGGCGTATTTTATCAGCACTTTTAGTAGTTCCGGCTCTTTACCTGAAGAATTTCCTGCACAAAATCTCGAGACAAGTGTTACGATATACAAGGATCATGCGTGCAATAATAAAGACAGAATTTCCCTCAAAATGCCGGTTATAATGTATAACACATGTTATTTGGTATTTTACAGACAAATTGCTAATATGTGCTATATTCATACCGAACACTTTTAGATGATTACAAATAGTAGGGAAATTGATGTGTTAAAAATGCAATATTTTCGACTGATCAAATTCCCCCAAACATAATTTTGGTCGTCTCGAGCAAAATTATTTTATTAGAGAAGGAGAAAATATAAGAAAAATAAAAACTAACTAGCACACTTTCGTAGGCAACACGATTGCACTGAGCACGTACAACAAGCCTTTAAACCTCTAGGTGTCCCTAGTTGGAGGAGTGTTGTCTCCTGAGGGTTTTCAGCGGATTGCACCCACAAAATCCAATAATAAAAGGAAGACCGTGAAAGTTACATATAAAGATAAGAATTGTAAAAGAAAGACTTTGACAATTAGAGTTTTCAATTATACTAGCTTTTCGGTTATCATGAGCCCTATCTTAATAGTCATGAAAAGATGATAGAAATCACATCATCTCTCAATAAAACATCGTCCTTATACTTCATTCCTACCTTTCTTCCAAACACCTATCATATACCCCTACGTGTGTGTAAAAGACATCCCTACACTCGGAGAATTCAATTCAAGCTATCATACTCTTGTCCATCTGCCTCAGTACTTTTTAATTTATGAATATTTAAATGAGATTGCTCACACATTTTTCATGCGACCGTTAATACTTCTTGAGGTACTAACCGACCGATTACTCATGTGCTTCCTTATTAGGCGTATTAGTATTTTTCTCGTCTTGCACCACCTAAGGCTTAGCAGTGACTCCCAAACCAGTTGATCTAAGGCACTAGGTGATGAAGCACCCTCGCTATATTTTTTTTATTGCTGCCTTGGTGATAACAAAACCGGTTTTCATTTTTTTTAACAACATTTTATCTTTTATTCATTTATTATTTCCTCCATACTTTGGATTTTAGACAAGAGCCTATCAAGGTATCCTCTACTATCCCGAGTTTCAAGACGTGTGTAAGTACCTATAGTAGGGTATCAATATTCAAATGTTTGGCTTCCAGAATAGGAACTATTTTTCAGACTTATTTTTATCCTCAGATTAGTGACTTCCTTCATCTTACTAACCCTTGGGACAACGGCTCAAAACTACTTATTACTAGTTCGTTTAAGAAAACTTCTAATTTTCTTGGTTTTCTTAAAATTTTCCAATCTTTTGGATGTAATTTTTCACTATTTAATCTTTTATTATCAAATTAAATATTAAATATTTTTATCTTTTGAATTTTTTTTTAATATGTTTTGTATGCTTTGTGCTTATGCAAAGTGATATGCAAATGATGCGCAAATAAGCACAAACCTTCCCCAAACTTGTTTTCAATGGTGTCCTCACTGTTGCTATCCTCTAGATCATAAAAACCTGTATGCTTGGGAGGAAATTTATTAATGGGGGCAATAAATATGATCGTGAAACCCGCCCCCCCAAACTTATTCTTTTCACTCACCTCCATTCTAAAGGTGATACAGTATTTTACAAGACATAGAGTGGGGACGGAGGACTTTTAATCAAGATAAAGTGGCTCCTGTAAAAACAGGAGCTCCTCCGTAGGATTTGATTGATCTCAATGAATATTTAGTAACCGCAATCAAGAACGGCGTCGCTTGGTAGCTAGCCGGTGAGTACGGGTCGGTCCACAGGGATTTTGTGAATTTCCTAATTGTTCTTACGAGCTAATTCCAAAGAGTGTTGGATCTTTTAATTAAATCTAAAAACTAAGTTGAGTTATACTAGGATTAGGAAACTTGCTAGGATTAGGTTTAGGTAAAGTTTGGTAAATAAAGATCTACACCTCTTTCAATGCCCTAAATTAGATATCATATTAGGGGTTATGGTAATTATTAATAGAGGGGATTAGGATGATTAGAAAGATGTTTCTTCCTCTAGATCCTTGTCCGTCCTCTATTAATCCTTACTCTAACCTCCATGGAAAACTTACAGATCTGGTCTTTTATACTACGGTATCACTGTTACCTCGTGGATAGAGTGCCGTAGGGAGCGGAATAAGAAAGTATGCATAGAGTCCTAATTGATCATAAAAGATTGGCAAAGAAAGAGATGAGAGATCTTCATCTCTCAAACCCTTCCCTATTCCTAACCCTAACAAGCGAGGAAACTACTCGCTCATTGAGGGATTTACGAAAGACATAATTTTTATTTTTGTTTTGATTTAAGAGATGAAAGATCTACTGCAAGTTAATAAAAATTCTAAACTAGATTAAACTAGGGCAAGAAAAGAAATTACCTAGGGCAGAAATTAAAACTAGAACTAAGGCAGAAAATAAACCTACTTACAAATTGATGCTCTCCAAACTTCAAAAGAAATCTGAAATTTTATTGATGAAAAGAGGCATGAGAAAATACAATGAATTGGGTCTCTATTTATAGGACATAGAAAACCCTATGTTTACAATTGCCGCACGTCTGCATTTACAAAAATACCCCTAGGAAGACTATTCAGCGCCGCCTCTGCATTATGGTAAAATTTCTCGAACTCCGTGCTCTATATGGCCACGGAACCGCGGCCGCAGCAGGGGTTGGGCCGCGGTTCCGCGGCCCAATGATGGTATTGGCTACTGAAACTTTGTGGCTTGCTCTGGTTCTTTTTGGGCTTCCTATTTCTTCAGTACTTTTATCAAAATGGCTTCTAGATTTCTTCCAGATCTCCCAGTGAACAATTGCAGTGGACTCTTAACCGTTCGCTTTGTAATTTTGGACCTTGCATTGCCTTGTACTTTGTGAACTGATCTTCATGTAGGCTTGATCAAGATCCTTCTATTTGTTGGTCATAGTCCCACTTTTGCATCGTCTTTTCTCTTTTTCACTGTTTTTGCTTCGAGAACCTGTAACCTGTACTATGTAGATGACATGGGTCAAAAGCACCATTTTATTTGTAAAATACATAAGAATGGGGAATATAATAATGCAATATTATGATATGAACAAATACCCCCAAACTTATCTTTTACTCGTCCTCGAGCAAACTTAGTTTTACTCTCGACAAAAACCTAACCTCACATTCGCAGGGAAACGCGATTGCACTGAGCGCGTGCAACAAGTCGTTAAACCTCTAGGTGTCCCTAGTAGGAGGAGTGTTGTCTCCTTGTCACGACCCAAAATTGGCCGGTGACGGCCCTAGTACTACGCAACGCCCTAAGACGTAACGTAGTAAAAGAAAGCTAAAACCCAGAAATCTAAACCATAAAAATACGGAAAAGATAATATAAGTTTTTGAAACATTTGAAATCGCAACCCAAATTCTTTAAAAATCCTCCTTTATTTCTTTTAAAGTTTGGCAACACCCCCTTTTTGTAAAAACTAGCCAAGATGAATACAACACAAAAATATGACGCCGTAGCGAAGAAATAAAGACAATAGAGAGAAAGCTGTATATAAAAGACAACAACCCACAATAATATACAATATCGTCCTCACCAAGTCTCTAAGTCAACAACATAAAAGTAGATGGAGAGTACAAGATACAACGAATGTACAATACAAAATATAGATAACCACCAAAACCCACCTAAGCAAAATAGTGCTGTGAGCTGATGCATCTGTAGCAAAAGATGATAGCTGAAAAGCTGAATAGCCTTCCTCGACTACTCTGGGGAATAATCTGAAACACCTGTGGCACAACGGGGGTGAGTTGCCAACTCGTGAATATGAGATAACATATGCAGGTAATCGCAGGAATGTACGTACAGCATGAATCTAAGATATGCGATTACAGTAATAACATGTCATGCAAATGCAAAATAATGGAAAGTACACTAACAGGTACAATCAATATGTGAAGCAATAGTAACATGACAATAGTATGCAATAACCTTGCAATAGGGATATGATAATGTAGGTATGCAACTATCATAAGGGTACACTAACAGGTACTACCAATATATGAAACTGTGCATAAAATAGATAAGTGTGAGGTATAGGGTGGAATATGTCATTTCCATGGAAACCTGACATCGTGGTAGGATCACAATCCAACAAGACACTCAAATCCACAATTTCCTCAAATCAGCCCCCAAACTGGGCTTTCACATCATATAAGTCTCACATCACCTCAATGTACAATATCGAGTAATCTCCTATATCTCGAATGTACAAATCAACAATCTCTTTCATATCCAATATCCAATCTCAATGAATCACCTATATCCCAAGTCGAATCTCAAGTAAGTTTCTAACATCCTAAAGGTATATATATTTGCAGAAATAAATATGATGGGGGCAATACACATATATTAGCGTCCCATTCCACTAATATTGGTGTAAGGGTATATATAACAATGGCTAATCCCCTGTTATATATACAAAGGTGTTTAAAAGAAATATCATGAAAACAATATGCCAAGCATCGACACAGAAATCCTGATAGGTAAGTATCAGACGCTGTCCCGAAAGCACGAGTGCCTAGCTCTGACCATCGCCTTTCGACGTTTGCATACGTGCATGACTCCCAACGGTGTCTCCATGACCCCCGCCGAGTCATTGGTACTGTCACCGGATGGTATGGTTCCCCTGCCGGGCTCATCGGCTCATAGCACATCGACAACCCTTTCTTGCCTCGGGGTACCTCCGGGCCCCACCATTTACCCTCTACGGCCTCGACGCCTCCTCGTAGGGATATATATAATCAGCACCGATAAAATCCATGGTGGATGCGCAAATATCATATCAGGGAAACCAGGTTTTTCAATGTATGCATAATTTCATGAACTCCCGCAGTTCCCAAATCCAGAAAACATCATGTAAAATCCAAGTAATAATCCGCAATCCAGGAATAAATGTATACGATATATCTGAAATTCGAGCATATAACAGAGAATATGTAGCTGAAACCAGATGTATGCGAAACCAATAAGGTACAGCTAAGTAACATCAGTAAAGGTAAATATGTGACTGCAACTGAATATGTGTGTAACATACAGGTGTAGCAATGTATAGGTATCTACCTGTAAGAACTGATGTCGTATATCCCCTGGGTATAAGTAATATATATAGGATATCCCCCCGGTATAAGTAAAATATGTGCAAGGTATACCTGTAGCTGTATCGCAAGGTGTATATGTACCTATCACTAAAGGTATGATACACTATAGGTATACCGATAAGCTAGATGTCATGTGTGATAAGCAATAGTATCTATAATAGTTAGTGTGTGACATGGCAGTTATTGATGGTGTGAGTGTAGCATGCAATCCGTGCTCATGCAACATGAACCGTCAATAATAGGTGCAGTGCCTTACGGCTACTAGTCACAGTACAACTATATCTAAGTAAAAAGGGTGAAGGCGCAATTTTAACAATGACGTAGAATATGCGACAAGTATTGAATCCTAGCCTAGACGCATAACGACATGCAGGCGATTCCCCTGTAGATGTTAAATCTACTCACCTACGCTCCACGCTAGGTGAATCCTACCATCTGCTCCCCCTGTAGCAGTGTTTGTAGTCCCTGCCTGCAAACCTGCAAATAAGACATGGAAATCATATATAAGTCAAATATTCCGCAAAACGCGATATCGAACCAAAACGAGAAACTCGCGTCGCGAACTAAACGCGCGCGTGCACGATACGCTAACACGTGTGTGTACGCGTCTAAAACCATCGCGACACGCCGCGATACTCTGGATCACAGAACCCTCTCACGTATCGCGCGTATCGTGCAAATACAACGAACACCAAATACGATATATTGCCCCAGATTTTCCTGCAGGCCAAATCTTACAAAACTAGACATGACAAAACACTACAATACACAGCAGGGAACCCTAGCCAAGACCCCAACACCCCTGTCCCCTTCCTGGCCGCAATTTGCGGCCAGATGTATTAAATTGGCGGCCAGCTTTGGGAAAGGGGGGCTCGTGTTCTGGTGGTGTGGTTCTGACCTAATAAGCATGTTCCAGTTTCCTCAATTTTGTTCTGAAGGGTCCGGGTCAATAGCAGATCTCAGATTGCCAATAAATCGCTTTAAAAACGCTAAATCGCACTAAAAGGAAACCGTATGGTATTTTAGTGTAATCCAGGGTTAAGCTAAGTTAAGGTGACCCTAACAACACTTAAATAAGTAGGGTTTACCAACTCAATCATCAAATAACCAAACTTCCACACAAAACACCATAATCTAGCACTACACTAGCTATTTAACACTAATCGAAGCTAATCGATGCATAACTAAAGCAACTAGGGGATTGGGTTAAGAAGTATACCCTGTAGAACCCTAGAGAGCAGGAGAAGAAGTGGAAAGAGGAGATGAGATGCTGCAATTGCTCCTTGTGTTGCTACTGCTGCCTGTGCTACTGCTGATGCTGTCTGCTGCTGATGTTGCTGTTGTTTCTGTTGTTGTTGCTGATGGTGCTGCTGCTTGCTTCAGCTGTTGCTCGAGCTGCTTGCTGCTACTGCCTCTCGAGTTGGTGGAGCTAATGCTGGTGTTGTTGTTGTGGTTGATGCTGTAGCTGCTGCTGTGCTGTCTGGAGCTGCTGCTGCAAGCTGATGTTGATGGTGCTGCTTGCGTGTGTGTGTGCTTTTGAGAGTGAGAGAATGAGAGAATGGGAGCGAGAAAGGAAAATGAGAACAACAACACACACACACCCTTCTCTTTCTCTTTCTTCATTATATGGGCATGGCACAAGCCATGTAGCCCTATGCCCACCTCTCCCTCTCCTTGGTCAACCATTCGAACAAATTTAAAATAAAACCCTTTTAAAATTCATTTTCAATTTAAAACAACCATGCACACTATTAAAGCCAAAAGCACCTAAACAATAATTAACTTAAAGAGAATGGGTTAATCCATCATGCTTGCTAATCATGGTCTAACCCCATCTCTAAACCCTAGTTATCATGCACAAGTGTGTGTATGCCTAGAAAAATTCTAATAAAATACTCATTAAATAGGATAAAATATTTGAAACTTAATTTGGTAAACTTTTATTAAAAACCATACATTAAAATATAATTAGCTACAAAACACATTCTAAGGTATTGCAATCTCCCCCCTTAAAAGAAATTTGTCCCCGAATTTAAAAATATACCGATACGCGTACCTTCAAAGAGAAGATTAAAATCCTCAAATCTCGCTCACAGCCTCCCAAGTGACTATCTCACTATACGGCTACGTCCAAGAAAACCCTCCACAGATAGCAAGACCCTTGACCGATGTTCCTCCACCTGCTGAGCCATTAACACAATTGGCTGCTGATGAATGAAAGATCGCGTCCAAGCTAAGTGGTCTGGTGCCAAATCATGTGAGAAAGGTCATGAAGGTAATTGTAAAGCATCATCACAAGGAATACGGGGTGGAAACTCAATAATCTGGGCGGAAGTGCCAAATTAAAGGCAACGAAACTAACTCGCTTATAGGATCTCAGAAGGACCTAGATCCTGGGACAAGCTTCCCAAAATCCAACACGTCATTCATCGGAAAGTCCGTAGGAATACATGATCTGTCCCTGCGAACTCGAGTCTATGACCAATACAGTCGGCATAAGACCTCAGTTTGCAATGGACAATTCCCATCCTAACCTAACACAACTGGACCATCTCCGAAGTCTCTAGACTTGCTGGGGTCCAAGGTCCTACTTACGCAGAGTCAGAAAGACAACAGACTGGTGATCGACACGACCTAACCCCTAAACCTAAAGGTGGCCAATTGGAGTGTCTCCTGATAACAGCTATCGAAGGAGAACCCTAACGATGGCGAGTGACGATCCCCAACTGCCGACAACAAACAACACAACCCACAACTTTAACAAAAACAACTGAGCAAACTGAGTATAATCGGACGAGAAGAATCCGAATGAACCCACACCCTGACTAACCTGGGTAGACACCATAACGAAATTCGTGGAGATCCGCTCTCATTCCTACTTCGGAACGGTTAAAGGTTGCAACTCTCCAGCCGGCCTCAGATGCTCGACCCAAGCACACAACAAGACAGACACCTTGAAACGAAACCTGAAACTTCTCTTTACATCCCTGTCCACCCGTAACTACCTTACAAGTCACGCTAAATGTTGGTGGAACTTGAATGCATATGGAGAGTTGACAGATGTGCATGTTCTAGGATTTCACGTCTCTACCCGATGATATCAGGTACTTAAATGCGTCCTTAACTTAGCACACCATTTTCACAAATCAAGGTCTCCGAATCATTACCCAGCCGAGTATGCTCAAGTATCTCTGACGAACGAGCATCGGCGGGCAGTGTCTCGCGAAAACGATTTAAGGAAAGTGGTCGGGCGCGGACATGAGCAAGCTGTCCCCTCCGTAGAGACGAACTTAAGCTGTACTCAACGATCACACAAGAACCGTAAATCTGCAGAAGACTATCACAACAATCCAAATCCGCTGCAAGAAGATGTACATTAAGCTCTGGTGGTTCGTGAAAATCTGACATGACTCTCGAACAGACAGTGTCTCTAAATCTCCAATGCAAAACCACCGCGGCCATCTCCAGATCATGAGTGGAATATCCTCCTCGTACTCCCTCCAAATGTAAGGAAGCAAAAGCGATAACTCTATAGTGTCACCTCAGTACACACTCGAGCCCACTCAAGAAACATTACAGTTAAACAACAAAGTCGCCCGAACCAAAAGCAAAGAAAGAACTGATACAGTTGTTAACCGAATCTCCAACTGCCAAAAACTCCGTACACATGCCTCAGTCCACAAAAAGAAACCTCCCTTCCGGTCCATTCAGTCGACGGTGCAGCACTACTCTAGCAATCCTGCATGGAACGATGGTAAAAACCTGCTAAGCCCAACAATCTGCGGATCTCCGTCCTGCACCCAAGTCTGGGCCTAAGCTGTACGACCACGATCTCCCTCGGAACCATACGAAACCATCTCCCGTGACTACAAGACCTAGGAGTCAACACAAAACAAGCCTGGAGAAACACTCCGAGAATTTAGCAAACTGCTGGTGCTCTCCCAGTATCTGTATAACAAATCCTCAAGTGCTACTCCTGTTCCTCAAGGCACATTAAATAGACCAGAACGTCGTAAATAACACCACAAAAACTAGTCGAGGAACGGCCTGAAGAAATCTGGTTCATCACATCTACGAATGCTGCTAGGGCATCAGTGAATCCAACGACTCACAAAAACACACAAAGCCCGTCGCACGCATAAGGCAGTCTTCGGAATGCCATCACCCTGAATCCGCAATAATGATGACCTGATCCTGAACAAACTTAGAAGATGTCTCGCACTCTGGAGCTGATCGAAGAAATCGTCACGGCGAGGTGAAGGATACCTATCCGCACCGTAAGCCGGTTCAAGTAATGATCCATCGATACACAACCTCAAACTGCCATCTTCCTCCTCGACGAACAGAAATAGGAGCTTCCAAAAGTGAAACATTCAGACGCACAAAACCCCCCAACAAATAACTCTGCAGCTGATCCTTAAGCTCCCTAAGCTTCGCCGGCTTATCCGGAACAACGTCGGAAAAACTCTCGCACGAAAGGAACCCGGTCCAACAATCCCACTGTGGCTCCGGTATCACGAATGAACGCCAAGAATCCACGACATCTCCTCAGTAGCCGACTAGCGAAAAAGGCTGAATTCAAGCTGTGAGAGGCGGCACAACTATCCACCTGCACAACAAGAACTGACCTGCCGGGAAAACAAACTTGACTGTTTCCTCACTGTAGTCCACAGACGCCTAGCACGTAGTTAACCAGTCCGTGGCCAGGAGAACGTCAAATCCAACATCTCTAGAAGGATCGAAACGATGGACGAATCTCTATCTCCTATCCGATTGGCACACAACTGAATACGTGTCGCGCAACAAAAGAATCGCTGACAGAAGTTAACACAACTACGACTAATCTACCCAACCACGGTACAAGCATGAAGAACAAACGAATACATCAAAGAACATATAATTTAAGGGTACCTGAAAACTCCACATTGGACATCTGCGCGTCCCGATGAGTACAAGCAAACTCCTATGTCTGCCCTCTACTCGCAACTGGATGAACTCCTCTGGTAGACTGAGCTCTCTGAGCAAATCTTCCACGTCCACGGCCTCTCTGATGACGATCCTGACGAGGTGCTAAGGAACAATCCCTGACGAAGTGCTGAAGGCTCCCGTATCGAAAACATCCACGCGTTGACTGCTGACCATCCTGGAGATGAGAGCTGAACGACTGTCCTCGTCCTAAGCCTCTGCTACTCCCGCGACAGCCATGAAATCTGTCTCGATGACCAAACCTCTGCCTCTGGGCTGGTATGCTGGTATGAGTCATCCACTGTCCTGGAACTCTCTGAGCCTCTGGAATATGCGCCTCATCAACTGGAGCTGCAACTACTGGTGCTATGTAGGTGACGGACTGCTGCATGCTGATCGTAAGTGACAACTGAGTAACAGGGGTGACAACCTCCTGTCGTAGCTCCCGAACGACATCAACCAATGAACTCATAGTATAGCAGAAGTCCTGCATCTCTACCAAAAGTCTATCAATAGTATATGTCGTAGGCTGATCCGTCTGCACCTGTGCAACTAGAGTGCCATCCTGGTCAGTACTCGTCTCACCCGAGCCAACTTTGACCTCGGCCCTCGCTGCATCACTCTGAGTCCCCATAGTCATCGGTGGCAAGGCTATAAATAGATATAAGATTCGATGAGAATAAGAAATCGAATCTCAAGGATATGAATCATCAAGAAGGAATTTCAAGCAAATTGTACTTAGGTTACTTAATGCAAGGTACCGCATCGTGGGTATGCTGCAGACATACACATACTACGTTATTTTGCTTAAGCTACCTACTCCATCATACTAAGGTCATCCTACACTCCGAAAGGTAAAACCTAGCGCTCTGATACCAACTTTGTTACGACCCGAAATTGGCCCGTGACGGCCCTAGTACTACGCAACGCCCTAAGACGTAACGTAGTAAAAGAAAGCTAAAACCCAGAAATCTAAACCATAAAAATACGGAAAAGATAATATAAGTTTTTGAAACATTTGAAATCGCAACCCAAATTCTTTAAAAGTCCTACTTTATTTCTTTAAAAGTTTGGCTACACCCCCTTTTTGTAAAAACTAGCCAAGATGAATACAACACAAAAATATGACGCCGTAGCGAAGAAATAAAGACAATAGAGAGAAATCTGTATATAAAAGACAACAACCCACAATAATATACAATATCGTCCTCACCAAGTCTCTAAGTCAACAACATAATAGTAGATGGAGAGTATAAGATACAACGAAGGTACAATACAAAATACAGATAACCACCAAAACCCACCTAAGCAAAATAGTACTGTGAGCTGATGCATCTGTAGCAAAAGATGATAGCTGAAAAGCTGAATAGCCTGCCTCGACTACTCTGGGGAACAACCTGAAACACCTGTGGCACAACGGGGGTGAGTTGCCAACTCGTGAATAGCAGATAACATATGCAGGTAATCGAAGGAATGTACGTACAGCATGAATCTAAGATATGCGATTACAGTAATAACATGTAATGCAAAAGCAAAATAATGGAAAGTACACTAACAGGTACAATCAATATGTGAAGCAATAGTAACATGACAATAGTATGCAATAACCATGCAATAGGGATATGAGAATGTAGGTATGCAACTATCATAAGGGTACACTAACAGGTACTACCAATATATGAAACTGTGCATAAAATAGATAAGTGTGAGGTATAGGGTGGAATATGTCATTTCCACGGAAACCTGACATCGTGGCAGGATCACAATCTAACAAGACACTCAAATCCACAATTTCCTCAAATCAGCCCCCAAACTGGGCTCTCACATCATATAAGTCTCACATCACCTCAATGTACAATATCGAGTAATCTCCTATATCTCGAATGTACAAATCAACAATCTCTTTCATATCCAATATCCAATCTCAATGAATCACCTATATCCCAAGTCGAATCTCAAGTAAGTTTCTAACATCCTAAAGGTATATATATTTGCAGAAATAAATATGATGGGGGCAATACACATATATTAGCGTCCTATTCCACTAATATTGGTGTAAGGGTATATATAACAACGGCTAATCCCCTGTTATATATACAAAGGTGTTT
This sequence comes from Agapanthus africanus, assembly GCA_030015575.1. Classification (NCBI taxonomy): domain Eukaryota; kingdom Viridiplantae; phylum Streptophyta; class Magnoliopsida; order Asparagales; family Amaryllidaceae; genus Agapanthus; species Agapanthus africanus. The sequence goes on from CM057343.1 coordinate 345,857,806, forward strand.
AAAAGAAATATCATGAAAACAATGTGCCAAGCATCGACACAGAAATCCTGATAGGTACGTATCATACGCTGTCCCGAAAGCACGAGTGCCTAGCTCCGACCCTCGCCTTTCGACGTATGCATACGTGCATGACTCCCAACGGTGTCTCCATGACCCCCGCCGAGTCATTGGTAATGTCACCGGATGGTATGGTTCCCCTGCCGGGCTCATCGGCTTATAGCACATCGACATCCCTTTCTTTCCCCGGGGTACCTCCGGGCCCCACCATGTACCCTCTACGGCCTCGACGCCTCCTCGTAGAGGTATATATAATCAGCACCGATAAAACCCATGGTGGATGCGCAAATATCATATCAAGGAAACCGGGTTTTTCAATGTATGCATAATTTCATGAACTCCCGCGGTTTCCAAATCCAGAAAACATCATGTAAAATCCAAGTAATAATGCGCAATCCAGGAATAAATGTATACGATATATCTGAAATGCGAGCATATAACAGAGAATATGTAGCTGAAACCAGATGTATGCGAAACTAATAAGGTACAGCTAAGTATCATCAGTAAAGGTAAATATGTGACTGCAACTGAATATGTGTGTAACATACAGGTGTAGCAATGTATAGGTATCTACCTGTAAGAACTGATGTCGTATACCCCCTGGGTATAAGTAATATATGTAGGATATCCCCCTGGTATAAGTAAAATATGTGCAAGGTATACCTGTAGCTGTATCGCAAGGTGTATATGTACCTATCACTAAAGGTATGATACACTATAGGTATACCGATAAGTTAGATGTCATGTGTGATAAGCAATAGTATCTATAATAGTTAGTGTGTGACATGGCAGTTATTGACGGTGTGAGTGTAGCATGCAATCTGTGCTCATGCAACATGAACCGTCAATAATAGGTGCAGTGCCCTACGGCTACTAGTCACAGTACAACTATATCTAAGTAAAAAGGGTAAAGACGCAATTCTAACAATGACGTAGAATATGCGACAAGTATTGAATTCTAGCCCAGACGCATAATGCCATGCGGGCGATTCCCCTGTAGCTGTTAAATCTACTCACCTACGCTCCACGCTAGATGAATCCTACCATCTGCTCCCCCCTATAGCAGTGTTCGTAGTCCCTGTCTGCAAACCTGCAAATAAGACATGGAAATCATATATAAGTCAAATATTCCACAAAACGCGATATCGAACCAAAATGAGAAACTCGCGTCGCGAACTAAACGCGTGCGTGCACGATACGCTAACACGTATGTGTACGCGTCTAAAACCATCGCGACACGCCGCGATACGCTGGATCACAGAACCCTCCCACGTATCGCGCGTATCGCGCAAACACAACGAACACCAAATACGATATATTGCCTCAGATTTTCCTACAGGACAAATCTTACAAAACTAGACATGCCAAAACACTACAATACACAGCTGGGAACCCTAGCCAAGACCCCAACACCCCTGTCCCCTTCCTGGCCGCAATTTGCGGCCAGATGTATTAAATTGGCGACCAGCTTTGGGAAAGGGGGGCTCGTGTTCTGGTGGTGTGGTTCTGACCTAATAAGCATGTTCCAGTTTCCTCAATTTTGTTCTGAAGGGTCCGGGTCAATAGCAGATCTCAGATTGCCAATAAATCGCTTTAAAAACGCTAAATCGCACTAAAAGGAAACCCTATGGTATTTTAGTGTAATCCAGGGTTAAGCTCAGTTAAGGTGACCCTAACAACACTTAAATAAGTAGGGTTTACCAACTCAATCATCAAATAACCAAACTTCCACACAAAACACTATAATCTAGCACTACACTAGCTATTTAACACTAATCGAAGCTAATCGATGCACAACTAAAGCAACTAGGGGATTGGGTTAAGAAGTATACCCTGTAGAACCCTAGAGAGCAGGAGAAGACGTGGAAAGAGGAGATGAGCTGCTGCAATTGCTCCTTGTGTTGCTACTGCTGCCTGTGCTACTGCTGATGTTGCTGTTGTTTCTGTTGTTGTTGCTGATGGTGCTGCTGCTTTCTTCAGCTGTTGCTCGAGCTGCTGCCTGTCGAGTTGGTGGAGCTAATGCTGGTGTTGTTGTTGTGGTTGATGCTGTGGCTGCTGCTGTGCTGTCTGGAGCTGCTGCTGCAAGCTGATGCTGATGGTGCTGCTTGTGTGTGTGCGCGCTTTTGAGAGTGAGAGAATGAGAGAATGAGAGTGAGAAAGGAAAATGAGAACAACAAAACACACACACACCCTTCTCTTTCTCTTTCTTCATTAAATGGGCATGGCACAAGCCATGTAGCCCCATGCCCACCTCTCTCTCTCCCCTTGGTCAACCATTCAAACAAATTTAAAATAAAACCCTTTTAAAATTCATTTTCAATTTAAAACAACCATGCACACTATTAAACCCAAAAGCACCTAAACAATAATTAACTTAAAGAGAATGGGTTAATCCATCATGCTTGCTAATCATGGTCTAACCCCATCTCTAAACCCTAGTTATCATGCACAAGTGTGTGTGCGCCTAGAAAAATTCTAATAAAATACTCATTAAATAGGATAAAATATTTGAAACTTAATTTGGTAAACTTTTATTAAAAACCATACATTAAAATATAATTAGCTACAAAACACATTCTAAGGTGTTACACTCCTGAGGGTTTTCAGCGGATACTACCCACAAAATCCTATCAATTCGGCCCATTAACTTTTATTCTCCAATTAGGTTTTCCAACAAGGAATTCTATTATTGTCGACTTATAAATTATCCACCCATATTCTTCACACTTCCTCATCATTTAACTTAAAATTATATATGTTCTGCAGATTTACTTAGCTTTCGGCATCTCTTAAGTTTTCCTTCTAGGGCTCTATCTCCACTTAGGAATTTTTATCAACTTTACTAAAGATACAAGTTCTATTCTTCACTCCTATCTCTCATCTAAACTCCAATCACATACCCCAACGTATGTGTATATATCACCCCTACACTTGAAAATTCAAATCAAGCAATCATACTCTTGTCCGTTGTCCAAAGCACTTATTAATTGGTGAATTTTTAAATGAATTTTGCTCACACATCCTTCATGCGACCGTTAATACTTCTTGAGGTACCAACGACCGATTACAAGATGTGTTTGCACATTAAAGCGTAATTCCTAGTCTTGCAACACCAAAGGCTTTAGCAGTGACTCCCAAACCAGTTGGTGTAAGGCACTCGGTGATGAAGCACCCTCGCTAAATATTTTTTCTATTTTTGCAGCCTTAAGTAATCATAAAAACCAGTGTTCATTTTTTTTCTTTATTCACACGTGTATATTTTTTTTCATCGTACTAAGGACTTTAGACAAGAGCATTTCAAGGTCTCTTCTACTATTCCAAGTTTCAAGGTGCGTGATTGTGCAATTTGTAGGGTATACATTTTCAGAATCTAGACTTAAGCAAGGAACTATTTTTGCAAACTTATACTCTAATAAAAATATCAATACTCTTCCCTCGTTTTAACATAGCCCAAGAAGTGAACTCAAAATTTGCCTATTTCTAAATAAACTACAAAGACATATACTTTCTACCGTTAAACTTTAAGGAAGGTTATTTATAGGGTTTTTAATTTACTAAGTCTAAGATCTAGTTGTTCCTAGCTAGTTAACCTTCTTGTCAACCTCAAGTTAATTATGGCCAAAATTGAATACTTTAATTTTTATAATTTTTTGAAAATTTTCAATTTTTATGTGTTTTAAAATAAGTATGCAAATGCAAAAATATACACATGAATGCGAAAGAAGAAGGCTTACCGAGCATACCCCCAAACTTAAACTTGACAGTGTCCTCACTGTCATGCTACACCAAGAGGGTCAAAATTGTCGGCACTCTCTTGCTTATTTATTTATAAAAAAATTTTATTTTTATTTTTAAAAAAAAAACAAAATATATACAACAAGGTTCCCCCCAAACTTAAGTAAAACATCGTTAAAGTTCAGAGTTAGGGAGGAGAAAAATCAAACTATACAAGGCCTTACACAGACCAAAAGTTAGCACCAACCATTCAAAAATTCTATCGTGATAATGGTGGGGTTGGTGAAAGAAATGAGTGTAAAGAAAAGAAATGAGAAGCACACGAGACCGTGTGGAGATAGAAACGGTAGACGGTCTCGGTGGAGGAGAATGGCGGAGGGAAAAAAGAAATGGTAGTGGTTCTACTTCTTCAAGTGGAGGTTGATTAATCACAAAATTCGTATCGTTTAAGAATGCGAGTTCGTTGGTGAAAATATCTTCGAAACTTTCATCGAAGGTCCAATTAAAAATTATCGAACTCAAAATATCGGATTGTGATTTATCAACACTCGGATGGAGTCATACCCTCGACTAGTCCTGGGTAGACCCACAATGAAGTCCATAGAAATCTGCTCCCATTTCCACTCCGGAATGGGTAACGGCTGTAGCTCTCCCGCGGGCTTCTGGTGCTCAGCCTTGACTTGCTGACAAGTCAGGCATCTCGACACAACATCTGCGATGTCTCTCTTCATTCCGTCCCACCAGTAAACACCTCTCATGTCATGGTATATCTTGGTGGAACCGGGATGAACACTATATACCGATCGATGTGCCTCCTCAAGAATCTCGCGCCGCAATCCCTCAGCATCTGGTACGCACAGTCTAGTCCTGAATCGTAGTATCCCCTGATCATCGATCACGAACTCGGAAAATCTGCCCTGTCCCATCTGTGCCATGATTTCTGAACATCGGTCATCACTGTGCTGTGCCTCATGAATACGGTCAAGCAACTGTGGGCATGCACGAACATGCGCAATCCATCCTCCGATCGGCGTAAACTCGAACTGTACCCGGCTGTCGGATAAGATCTGCCAATCTGCCGACGACTGCCTCTGTACTGCGCTCAAACAAGATAGACTACCCCCGGGCCTCCTGCTCAAAGCATCCGCCACTACATTAGCCCTGCCCGGGTGATACAAGATCTCACAATCGTAGTCCTTCACTAACTCCATCCATCGGCGGTGTCTAAGGTTCAGGTCTCGCTGCTGAAATATATACTTTAAGCTCTTGTGATCAGTGAATATCTTGTAAGTCCACAGTAGCGCCCCAGCCGTCAAACAGACACCAAATGCGGAACAAAAACTTTTAACGAAACTGGCGCTATCGTGTACCGTAACCCGGATCTGCCATTAAAGCTAAACTAACAAACTACAAAGGGGTAGAAACGTTATACCGAATGATCCGAGTCCTTCGGTCTTTAACCATCATCCCACGCTTGTTGTGGATGCTCCGATCTCCTCGATCTCCAATCTTGTCGTCTGGGTGGCACCACGTCGACGGATCTTTAAACGGGCTCCCGCCTCTGAACCGAGGCAACTCGATCGTCAAGTTTGCTAAAAGAGACGACCAAGATGAAGTAGAGAATGAGGAGAACACTTTGTCTCGTTACGTCCAAGGCTATGGACGAACGGTTATGGAAGTTGCCTTTTGGATCGGGTGAAATGAGAAAGAGGCTATCTATTTTTCGTGAACCCGAATCTATCATAATCTTTTTCTAGTGAACAACAACCATTTTTTTTAAGTGTGTGAGAGAGAGGGGAGGGGCCGGCCATTTATAGGAGAGGAGGGAGGTGAGTGTAGGAGCTAGGAGGTGACAATAAGCAAAATATCATGTGTGAACACATAGTGTGAACACAAAGTGTGAACACAAAGAAAGCAACCAATAATGAACAAGTGAGTCATAAGCCTTGTCACCACCTTCTAGATGCTTCTAGAAACTTCCACACTCATCCAAGAAAAGATAAATCCGTCTTTAACCGAATGCTAAAAGACGGCTGATAGAAAACTGGAAAGTGGCAACTTCCAAAAGTGATCCTGAAACGAATTTCAGGATAACCCCGTATCAGTATAAACATACCCGCATTTGTATTACAACTGAATACAAATGCAACTGAGACAAAGATATTATATCTACACAGTATAATACTGGGTTCCGGCTTAAACCAAAGCCTACCAGTATTATCTGTCCGAAAAACGACACGTGCAAAAACGCACGTGCTTTTTCTGAACCTTGCCATAACACCATACGGCCTCTACAACGTTTCGCCCGAACTTGGGAAAGTGTCTGTAGGGGACTCTAATGACTCATCAATACACTGGCACTGGGTATAACCACTAGCATGTCAGAAGTACTAGCCGCACGTAACGTTTTGCCTATGTATTGATTGGAAGGGAAGCTGACGAGCGAACCATCTATAAACCCTACTGAGTCTGACAGTGACAATGTATATACAGTCCGGTCCATTCGTCTAAAGAATATCGCATATCGAGTCTAGGGGGGTGGATAAAGTCAGACCCCTAATAACGCGATAAATCGTGTCGGCATGAAGCCCATCACCTCTTGAGAAACTACTGATCCAAATCAGTAATTCTCCACTACCTCGGCCGAGGATTCCTAGTGATGGCCACCCGTGCACTGCGCGACATCAACCCCCAATACCGGGAGAGACGAATCCCCGACGATCCGCTCACTTGCCTCCAATGTGGTTCGGGACTGTACCCAAAAAAGACCTGTTTGCACGACTCCTTTGAGCCGTGGTAGGGTAGAAATCAAAGCACAGTGGGAACTCACACGAGACAAATGACGACCTCAGGTCGATGAACTAACCTGTATATATGTCACACGAGACAAATCAAAGCACAGTTGCTATCTGACGATATGTATAATACCAACTAGCAGATTCCCGGCGAGTCCTGTCCGGTGTACTCATAACTCAATGAGCACCTGTATACATCTTAGGTGAACCAACTAACACCAATGGCTTGTGAGACCGGCCATCGCCCCTCGTCGGGGTCTCGACTGTATACACTAGTCTACTCTGGAGTATCGATGTCCTGTCTCGAAATTCCCACGACTAGGGACACTTTAAGGATGTGCTTACAGACCTCAGCTCCCACGTATATGATCGCCATCATACTGCTGGTAGTCAAGCAAGAATCCTATAGGCTCTATCATCATGCAATAGTGAACTAAAGCATGTATACGATGATAAAGACAAACCAGATAGCATACTATCATCTCAAGCAAGACTGTCGTATCGGTATAGGTCCTGCCTCAATCATTGCAATCACGTACCTGCGATCCAATAATTAACTTTGAGGGCACTATCTCCAACAATCTCCTACTTGCACTGAAGGCTAATTATTATGATGTCGCATAGTCACAGTCCGTGTGATACCGAACATCCAACTCCTCTACTAATCAGTTTTACAAAGCTAGTTTGTAAAACTCTTGTGTTCGAGAAATAGCCTCAGTGAGTGGATCCGCCCTGAAGTTTCTTTCTATATCTCTCTAAATCTCAAGTTCGCGGAGAAAGCCATCTCCCGAATCGAGTAATACCTGTCTTAGAATATGTCTGGATATCTGATGGGACCTAGTTCATAAATGAACTCCAAATCCAAACTTCTTAGACTGTTTTGATAACTGAACCTAATCAGTATCCAGCACCATGCCTCCCACAGTATCCTCTTGGACCACCTGTCCATAATACTGTCCCTCGTCAGAGGGAAAACTATAACTCTGACAATCGCACTGCCATCTATATCACCTTTGAAGCCTGGAATGATAACCGTCTCCCGAAGGAGGCTGCCGTCATCAAATCCGTAGAAAAAGCACTTATGTTCTAAAACTGCTTTCTTATGTTTCTCCAGGATTGGATTAATATAAACTTATCGCAACTAGTGCAAAAACAACATCTGGTGTGGTACTTGACATCTCATGATTGACTCAATTGCCTAAGCAAGTGATCTGCCAATCATGCACTTCCCTCTCTCCTTTAGTCTCTAAGACACTTTTAGAGAGGGTGACTCCATCACCTGCAGGTACACCACCATGCCAGGAGTCATCTATTCTAAAATACTATTAGAATACTGTCAAAGTACCCACATTGGGAAACTACCCAAATCTAGATCTAAAACCGTAGATCTAATAACCAGAATGTCTGATATTATATCCATGTCCTTTGTGAAGAAACAACTGTGTGACGACCAAAGTACAACCGATCGTAGTATAGGAATTTTACTTCCTACTCTGTGTATGTCATCCAAATACCAGGACATCACACCCTACTACCTTCTCAACAGATCCGTCCCTTATTCTGATGAAGTCAAACCCATGACTGTCACATCAAAATTAGATGATCTAACTCCGCTATAACTGCTGAAGTCTATAAATAGACATAAGCTACTTGCCCACTTATACTTCCGCTGCTCCCACTGACTACGACAACCCTCTGGAAAAATAATATACACGTTCACTTCTAAAGCCTGTTTAGAACGACGTTATACTTATCCTCTTGCCGGGTCTCACAGTCTGGAACAACAGTACTGTCAAGTCTGGGTAAATAAGAACCTCCCTGTCACCGTCTTTGAGGCTACCTGAGTACCTCTCGGGTGTCTGAGGTTACCCACCATATCTGCGGAGTGGCTATTGGAATGTCAAACCTGATTGAATATATAGGTCCTATTAAATTTTCCGTAATCGTTTGCGGTTCTGGAAACACTTCCAGTTCTACCATACTCCCACTACTGTTTTCTGAAAAAATCCATTTTACTAAAACTGTGGCGAGTCAAGAACAATATCACTATTGATCTTCCAGATGGTAGAAATGTCAACCTTCATCAAAACAAGGGTCAACCCACAAACAGCCATTACAGAAATGTGCCTTGAGTTATCCAGTGTCTGGTTTTAAGCATAAGCTGGACAACTCCCCGTATCTTAACATCGTTAAGATATGAACCATTCTATATCCAATATAGAAACAGTGGCACTAATTTAATTGGAACCAGATTCAAAACATGCAGCTGTCTCCAGTGCATAACAACTTAATGGAAAAAGGCTGATCAGCATTACTCAACTTAGGAATCCATCCAATTATGAGTAACCTGAAAGAGAAACAAGTTTCTCAAAACCATTACTTTTAACTGAATACCAATCACAAGTATCTACATCTTCGATCTCTTTGAAGAATCCTGATACTTGCGATACCTGGTTCTCTACTTTATTCTTATACCCATAACTTCTCAAAACTTAGACATTGTATTTCTACAAAACACTTGTCTAAAAACTAGAGAAGTTATAAGTAAACAGAACATAGTACGAGGACCTACCCCTTTGTCCTGACGGACACTGGACAACATACAGTACTCTGTATAAGTCCCCTGAGTTGAATAACTCAAAACCTATGCATCGTAGGTTGAAAAACTGTAACCAGGCGATTTCCTCAAATATCACCAATTACAACGAATTCCGATATAATGAGGATGATCTCCTAATTCCCAATAACTTACTCCCACTCATCATCTGTAAAACCATACAGATATGAGAATGAAACCTGGTAAATACATACCCTGGAGTAAGTATCTAATCGGGAAAACAGTTTTCTTTTAACAATGCGCAGTGAAACTGAAACATGAAAATGTTTCGCAGGGGTATTCTGGTATTCTTAATAATGCCTCTTCCATAATCTTATTCATGACTATAACCGTATATTTCTTTGCCATATCTCCAAATCCCTTTATTTGTCTTTAGTCGTTACCTTCTGTACACCTTCGTTAGGCTAAATGATTTTCTTCCTTCCCTACCGTTCGGCACCAGCCTATGGTTTGGAAGAAGACTATCTAGTAAGCATAATAGGTGTACCCTCCTAATCCTAGGAGTACTCGCAACTTGAGAGAAGGTGATGATAAAAGACAATCTGAATAATACCTTATTCTATTTCTCCCGAACTGGGGAAAAAGCAAAGGTGAAATTGGAGTGGCAATGAAGTACGTGTTTTGGTCGTGAATGATAACAGTCGCAATTTACTTTGCCCTCTTTCTAATCCCTTTATTTTGTCTTTAGCTATTACCTTCTGTACACCCTACTTAGGCTAATTGGTTTTCTTCATTCCCTACCTTTCGGCACCAGCCTATGGTTTGGAATAAGACTATCCAATAAGCGTAATAGGTGTACTCTCCTAAACTAAGGAGCCATCGCAACCTGAGAGAAGGTGATAACAAAAGACAACTGAATAAACTAATTCTATTTCTCCTGAACCTGGATCCATCCTCGAAGAAGTCCCTTCGAGTTCGTATATAACCATACGATGGATCTATCCAATGGAAGTGGATATCCGTAGTAATACGGGGTGGTCTGAGAAATGCAAAAGGTAAAAGAAGGAGCGGCAATGACTTATGCAACTAAGACAATCCAAAGGCCAGTATTTTAAGAAGGTTCTGTCAACTTTGGTCACTGAGTCATAGTCTAGGGTCGGTCAAAGGTCACTGCCAAAGAGAGAGAGAGAAAAGAAACACTCTGCGTGCACTCTAACCTAGATCAGAATGGTTATCACTTTATCTAATCAGGAAACCTCCCACTGTAATCTCAAATTCTCCTTCAAACCTGAAAGAAGAATTAGTCGGGATCACCCGAAGAGTAAACCAACTCATCAGTGGGAATTGGGATCCAACTATCATCGCATGATAACTTGATGGAAGCCACTCAAGTTATCACACTCCAGAAGGTATGCGCATATCTGGCAAGTTTGCTTTATATTTGAAACTCCCGATGTGATTTTTGCCTCATGCTCTTATGACCTTGACTTTAGTCAACAAATCATAAGTCACATGTCAAGTTCTACCCGTCATTGTCCAGGTTGATTTGAACCCACCCGTACATACCCTTGACTTTAGTCAACAAGGTAATACGACTGTCCCAAACCAACACATCTATCAATGCAACATACGAATACCCAGCAACTACCAAACATTATGCCTTGACTTTAGTCAACAAACATAGCTTGAATACTACTGACCACCCATAAGAAATGACGGAGGGCTACGGCTGGTTTTTGGCGAAAAACCTTTAACGTAATGAACTTGATATCGCTGAAGGAACCTGATAGCTTTTTATAAAACATAGTGACGAAAACGTTTTGCTAAAGAGGTCACTCCCGGTGAAGGGATCTCGGCTCTTTCCTCGTGGAATGAGGTGCAGGATATTCCATCTGAATACCGCGATGCAAAGCAACTTGTAATCGACTATATTAAAGTTACTACCCTGACGTAAACTTCTGCTCAAGGGGTCACTCCCGGTGAAGGGATCTCGGCCCTTGCCTCGTCGAATGAGGTGCAGGATATTCCAACTGAATATCACTATGCAAAGCAACTGGAAACATCTTTGTAATAACACCTTTTAAAAATTTGTTCCAACAACATCAAATATAGGTTTGTTTTATCCTTGCATTGATAAGAATCAATGCAGTCCCATCATTCAATCACACCAGAAAAGAACGAAAATAAAATGTACGTATATGCCATCCGCATTCGCCACTGGGTCCCATCATCACCCGTTAGGTTACTTAACTAACGACAGAGCGGGGGCTGGACTAGCGCGGGTGTAAAACATATACAACATCTAATATTATATATACCAATATACAATAATCGCTCCAGGCGTGATAATATGCAACATTACAGAAAAGTAATAAGCATCACAGAACAAAACAGATAATCTGGGATCCCCGGGTTTCACAGAGCCGCTGCTGAAACCTGACGTTCCCCTGGTCGTGTGGATAGCCTGTGCAATGAAACCTAGACCCCTACGGGTGCGGCAAGTTACCCGCCAAAACCTGAAGCGAGGTAGTCCCCACAACATAGTGAATGGAACACCCGGCACTTCAAGGAATCCGGTAAATTGAGCACCCCTCCTTGGGTCAACCTGTACCCCCTACGAGTGCGGTGAACGGTCTGCCAATTCTAGAGTGAGGCCCCTTTGCCTCTCAATGCCATGAGATACGGACCCGTTGCCCTCCAGAACCTGGCTATCCGTGCACTCCTTCGCGGGATAAACCTAGTACAGAATTAAAAATAGTACAACAGGTACATCGACCGCAACCTGGTCGTGCCCCAAAAGAATATTATACAAACAGGCAGTAACGGCAGTCCACATGTTGGACGCTCGCCCCGCAATATCAAATGTACAAATAAATCCAAACTGCACTATCATTGCACCCTACTATCCACCACGACATATCCGCAACATTACAGCACAACACAGAACGTCAACGCGAATGTCACGTTCGCAAACCCGTCTAAAAGAACTATAGCAATCAGACGCGGTTTACCGATCAAATGACATTCCCGGTCGGAGATATAATGTAAATACTGTAAACTAACAAATTTAAAATTTCGATCGACTAAATTTCCCGAAGTGGGCCCCACGAACAACTGCTGTACAGTAACAAAATCTGGGCCCAAAATATATATACCCAAAACCCCAATTTCCAGTAAAAAAGCCATTGTGCAAGTTTGGTGCACTGATCTCACAGAATGGCCGCGGAAGCGCGGTCAAACCCTAGGTTTGACCGCGATTCCGCGGCGGTCTTGTGAGGTCACGTGACCAAATTTTGACGGTGAGCTTAGAAAACCCTACTGAATTTTATGTGATATGTAGAATTATTTTTAGACACTGTTTAAAATCAACAGAAACTCAGTGGCCTGAAAAATGTAGATTTGCGAAATCCGTTCGATCGATCTTTTAAATGTGTTAGCACAAGTTAGTATAGCTTAATGGTGAGGCTCTGATACCACTGTAAGTCCACGGTAGCGCCCCGGCCGTCTAACAGACGCCAAATGCGGAACAAAAACTTTTAACGAAACTGGCGCTATCGTGTACCGTAACCCGGATCTGCCATTAAAACTAAACTAACAAACTACAAAGGGGTAGAAACATTATACCGAATGATCCGAGTCCTTCGGTCTTTAACCATCATCCCACGCTTGTTGCGGCTGCTCCAATCTCCTCGATCTCCAATCTTGTCGTCTGGGTGGCACCACGTCGACGGATCTTTAAACGGGCTCCCGCCTCTGAACCGAGGCAACTCGATCGTCAAGTTTGCTAAAAGAGATGACCAAGATGAAGTAGAGAATGAGTAGAACACTTTGTCTCGTTACGTCCAAGGCTATGGACGAACGGTTATGGAAGTTGCTGTAAGTCCGCGGCGGCGTCCCGGCCGTCGATCCGACGCCGGAAACGCGGAAACAAAAACTTTGCAAACTAGCAAACCGGCACCACCGCGCACTTTTCACCCGGATCGGGCCATTAACCTAGCTACTAGCAAACATAAAAATGGGTGAAGAGAGATATACCGAGTGATCCGAGTCCTCCGGTCTTCTCGCCGTCGTCCCGATCTCCCGCGGAATGTCCGGTCTCCATCTCCTCGCCAGAAGGGCACCACGTCGCCTGTTTCTTTTACGGGCTCCCACCTCTATACCGAGGCAACTCGGGCGCGAAGTTGGCTAGCCGACGCGTCCAAGATTTGCTGTAGGCTAGTGTAGAGTCTATGTCTGATTGGGGTTTTGTTGCCATGGAGGATAGAGGAAGAGTTTTAAGAAAATTGGTACTTTCAATTTTCTAGCAAAGAAAATGAGATGATCAAAATGCTACACCAAAAATGAACCTCTCTCATTTCTTTCTCTCTCAAATTGTGGCCGGCCTCATCAAGTGAGAAATGGTGGTGGAGTGAAAGCATAATACAAGAGGGAGGTGAGTGTAGTAAAAGGTGGAGGGTGACCACATCCAAAAGGCATGATAACAATGTCATATCAAACTCTAATCAACTCTAATCTCAATTTAATGCAAAAGGTTGATGTAAAGAGAATCAAAATGATGGTGGAAAAGAAAAGATGCCATCATAATCAATGCATTTGCAAGAAACCCCTCCACAAAAGTTATTTGCAAAATTGCAAACAACCCCCTCCATCGGAAAAGTCCGGCCGGGAAAGAACAAAGGAAAACCGGCCGGAACGGAATGCAAACTGGCAACTCCAGAAAACTGGTCCCGTAATAAATTACAGGAAAACCCCGATACTGTGCATACACACCCGCATCTGTATTCTGACTGAATACAAATGCAATGAGACAAAATCTACACTGTACTATACTAGGATCCGGCTTAAACCAAAGCCGGCTAGTAAAATCCGTCCGATCCTGATCCGTGCAATACCGCACGTATCTGATCGAACCCTGCCATATATCCATACGGTCTCTAGTACAAACCGTCCGATCCTGATCCGTGCAATACCGCATGTATCTGATCGGACCCTGCCATATCTCCATACGGCCTCTACAGCGTTTCGCCCGAAAGCTTGAGTAACTGAGTGTGGTGGACTCTAAAGACTCGTCAATACTATGGCTGTGGATTTAACCACTAGCACGTCAGAGGTATAAGCCAATACGTAACGGGCTACCAGGTATTGACCAAAAGGGACGTCGATGAGCGAACTCATCCTGACACCCTACTGAGCCTGTCAGTGACAATATCCGTACAGTCCGGTCCGTTCGTCTATGAGTGTCGCATGGCGGGCCTAGGGGGTTGGTAAAAGTTAGACCCCCAATAGCGGTACAAGTCGTGTCGGAGTGTAGCCCAGAACACCCTGAGATACTACTGGAATACCTACCAGCAAATCTCCTGCCTTGGCCAAGGATTTTTTATGTTCTGGCTCTCCTAGACACAGCGCGACCTCACCCCCAATACCGGGAGAGACGAACCCCTGCAGATCCGCTCACTGCCTCCATGTGGCTCGGGACTGTACCCAACTAAAACCTGTTTGCACGACTCCTTTGAGCCGTGGTAGGGTAGTAATCAAAGCACAGTGGGAACTCACACGAGACAAATGACGATCTCAGGTCGATGAACTAAACTGTACACATGTCACCCGGGAACTGCTATCTGACGTCTGGTATAATCCCAACTAGCAGGTTTCCGGCGAGTCCTGTCCGGTGTACTCATAACCCAATGAGCACCTGTATACATCTTAGGTGAACCAACTGACACCAGTGGCTTGTGAGACCGGCCACTGCCCCTCGTCGGGGTCTCGACTGTATACACTAGTCTACTCTGGAGAATCGATGCCCTTTCTCGAAACTCCCACGACTAGGGACCTTTTAAGGGTTTGCTTATAGACCCCAGCTCCCACTTATATGATCGCCCTCATACTGCTGGTAGTCAAGCAAGAATCCTAGGGGCTCTATCAACGTGCAATAGTGACCTGTAAGGTCACCTAAAGCAGTACACGATGATAAAGGTAAACCAGATAGCATACTATCATCTCGAGTAAGACTGTCCTACCGGGACAGGTCCTCCCTCAATCATTGCAACCACGTGCCTGTGATCCAATAATTGACTCTGAGGGCACTATCTCCAACAATCTCCCACTTGCACTCAAGGCTAATTATTGCGATGTCGCATACTCACAGCCCGTGTGATACCGAACACCCAACTCCTCTACTAATCAGTCTCACAAAGCTCGTTTGTGAAACTATTGCGTTCGAGGAATAGCCTCAGAGAGTGGATCCGCTCTGGTGTTTCTTTCTATGTCTCTCTATATCTCAAGTTCGCGGAGAAAACCATCTCCCGAAATGAGCAATACTTGTCTTAGAATGTCTGGATGTCTGATGGGACCTAGCTCATAAATGAACTCCAAATCCAAACTTTTTAGACTGTATCGTCAACTGAACTTAATCAGTATCCTGCGCCATGCCTTCCCTCAGTATCCACCTGGACCACCTGTCCAAAATACTGCCCCTCGTCAGAGGGAAAACTATAACTCTGACAGCCACTCTGCCATCCAGGTCACCTTGAAAGCCTGGAATGATAACCGTCTCCTAAAGGAGGCTGCCGTTATCAAATTCTTAGAACATTCACTTATGTTCTAAAACTGCTTCCGTTTGTTTCTCCAGGATTGGATCAATATCAACTTATTGCACCTACTGCAAGAACAACATCTGGTGTGGTACTTGACATCTCATGATTGACTCAATTGCCTAAGCAAGTGATCTGCCAATCATGCACATCCCTCTCCCCTTTAGTCTGTAAGACACCTTTAGAGAGGGTGACTCCATCACCTGCAGGTATACGACCGTGCCAGGAGTCGTCCATTCTAAATACTCATAGAATGCTGTCAAAGTACCCAGATTGGGAAACCACCCAAATCTAGATCTAAAACCATAGATCTAGTGACCAGAATGTCTGATATAATATCCAAGTCCTGTGTGGAGAAACCACTGTGTGACGACCAAAATATAACCGATCGTAGTATAGGAATATCACTTCCTACTCTGTGTATGTCATCAAATATCAGGACATCACACCTACTACCTTCTTAACAGATCCATCCCCTATTCTGATGAAGTCAAACCTTTGACTGTTACATCAGAAATAGATGATCTATCTTCGCTATATCTGCTTTAGTCTATAAATAGACACAAGCCAACTGTCCACCAATTCTTCCGCTACTCCCACTGACTACGACAACCCTCTGGCAGAGTCATATAGGCGTACACTTCTAAAGCTAGTTTAGAACGACGCTATACTCATCCTCCTGCCGGGTCTCACAGTCTGGAACAACAGCAATGGCAAGTCTGGGTAAACAAGAACCTCCCTGCCACCGTCCTTGAGCATACCGAAGTACCTCTCGGGTGCCTGAGGTTACCTACCATATCTGCGGAGTGGCCAATGGAATGTCAAACCAGATTGAATCATTAGGTTCTTATCAAATCTTCAGTAATCGTTTGCAGTTCTGGAATCACTTCCAGTTCTACCATACTCCCACTACTGTTTTCTGAAAAAATCCATTTTTATTAAAACTGTGGCGAGTAAAGAACAATATCACTATTGATCTTCCAGATGGTAGAAAATCAACCCTCGTCATAGCCCGGGTCAACCCACAAACAGCCATTACAGAAACGTGCCTTGAGTTGTCCAGAGTCTGGTTTTAAGCATAAGCCGGACAACTCCCCGTATCTTAACAATGTCAAGATATGAACTGTTCTATATCCAAGAAACAGAGGCACTGATTTAATTGAACCGGATTCAAATCATGCAGCTGTCTCCAGTGCATGTCAACTAAATGGAAGAGAGGCCGATCAGCGTTACTCAACTTAGGAGTACTTCCAATTATGAGTAACCTGAAAGAGAAGCTAGTTCTCTTAACCATTACTATCAACTGAATACCATATACAAGTATCTACATCTTCGATCACCCTGAAGAATCCCGATACTTTCAATACCTGGTTCTCTACTTTATTCTTATACCTATAACTCCTCAAAACATAGACCCTGTGTTTCTACGAAACACATGTCTAAGAACTAGAGAAGTTAAAAGTAAACAGAATATAGTATGAGGACCAACCCCTCTGTCCTAATGGACACTGGACAATATACAATACTCTGTATAAGTCCCCTGAGTCTAGTGACTCATTCACTGTGTGTCGTAGGTTGAAAACTGTACTTATGGTTAAGAAGAATTACACCGTTGTTCAATGCTCCTTACCTAACCATCCACTGATATAGGTAAATGTCATCGACATAATTTCAAAAGGTATATCTCACTCTATAAAAATAGACGTACAGATATATCAATTTGAAATTGGTGCATAACAACGGATATTCAAAACCAAATATTTGCCGACCTGCAAACAACCCAGGTGACTTCCTCAAATATCACCAATTACAAAGAATTCCGATATAATGAGGATGATCATCTAATTCTCGATAACTTACTCCCACTTATCATCTGTAAAACCATACAGATGTGAGAATCCAACCTGGTAAATACATACCCTGGAGCAAGTGTCTAATTGGGAAATCAGTTTTCTTTTAACAGTACACAGTGAAACTGAAACATTGAAATGTTTCGATGGGGTATCCTGGTATTCCTAGTAATGCCTCTTCCATTATCCAGATTCACAACTGTAACTGTATGATTCTTTGCCGCTTCTCTAAATCCCTTTATATGTCTTTAGTCATTACCTTCTGCACACCCCTTTAGGCCAAATGGTTTTCTTCCTTCCCTACCATTCGGCATCAGCCTATGGTTTGGAAGAAGACTATCCAATAAGCGTAATGGGTGTACTGTCCCAGTCCTAGGAACACTCACAATGCGAGAGAAGGTGAAGATAAAGGACAACCGAATAAACCTTAGAAATAGGTGATTTAGGATTGGCGAAGAAATACTTTGTTTGGTCGTGAATAGCAGTCGCAATTTACTTTGCCCTCTTAAATTACCCTTACTTTGTCTGAACATAATACCTTCTGTACACCGTTTAGGATAATTGGTTTTCTTCATTCCCTACCGGTCGGCACCTGCCTATGGTTTGGAAGAAGACTATCCAATTTGCGTAATAGGTGTACTATCTCCTAAACCAAGGAGTACTCGTAATGAGAGAAGGTGAAAGGAAAAGACAACTGAATAGTCCTATTCGTTTTCTCCAGAACTAGAAACCATCCTCGAATTCCTTCGAGTTCGTATATAACCATACGATGGTTTTGTCCAATGGAAGTGGACGTTCGTAGTAATACGGGGTGTCCTGGAGAAAAGGGTAAAAGTAGGAGTGGCAACGAGGTCTGCAACTCTGACAATCCAAAAGCCAGTGTTAAGAAGGTTCGGTCAACTTGTTCATTGAGTCATAGTCTAGGGTCGGGTCAATGGTCGCTGCCAAAGAGAGAGAGAAAAGAAACACTCAGCGTGCACTCTAACCTAGATCAGAATAGTTATCACTTTATCTAATCTGGAAACCTCCCACTGTAACGTCAAATTCTTCCCCAAACCTGAAAGAAGAATTAGCCGGGATCACCCGAGGAGTAAACCAACTCATCAGTGGGAATCGGGACCCAACTCTCATCGCATGATAACGTGACGGAATCCGCTCACGTTATCACACTCCAGAAGGTATGCGCATATCTGGCAAGTTTCAGTTCTTTTGAAACTCCCGATGTGGATTTTTACCCCATGCTCTTATGACCTTGACTTTGGCCAACATATCATAAGTCACATGTCAAGTTCTACCCGTCATTCTCCTGGTTAATTTGAACCCACCCGTACCTACCCTTGACTTTGGCCAAAATGGCAGTACGACTGTCCCAAACCAACGCATCTATCTATGCTGCATATGAATACCCAACAGCTACCAAACACTGTGCCTTGACTTTGGCCAACATACACAGCTTGAATACTATTGACTATCCATATGAAACGACGGAGGGCTACGAATGGTTTCTGGCGAAAACCTTAAACGTAATGAACTTGATATCGTTGAAGGAACTGATAGCTTTTTAAAAATATAGTGACGAAAACCTTTGCTAAAGAGGTCACTCCCGGTGAAGGGATATCGGCTCTTTCCCCGTAGAATGAGGTGCAGGATATTCCAACTGAATACCACGATGCAAAGAAAAAGTAATCGGCTATAATGAAGTTATTGCCCTGACGCAAACTTTTGTCCAAGGGGTCACTCCAGGTGAAGGGATCTCGGCCCTTGCCTCGTCGAATGAGGAGCAGGATATTCCAACTGAATACCACGAAGCAAAGCAAAAGAGAACGCCCTTGCAATAACAGCTTTTTGAAAAAAGTGTTCCAACAACATCAGAATAGGTTTGTTTATCTTGCATTGATCCGAATCAACGCAGTCCCATCAATTGATCACACCATAAAGAACGAAAATATACTGACATACGTATATGCCATCCGCATTCGCCACTGGGTCCCGTCATACCCGTTAGGTTAGCTAACTAACGACAGAGCGGGGAATGGACAAGCGCGGATGCAAAACATATACAACATCTACTAGTATATATATACAATATATAATTTTCGCTCAAGGCGTGATAAAATGCAACATCACAGAAATGTATAGCAACACAGATCAATACAGATATCTGGGATCCCCAGGTTTCACAGAGCCGCTACTGAAACCCGACGTTCCCCTGGTCGTGTGGATAGCCTGTGCAATGAAAACCTAGACCCCTACGGGCGCGGCAAGTTACCCGCCAAAACCTGAAGCGAGGCAGCCCCCTTCAGCGACGTGAATGGACCACCCAGCACTTCACGGAATCCGGTAACATGGGCACCCCTCCTGGGTCAACCTATACCCCCTACGAGTGCGGCGAATAGCCCGCCAATTCAAGAGTGTAGCCCCCTCCGTCTCAATGCCATGAGATGCGGGTTCGTTGCCCTCTAGAACCCGGCTATCCGTGCACCCCTCCACGGGGTAATCCTAGTACAGAAAGTAAAATATACATACAACGGGTACATCGACCGCAACCTGGTCGTACCCCAAAAGAATAATACAAACAGGCAGTGACGGCAGTCCACATGTCGGGCGCTCGCCCCGCAATATCAAATGTACATATAAAACAGAACTGTACTAACATTGCATCCAGGTTATCCCTCACGACCGATCCGCAACATCACAGCACAACACAGAACATCAACGTGAATGTCACGTTCGCAAATCCGTCTAACCGGGCTATAGCAGTTAGACAGGATTTACCGATCAAGTGAAATTCACGGTCGCAGATATAATGTAAATACTGTGAACTAGCATGTTTAAAATATCCGATTGAAAAAATTTATCGAAGTGGGCCCCAAACAGTACTGTAGCAGTTACAGAAAATCTGGGCCCAAAAATAATATCCCAAAACCCCTATTTCCTATTCAAAAGCCCACTGGAAAAATTTGGCCCAATGAGGACACTTTATCACCGTGGAACCGCGGCCAAACCAGGGGTTTGGCCGCGTTTCTGCGGTCGTACTAACGAATCATTGGACCAAATTTTCCCAGAATTCTTATAATTTCCTGCTTGTGTTTCTGCAATGACCTGAAAAAATTTTTGAAGCAGAAAAAAATTTCGACAGAAAACACAATGCATTGAAAATACTGTTTTTGGGGATTTTGTTCGATCGGGTTTCAAACACACTAGAGCAAGCTAGGCATGGTTAATGGCATGTCTCTGATACCAATGTAAGTCCGCGGCGGCGTCCCGGCCGTAGATCCGATGCCGGAAACGCGGAAACAAAAACTTTGCAAACTAGCAAACCGGCACCACCGCGCACTTTTCACCCGGATCGGGCCATTAACCTAGCTCCTAGCAAACATAAAGATGGGTGAAGAGAGATATACCGAGTGATCCGAGTCCTTCGGTCTTCTCGCCGTCGTCCCGATCTCCCGCGGAATGTCCGGTCTCCATCTCCTCGCCAGAAGGGCACCACGTCGCCTGTTTCTTTTACGGGCTCCCACCTCTATACCGAGGCAACTCGGGCGCGAAGTTGGCTAGCCGACGCGTCCAAGATTTGCTGTAGGCTAGTGTAGAGTCTATGTCTCATTGGGGTTTTGTTGCCATGGAGGATGGAGGAAGAGTTTTAGGAAAATTGGTGCTTTCAATTTTCTAGCAAAGAAAATGAGATGATCAAAATGCTACACCAAAAATGAACCTCTCTCATTTCTTTCTCTCTCAAATTGTGGCCGGCCTCATCAAGTGAGAAATGGTGGTGGAGTGAAAGCATAATACAAGAGGGAGGCGAGTGTAGTAAAAGGTAGAGGGTGACCACATCCAAAAGGCATGATAACAATGTCATATCAAACTCTAATCAACTCTAATCTAAATTTAATGCAAAAGGTTGATGTAAAGAGAATCAAAATGATGGTGGAAAAGAAAAGATGCCATCATAATCAATGCATTTGCAAGAAACCCCTCCACAAAAGTTATTTGCAAAATTGCAAACAACCCCCTCCATCGGAAAAGTCCGGCCGGGAAAGAACAAAGGAAAACCGGCCGGAACGGAATGCAAACTGGCAACTCCAGAAAACTGGTCCCGTAATAAATTACAGGAAAACCCCGATACTGTGCATACACACCCGCATCTGTATTCTGACTGAATACAAATGCAATGAGACAAAATCTACACTGTACTATACTAGGATCCGGCTTAAACCAAAGCCGGCTAGTAAAATCCGTCCGATCCTGATCCGTGCAATACCGCACGTATCTGATCGAACCCTGCCATATATCCATACGGCCTCTAGTACAAACCGTCCGATCCTGATCCGTGCAATACCGCATGTATCTGATCGGACCCTGCCATATCTCCATACGGCCTCTACAGCGTTTCGCCCGAAAGCTTGAGTAACTGAGTGTGGTGGACTCTAAAGACTCGTCAATACTATGGCTGTGGATTTAACTACTAGCACGTCAGAGGTATAAGCCAATACGTAACGGGCTACCAGGTATTGACCAAAAGGGACGTCGATGAGCGAACTCATCCTGACACCCTACTGAGCCTGTCAGTGACAATATCCGTACAGTCCGGTCCGTTCGTCTATGAGTGTCGCATGGCGGGCCTAGGGGGTTGGTAATAGTCAGACCCCCAATAGCGGTACAAGTCGTGTTGGAGTGTAGCCCAGAACACCCTGAGATACTACTGGAATACCTACCAGCAAATCTCCTGCCTTGGCCAAGGACTTTTCATGTTCTGGCTCTCCTAGACACAGCGCGACCTCACCCCCAATACCGGGAGAGACGAACCCCTGCAGATCCGCTCACTGCCTCCATGTGGCTCGGGACTGTACCCAACTAAAACCTGTTTGCACGACTCCTTTGAGCCGTGGTAGGGTAGTAATCAAAGCACAGTGGGAACTCATACGAGACAAATGACGATCTCAGGTCGATGAACTAACCTGTACACATGTCACCAGGGAACTGCTATCTGACGTCTGGTATAATCCCAACTAGCAGGTTCCCGGCGAGTCCTGTCCGGTGTACTCATAACTCAATGAGCACCTGTAGACATCTTAGGTGAACCAACTGACACCAGTGGCTTGTGAGACCGGCCACCGCCCCTCGTCGGGGTCTCGACTGTATACACTAGTCTACTCTAGAGAATCGATGCCCTGTCTCGAAACTCTCACGACTAGGGACCTTTTAAGGGTTTGCTTATAGACCCCAGCTCCCACTTATATGATCGCCCTCATACTGCTGGTAGTCAAGCAAGAATCCTAGGGGCTCTATCAACGTGCAATAGTGACCTGTAAGGTCACCTAAAGCAGTACACGATGATAAAGGTAAACCAGATAGCATACTATCATCTCGAGTAAGACTATCCTACCGGGACAGGTCCTCCCTCAATTATTGCAACCACGTGCCTGTGATCCAATAATTGACTCTGAGGGCACTATCTCCAACAGTTGCCTTTTGGATCGGGTGAAATGAGAAAGAGGCTATCTATTTTTCGTGAACCCGAATCTATCATAATCTTTTTCTAGTGAACAACAACCATTTTTTTTGAATTGTGTGAGAGAGAGGGGAGGGGCCGGCCATTTATAGGAGAGGAGGGAGGTGAGTGTAGGAGCAAGGAAGTGACAATAAGCAAAATATCATGTGTGAACACAAAGTGTGAACACATAGTGTGAACACAAAGTGTGAACACAAAGAAAGCAACCAATAATGAACAAGTGAGTCATAAGCCTTGTCACCACCTTCTAGATGCTTCTAGAAACTTCCACACTCATCCAAGAAAAGATAAATCCGTCTTTAACCGAATGTTAAAAGACGGCTGATAGAAAACTGGAAACTGGCAACTTCCAAAAGTGATCCTAAAACGAATTTCAGGATAATCCCGTATCAGTATAAACATACCCGCATTTGTATTACAACTGAATACAAATGCAACTAAGACAAAGATATTATATCTACACAGTATAATACTGGGTCCGGCATAAACCAAAGCCTACCAGTATTATCTGTCCGAAAAACGACACGTGCCAAAACGCACGTGCTTTTTCCGAACCTTGCCATAACACCATACGGCCTCTACAACGTTTCGCCCGAACTTGGGAAAGTGTCTGTGGGGGACTCTAATGACTCATCAATACACTGGCACTGGGTATAACCACTAGCACGTCAGAGGTACTAGCTGCACGTAACATTTTGCCTATGTATTGATTGGAAGGGAAGCTGACGAGCGAACTCATTTATAAACCCTACTGAGTCTGACAGTGACAATGTATATACAGTCCGGTCCATTCGTCTAAAGAATATCGCATATCGAGTCTAGGGGGGTGGATAAAGTCAGACCCCTAATAACGCGATAAATCGTGTCGGCATGAAGCCCATCACCTCTTGAGAAACTACTGATCCAAATCAGTAATTCTCCACTACCTCGGCCGAGGATTCCTAGTGATGGCCACCCGTGCACTGCGCGACATCAACCCCCAATACCGGGAGAGACGAATCCCCGACGATCCGCTCACTTGCCTCCAATGTGGTTCGGGACTGTACCCAAAAAAGACCTGTTTGCACGACTCCTTTGAGCCGTGGTAGGGTAGACAGTGGGAACTCACATGAGACAAATGACGACCTCAGGTCGATGAACTAACCTGTACACATGTCACCAGGGAATTGCTATCTGACGATATGTATAATACCAACTAGCAGATTCCTGGCGAGTCCTGTCCGGTGTACTCATAACTCAATGAGCACCTGTATACATCTTAGGTGAACCAACTAACACCAATGGCTTGTGAGACCGGCCATCGCCCCTCATCGGGGTCTCGACTGTATACACTAGTCTACTCTGGAGTATCGATGCCCTGTCTCGAAATTCCCACGACTAGGGAAACTTTAAGGATGTGCTTACAGACCCCAGCTCCCACGTATATGATCGCCATCATACTGCTGGTAGTCAAGCAAGAATCCTATGGGCTCTATCATCATGCAATAGTGAACTAAAGCATGTATACGATGATAAAGACAAACCAGATAGCATACTATCATCTCAAGCAAGACTGTCATATCGGTATAGGTCCTGCCTCAATCATTGCAATCACGTACCCGCGATCCAATAATTGACTTTGAGGGCACTATCTCCAACATATATGGCACGACTCGCCATATAGGTAATGTCACCAGATCTTAAGTGCAAAGACCACTGCAGCCATCTCCAAATCGTGAGTGGGGTAGTTCTGTTCATGTTTCTTTAATTGCCGCGAAGCATATGCGATCACCCTGTCATGCTGCATCAATACGCACCCTAGCCCCACTCGTGAAGCATCACAATAGACCACAAACCCGCCTGATCCTGAAGGCAAAGATAGCACTGGTGTCGTAGTCAGTAGAGCCCGTAGCTGCTGAAAACTGTGCTCACACTCCTCCGTCTAATCGAAACGAACTCCCTTCCGGGTTAACCCGGTCAAAGGTGCAGCAATGCAAGAGAAGTCCTGCACGAATCGCCTGTTGTAGCCTGCCAGCCCTAGAAAGCTGCGAACCTCCGTCACTGACGTGGGTCTAGGCCAACTCCGAACGGCCTCAATCTTCCTCGGGTCTACACATATACAATCTCGTGTAATCACGTGCCCCAAGAAGTCTACGCCGTCCAGCCAGAAAGCACACTTGGAGAATTTGGCGAAAAGCTGATGCTCCCTCAAGGTCTGCAGTGTAATCCGCAGGTGCTGCTCGTGCTCCTCTCTACTCTGAGAATACACCAGAATATCGTCAATGAACACTATGATGAACAGACCAAGATACGGCCGGAAAATACGGTTCATCAAGTCCATGAATGCTGCTAGTGCGTTGGTGAGTCCGAACGACATCCCCAAAAACTCATAATGGCCGTAACGCATGAAGAAAGCTGTCCTGGGAATATCCTCCTGTCGAACCCGCAGCTGATGGTAGCCTGATCGCAAATCGATCCTCGAAAAGTATCCTGCCCCCTGTAGCTGGTCGAACAAATCGTCGATGCGTGGCAAAGGATACCTGTTCCGCAATGTCACCCTGTTCAGCTGGCAGTAGTCGATACATAAACGCATACTGCCGTCCTTCTTCTTGACAAACAGGACTGGAGCAACCTAAGGAGAAACACTGGGTTGAATGAGTCCCTTATCCAGCAAATCTTGCAACTGACCCTTCAATTCTCTAAGTTCCGCCGGGGCCATCCGATAAGGCGGTACAGAAATAGGCCCCGTGCCAGAAACCAAATCAATACAGAAAGCAATGTTGCACTCGAACGGTAGCCCAGGAAGCTCGTTAGGGAACACATCAGGGAACTCTCTAACAACCGGAACCTGATCCAACGGAACCTCTGTAGCTCCAGTATCACAAACATAGGTGAGAAATCCCTGACATCCCTTCCTCAAAAGCTGTCCAGCGCGAAAAGACGAAATCACACTGTGAGGGGTGGCACCACGGTCCCCCAACACAACAAAAACTAACTCACCAGGAAAACTAAACCTAAATGTCTTCTCGCGGCAGTCAACAGAAGCATAGCACGTGGCTAACCAATCCATGCCTAAAAGAACGTCGAAGTCCAACATCTCAAGAAGGATCAAGTCGACAGGCAACTTTCTCTCACGAATACGGACGGTACAGGATCGGAACACGTGCCTAGTAACAAACGACTCCCCCACAGGAGTAGTCACAACAAGCGGCTGATCAAGCAAACCGGACTCTCTACCCAAACTCGGCACAAAGCGTATGGATACGTACGAGTGCGTGGATCCGGGATCGAATAATACGTGTGCATCAACCAAACATACTGGAAGGATACCTGAGACCACCGCATTGGACGCCTGTGCGTCCTGATGCGTCAAAGCAAAAACTCGCGCCTGTCCTCCACCTACGACTGACTGTCCCCTGCCGGCAGCTGGCTGTCCTCTGCCTCGATCACCTCGTCCTCTATGAAAAAATCCTCCGCGTCCATGACCTCTCTGGGTATGAGTCTGATGCAGAATAATAGTAGGTACAATAGGCAACACCCTCTGGGGTGGAGAAGGTGGTAATGTGACATGCGGTGCTGCCGCCTCCCTCCATGGTATCTCAAGACAATCTTGCATACGATGATAAGAACTCCCGCAACGGAAACACCCCGATGATGGTCGCTGACCCTCCTAGGGATAGGAGCTAAACAACCTGCCTCGCCCCGAATCTCTGCCACCTGCAAGGTGCCTGTCACGGCGCCGAAAGGCCGTCTCTGCACTGATGTATCTGCACAAACTCTTTTCGGCTCTGGGACTGCCGAAGTCTCAGCAAGGCGCTCCTCAACCAATAATGCTGCATCTACTGCTGCTGCGTATGTCTCATAATGCTGCGCGCTGATCGCAAGGAACAGTGGTGTGAGCAAGCCTCGGACAAATCTCTTAACTCACATCTCCTCGGTAGCCACTATGTACGGAGCATAAACTGATAGCTCAGTGAACAGCACATCGTACTCTGCCACTGACATCTCCGGAGTCTGGCGTAAGGACTCGAACCTGCGTGCTCTAGCATTTCTGACACTCAGGGGAAGAAAGCGGGCAAGGAATAGCGCCACGAACTCTGTCCAGGACATAGGAGGAAGACCTGCTGCTCTACCCTTCTCGACTGATTCACACCATTTTTGCACAAGACATTCCAGGCGAAAGCTCGCGAACTCAACTTATCTCAAATCTGCGCATCTTAGGGAACGACATATCCGAGCCATCCTATCAATGAATGACTGTGGGTCCTCGGCCGCATCGTTGCCTGTGAAGACCGGAAGCTTCAGCCACATAAACTCTGACAGCGATACTGTAATAACCTCTGTAGCTACAGGTGCAACTGCCTGCACTGTGGATACCACCGCGGTCTCTGCAACGGGTGGAACAACCTCAGGTCGCTGCGCTCGAAGTGTCTCAACTAGAGATCCCATCATCTGGCGCATCTCCTGCATACTGGATCCTACCGTCTGGCGCATCTCCTGCACACCAGCCCCTAACATGGCAATCTGATCTGTCACGGCAGGAACAGCCTGCTCGGGCACAACCGGTGCACTTCCCGGATCAGTCCTCATCTCGGACGAGTCAACTCGAATCTCGGCCCTCGCGGCTGCTCTCTGCGCCCTCGTAGTCTTTGGCGGCATAATGGCTGAAAGGAAAAGTAGGATTCGATAAGGGTACGGAAATCGAATCACAAGAATGTATATACTCGAGAAGGAATTTAAATCAACAAATCCTAAGGTCGCTTAGGCGGAGTACCGTGTCGTGAGTATGCCGCGGAACATACACACGCTACGCCACTCTGCTTCAGCTGCCTACTCCTTCATACCAGGGTCATCCTATACTCCAAAAGGTAAAAACCTATGCTCTGATACCAACTTTTCACGACCCAAAGTTTGGCCCGTGACCGGCACTTAACCACGTAACGTCTACAGGCGTAACGCGACTAAGTGAACTGAAAACCCAGAATACAAACCAGTAAAAGTATAAAGTGTTTTAAGTTTTAAATGGAAGCATTTACAAATGTGCTAAGAAATCTTTAGTAAACAATCACCAAGATAACAATATACGATGCCGTAGCGAAGATCAAGAGCAACAAGTGGGAACATCACAGATAGAATAAATTGTAAAAGAAAGTCGTCTCACAACGAGCTCGACACCAGAATACCAATAATACACATCATCGTCCTCACATTGTCTCTAAGTCAAATACATATATGGTAGATGGAGAATACTAGATACAAAAGTGTGTACAATAAAAGTAACCAGATACCACAACCCACCCAATAGCAAAACAGCTCACGCACCAACTGTAGTGGTATCTGTAGCCAAAAGATGTAAGAAAACAGCCTGCCGCGACTACTCCGAGGGGCAACCTGCAATTACTGTGGCACAACGGGGGTGAGTTGCCAACTAGTGAATAAAAATAACATATAAAGGTAATCGCGAGCATGAACATACTGTGCTACTCTAACATATGCCAGCAGATGATATCATTGCGTAATAAGCAGTATGTGCAATAATCATGCAAGTGCTCTATCAGGTAATATAACTACAGGATGAGATACAATAATGAATGCTGAGCATGGGAAATATAACATCTACACGGAATGTCAACGTGGTATATATAATCGGTGTCCATCAAGGCACCCAGATCCCCAAATAGCTCAGGCGCCGGCACTCTCGTCGGCCTTCCAATCCTGTAAATCTCTGAGAATTACGAGTGCCCAACATCAGCACCCAAATATCATAAGTACTCGTGTCCAGCATCGACACGCAAATCCTCATCCATCGGGCCCCGTCAGTTCGGGTCAGCCCACGAGTTCTGTCTGCGGTATCGGCCCTCGGCCCCGGCAGTACGGATCATCCCGCATCCATCTATCGACTCTGGTCAGTATCCTCCGGATAACTGCCAGGTCCAACCAATCACCGGTAGGTAGTAGTCCCTCTGCCAGGCTCACCATCTACTACACAGCGAAACCGTTCTCGCCTCGGGGTACTATACCGGGTCCACCATGTACCCGTAATCGGCCCCATCCAACTCCTCGATTCGGGTTCACATATATCACTCTAGCACCGAGAAAACACATAGTGGACGCACCGAAATATCATATCAAGGGAACCAGGTTTTTAAATGATTACATATTTGAAATAGCCACGGTTCCCAAATCCAGAAATCACATGTAATCGAAACCAATATGCAAGTTAATGTGATGTGATATGTGCATCAAGTATGAATATCATGTCAAGTCACATAAAAGATGAGCTACAGCATAATGATCATGGAAATTCTACAGTGTGAGTGTCATGGCAATTACTAACGGTGTGTAAGTAACATGCAGGATAGTGCTCGTGCAACTTGAACTGTTAGTAATGGTGCGGTGTTCTATCAATTCTAGTTTATATACTTATAGCAGGGAATGCAGTATGCACTAAATAGTAGCCATGAACAGTCAATGTATGTAAATGTAGCTATAAGGTCCTATCCGCCCTGACATAGAACGCCATGCGGGCGATATCCCCGTAGATGTTAAATCTACTCACCGTAGTCTCTTGCTAGGTATAACCGACGGCTTGTTTCCTCTTCTGCGCGGCCTCCGTCGTACTCGCCTGCGAACCTAGAATTGTACAATAAGTCACACATAAGCTCAAATCCACCAAAGCCTAATGTTAACGTCAAACTAGAAACCCGCGTCGCAACCCAAGCGCGCGTGTGCGCGATACGCTAAGACGTGTGATTACGCGCCTGAAGTCACTCCGACGCGTCGCGATACGCAGAAACCCCAAACCCACACACACGTATCACGCATGTCGCGAAAGATAAAAAAAATACGGGAAATAAGGTATTCAACTCCATATTTTGATACATAACAGATATTACAAAAATATATATACCAAAATACTACACATAGCAGCAGACTCCAGTGGCCCAATCCCCAACCCCCAACTCACCCATCTGGCCGCAAATTGCGGCCATAATGAATATTCCGACGGCCTGTCTTGGGAATTGGGCTTCCAGGTTTTGTGCGTGCACTCTATACTCCATATACATGCTACAGAAAATCCAATTTCATTCTGAAATAACTCGGGTAGCAGCAGATCCTACATAACCATATTTCTAGCTAAAAACCACACTTTTACACTAAAATGGTACTTTATGGTATTTTCCTGAAATCTAAAGCAAACCCAAGTCTAAAACCACACTAATACCCCATTACCAAGCTAACTAAGCTATTAAAAGCTAAATTTAAAATATCATCACTAAAATCCCCTTAATATCACTAAAATGCACAAAAATGAGATTTTTGCTAAAGAATACTACAAGTTTATGGAAAAGGAGTGCTAACATGAGTTAATACCTTCTAAAAACCTTATAAAACACCAAAAGTTCCAGCTCTTTCCTCAAGTGTGCAGATTTGCCTCCAAACACCTCAAAAAGCCTCTTTTCCCATGGTTTTGTGAAGGAAATGTGTTGATTTGTGTAGGGTTTTGTGTAAGGATCAAAGGGAAATGAAAAGGAGAAGAAAAGATGAAGAAAAGCTAGGGTTTTCTGCTGGAATTTCTGCAGAAATTCTGAGATGGGGAAAAGAGAGAGAGGAGAGAGGGAAAATGGGGTCAAAAAGTCAATTTTCTACCTAACACCATGCTTCATTTGTTTATTTGGATTTTTATATTCAAAAAGGGTTATGACATGATTAAAATGACGGGGATAAATTATCAACCATGCAACAAAAGAATGGTTAACATGTTACACTAAAAGACCTAAATCACAAAATTGGCTAAGTGTGCAAGTGTACACTACAAAGGAAAAGTTTCCACTTAGAGTAAACCCGACTAAAATAACTAATAATCCTATGTACACATATACAATAATAACACGCACAATTACTAATTAACACGAAAAACATTCTAACGAAATTTCAAAGTGTTACAATCTACCCCCTTAAAGTAATTCGGTCCCCGAATTTCAAAATCTAACTACACATACCTTCAAAAAGGTGGGGATACCTCTTTCTCATCTCGCTCTCGGTCTCCCAAGTGACCTCCTCGCTGCTCTGACCACGCCAAAGTACCTTGAAGGACGGTATCTCTTTCGACCTCAATTTCTTCACTTGTCGATCCAAGATCATCACCGGCTGCTCTGCATAGGAAAGGTCGCGCTCAAGCTGGATCGTCGGGTGCTGAATCGCATGCGAAGGATCATGAAGATATTTGCAGAGCATCAAAACGTGAAATACGGGGCGCACGTCGGGAAAACTGGGCGGAAGGGCTAACCGATACGCAACTGCACCAACACGCTCGAGGATCTCGAAGGGGCCCACATATCTGGGACTAAGCTTCCCCTTCTTCCCAAACCTCATCACACCTTTCATTGGGGAGACCCTCAAGAAAACATGATCACCAACAGAAAACTCAAGTCTGCGCCGACGACGGTCCGCATAAGATCTCTGCCTCCTCTGGGCTGCTCTCATCCTATCGCGAATCAACTGGATCTTCGCGGTCGTCTCCTCCACAATCTGCGGCCCTAAGATACTGCTCTCACTGAGCTCTGTCCAACAGGTGGGCGATCTGCATCTCCTCCCATAAAGAGCCTCAAACGGTGCCATCTGAATGGTCTCCTGGTAGCTGTTGTTGTAGGAGAACTCTACTAAGGGTAAATGATGATCCCAGCTACCTCTGAAGTCTAATACGCATGCTCTGAGCATGTCCTCGAGAGTCTGAATAGTCCGCTCTGACTGTCCGTCGGTCTGCGGATGGAATGCTGTGCTGAAACTCAAGCGAGTGCCCAAACCTCCTGAATCCTCTGCCATAGTCGGCTGGTAAACTGGGTGCCTCTGTTGGACACAATACATGTCGGAACTCCGTGCAGTCGTACAATCTCGTCAATGTAAATCTAGGCATACTGAGCAAATCCGAAAGTCGCCTTCACTGGTAGGAAGTGAGCCGCTTTCGTCAAACGATCCACGATCACCCAGATGGAGTCATACCCTCGACTAGTCCTGTGTAGACCCACAATGAAGTCCATAGAAATCTGCTCCTATTTCCACTCCGGAATGGGTAACGGCTGTAGCTGTCTCGCGGGCCTCAGGTGCTCAGCCTAGACTTGATGACAAGTCAGGCATCTCGACACAAAATCTGTGATGTCTCCCTTCATTCCGACCCACCAGTAAACACCTCTCATGTCATGGTACATCTTGGTGGAACCGGGATGAACACTATATACCGATCGATGTGCCTCCGCAAGAATCTCGCGCCGCATTCCCTCAGCATTTGGTACTCACAGTCTAGTCCCAAATCGTAGTATCACCTGATCATCGATCACGAACTCGGAAAATCTGCCCTGTCCCATCTGTGCCATGATCTCTGAACATCGGTCATCACTGTGCTGTGCCTCATGTATACGGTCAAGCAACTGTGGGCGTGCACGAACATGCGCAATCTGTCCTCCGATCGGCGTAAACTCGAACTGTACCCGGCTGTCACATAAGATCTGCCAATCTGCCGACGACTGCCTCTGTACTGCGCTCAAACAAGATGGACTACCCTCGGGCCTCCTGCTCAAAGCATCCGCCACTACATTTGCCCTGCCCGGGTGATACAAGATCTCACAATCGTAGTCCTTCACTAACTCCATCCATCGGCGCTGTCTAAGGTTCAGGTCTCGCTGCTGAAATATATACTTTAAGCTCTTGTGATCAGTGAATATCTGGCACGACTCGCCATATAGGTAATGTCGCCAGATCTTAAGTGCAAAGACCACTGCAGCCATCTCCAAATCGTGAGTGGGGTAGTTCTGTTCATGTTTCTTTAATTGCCGCGAAGCATACGCGATCACCCTGTCATGCTGCATCAATACGCACCTTAGCCCCACTCGTGAAGCATCACAATAGACCACAAACCCGCCTGATCCTGAAGGTAAAGATAGCACTGGTGTCGTAGTCAGTAGAGCCCGTAGCTGCTGAAAACTGTGCTCACACTCCTCCATCCAATCGAAACGAACTCCCTTCCGGGTCAACCCGGTCAAAGGTGTAGCAATGCGAGAGAAGTCCTGCACGAATCGCCTGTAGTAGCCTGCCAACCCTAGAAAGCTGCGAACCTCCATCACTGACGTGGGTCTAGGCCAACTCCAAATGGCCTCAATCTTCCTCGGGTCTACACATATACAATCTCGTGTAATCACGTGCCCCAAAAAGTCTACGCTGTCCAGCCAGAAAGCACACTTGGAGAATTTGGCGAAAAGCTGATGCTCCCTCAAGGTCTGCAGTGTAATCCGCAGGTGCTGCTCGTGCTCCTCTCTATTCTGAGAATACACCAGAATATCGTCAATGAACACTATGATGAACAGATCAAGATACGGCCGGAAAATACGATTCATCAAGTCCATGAATGCTGCTGGCGCACTGGTGAGTCCGAACGACATCACCAAAAACTCATAATGGCCGTAACGTGTGTGGAAAGCTGTCCTAGGAATATCCTCCGGTCGAACCCGCAGCTGATGGTAGCCTGATCGCAAATCGATCCTCGAAAAGTATCCTGCCCCCTGAAGCTGGTCGAACAAATCATCGATGCGTGGCAAAGGATACCTGTTCCGCACTGTCACCCTGTTCAGCTGGCGGTAGACGATACACAAACGCATACTGCCGTCCTTCTTCTTGACAAACAGGACTGGAGCACCCCAACGAGAAACACTGGGTCGAATGAGTCCCTTATCCAGCAAATCTTGCAACTGACCCTTCAATTCTCTAAGTTCCCGCGGGACCATCCGATAAGGCGGTACAGAAATAGGCCCCATGCCACGAACCAAATCAATACAGAAAGCAATGTCGCGCTCGGGCGGTAGCCCAGGAAGCTCGTTAGGGAACACATCAGGGAACTCGCTAACAACCGGAACCTGATCCAACGGAACCTTTGTAGCTCCAGTATCGCAAACATAGGCGAGAAATCCCTGACATCCCTTTCTCAAAAGCTGTCCAGCGCGAAAAGACGAAATCACACTGTGAGGGGTGGCACCACGGTCCCCCAACACAATAAAAACCGACTCGCCGGGAAAACCAAACCTAACTGTCTTCTCGCGGCTGTCAACAGAAGCATAGCACGTGGCTAACCAATCCATGCCTAAAAGAACGTCGAAGTCCAACATCTCAAGAAGGATCAAGTCGACAGGCAACTCTCTCTAGCCAATACGGACGGTACAGGATCGAAACACGTGCCTAGCAACAAACGACTCTCCCACAGGAGTAGTCACAACAATCGGCTGATCAAGCAAACCGGACTCTCTACCCAAACTCGGCACAATGTGTGTGGATACGTACGAGTGCATGGATCCGGGATCGAATAACACGTGTGCATCAACCAAACATACTGGAAGGATACCTGAGACCACCGCATTGGATGCCTGTGCGTCCTGATGCGTCAAAGCAAAAATTCACGCCTGTACTCCACCTGCGACTGACTGTCCCCTGCCGGCAGCTGGCTGTCCTTTGCCTCGATCACCTCGTCCTCTATGAACAAATCCTCCGCGTCCTCGACCTCTCTGGGCATAAGTCTGAGGCTGAGTAACAGTAGGTACAATAGGCAACACCCACTGGGATGGTGAAGGTGGTAATGTGACATGCGGTGCTGCCGCCTCCCTCCGTGGTATCTCAGGACAATCTCGCATACGATGATAAGAACTCCCGCAACGGAAACATCCCGATGATGGTCGCTGACCCTCCTGGGGATAGGAGCTAAACAACCTGCCTCGCCTCGAATCTCTGCCACCTGCAAGGTGCCTGTCACGGCACCGAAAAGGCCGTCTCTGCACTGATGTATCTATACGAACTCTCTTCGGCTCTGGGACTGCCGAAGTTTCAGCAAGGCGCTCCTCAACCAATAATGCTGCATCTACTGCTGCTGCTGCGTATGTCTCGTAATGCTGCGCGCTGATCGCAAGGAACAGTGGTGTGAGAAAGCCTCGGACAAATCTCTTAACTCACATCTCCTCGGTAGCCACTAAGTACGGAGCATAAACTGATAGCTCGGTGAACAGCACATTGTACTCTTCCACTAACATCTCCGGAGTCTGGCGTAAGGACTCGAACCTGCGTGCTCTAGCATCTCTGACACTCAGGGGAAGAAAGCGGGCAAGGAATAGCGCCACGAACTCTGTCCAGGTCATAGGAGGAAGACCTGCTTCTCTACCCTTCTCGACTGATTCACACCAATTTTGCGCAAGACCTTCCAGGCGAAAGCTCACGAACTCAACCCATCTCGCATCTGCGCATCTGAGGGAACGACATATCCGAGCCATCCTATCAATGAAAGACTGTGGGTCCTCGGCCGCATCAGTGCCTGTGAAGACCGGAGGCTTCAGCCTCATAAACTCTGACAGCGATACTGTAATAACCTCTGTAGATGCAGGTGCAACTGCCTGCACTGTGGGTACCACCGTGGTCTCTACAACGGGTGGAACTAACTCTGGTCGCTCCGCTCGAAGTGTCTCAACTAGAGATCCCATCATCTAGCGCATCTCCTGCATACTGGATCCTACCGTCTGGCGCATCTCCTCCACACCAGCCCCTAACATGGAAATCTGATCTGTCATGGCAGGAACAGCCTGCTCGGGCACAACCGGTGTACTACCCGGATCAGTCCTCGTCTCAGACGAGTCAACTCGAATCTCAGCCCTCGCGGCCGCTCTCTGCGCCCTCGTAGTCTTTGGCGGTATAATGGCTGAAAGGAAAAGTAGGATTCGATAAGGGTACGGAAATCGAATCACAAGAATGTATATACTCGAGAAGGAATTTAAATCAACAAGTCCTAAGGTCGCTTAGGCGGAGTACCGTGTCATGAGTATGCCGCGGAATATACACACGCTACGCCACTCTGCTTCAGCTACCTACTCCATCATA
This sequence comes from Agapanthus africanus, assembly GCA_030015575.1. Taxonomy (NCBI): domain Eukaryota; kingdom Viridiplantae; phylum Streptophyta; class Magnoliopsida; order Asparagales; family Amaryllidaceae; genus Agapanthus; species Agapanthus africanus. The sequence continues at coordinate 345,893,787 of CM057343.1, forward strand.
CCAGGGTCATCCTATACTCCAAAAGGTAAAAACCTACGCTCTGATACCAACTTTGTCACGACCCAAAGTTTGGCCCGTGACCGGCACTTAACCACGTAACGTCTACAGGCATAACGCGACTAAGTGAACCGAAAACCCAGAAATCAAACAAGTAAAAGTATAGAGTGTTTTAAGTTTTAAATGGAAGCATTTACATATGTGCTAAGAAATCTTAAGTAAACAATCACCAAGATAATAATATACGACACCGTAGCGAAGATCAAGAGCAACAAGTGGGAACATCACAGATAGAATAAATTGCAAAAGAAAAGTCGGCTCACAACGAGCTCGACACCAGAATACCAATAATACACATTATCATCCTCACACTGTCTCTAAGTCAAATACATATATGGTAGATGGAGAATACTAGATACAAAAGTGTGTACAATAAAAGTAACCAGATACCACAACCCACCTAACAGCAAAACAGCTCACGCACCAACTGTAGTGGTATCTGTAGCCAAAAGATGTAAGAAAACAGCCTGCCGCGACTACTCCGGGGGGCAACCTGCAATTACTGTGGCACAACGGTGGTGAGTTGCCAACTCGTGAATAGAAATAACATATAAAGGTAATCGCGAGCATGCACGTACTACGCTACTCTAGCATATGCCAGCAGATGATATCAATGCGTGATAAGCAGTATGTGCAATAATCATTCAAGTGCTCTATCAGGTAATATAACTACAGGATCAGATACAATAATGAATGCTGAGCATGGGAAATATAACATCTACACGGAATGTCAACGTGGAATATATAATCGGTGTCCATCAATGCACCCAGATCCCCAAATAGCTCAGGCGCCGGCACTCTCATCGGCCCTCCAATCCTGTAAATCTCTGAGAATCACGAGTGCCCAACATCGGCATCCAAATATCATAAGTACTCGTGTCCAGCATCGACACGCAAATCCTCATCCATCGGGCCCCGTCAGTCCGGGTCAGCCCACGGGCTCTGTCTGCGGTATCGGCCCTCGGCCCCAGCAGTACGAATCATCCCGCATCCATCTATCGATTCTGGTCAGTATCCTCCGGATAACTGCCAGGTCCAACCAATCAACGGTAGGTAGTAGTCCCTCTGCCAGGCTCACCGTCTACTATACAGCGAAACCGTTCTCTCCCCGGGGTACCATACCGGGTCCACCATGTACCCGTAATCGGCCTCATCCAACTCTTCGATTCGGGTTCACATATATCACTCTATCACCGAGAAAACACATGGTGGACGCACCGAAATATCATATCAAGGGAACCGGGTTTTTAAATGATTACATATTTGAAATAGCCACGGTTCCCAAATCCAGAAATCACATGTAATCCAAACCAATATGCAAGTCAATATGATGTGATATGTGCATCAAGTATGAATATCATGTCAAGTCACATAAAAGATGAGCTACAGCATAATGATCATGGAAATTCTACAGTGTGAGTGTCATGGCAATTACTAACGGTGTGTGTGTAACATGCAGGATAGTGCTAGTGCAACTTGAACCGTTAGTAATGGTGCGGTGTTCTATCAATTCTAGTTTATATACTTATAGCAGGGAATGCAGTATGCACTAAATAGTAGCCATGAACAGTCAATGTATGTAAATGTAGCTATAAGGTACTATCAGCCCTGACGTAGAACGCCATGCGGGCGATATCCCCGTAGATGTCAAATCTACTCACCGTAGTCTCTAGCTAGGTATAGCCGACGACTTGTTTCCCCTTCTGCGCGGCCTCCGTCGTACTCGCCTGCAAACCTAGAATTACACAATAAGTCACACATAAGCTCAAATCCACAAAAACATAATGTTAACGTCAAACTAGAAACCCGCGTCGCAACCCAAGCGCGCGTGTGCGCGATACGCTAAGACGTGTGATTACGCGCCTGAAGTCACTCCGACGCGTCGCGATACGCAGAAACCCCAAACCCACACACACGTATCACGCGTGTCGCGAAAGATAAAAAAAAATACGGGAAATAGGGTATTCAACTCCAGATTTTGATACAGAACAGATATTACAAAAATATATATATCAAAATACTACACATAGCAGCAGACTTCAGTGGCCCAAACCCCAAACCCCAACTCACCCATCTGGCCGCAAATTGCGGCCAGAATGAATATTCCGGCGGCCTGTCTTGTGAATTGGGCTCCCAGGTTTTGTGTGTGCACTCTATACCCCCTATACATGCTACAGTAAATCCAATTTCATTCTGAAACAACTCGGGTAGCAGTAGATCCTACAGAACCCTATTTCTAGCTAAAAACCACACTTTTACACTAAAATGGTACTTTTTGGTATTTTCCTGAAATCTGAAGCAAACCTAAGTCTAAAACTACACTAATAGCCCATTACCAAGCTAACTAAGCCATAAAAAAGCTAAATTTAAAATATCATCACTAAAATCCCCTTAATATCACTAAAATGCACAAAAATGAGATTTTTGCTAAAGAATACTACAAGTTTATGGAAAAGGAGTGATAACATGAGTTAATACCTTTTAAAAACCTTATAAAACACCAAAAGTTCCAGCTCTTTCCTCAAGTGTGCAGATTTGCCTCCAAACACCTCAAAAAGCCTCTTTTCCCATGGTTTTGTGAGGAAATGTGTTGATTTGTGTAGGGTTTTGTGTAGGGATCAAAGGGAAATGGAAAGGAGAAGAAAAGATGAAGAAAAGCTAGGGTTTTCTGCTGGAATTTCTGCAAAAATTCTGAGATGGGGAAAAGAGAGAGAGAGAGGAGAGAGGGAAAATAGGATCAAAAAGTCAATTTTCTACCTAACACCATACTTCATTTGTTTATTTGGATTTTTATATTCAAAAAGGGTTATGACATGATTAAAATGGTGGGGATAAATTATCAACCATGCAACAAAAGAATGGTTAACATGTTACACTAAAAGACCTAAGTTACAAAATTGGCTAAGTGTGCAAGTGTAAACTACAAAGGAAATTTTCCACTTAGGGTAAACCCGACTAAAATAACTGATAATCCTATGTACACATATACAATAATAACACGCACAATTACTAATTAACACGAAAAACATTCTAACGAAATTTCAATGTGTTACAATCTACCCCCTTAAAGAAATTCGGTCCCCGAATTTCAAAATCTAACTACACATACCTTCAAAAAGGTGGGGATATCTCTTTCTCATCTCGCTCTCGGTCTCCCAAGTGACCTCCTCGCTGCTCTGACCACGCCAAAGTACCTTGACGGACGGTATCTCTTTCGACCTCAATTTCTTCACTTGTCGATCCAAGATCATCACCGGCTGCTCTGCATAGGAAAGGTCGCGCTCAAGCTGGATCGTCGGGTGCTGAATCACATGGGAAGGATCATGAAGATATTTGCGGAGAATCGAAACGTGAAATACGGGGTGCACGTCTGGAACAATGGGCGGAAGGGCTAACTGATACGCAACTGCACCAACACGCTCGAGGATCTCGAAGGGGCCCAAATATCTGGGACTAAGCTTCCCCTTCTTCCCAAATCTCATCACACCTTTCATTGGGAAGACCCTCAAGAAAACATGATCACCAACAGAAAACTCAAGTCTGCGCCGACGACGGTCCGCATAAGATCTCTGCCTACTCTGGGCTGCTCTCATCCTATCGCGAATCAACTGGATCTTCGGGGTCGTCTCCTCCACAATCTGGGGACCTAAGATACTGCTCTCACTGAGCTTTGTCCAACAGGTGGGCGATCTGCATCTCCTCCCATAAAGAGCCTCAAACAGTGCCATCTAAATGGTCTCCTGGCAGCTGTTGTTGTAGGAGAACTCTACTAAGGGTAAATGATGATCCCAGCTACCTCTGAAGTTTAATACGCATGATCTGAGAATGTCCTCGAGAGTCTGAATAGTCCTCTCTGACTGTCCGTCGGTCTGCGGATAGAATGCTGTGCTGAAACTCAAGCGAGTGCCCAAAGCCTCCTGAAGCCTCTGCCATAGTCGGCTGGTAAACTGGGTGCCTCTGTCGGACATGATACATGTCGGAACTCCGTGCAGTCGTACAATCTCGTCAATGTAAATCTGGGCATACTGAGCAAATCCGAAAGTCGTCTTCACCGGTAGGAAGTGAGCCGCTTTCGTCAAACGATCCACGATCACCCAGATGGAGTCATACCCTCGACTAGTCCTAGGTAGACCCATAATGAAGTCCATAGAAATCTGCTCCCATTTCCACTCCGGAATGGGTAACGGCTGTAGTTCTCCCGCGGGCCTCTGGTGCTCAGCCTTGACTTGCTGACAAGTCAGGCATCTCGACACAAAATCTGCGATGTCTCCCTTCATTCCGACCCACCAGTAAACACCTCTCATGTCATGGTACATCTTGGTGGAACCGGGATGAACACTATATACCGATCGATGTGCCTCCGCAAGAATCTCGCGCCCATTCCCTCAGCATTTGGTACTCACAGTCTAGTCCCGAATCGTAGTATCCCCTGATCATCGATCACGAACTCGGAAAATCTGCCCTGTCCCATCTATGCCATGATCTCTGAACATCGGTCATCACTGTGCTGTGCCTCATGTATACGGTCAAGCAACTGTGGGCATGCACGAACATGCGCAATCTGTCCTCCGATCGGCGTAAACTCGAACTGTACCCGGCTGTCACATAAGATCTGCCAATCTGCCGACGACTGCCTCTGTACTGCGCTCAAACAAGATGGACTACCCTCGGGCCTCCTGCTCAAAGCATCCGCCACTACATTTGCCCTGCCCGGGTGATACAAGATCTCACAATCGTAGTCCTTCACTAACTCCATCCATCGGCGCTGTCTACGGTTTAGGTCTCGCTGCTGAAATATATACTTTAAGATCTTGTGATCAGTGAATATCTGGCACGACTCGCCATATAGGTAATGTCGCCAGATCTTAAGTGCAAAGACCACTGCAGCCATCTCCAAATCGTGAGTGGGGTAGTTCTGTTCATGTTTCTTTAATTGCCGCGAAGCATACGCGATCACCCTGTCATGCTGCATCAATACGCACCCTAGCCCCACTCGTGAAGCATCACAATAGACCACAAACCCGCCTGATCCTGAAAGCAAAGATAGCACTGGTGTCGTAGTCAGTAAAGCCCGTAGCTGCTGAAAACTGTGCTCACACTTCTCCATCCAATCGAAACGAACTCCCTTCCGGATCAACCTGGTCAAAGGTGTAGCAATGCGAGAGAAGTCCTGCACGAATCGCTTGTAGTAGTCTGCCAGCCCTAGAAAGCTGCGAACCTCCGTCACTGACGTGGGTCTAGGCCAACTCCGAACGGCCTCAATCTTCCTCGGGTCTACACATATACAATCTCGTGTAATCACGTGCCCCTAGAAGTCTACGCTGTCCATCCAGAAAGCACACTTGGAGAATTTGGCGAAAAGCTGATGCTCCCTCAAGGTCTGCAGTGTAATCCGCAGGTGCTGCTCGTGCTCCTCTCTACTCTGAGAATACACCAGAATATCGTCAATGAACACTATGATGAACAGATCAAGATACAGCCGGAAAATACGGTTCATCAAGTCCATGAATACTGCTGGCGCGTTGGTGAGTCCGAACGACATCACCAAAAACTCATTATGGCCGTAACGCGTGCGGAAAGCTATCCTAGGAATATCCTCGTGTCGAACCCGCAGCTAATGGTAGCCTGATCGCAAATCGATCCTCGAAAAGTATCCTGCCCGCTGAAGCTGGTCGAACAAATCGTCGATGCGTGGCAAAGGATACATGTTCCGCACTGTCACCCTGTTCAACTGGCGGTAGTCGATACACAAACGCATACTTCCGCCCTTCTTCTTGACAAACAGGACTGGAGCACCCCAAGGAGAAACACTGGGTCGAATGAGTCCCTTATCCAGCAAATCTTGCAACTGACCCTTCAATTCTCTATGTTCCGCCGGGGCCAGTCGATAAGGCGGAACAGAAATAGGCCCCGTGCCAGGAACCAAATCAATACAGAAAGCAATGTCGCGCTCGGGCGGTAGCCCAGGAAGCTCGTTAAGGAACACATCAGGGAACTCGCTAACAACCGGAACCTGATCCAACGGAACCTCTGTAGCTCCAGTATTGCAAACATAGGCGAGAAATCCCTGACATCCCTTCCTCAAAAGCTGTCCAGCGCGAAAAGACGAAATCACACTGTTAGGGGTGGCACCACGGTCCCCCAACACAACAAAAACCGACTCGCCGGGAAAACCAAACTTAACTGTCTTCTCGCGGAAGTCAACAGAAGCATAGCACGTGGCTAACCAATCCATGCCTAAAAGAACGTCGAAGTCTAACATCTCAAGAAGGATCAAGTCGACAGGCAACTCTCTCTCGCCAATACGGACGGTACAGGATCGGAACACGTGCCTAGCAACAAACGACTCTCCTACAGGAGTAGTCAGAACAAGCGGCTGATCAAACAAATCGGACTCTCTATCCAAACTCGGCACAAAGTGTGTAGATACGTACGAGTGCGTGGATCCGGGATCGAATAACATGTGTGCATCAACCAAACATACTGGAAGGATACCTGAGACCACCGCAATGGACGCCTGTGCGTCCTGATGCGTCAAAGCAAAAACTCGTGCCTGTCCTCCACCTGCGACTGACTGTCCCCTGCCGGCAGCTGGCTGTCCTCTGCCTCGATCACCTCGTCCTCTATGAACAAATCCTCCGCGTCCACGACCTCTCTGGGCATGAGTCTGATGCTGAGTAAAAGTAGGTACAATAGGCAACGCCCTCTGGGGTGGTGAAAGTGGTTATGTGACATGCGGTGCTGCCGCCTTCCTCTGTGGTATCTCAGGACAATCTCGCATACGATGATAAGAACTCCCGCAACGGAAACATCCCGATGATGGTCGCTGACCCTCCTGGGGATAGGAGCTAAACAACCTGCCTCGCCCCGAATCTCTGCCACCTGCAAGGTGCCTGTCACGGCGCCGAAAAGGCCGTCTCTGCACAGATGTATCAGCACGAACTCTCTTCGGCTCTGGGACTGCCGAAGTCTCAGCAAGGTGCTCCTCAACCAATAATGCTGCATCTATTACTGCTACGTATGCCTCGTAATGCTGCGCGCTGACCGCAAGGAACAGTGGTGTGAGCAAGCCTCGGACAAATCTCTTAACTCGCATCTCCTCGGTAGCCACTAAGTATGGAGCATAAACTGATAGCTCGGTGAACAGCACATCATACTCTGCCACTGACATTTCCGGAGTCTGGCGTAAGGACTCGAACCTGCGTGCTCTAGCATCTCTGACACTCAGGGGAAGAAAGCGGGCAAGGAATAGCGCCACGAACTCTGTCCAGGTCATAGTAGGAAGACCTGCTGCTCTACCCTTCTCGACTGATTCGCACCATTTTTGCGCAAGACCTTCCTAGCGAAAGCTCGCGAACTCAAACCATCTCGCATCTGCACATCTGAGGGAACGGCATATCCGAGCCATCCTATCAATGAAAGACTGTGGGTCCTCGGCCGCATCGGTGCCTGTGAAGACCGGAGGCTTCAGCCTTATAAACTCTGACAGCGATACTGTAATATCATCTTTAGCTGCAGGTGCAACTGCCTGCACTGTGGGTACCACCGTGGTCTCTGCAATGGGTGGAACTACCTCTGGTCGCTGCGCTCGAAGTGTCTCAACTAGAGATCCCATCATCTGGCGCATCTCCTGCATACTGGATCCTACCGTCTGGCGCATCTCCTGCACACCAGCCCCTAACATGGAAATCTTATCTGTCACGGCAGGAACAACCTGCTTGGGCACAACCGGTGTACTACCTGGATCAGTCCTCATCTCGGATGAGTCAACTCGAATCTCGGCCCTCTCGGCCATTCTCTGCGCCCTCGTAGTCTTTGGCGGCAAAATGGCTGAAAGGAAAAGTAGGATTCGATAAGGGTACGGAAATCGAATCACAAGAATGTATATACTCGAGAAGGAATTTAAATCAACAAGTCATATGGTCGCTTAGGCGGAGTACCGTGTCGTGAGTATGCCGTGGAACATACACACGCTACGCCACTCTGCTTCAGCTACCTACTCCATCATACCAGGGTCATCCTATACTCCGAAAGGTAAAAACCTACGCTCTGAAAGCAACTTTGTCACGACCCAAAGTTTGGCCCGTGACCGGCACTTAACCACGTAACGTCTACAGGCGTAACGCGACTAAGTAAACCAAAAACTCAGAAATCAAACCAGTAAAAGTATAGAGTGTTTTAAGTTTTAAATGGAAGCATTTACAAATGTGCTAAGAAATCTTAAGTAAACAATCACCAAGATAACAATATACGACGCCGTAGCGAAGATCAAGAGCAACAAGTGGGAACATCACAGATAGAATAAATTGCAAAAGAAAAGTCGGCTCACAACGAGATCGACACCAGAATACCAATAATACACATCATCGTCCTCACACTGTCTTTAAGTCAAATACATATATGGTAGATGGAGAATACTAGATACAAAAGTGTGTACAATAAAAGTAACCAGATACCACAACCCACCTAACAGCAAAACAGCTCACGCACTAACTATAGTGGTATCTGTAGCCAAAAAATGTAAGAAAACAGCCTGCCGCGACTACTCCGAGGGGCAACCTGCAATTACTGTGGCACAACGGGGGTGAGTTGCCAATTCGTGAATAGAAATAACATATAAAGGTAATCGCGAGCATGCACGTACTGCGCTACTCTAGCATATGCCAGCAGATGACATCAATGCGTGATAAGCAGTATGTGCAATAATCATTCAAGTGCTCTATCAGGTAATATAACTACAGGATCAGATACAATAATGAATGCTGAGCATGGGAAATATAACATCTACACGGAATGTCAACGTGGAATATATAATCGGTGTCCATCAATGCACCCAGATCCCCAAATAGCTCAGGCGCCGGCACTCTCATCGGCCCTCCAATCCTGTAAATCTCTGAGAATCACGAGTGCCCAACATCGGCATCCAAATATCATAAGTACTCGTGTCCAGCATCGACACGCAAACCCTCATCCATCGGGCCCCGTCAGTCCGGGTCAGCCCACGGACTCTGTCTGCGGTATCGACCCTCGGCCCCGGCAGTACGGATCATCCCGCATCCATCTATCGACTCTGGTCAGTATCCTCCGGATAACTGCCAGGTCTAACCAATCACCGGTAGGTAGTAGTCCCTCTGCCAGGCTCACCATCTACTATACAGCGAAATCGTTCTCTCCCCGGGGTACCATACCGAGTCCACCATGTATCCGTATTCGGTCTCATCCAACTCCTTGATTCGGGTTCACTGTTCACACCATAATATTGCATTATTATATTCCCCATTCTTATTCTTTTTACAAATAAACAGGTACTTTTGATGCATGTCTTCTACATATTACAGGTTACAGGTTCTTGGACAGAAAACAGTGAAAATGATGAAAAGACGATGCAAAAGTGGACTTTGACCAACAAACAGAAGACTCTTGATCAAGCCTACATCAAAGATAAAATTCACAAAGTACAAGGCAATGTAAGGTCCAAGATTACAAAGCGAATGGTTAAAAGTCCACCGCAATTATTCACTGGAGATCTGGAAGAAACATAGATGCTATTTTAATAAAGAACCAAATAATAAGGAAGCCCAAAGATCCAAGGCCCATTACTTTCTTTAAAGAGACAGAGACATAAAATTTTACCAAAGCTTGAAGTCTACTTTGACTAGGTCTTCCTAAGGATATTTTGGTAAATGTAGACATGCGAATCAATTGTAACCTAGGGTTTCTATATCCTATAAATAGAAGCCCAAATCATTGTATTCTTTTCATGCCTCCCTTTAATGAATAATATTTAGAAATCTTTTGGAGAGCATCGGTGCTTCTTTTCCATTCAGAAATTCAGATCTGACAAACCTGTATGGATGATTGGAGGGATCCATCTGTAAGTAATTTAATTTCTTGCCCTAGTGTAGATTTCAATTCCTTGCCCTAGGTAGATTTAATTTCATGCCCTAGGAACTTGTTTAGGGTTTAGCTTTGGGGAAGAATTTTGAGAGATGAGATCTCTCATCCCTTTCTTACCCACCAAATATTTACAATAGGACTCCATGCATACATGCACATACCGCTCCCTACGGCACTCTATCCCTCGAGGTAGCGGTGATACCGTAGTATAAAGGCCCGGGTTTGATGTTTTCCATAGAGGTTAGGGTAAGGATCTCTAAAGGAAGGACAAGAACCTAGAGGAAGGAACACCTTCCCGAATGGATCTAATCCACTTTATTGATAATTACCATAACTCCTCATAGATCTTCATTCGGGTATTGAAAGCGGTGAGATTTAATTACATTTCCAAACCATCCCTAAACCTAGCCCTAGCAAGAGTAGATCTAGATAATTGCCCTAGGTTAATTCAGTTTTTAGATTTAATAATTAATCCGAACACCCTTCGGAATTAACTCGTAAGCGCGAATCGGAAACTCACAAAATCCCTGTGGACCGACCCGTACTCACCGGCTAGCTTCATGCGACGCCGTTCTTGATTGCGGTTACAAATATTTTTGATCTATCTTTTAGAAAGCGCAAGCATGCTAAATCACTCAATCAAATGGCGCCGTTGCCGGGGATGGCGTAGAAATTTCCTTTTTGCAATTTCGGGTTAATCTTAAATTAAAAAAATCATAAAAATCTGAAAAATCAAAAAAAATATAAAAATATATCATCTGTTATTTTTGGAAAGGGTACTTTGTTGTTTGAATCTTGCAGGATCTACACAAATTCGGATCTGGAAATTTCCAGAAAGCAAAACAAAAATCAGAAGATCAGAACAGAGGAGTCTTTTATTAAAAGAACCACAGAAGAAATTCGAAGCAGTGTTCAGCTCCATAGACCGCGATTCCGCCGCATTTGGCTGCTCCCACCGCGGAAGGGCGGCTCCTTGGTGACGTCAGGAGAATTTGAACGCGTGATCTGCACGTGTGACCGCGGTTCCGCCGCCCGAGACCTCCTTTGCCGCGGAAATGCTACGCATAGGTGACATCATCCTCTGGAATTTGCACTGTAAGCTTCCTGTTATTTCTCCTCTGCAAATTTCAATATATCTTCTGAAAAATTTCTGCAGGATTATGTGCGCTTTAAAAATATTCCCCCTTCCAAATAACAATCTTGTGCAGGATTTGTGCGCCTCGTTTAAAATAGAAATTGATTGCAAGTAATCTTTTTTGTTGCATATCTTTTCTTGAATATCTTTTTGCAACAATTTTTTCCAAATAAAGATTCTTGTGATATGCTTAAAATAATAACTGATTGCAAGTAATATTTTTTTGTTGCATATCTTTTATTAAAAATCTTTTTGCAACAATTTTCAAATAAAGAAAAAGAAAAAGGAAAATTTTTATTAGAGAACTTGCAAACTTTTGCCGCAAATAAATCCATGCACCACCACCCAACCTTCTTTCTTTTCCCCTTTCTTCTAATATGGGTACCCCACATAATAAATCACTTGCCGAATTTTGGTATCCCGAACCTAATTTTGCATCGTACGTCAATTTGTTCGGTCAATTTAAAGACGATCCTTCCTTGCCTAAAATATCTTTGAAAGATCAAATAGAGGCGTCTAGGAGAAACAGTTTGACTTTTCAACCCACTTTGTGTCAACCAAGTCAACCTTTACCACTTCCATATGTTGATACCTCTTTTTCAAGTCCTTCTGTCACTCCTAAGCCGATGTCCATTGTTCAGCATATTGCTCAATCTCGCAGTCGATCTTTCACCCCTCTCCACTCATCTAGTTCTAGGGATCCACATGACTATTCACCTTTTTATCCATATGTTGACCCTACCCCTGTCCAATCACCCACTTCCTACCAGTCCTACCCGACCTTACCACCCTCACTAGACACTGTTTCTTCACAGCCATTAGGGAGTTTTGCATATCCACACGATTTCGACTCTTTTACCGAAACCCCCTTACCACCTAAGTCTAGTTTGGAAGAGTCGTTGGAAGCTTATATTGCTGCAACAAACAAAATGGTTAGGAATGTGGAAGCGTCTGTGGCC